>VMRM01000006.1:19194813-19794813 GCA_010277075.1 Poeciliopsis retropinna | reverse complement strand
GCTAAATTACTGTCACATTATCTTAAACAGGATTTTTATTCACAAAAAAAACTTCAGTTGTGCTTAATTAAAACAAAGAATGTTTTAAGAATTGCCCCATTCTTAAAACAAAGAATGGGGCAATTGATATTTACTCAATATCATTGCCAGTTCTTCAAAAAGCCTGATGACAGTGGGTAGCAAAAAATAGTAATTACATTTATCTGGCCATTACTTAATAGTTATGAGTTTTATGGGGCGATTCTTATAGGGCCATGTTGGTTTGTTTTTCTCTCATAATAAATGGGAAAAAAACATTTTGTATTTTCTCAGGTTATGCTTTGTATACTTGTGCAGTTACATAGGCTTAGATCTAAACAAAAACTGTAACAACGAGCACAACGACAGTTAAATTCTCAACTCGTATTAGGAGCAGAGTTATACTTGATCTACAAGCCTTTAATTATCAAAAGCTGTTTCGCGTGAAATTTCTAGCTGAGAAAATTGTCACAATGAAATGAGTAAAACAACACTAATATCACCAAAAAACTTTCACACACAAGTAAAACGTGTAAAAATGTCTCTATTGTAACAATATGTTTATGTTTAACGCTAAAACTGGCTAGTTGGGCTCGACCCTAAACAGCCAAGCTAATATTACAACTTCGCAAAAAAGTGAGGGATTGGACACACATTTTTCACTTAAAACAAATTCTGAAGGAACCAAAATGAAAAAAAATAATAATAAAAATAGGTAGATAAATTACTCCAAACTAGTTACTTTGTGGCTGAGCCAGTTTACTAAACTGAGGTTACTTTGTTCTGAGGTCAGAAACGTTGCTAAAGCTAACGTGACGTTAGCTTTAGCAAAGCTAGCAGAGTTCCCATTAAGGATTTAACTGTCAGTACCTGCCCGTCATCCCAGCTACCCCCAGCATCACCTCCTTAAACACCAGTCTGAGGGGGAAACGGCTCACAAAACGCCGTGCTTGATTATTACAAAGTTGTGTCGACTTGAAAGTCCCCGTCCGACGCAAAAGCAAGGAGACTGAGTCTGCAGTAGCGGGGAGTGTCCGAGAGTCTGAAACGAACCTGAGGGTCGCTTACCCAATGTAGGCCGCGAGCACAGAAATACGGGTCTGCTTCTTAAAGGTCAAATAATATATATATAAACAAATGTTGTGGATAACTCATTCTAAACATACAGTTTTTGACAGGTGTCAAACAACCACCATAATCTGTTAAAAATATGTTTCAGTCTGAGAAAGTTGCACATTTCCTGGCTTCAGAGTAACCAGAATCTTAATGTTTCATGCTGAGAAAGAAATTAAACAAAGTTTTAATGCGGAAAATGAGAGGCCTATTCTGGATTCTGGGGGAATCCAGAATAGGCCATCCATTTGAGATAGTGATTACTGTCTATGTTTCTGGACCTACTACAATTTGTGTTTGCATTTTCACTAGAATTGCATCATTGTATCCCTTTAAGATTCATGAATAAATCAGGTGTTCATTTTTGTTTTCTAAAAATATATATTTATTTGTCGTCTAATAGTAGAATTATCCAACTGTTGATTAATGTTAAATATAGTCCAAGGAAATTCTTATCTGTTCTTTAGAGACATTGGTAAGACTGCCTCCTGAATTGTTAGGAGCCTTTTTTATTGTACTTTTTATTCTTTTATTGTATTTGTTTTCTCTTTTTTTATGTACTTTGGACATTGAGTCTGTAATAAAATCTATCTATCTCTCTGTCTATCTATATGAAAAATATAACGCAAAAGTATAACATAGTGTGTAAAAACTGGGCTAGTTGATACATTTTCAGCATACATTGCTGATGTCAGGGCTTTCAGAAAGCATTAATATTGACATTTGTTATTATTGCCAGAGCAAATTTGGAAGTGTGTTTGGGAGGATTAAACACCAGTATGTTCACATTTGACCCTTTCTTTATTAATTTAAGAAGAAGTTGAAAATGATGTATTCCTTATTATTCGATTCACCTTGTGTAATGCACCAGTACTACTAGCAGATAACAGAGATGTGTAGCATGCTGCTATTCCCTGGTGCAGTGCCCCGATAGTCTGAAAGCATATACAGAGTGTCACTTGCTAATGGAAGGCTAATCAAATAATAGTGAAGATGTATGAACATTATGCATTATGTGTATATGTGTCAAACCCATACCATGTATTCAATATACTCTTAATATTTACATTCATAACTGTTCAATTCAAACGAAATTAACAGGACAGATAGTGAGCCGAATTACAATTGTTTCTGTTTAGTTAATATAAAGATTGTGCATGTGTCCACTAAATATGAAGTAAACTGTACTTCATATTTATATATGAAGTACACTTCATATGCATTATTAGATTACAATAATGTGTATGTACGCATATTTATATATTGCGTAAATGCACAATATAAATATGTGGGGTATTCATTGTAAATGCTAAGAGATACAAATTCAACAGCCATAGATATATGTAAAATAATTCCAGATACAATGTTTTTTAAACAAGCTTTTTAATGACTTAAACTAAAATATTGTATAACTTTGGAAAAAAATATACAAGTTACTTTCAAATAAATCTCAGTATTATACAGCTTTAGTAAGAGAAAATATAACTTAACAGCAGATGAACTGTTTCAGAAGAAAGATCAGCTCTCCATCCCATGCTTAGATTACAATAATCATCTTCATGCATAGGTGAAAAGAAATGCAGTTAACCACACTAACCAGCAGATGGCGTTTATTTACAGACAGAAAAAAAATTCATTCGGTTGTATCATAAAAGGGAAGAAAACACATAAAGACAGGCTGGGTCTATTAACAGAGCAGCAGGCTATCAAATTTGATATTTTTACAAATTTAACTACAGTTAACATAATAATAATAATAATACACAACCAATGTTAAATGAAAAATGGTTAAACAATATTCATTCGGATCAGGACTTGACATTTTTCTGTTTCACTATGTGGAACAGCATAATTTTATATCAATGAAAGGGTGATAGTGCAAGTAATAACATTCATTATTATTATTATCATCATCATGGGTCTGAGAAAAATGAAATTTAAAAAATAGGATTTAACAAAAATCTGTGATCAGTTTGTGAAGCATTCAGAACTGAGCCACACTACTCATTCTTCTCACTTTGTTTTAATAAGATTTTCAGTTAATAGCGCTTTACATTATATCAGCCAGCATCTCGGTCACTCAGTCAGAAGCAACAGCTTCTCAACAAGCCTTCTTTTTTGACTGAATGCTCAATTGCACATTTTAACTGGCATAGATATTCACTTTGTTGGAGGTAATTAAATGATTGTAACCTTGCAATTCAGTGATTCAAACCCACAATATTTGCTCTTTTTTTTCCTAATTAAGTGACTACATCACCAGGATTAATAGTTAAATGTGTTTATCTCTGGAATTTAACAACATCCATCCATCTTGTCAGTGACTCATGATACAGTCTACTTTTTTATTTCCTTTACCAATATTAAACACATTAGATATTACAACACAGACTGCAAAAACTAAATAGAAAATCCTTCTTAGATAGACATTTGTATTATAGTAGCACATTATATGATAGTGTTGTTCGGTAAGTTTCTCTTGGTAAAAGGATTTTTTCCACGTATAATAAATAATCTGTTCTATTCATTAGACTTAGAATGTTAAAAATAAAAATAAATCTTTAAAAAAAGGCAGAAATTCAAGTAATCTACAAAGAGAGTTTGTGACAACTGAAAGAAATTACCTCTGCGGCTGCATGGTTTACTTTGCCAAGCTTGGGGACCTTCATTAGAGAAAAAGTGCATTAAAGTTATACGTTGTATGTACTAGTATACTGGATATTAATGTTTGTAATTATCTGTAATTTCATGTATATGTTTTCAAATATTAACACTTTTTTCTTTACAGTTTCAACAGGATAATTTGTCGTACAATACAGGACAGAGAGAAAACGTGGTACAACTTAGAGATATTTACAAGCTCATCATGGCCAGCCAGTTAATGTTTCAAACAGGGGATAGGCTATCCTTGGGCTTTTCCATTTGGATAGAAGAACACAAAAATAACAAGTGGTAGCGAGTCAGTCAAGAAGGAATAGTGGCTTTGTGAGGGAAAACTGGAGAGGTTAGAAGGAACAAAAACATAATTTCAAGACAGAATCCACCTCATAAACTGCTGCATACCAGACTTCTGTCTCATGACCACCACCCAGTCTGGGCCACACAAAGCCTCTTTGCAAAGACCAGTTAGCAATTACGCATAGACAACAACGTAAATTTGCACAGCGATTAACCAAAAACCTCCTAGCTTATCATGCTGATCACACCGTCAAATTTATGTACTGTATTTACTTTTTATCCACAACGAAGATGATTCCACAAACTGATTTCACACACACTGTGCATTTAGTGTGACGACAACAATCATACTTGTCTTCTATAAAATTCATCACTGTGAAATTACTTCCTTTTATTAAAAGGATTGTAGTTATGCCCATACAAGGCAAAAAAATAATAATTTACCGTATATACAAAAAAAAAATATCTGCCTGCATGTCGCCAACACAGATGTGGAGCAACTTCTGACTTGAGCATAATTCCTCAAATTCCCAACAGATTCCAGATACACCCATCAGTTCACGCTACTAATTGATGTGTAAATAACAATGACAGGTCTGAAGGGCTCAGAGGAAGAAAATGCTAAATGATATAAGTGGTTAAATTATATAAATGCATCAGCTACATCAAATTAAAAACAAAATAAGATCAAAAAGATGTAATTTCTTCTTCTGTTCTACCAGTAAAAATAAGAATCTGTACACAAAAAAAATTTTAAAAAATGAGCCCCTCACCAAACTCTACCATGTAGGCATCATGTCAGGGAACCAGACCCGACCCAAATGCTTCGACACCTCCCAGTGAATGTCATCCAGCTCGTAACGGTGATCCGGAACCAGCACTTCCTCCATGATGGACAGCTGCTTCAGTCTGTCTCCGCACATCTTCACGAACTCCACGAAGGCGCTGCAGGACACTTCGCATTCTCCCAGGCCGATGGCGGACAGCTGCGTGCAGCGCTGGGCAATGCGGATGAGCTCCTCGTCGAGAGGCCGCAGCCCGTTGGCGCACACCACCAGCTCCACCAGGCGCGGACAGGTGAGCCCGACGCGGCCCAGCACGTCTTTGCTGACGGAGCGGCCGAAGTACAGGTGCGTGACGGGGATTTCGTCGCGGAAGAAAGGGTCGAACTCCTCCTCGTAGAGGTAGAAGTACATGACCAGGTTGAATTTGGGGGAGTGGCGCACCATGGCGTCCCAGCTGCTCTTCTTGATGGTGTGGAACTGCTGGCCTGGGTTCTCGCTGACCACGTCGATGCGAAGGTGCTCGAGGTGAACGTGCTTCTCCGAGGAGAGCGCGATGAGGAGTTCGTCGCTCAGCAAGTGGTAGTTCAGAGCCAGCTCTCTCAGGCCGTGGCATTGATCGGCCACGCACATGATGCCTGCAAACAGGAGAACACAGTGAGTCAGGATCTACAGAAAAAAAAACAAACAGTCTTATACAACCTGAAGTTTTTCACATTTTATCACATTAAAACTACAACCTCCAGTGTACATTGCTCTGATGTTATGTGCTATACTCCTGCAAAAGGTCGTTCCACAAAGTACTGATTTATGGAGCATGAATATTAACGAGCTCTAGAATTTTCTGAATTTAATTTGTAACAAAATATGAATGACTTTTATTTCACTTCAGTATTGGAAGATATTTCGTATTCGTCCATCTCATAAACTCCCCGCATAAAAAATGGCAAATTAAATTATGTTTCTTCTCCATATTAGCATATGGAAGCATGTTTATAATCAGCAATTTGCTATTTTTGTGAGTCATCTACATCAGGTTCTTTAGGTAATAAAAAGCCTTTTTACATATTTTTAGAATAATTTCTGATGGACGTAAAATTAAAATAATAATAATAAAGTAACAAACTATGAAAGAGATGGCAGAAGTCAGTGTTTGTATTTGCAGCCAAACTGTATGAAAATTAATAAATTATAATTATCTGGACTGCATGGACTTCATCTGCATGCCATCTGTTTCATATGAAGAACACCCCGAGTCGACTTTTATTGTGAATCGGTGCAACCTAGATGAACTAAAACTGAATTTATCTTTGTGAGAAATGAGCGTCTCAAGAATAATGAGTCGGTTATTAACAGCCGTGCCATAAATCATGTGTTGTGTTTAGTACCGGCAGGTGAAACATGAGGGCAGCTGCTCATTTTCAGCAGCTTGAGAGTGTCGCTGTTGTTGGCCACCAGGACTTTGAGGGAGGGATCATCCACAGGGGTGTCGTCGATTTTCAGGGAGGACAGAGATTTGGAGTTGACGAAAACAACCGTGAGAGCGGAGATGAAGTGAGACTGTAGAAGGGTAAGAGAAAGAGACACATTTAATGGCACATAATGTGATAGCCAGGATGACATAACATCATCATAACTGTACCAATCTGGTTCCAACACAATGGTAACGGTGATGCAAAATTAAATTTTGAAATTTTGCACCACCACTGCTGATTTAGTAGAATTTTCTACACATAAATACAAATCAAAATCTTCTCAATTTAATGGTTGAAAAAAGATCATTTAAATATAAATGTATGTTGTTTTTTATGTATGTTGTATGTCTATAATGTATAAACTGTAGACACAGTGTAGACTACAGTGTGTCTGTAGTGTACAGACACACTGTAAGGGAGGCCTTGTAGATTTTGACTGGAAACATTGTAGCTTAGTGAATGTCCCAGTAAAAGAGCCACAACCCCTTTAAGGGAATCACTCAAAAACAGCTTATTCTTAGAAACAATTACGATAAAAAGAAGAAAAAAAAAATCTATATCTCCTTTGATAGAGGTAGTAGTTTAATACCCAACAGAAACTAATGGAATTACAAAAGTATCTACTTTTATGAGTCCAAGTATGCATCCCATGTCTTTAGAACGTGGCCTGCCAATGACCAATCGGATCCAATCACGAGGTTCTACACTGACTGTGAGCCAATGTCATATAACTGGAGCATTTTCACAAACTCCAGTTATTCAAAAAGAAAGGTTAAGACTTGCATGATTCTTTCTTTATAACTCACGAGACTTAAAGCTTCAACATGACAGACAAAAAATAATAATTTCAACAATGAATAACAGAAATATATATATTATTTGTCTTATTTAGTTTATCCACTTATGTTTTATTGTTCTATTTTTATTTTTAGCTAATATTACTCTCAACTGTTACTCTAATGTTACTCTTAAAACTTTGTTTTTCAGAATTTTATTTTATCTTTTTAATTATTATTATTATTATTATTATTATAACAATTACTGCATTTCTACTTCCCTCCTTTACATGAATGTGGCTCCTTAGTTCATCATTAGAGGCACAGCCCTAAGACTACATGTCCCAGCATTGTAATAAATGGTTTCACACAAACTTAAATTAGGTATATAAAAAAATAAAAATATCAAAAAATAACTGATGGTTTAAGTGTGGGGCTAGGAAGGGATCTTGTTCCACATAGCTTGATTGATTTATTAATTAATTAATTGACTGAACACTTGGCACAGTCAACCAACAAACCGAATCCATGAAAAACAGAAGATAACATTGTTTATGAAAATACTCAACCTGCAAAGCTTATCAAAGCTGTTGAACTTTTAAGGCTTCCTTTTAAATCAGACCGGTATAAAAACTTAGTAAAGCCTAAAAGAAAATCCAAGTTGTGCCCCCCTCTCAAAGATCAAAATAAACACAAAAAGTGACATTTTAATCCATAAACTTGAGAGTTTTGCAGGCCTTAGACCTTCCCGTGGGCACACGGCATCAATCAGGACAGCCTCATTTCATCCATTCATCAAAAATCTGAAGTTTGGGCAGCTGAGTTATCGCTGCCCTTCAGGGTTACCTTGGGCATCTCCATGAAGCTGGGCCTGGCTGTGGATATGAGTCCCAGGGTTTTCAAAGAACAATTCACCAGCTGAGAGAGGATGTCGCACGCCGCCTCTGCAGACTCTCTGCTGCTGTCCACCTGCGAGTCCGACGCAGAAAATTAAACCCTCTTTTTTTATGGAAGAGGGTTTACCACTTCAGTTTTTAAACACAAACCGTTAGCCTGCCTCACCTTGAAGCTGACGTACTGGAGGTGGTTGGAGTGCTTTTTGATGATCTGCTTGATGAGCTCCGGGTGTGTGGCCTTCAGGTAGGAGCTGGCCGGCTGATTCAGCTCAAACTCAAAGCAGCGCCACAGCTCTGGCATGTGGAAGGCCTGATTCCAGCCCCGGCACACCTAGAGAAATTACCCAACACATTTCATATAAGAAATGGAGTGATTTAAAAAATATATATGTGCAGTAAAATAACAGAATGAGACTGTGAGGGAGAGAAACAACAACCTTTGTGACCTTTACACCAAAAGACTGTCAAACTTCTTGGAAGAAGGATATGTGTGTAGCCAACAGCAGCTACAAGAGTGGCTAAATTGAAACTGTGACCTTGAGCCACCTTAGGGTAAGGTAATAAAGAATGTTTGCCAAGCCATAAATGATGAAACATGAATAACCATCAGAACTGGCTCTGCTCTACTCTATAGCTGGCATCTTACAAACTAATCAAATCCAGACTTACAAGCAGGTTGCTAATGATTAATTAGTGGCAATTAATCTTCTAACTTTCAGAAATCAGCTAGTAGTGGAGGTGGTGTCAGTCTGAAACTGAATGCTGGCTTTAATTCACTGATAAAACTGTCTGTTCTGTTTGATCACTCCTTGAATGTAAAGAGCTTTGCAGGAGTATTTACATCCCTCTATGTTTTGCTGTCCAATTCATTTTACTAGAATCTCATGTGAAAGACCAAAGCACAGTCGTGGATAATTATGAAGTGAAAGGAAAATGAAGAATGGTTCTCAAAAGTCTTTTTTCTCTCAAGTCCAAATAGAAGTCGCCAAAACAGGACAAGGTTTATGGGAGTGAATACTTTTGCGATAATGCTAATAATAATTTAAATGCGAAGCCCTACATCACCATTTCACACAGTCCCATAAAGAGTACAATTGACATGTAATCAGTGCTTTTAGGATACCAGAGAAGCATAAGCTCTGTCCAGCAGTGGGAGGTACTGGAAAATGTGAAGCAGGATCTCCTGCGGCACACACTCCCAGCTGGCTCCTTGCTCTTCCAGTTCTTTCTCTCCATCCTGCTTAGTTGACCATTTGATACTCTTCTGATATCCCCCACTGGGCCCTCCTCCTTCCTCCTGCTCATTCTCTTGGAGACCTCGTTTCATCCTGGGAAAGGAGAAGAGGGAGTTTAACCAGGAGCTCTGGAAGAATGCATTCATTTAATTTGCAATCCAATAATTAACACAGAAGTTCATATTCGGTTAGTGGCCTACGAATGCTTTGGGAAAATTATTGCATTCGGCCGTAAGTTAAATCACTGGACACTGATGGGATGTCTTTAACCTTGATCACCACTCGTGGCGCCGCCAAGCACGCCGGACTGTGAATGGTGCGGACCCAGTCTTTCTTGCTCACAATGAAAACATTTGTACTCATAGGTCACGCCTCCCTCAATTTCATCAATCAACACGTATGTCAAACTAACATTTATTGACATCAAAGCGATGGCTAAAGCGGCTTTAAGTTACCGCAAATGTGCATAAATGTCAAAAGACTGACGTTTAAAACGGCATAAAAGACAGATCAATAGTTAGCTTAGCCTCATTTAACCACGCTGGGGGGTTAAGCTGGCAATTATTAGCAAGTTGTAACTGGCGACTAAAACCAGTCGACTTAAACAAATTTAATTTCTAAGTTTAGCTTCGTCTGTTTATCTCACCTGACTTTCAGCTCCACCTTTGGTTGTTTATTTACGGAGGCTCACTTTCAACGTCAACCTGGACCGACAAAATAAAACTGCGTACGGGCTGGCCGAGCGATCAAACACATTGGACCATGCGACAGTGCGGGGTGGCCGGGCGTCACTGAACACCAACCGAGGAGGCTTCCGACGGCAGATCTCCAAAAGTCTTCGAGTTTTCCAGGCGCCTGACCTAGTTTCGATCCAAAACTCTGCCTCAGCGCTGCACTTTGTCGGCTAAAGATGGCGTTTGTGTTGCTGTGCGGATCAGAGCGCTGTAGTTACAGTGAGCAGTCGAGAGGGGGAGCAGTTTTACCCAAGGCAACAATGGTTCAACTGCTACGGTTTTACTAGTAACTGACAAATCAACTCAAGATAAAGGCAAAAAAAATAATTGTCTAAATAATTAAATTAATTTATAGAGCTTATGAAGTCAAAGTATTTACCATGTTTCTGTTGCCCTACTTTATTCCTAGCTTATCAACACCCACTCATGCTTGTTGGTAATGATCAGTCAAAAAAAAAAAAGTTAATTTGTAATGATAAAATAAGTGAAGATTAAAATACAACCACAGCCAATTATTGTGGCTGTGGTTGTGGACACAAGACCACAACAGAGGGAAAAACTTAAAACATGGCACAGAGTTTACAAAGAACAACATGGGTTCCGCATCATTTTAATGCACATGAAACTTATAAAGCTGCAGATCTGTATCCACATGGGTGGATGAACCAAAACATGAAAATTGAGCCGAGTAGAAATCCATCCTAAGCAGCTCGTCTCATTGAGGGCATTTAACAATTGCTAAATGCTTTAAATACACAAACATCTGGGCGTCAATGTATGACACTGCTACATCTTTGTTGCTGATTTCATCTGTGATATATGCTTTGCTCTTTCATTTTCCACATGTACACATGTTGCAGCTATTGATATTAGGTAGATTTCTTTCCTGCCCAGAATACTCTGGTTAAAGACATTTTGTCACCAAAAGTTTAAGTTTTCTGATAATAATCAATTCAAAAGCTCCAGTCTGAAAAAAACAATTTGAGTTTGCAGGGACACTGAATGAAATTAAAGCTGCCATCTTTGTGTTTGTGATTCAGTTTTCACAACTGAATATTTCTACTGGTCCTGCACCATTTTTGTTACACACTGATAGTGAAACTCTTTACATGTATGCTATTTTTAATGCTCAAAACCTCTCTTCTCAATTAGTTTAAGACGACAATTTTTAAAGAATGATTCATGAAAGTAGCAACAGAGCAGATCAGCCCAAACTCACTTAAAACATTTGCAAAATATGTTCACTCACATTTCTGTGTCTGTTTTGGTAGAGCTCTTGGATCCTGTCTCTTTTCAAGAGACTCTTACTCCGACCCTATGATTTAGTGGTCAGAGTTTAACAAGAGAACTTACCAGAAGAAAGCACAGTCAAGCCCAACTACCAGAAATGAAGACAAGTACAACTGAACGTTAGAGTCGGAGCTGAAACATGTTTATTAAAATGGGACGGATTAGCAGTTTTTTTACACTCCATCCACAGTGGCATCGATTTAGAAAGCAACAAACACGTACAAATGCAGTATTTACACACCACTATACACATATTTATAAAACACAATTGAAACTTTTCATACAACTTTGCAGAATTTTCTTATATGATTTGAAGTCATGGTGCGGAGGCCTTTCCAACAAGCTACAGTTAAACTCTTTGGACAACAAAGCTTTAGAAATGCAAAACTGGACAGTGGTTTTAATAGTATCAGCCTTTTGGTGTCATTTTCATTTACTGCACGTTCTGACAAGGCTTTCTGAAGACAAATATGTTATACAAGTAATATGGCTCTGATGAAGTAAGTCCACACAGTTTGGCTGCACAAATGCATCCTGCCAGAATGAAAAAGTATTATTTACGACGTCCAAGCCACACCTCATTGTTATCCGGCAGATACGCAGCATTTAGAAAGAAGCTTGAGATGAGGTACTTTGCTCTGATGACAACGCCTATAAAGAAATTGATAGAAAACAGCTGACCTCCATATCGCTCCATTTTCCACAGCGGTGTCACAGCACAAAGGTTAAAACCATAACTCCAGGCTTCTGAAGCAGGCAGCTTTGAAAGCAAAGATGTATTAAGCCACTCAGGTATGTTCTTGGACCATCAAAGCAGTTCATGATGAAACTTTTTTGCTTTGTTTTTTTACCCACAATTTCCACGGAAAAAGAAAAGTTTTCATTAGAAATCCATCCTCTATGAGTGTCGGATGCTGTTACATCACGTCTGCCGTCAACAATCTGTGTCAAATATAACCATATTTTACTCCCTGCAGTGCAAAATAATATCTGTTATAAATGAAGAGAACATACTTATAGTTATTTGAAATGTATATTCATGTTGTTAGACGTAGCCATTCTGAAGACCTGCACACTGCTTTCGTTTAAAATGTTACACAATACTGCCATCGCGTGGCCAAATTTATTTTTGCAGATTAAACAATCGCACCAAAACAATTATAGTAATAAAAACCGGAGAAATTGCCTTCATTAATGATTAATTAGACTGAATCCAATGATTAATGGGGACTTGGGTTTAAAAAAAAAAATTTACCATTTGCCACGTTTCAGCGAGCTTTTAAGCTACACAAATTATTTAAATGTGCGTCATATTTCTAGTGTGAGGTTTAAGGGTGACATTTAATGTTTGCATAATGCAGAGCCTCCAAAATCTAAGCTGAAGGTTCAGCCAAGCTGTCCCTTCTTTGGTATAATCTTTATTTTTCCACATTTGTTCGAGGCACACCAGCCTGAAGAAATTACATGAGAAATTGTTTCTTGTTTTCCTGTTCTGTGCTGCTGTTGGTAACCCTGAGAAAATTATTATTAATTATTCATGTTCCCACTTAAAAGTACTTGAAGGTTGTTCAAGATTGCTTTTCATTTTCTTCTTTCTTGTGTGATGTTTGTTCGGGATTAATGACAGAAAACAATGTGATGCTGAGAGCTACTATTCCAACATAAAACTAATCTTCAGAGCACAGATGATTATTCACCGTCTATCGCTTTCTGCCCAATCCATTTCTGCATTTCATTCGACTAACAAAAGGCGTTTACAAAGTAAATAAAACCTGTTTATTTTGAAAAGCTTTTGCTATTTTTTTTTTAATATGACAATATGGTTCTGTGAGGCAGCGACTTGAGGAGGGACAGTCGTGAGTTGGAGATCAAAGACACTGCTGTTAACAATGAGGTGAAATTTGATTTAATTTGAACTGGAGTGCACTTCATTTGTAAAAGCATCTTCAATGTAACAGAAGCTGAAAGCAGAATGGAAATCATTTTTTATTAGTCAAAGTCAGACAGTAAGACTTTCCCCCATATTTTCAATGGGGGTATGACATTTAATTCATTGTACATTTAATTCATTTTCTTTTAATTCCCTTATTTGCATCTGAACTGTATTCAAATGTACGTTTCTCCACTAATGAGCCATAAGACCTCATCATGTCTTTTCCTCATAGACTCCATAGGTCACCAAGCTTTTTACTTGGATAATAATCAAAACGTAGTAATAGGTCAGATCAAAGTGTTGCCAAATGAAACACTGTGATACAGAAACGACTGATGTTGTAGAGGAGGACAGGGAGGCGACAACAGAGACAACAGCTCCAGTAAAAGACACACACAAAGAAAGTGCCTTTGTAGTATTTCACATTAAAGCCTCGCGTGCTGAGGGCACGTCAGGACATAATAACACAAACTGACTGGACAAGAACTGCAGGAGTCTTGGTATTATTCCATGCTTCAGAAATATTTGAAACAGGACGAAAAATAAGAAAAAGAAAATCATCTGTTAAATTTATTTATCCAATTCAGGGTTTCACCTTTTTGGGCAAAGACAGGACAGATACAGAAAGAAACTGAGCTGGAATTTCTAAATCTGCACAAGTGGAGCACATGAACGAACAGCTGAACACAGTGGCACTGAGCCGGCTTCCTTTGTGGCGTTCACGCCACAGCTGAAACTGGATGCTCGTCTGTGCCTCTTGTTCTCCTAACAAGACTGCAGCCTCCGGTCGCACATCAGACAGCAGTGGGAAATGTTTAGTCTCACGTATGGTTACTGCTATTAGCTAACTGTCTCTTTGTGGGAGAGTCTCTTACTCTCTGTGCGGCGCAGTGGACGTGGACAGGTACTCCTCCGGGCAGACAGACCACGCTGGGCTCACTGAAGGTGTTGTGGCACAGGTGGCATCCCTTCTTCTCCGACACAATGATAGGTTTCCTCCGCTCTTTTAACTGTAGAGGAAGAAAACACGAGTTCCAACAAATCAAAGATGAAGCTTTTTTTTTTTTTTTTTTTTGGAATATTTCAAAATCAAGTGTCAACTATCCATAAGAAGGAGCAAGAATAATGTCTGATCAAACTTTGTGACTATGTGCCACAGTTTATTTCTATTTTTATTATTAGTTACAAATTAAAATGGGTTTAAATAAATTTAAAACCAACATATGGAAGCATTTAACTCCCAGGGCATAAAAATAAATGCCAGAGCAGTATTTAATTTTAATGAGAAAACTTTGCTATGACGACATGCAAAACTCATTAAAAGACTTTTCACCATTTAAAAAATAAATTTGTTAAAAATTCAATTTAGACATCTCATTAAAACCAAAATACATTCTCTTAAATAAGAAAGGCTGTAGCATCTTATGATGCCACAGTGAGAGGAAGGGAAGTCATGGCGAGCCCCTTTACACCTTCGCAAGTTGTAATCTGTCAGAGCATATTTTCACATCTTGTTAAAATGAGCAATGTTCTTGTTAAGACAAGATATAAAACTCATCTTGTTAAAACGAGAACGTTTTTCCTTAAAGAAAGAAAATATCATGCGATGCAAAACTCGCAAAACGAGAACGTTTTTTGTTAAAATGAGAACGTTTCTCATTTCAGCACGTTTTGCATGTTGTTCTGAGTTTTTTTTTATGTTTAAATGAGAAACGATCTCGTTTTAAGACGACACTTAATGCCTTAAAAAAAGGTAAGATATTCAAAAACACCTTCTAGCACATGAGAAACAACAAAGTCAAAGCCCACTGGTTTAATTAGCTGGTCCATCAATTTTAACCAACATTGGGTTAAAAAAAAAAATGCATGAACAAATAAGTGGATGGTTTAGGAAAGCAGGTTTGCTCACCCTGTCATGCAACAGCTGCACGTTCTCAGAGCGGGCGAGGCCCAAAGCGATCTGGGAGGTCCGGCTGGCATGCATGCTGGCCCTGATGGCTCGGTTCAAGAAAGGCCTCAGCAGCTGCAGCGACCAGCTCTCCGGAAGCATCCGCAGGACACGGATGGCGTCGAACACTTCGCCGTGCCTATTTAACAGATCCACGGCTGCCATCTCCATCTCGCCGCCAGCTGCTTGACCTTTTCCAGGAGGGGTGCCATCGAGATAGACCCCCAGGAGGAGGTGGAACAGCCGCTGTCGATATGCTGGATCTCGATTGGATGAGACCCAGATGCAGAAAGCCTCGGCGGACGGGAAGTCTCTGAGTTTGTGGACCAGGATGTGCAGCGCTTTGTCGTGCTCCTCTAATTTCCCGTGTAGTATTGCACGCTCTTGCAGCAGCTTGTCACAGCTCTCCATTTTACCTAACCCGGGTTTAAACAGATTTTTTAAAAATGAGCTTCAATCTGGAAAATGATCTAAATGACTCTAAAATAAATATTCCTGTTGCACTAGATGGTCTGTGTTACCTAAAACAAACTGTACACGGTATAAGTCGGACTCCCTAAGCATGGCTTGAAGCTTCTCTCTGGCTCTGGTCAGCTGACCCTCATCAGTCGGCGACTCTGACAACAACAGCAGGACCCTGTCCAGGTACAACACAACGAGGTGTGTGTGGAACTTCTCTTTCTGCACAACAAGAAGGAAAAAAACACAACCCCAGAAATAGTCAAATCCATTTAAATAATAACATGATGGCCTGTTACTGTGGTTGGGTCTGGCTAGGTAGCAATGCAACCAATTTCCACAAGCAGTAGTACTTATGCAGCAGGATTTGTGAATTCAAATCACATTTATTCGATTCAAAGAGCTTGCAAGTCCTGGTTGTGGGACTTGTAAGCTCAAGATATTTTCTTGCATTTTTCAACTGCATCCCCAAATAAAGGCTATATCTAACCTGTATTTTTCTCTCCAACACAAGGTGCTCCAAGTAGAGAAGCAGAGCCTGGCTGTGTTTCCCCAGGTAAGTGATGACTTCATCTGGGTTCACCTCTGATCGATCTTTGCTGACAGGCCTCTTAGTAAAGATCCGAATACCTGTCTATTAAGAAAAAAAACAAATGAAAAGTCTTTAAAATTATCAAAAACAGCTGTTGAAGAGAACCGTAAGGTCTGTGGAAGTTCCTAAATACTTTATTTGCAGATTTTACAACTGTATGCAATAGAAAAGTGAACTCATTTTATTATTCTGTTTAAAAAAACACATTCAATTATCTGGCAGTTTGCTGAAGAGAATAAGCAGCAAATATTATGAATGAGGAAGAGAGTAAATATACTGCAGCCGTGGAAAGTGGGAAGTTGGATCTTCCCAGAAACAAATGTTGAAGAAGATAATATTTGGGTCAAAGCTGCACCAAGAGTCAGACGTCAGAGTTACATTTTTGGGGAACCTACGGTGGGATCTTTCCGCAAAGCCCAGTCTGCATACTTCCACACAATCTCCATACTGGAAGAGCAGCAGAGAAAGTCCACAATGTACTCATACAGATCGGCTCTAGTGGAGTCCTGCAGTTCGCCATCTACAATGCGCATCCACAACTAAAAAAATAAAATAAAATAGAAAAGAGAGGGCGTTAGCGATCTGGTGCAGGTTCTATTATTAATTTATTTTTTTTTTAATTGTTGAAATACAAACCTTTAGCGCTGCTGCATCCTGACCATTAAAGTGATAGAGAAGCCCAAGTGCAAAATATCTGAGAGAAATAAAAGAGCGGATTGAGTCGAGCTTCAAAAACATAATTACATTTCTGTGCCGAGTAATTAAATCGGCCTGGCTGAACCGGACACGGATTTAACAGCTTCATCAGGAAGTTAATTAACTGCACGGGACAATGAGCAGTATTTACCCAACAAAGGCTCGTCTCAGACAATCCTTTAGGAATTGGTCAATTTCATCACTGGAATAATTAATGAAAATCATACCGATTCCCACGGTAATCCTCTATTCTAACTCTACATGCCAATTTGCTCAGAGTTTAAACAGAATCGCTGGGATTAATAATTGAAAGTTCTCACTTGTTATAGAGCTGATAAAGAAATCACAGCATAATATTTGTGTCTTAATCTGCTGTAAGGAAATGGACATTTTAATACGGAATCTTTTCATTCGGCAGGATTCCAACACACACTCATGACAAAATCAGAAATTCTCAGTCCAGTTTTAACCCATTTCTTAAAACCTAAATACCAAAGATAAAGTTTACAACATATGTTTGTGTTTAATGCACACTTTGGGGGGAAAAAAAACAAAACAGAGAGCAGAAAGGATGGACAGCCAAACAATCAGCAAGGATAGATGAATAGACAAACTGATGGATGAATAGATAGAAAAACAATTATGTTGATTGATAGATAGACTACCAGATGATGTATGGACAAATAAACTTGACAAAAGAAAACTCAAGGAGATAGAGTGAGTAACTGAAGAAAAGTTAGCTGGACGGACAAAGTGACAGGCAGTTGGATGGGCTGGATGCTGGTTGGATGCAGTGCAGCACAGAGAATGTTGTTTGTTTTTCTGTGCTTCATTTTCTTTTCCCAGTCTGTGTTAAAACTCCCCAACACCATGTCAACCAAATTATATCCTTTAACTCAGGCTGCAACTAATTATTATTTTAGTAACTGATTAATTTGATCTAAAAATATGCACAGTCTGCAGATGTTTCATTTAACCCCTATGCCTCGTTTTGCGCATTAGAAATACATTGAGATAAAAATAAACAAATAATTCTGTTCCCTTTTTAAAATAAGACAGTAGTACACGTTTCTTTAGTGTACTCCCGATCATCTGCAGTAAAAGACGCATCTGCAGCTAAAAAAATACTTCAAACATCAACATGTGAAAAGCTCACCCCTTTCTGTTTGACTTAACATCAATATAATGATGAACCCATGTTTGGATTAACCAGTTAAAGCTAAAACTATGCCACTATATGAGTTCTGAGTAGAACATATTTACTGTTTTTTCATTTTTTTTATCTTAAATGCAAAATGTACATATTTCTGTACAGTTTTGGCTTAATTACTTTTCGGACTGTAATGTTCTTTCAGCCTTTTTTGAGTCTGTACACTTTAGCTATCAACTAATCTATTACTTAATTAGTTGACGATCACTCCAACAATCGACTCATCACGAGTAATCGCTTCAGCCCTGCTTTAAACCAGATGAATAGTCATAGCAGCGTACACACTTGTGATACTTCTCCAGCCACGGAACGCTATCTGTGAGCATGCAGGAATTGTCCGAGGCCAGCAGGTCCAGCAGGCTGTCGTGATCCTGCTCGGCGTAGAGCTTCAGCAGAGCCGTGTCCACGTCGTCTCTGCAGCCGTTCACCACGTCTGTGCTGCGAGCCTGAACGGAAGGAGGAAAAACACTAATTAAAGCCACACAACACGCTGCTAGATTACATGGCTATTTTAACCCGGTTACCTCTCCTAAGTAGCTGATGAGGAATTTCTTGTATCGCAGCACTTTCTCTTGGTCTCCTTGTGCCAGATGGTTGAGATCCGCGAACTCGTGAAGAGGAGGGTGACAGCGCATGAACGAGGAGGAAGCCGGTAGCAGCAAGGGGTAGAGAGAGATGAGCTCCCGCACATCCAGCTCACCCTTCCTGGAACAATTCAAGATATTTCATGTGACATATCAAAAGAAAAAAAAAGATGAATGTTTGTCATACAAGACCGGCACATTTATCAAATTACATAAAGCTCCTCTTTGGAGGTGTCAGTAAAAAGACAAACGTAGAAAAGAATATAAGAAACTTATTTCTGAAACATCACAGTTTTTGTCAAATTATTGGAAATGGCCATTATTAAAATCTGTAACAGTTTTTGAAATATAAAAAAAACCGTCAGCAATTACATGAGTAACATGATAGCCTTAATGAGACGAGATATATTACATAAACCCTTACAGCAATGATTAAATTGAAGTGCAGGAGATGCATAAGAGAAGAAAAATTCACAAGAATCAGATGGTTCTTGTGAAGGGTTTCGAAAAGGGTAGAGACGTCAAGAAAAAGCAACTCCAGCTGTTACCTAAAGTGTTCTTTAGCCTCCAGGAACTGAAGCTGGCCAAACTTTATGAACCCTGCCTGCTGAAGGATTCTTCTGTGCAAAACCTGAAGAAAGTGGCAACAATGGAAAGAAAAATGTAACTGCAGAAATAACAAAGTGCACCAAGTACAACATGAAGTTTTTCAAACCTAAGCAAGGTAATTGACCAAATATGTAATTTTATAACAAAGCGATGATTTAAAATATCTTAAGTAAATATTTATTAGTAATTTCCTCTTGCTGTTCAGACCAACAGAAAAAATTTTCAAATTTTTAAAAAAATACATGCTGACGGCAAGTAACCTCATACCAAGATTTGAAAACGTCTTTCTGTTCTGTGGGATTTAATGATCAAGCAAAAGAAAATAACTTAGTCACCTATCTGGCATTAACTATTAAGATTAATTGGCATTAATCACCATAAGAGCTTTGACTCATTCTACGTTCAAATGTCAAAAAGAAATCATGCTGCCTCTGTCAATCATTTTAGGCCAGATGTTACATCCAGAAATATATTTCTTTTGATTGCTGTTTCATTTGTGAAAGTAAATTAAATTCTACATTTCCACTAACCCTTTTTCCAAGTGTGTATTGAAACTGAGAAATGTCCTAAACCCCTCAACTGTACCTTTAGACCAGCACGGGAATAAAAGTCTAATTTACCCAAAAAAAGTCTCACTCCTGTATATTCAAATTTCTGAAGACATAACATTTTTGACTTATAAAACCACAACAACAACAAAAAAAAAAAACAGAGACAAAGAAAGGTCCACATTTTGACTTGAGTCTAACTCTGCTTCAAGTCTCATGACTCAAGTCCACACCGCTGGTGTACATAGAAACAAACGTTTGAAATTCTTATTTACATTTTACTTAATTAAATCCAGACAAACTGAAGGTCGTTTTTACCTTCTGTGCAAACAGGATTTGGTGTGTGTCCTATAATTATAGTACCATAACTTGATTAAAAGTTTCCATTTCTCTTTGGGCACATTTGTAGCCTAAGACATTCAGATACCATCAGCCTGGCATCAATAGTTCTTTTAGGCCTTGTATTTGTCTTTCTATTAAAACAACATGCTGATATTTACCTGGAACTTGTCTTTGGGAATATTTCTCTGAGCTCCCTCGGTTAAGACCAGCGCTTCCTCCACTCTGTGGCTGGCCAGTAAGTCTTGAATCTGTCTCTCCAGTGGCAGAGGAACCAGGACGTAAACAGACTTAGTGGAAGCCAGCATGACTTTACCTAAAACACACACAACCCTCACACACTCAGACTGTGACTGCGCATGTATTTGTTTTGAGAAGAACCAGTCGGCTCATCCTCTCTTTAATCCACTGTTATTCAAAGCAACCTTTAAAAAGTGTCCAGCTCTAAAATGAGATCACTTTGTTATTATATCTAATCAACATTTGGAAAACAAGAAGAATTTATATGAGGATCTTTTTAAAAAGCCTTGCAAAGGTTTTCAACCTATGGAATTGCAGCTTTTAGATTTTCTGAAGCTTAATGGGAGCAAAAGACAAGGAAACTTACAAACAGAAACAGAAACATTATAGCTAAGAAGACAATAATTTGTGTGGCTGTAAAAAATTATCTCCATATTTTAACCACAGAAAAAATTTTGATCACATGTGAAACCCAGAGGATGCGAGCACACCTTCAAAATCTTGCAGAACCCGTCCATCCCTGAATGAAAGAGTTTGTTTCAGTTGTTGGTCCAACATGCTGTGGATGGTGATGAAGTTTTCGTCCAAAGCCACCACATACGGAAAACACACAGCGGCAGCAATCACGCTCTCTGACCAGTTAACGGGAGCCCGCTGAGACGCTCCCTCTGAGTTGGCAAACATCCCTGGAGGCGGGATGAAGAAGGGGGAAAAAAAGCAAAACAAACTTTCACTGAGCACAAAAAGGTAGAGTTAAAACCTTTCAAACTTTAGAAAGAAATACAACTGCGAAAGCTGGACTCATCATTGACTACATCACAAATATTGTAGCTTACAGCATGTACGCAATCTAATTCTGCAACCTAAAACAAGAGAAAAATTAGCTTCACTACAAGGTGCAAAGCCGATTTTTGTAGGTGGATATGAGCAGCTTTTGTTCTCAGCAGAACTAACAACTTTTTGAGCCGCAGTCGATAAACTCACCGAGGCCACCAGGAGCGGCGAGGAGGAACTCCTCCCGGCTGATCCTCTTCACAATGGGTCTCCTCTCCTCGCTGTTGTAAGGGAAGAGGTCCTGCGAAGCTCCTGTGTTGTAGTTAAGGATCATGTACTGCGTTGTGAGGGCCAAGCACAGGAAGTACCCATCAATACTGACGGCGCATGGCTGCTCCGGAGTATTCACCTCTTTGACCAACTGTACTCTGTCCTCGTAGACCATGTAAACCTGAACTGTCCGCCTCTTGGACGACAGCACGCCCATCTCCACGCAGAACGGGTCCCCGTTGACGGGGTTCTCGTTGACGCAGAACGCGGTCACGCCTCGGATTTTGACCCCGCCGCCAGCTGCCGAGGGAACCGACTCCAGAGTCACCATGTCAACGAGGAACACTATTCCATCGCAAAGCACTATAAGGCGCTCCAGAGCAGAAGCGGCACGCAGCTCGGCGACAGGTTTCTTGAGGCCGAGGTATTTGTGAAGCAGCTTCTGGGTCGAGTAGCTCAGCTTGCCTTTGGAGGAAGTGACCTCGTCCAGGAGAAAGTGGTGGATGAAGCAGTCGTTGGTGCCCACGTACAAGTGTTTCCCGCAGCATTCGATGCACTCGATGTTGATGCGAGCCTTGTCACCCATGAGGAGGTCACGCTCCACGGCGGGAACAAGCTCAAAAGCCTTCACACTCATCTCAGCCAAGGCATCTAGACTAAACAGCAGAAGACAGGCGTCAGCAAAACTGGACAAAGACGGACGGAGAGCGTAGTTAATTTAATGAAAATAAATGTTACTGTCAGACAGACCCTTTTAACCCAGCTGTAAGAAAAGGGTTGAGTATTTCACAATATAATTTCTCCAGGAAATACATTCAACCCTGGAAATGTACAAAAGGTCAGTTTAGACTTTTATTTTTGTTTTTTTTATTTTGTGGAAGCATCACGATCCACTCAGCTCCATAAAAAATTCAGTATGCCCTTAATTGTGTACAAACTCTGATTAATTTAAACTCTCTACAATTTAATCTACTGTATTAAACACGACAAGGGATTTACAATATAAATACACACATTCATTAATTAGGATTTCGCCTAATGGCAATAAAAAAAACCAAAAACAAATCAGCTCTGAATGGTCATCAGGCAGGTGAAATACTCAAATGATTTGCAAAATGTTCCCATTGTCTAAATCAAGAGTGTCCTTTGATGTGCTTTTTGCGTTTAATCAAAATCCAATAAAGGATGGGAACATATGCTTTGAAGTATAGAGACAATCTTACTAATCTTGTTGAGATCGTGTAATTTTAATAATTATCCATTACAGATACAAATGGGCTTTATAGACCTTTGAAGTCAATATGGAGTTTATCCTAATATCTTGTGGTATTTAGTTTGTTGAAGTAAAAAAAAATGATGATAATGATAGGAAGTCATAAAAAGAAACCACTGCAGTCTTTTTTAGCAACAGACTTTTCATGGCGGGACTGCAGCTTCCTGCAGCCAAAGCCCACAAACACCAGGGCTGCACTTAGGAAAAAAACTATTTATAGACAATGTTAGGACCCATTAGTACATAGGCAATGTAGTTCTATTGCTAAACAGCAAACAACAAGCAAATCTAATCATATTTTGAAAGACAGTGCTGTTTGTTGCTGACATAAGCTCGGAAATTTTTTTCTGGAGAGGCTGGGGGTCGAAGAGGAGTTCTGCGAACATCAGCAAGTCAAGATGATCACTGTCACAACAACTCAAAAATCTTATGACGATTAGAAGAATTTCACAATCACAACAACAATTCCCCACCCCTAGTTATAGCCTTTACAGGGGGGCATATTTCTGTTTGCATTTTGGCTGTCATTACTTTTAGAATATTTTTTCTTTCCAGGAGAATAACAAAATATTCCCTGAGGGTCAAGTTGCGTTTATTGAGATCATTTAATGCAATCTGGTCGCAATTAAAATAAAGTCGAGTTAATGTTTTTTTTTTTTATATCTTTCCAGAAGTCAATGCTAGTGATCAATACTTCCTGAAACACATGGTATCACATGGCGATGACTGCAGATTTCAACACAGCTGTACATGAAGCACGTGACTCTGGACTTCCTGGCCGTTAAATCATTAATATATAGACATTTGCATTAAATATATAGGCTTATACGAATTCTTAAGCACGTATACAAGTATTCGAGAGAAGAAAGAGGGAAGGAATTGGAGACTTTCTCTTTCATGCTTCAGGATTGGCTTTAGCTGCCTGTTAGCTTCCCAAACCAAGCGCCCCAAAAACGGCAGGAAAAGTTCCCTCCGAGGTAAAACCTGTCAGGAAACGGGGGCATTGTGTTTGCATGTTGACACCATTCAGTGAAGATTGAAATGGGTTCTCGCTTTCTTAAAAACCCGTGGGAATCTTACTGGTGAAGCTACCATTAGCTTCCACCGTTCTAGCCAGGCTAAAGCTAACAGTATTTTTTATAGTTCTTGGATTTCCAATTATGTGACTGAAATGGAAGATATTCAGTGTGGGTTCAAAGCAGCTAAGCTGGTTTGCGGTTTCATGTGCGTGTCTGCTTAACACAAACCAAAAAAAGCCACGAATCCAGTCTATCACTCATCT
Organism: Poeciliopsis retropinna; assembly: GCA_010277075.1. Lineage (NCBI taxonomy): Eukaryota > Metazoa > Chordata > Actinopteri > Cyprinodontiformes > Poeciliidae > Poeciliopsis > Poeciliopsis retropinna. Next base: position 19,770,779 of record VMRM01000006.1, on the reverse strand, counting down.
CTTGATCTGATGCTCGGCGGACCAACTCCCTGCCGAGTTTGTGGAGGAGTTGTCGGCGTTAGCAGCCACGATACCTACCGCTGCAGACAGGCCGAATCAGCACCAAAAGGCGAGCCCTAATGCTCTGGAAGCAGCCGTCATGGGATGTTTGTAAAAATACACATCATTCTAGCCATGGTTTCCAAGAAGGCACCGAACCACACTGAGGAAAATTTCCGTTTTCACTGTTCGGGTCCTTCGGATCCAAAGTAAAACAGCCTCCCATATGAACCTCCGCTGACTGCAGGTGGAACGCAGGTGCGTTCAATACCATCCGGGAGGGGTGGAAATTTGCAAAGACTATTTAAAAAGCGAAAGAAAGAAAAAGGATACAAAGAACTTGGTGACAGTTAACATTTTATCAGGCTTACTCAAGTCTAACAAGTTTTTTTTTTCTAAAGCTTTTCTTGCAGTTTCAATGAAGCAAGTAGTTATAAGTACGCCATATTTATACTTCCTTACCACTGTAAATATAAAGCATATAGTTTATTAGTACTTTTAAAGTTATAATAAACACAATTGAAAAAAATACACATATCACATAATCTGTTGGCTATTGTTTTTTAGTTTCATGTAACAATAATAAGAACTAAAGTGCTTGTGATTTCACTTTAGTTCTTGAAAGACTGAACATGTTGAGTTAATACACACACACACACATATATATATATATATATATATATATATATATATATATATATATATATATATATATATGGTAAGTGGAATAAAAAGTCTAGAATCTACAAGAATCCACTGTCAAAGTGCAGACAAGCCTTATTAAATGTGAAAATCCGAGCCACTCTTGAACGCACCTGTCCAAGGGAGCCCGTCTGAGAAAAGCCATTTTGTTATGCTAGCTAGCTAACTGGTAAAGACAGCTACCAACAACATGAGTCGAACATGTCAACGCTAACTAAGTCGCGTTGGAGCTCCTCTTTTCTTTTGCCCAACACATTAACTGAGCTAGTTAAAATCCTTATGTAGTCCGCACTGACATGGACTAGCCTACAAAGCTAAACAGAAAAGTGGCGAATGGGACGAAAAGTGTGCTACAGTTTTAGATAACACTCCGTTAGCTAGCTATGTGTTTACTTAGCTGTCTCTAGTTTATTTTTTATGCTCACCTAGCGTTGTGTTTTTTGAAGTTTTTGCAACATCATGTACTTTAAATAGACTCCCTGTGGTGCCATCCAGAGACAATCTAGTTCAACGAAGGGACTGCATTGCTGGAAGCGAACAAAACAGGCAACAGGACAATCCAGCAGTAACATAGCAAAAACACTTTGAAGCACACAGCGGTAAGCCAAAGCGCTAATCTGATAATGGCAGAGGACACTCGACAGGACAAGAGGGCCAGCTTCTCGGCTCTCACCGAGCACAGCACCAACGGGATGGCCAGGACTTCAGGCAAAACAGGCGCCTCAAGGAAATTAGTGATAAAAAACTTCAAAGGTACCGTCACTGTAGTGCTTTTTACCCCCACAGCATCAGCAACAGGGGAGGATGGAGGTCTCAAGTCAGGCTGCAGAAGATTGTGTGTGACAGTGGTTTTCTTTGTTGTTTTATTGAAAAATAACAATTTGCTCCTTAAAGCCTGCTATATTAAAACCAACCAACTTGCTCACACTTTCAAATGATGTAGTAGTTTTATTTTGTCTTCATATTTTTAAGTAGTCAGTTGTGTTATTTGCTCCTGAAATTCTCACTTTTCATGCAGAATTCCCTGTGTCTTGGTAAAGCAGGCTCACCAAAAAGTGCATTTGTCCATTTATGGATCTCAGCTGAGAGCGATCACAACTTTACAACTTGTGGTGCTTTAACTATGTAGGCCACTTCCCTGGGTAAACGTTTACTCCAATAAAGCAATAATGTAATTGTGACTTTAAACCCTTCACATGGTTTATACAACAATATTAAATTCAAACGGGCCAATTGTCAGTGTCAAGGTAACAAGGTTTTAAAACATTTTATATTTTCGGTCCTATTGTAGCTACGGTTTAAAATCCTTTCACTGAGAAGAGATTTTTTTCTGGCTGCTGTATGAATAGAGTAGTCCAGTACTGCCGCTCCCCCACTTGTTCCTGCACACTGCCTTTCAGCTAAAGAAGAAGAAAATGCCTTTTTTACAGAATTTATTCACAGTTATATTATTAAAAAACAACAAGTTGTACCATAAAAAGTTTTACTCTTGGGTATTGTGAGAACCTCAGACCTGCTCATGTTTTTTTTAATGTTTCAGCAGCAGAATATATCCATGTGTTTAAAGAATTGAATTTCTCGTTAAACTTTAAATCTGTAAATACGGATTTTACAAATGTAAGAGAAAAATATGCAGATTTTGCAAAAAGTAGATAAAAAAATATAAGAATTGCTAAAATATCAAAAACAAAAAGTTCTCAAAAGAAAAAAAAAAATCAATTTTAACCAAAAACACTTTGGAATTGATTGATTTAGTTCCGGTAATTGTTCTGTGGGTCCAAAGTGTCGGCTGTAGAAAATACTCTACCTGCAGTTTGTCAGCCGTTCAAAAAAACATCTCAGCAAGTAGGAAAATTTTGTTCTTTTGAAATCAAAACATAATAAAAATTGATGTGGGTCTTTAATAAACACAGTACAAAGGTTGGAGATTTCTGTGGAAACATTAAAACATAAAAGCTTGATAATATATATCAGTGAACTAAAATATCTGAGTCGATGTTTTTAAAAAGTGCAGTTAAATGTTTGGGGGCATTAAATGAACAAATAGTTGTCACCTCACCTTTGACTGGTAGCGAAAAGTTTTTTTTCCCCCCTGTTTTTGTTAATCATATCAGCAACTTGTTTGATCCTGTCTATTGTTGTGTTTCAACAGATAGGCCAAAACTAGCAGAGAACTACACAGAAGACACGTGGCTGAAGCTTCGAGATGCGGTAGGTGCCATCCAGAACAGCACCTCCATCAAGTACAACCTGGAAGAGCTCTATCAGGTTGGTGTAGTTAAACATCAAGCTCAAATCTGAAAAATTTGAGCTTTCGGGTTTGAAAGCTCAAATCCAGGGACAGATTTCAGGTTCTGTCTCTGGAAATCAGTTTTGCATAAATATTCAAGTTGCTTAAATACGTCTCCTTTAGAGAAGGCTGGAGACGTGTCTGAAGACTTCACTTTCTCATGTGTTTCTTATCTTTTTCCTGGGACTCTGACCAAACGTTTCGCTGAAACGGCTAAAAGGCCGTGGAGAACCTGTGTTCGTACAAAGTCTCCCCCACGCTGTACAAGCAGCTGCGCCAGGTTTGCGAGGATCATGTGCGGGCACAGATTCATCAGTTCAGAGAATATCCTTTTATTTGTCCACAACCTCGTCAGCCAAACCAGGAGAAACCTTTACGAAGCCCAACAGCGGTGAGATGGCGACTGCACTGATGAAGTTGTAGCTTTAACAGTCAAAACTTTCTCATTTTATTGAGAAAACAAAATGAGAAAGTTTTGACTGTTTTGTTTTCAAAAATAATTTTGGAGATAAGAGCTAAAAGCTTTATGACATTTTTCCCAGTGAAATTAGAAGTTGTTGTGGTGATGGTGCTTGTTTGTGGTTTTACCTTTAACCTGGAGCTCACAGAGTCGATGGATAACCTTTCCTTCCTGAAGCGAATGAATCGCTGCTGGCAGGACCACTGCAGGCAAACTGTAAGAGATGAGCTTCAATCCTATAACTTTCAAAAGCATTCAAGAGTGTTCACTTAATTGGTGACAAGCTAACGATTCCCCTCTTTCCAGATAATGATCCGAAGCATCTTTCTCTTCCTGGATCGAACGTATGTGCTTCAGAACTCTCTGCTGCCCTCCATCTGGTGAGGTTCCGTCGGCTCGGTTGTGTTTCCAGTGATGCATTCAGGAAGCTGATGCTGGTTTGTACGCCGCAGGGATACTGGGCTGGAGCTGTTCCGCACACACATTGTGAGCGACAGTGCAGTTCAGAAACGAACGGTGGAAGGCATTTTGGAGCAGATAGAACTGGAGCGAAACGGAGAGACTGTCGATCGTAGTCTGCTGCGGAGCCTGCTGGGCATGCTGTCAGACCTGCAGGTATCCGATAGTAACAGGCAGCAGGCTGCGGGAGTCACTTTGGTTCAAATAAAGACTGTGTTTTACTTTTCTTTTGTTCAAAGGTTTACAAAGACTCCTTTGAGGAGAGATTTTTGACTGAAACAAATCGTCTCTATGCAGCTGAAGGACAGCGGCTGATGCAGGAGAGAGACGTGAGAGAAACTCCTAATAGATCCTGGGGTTATGAGGTCAAGTCCATCATCGATGTCTTAGTCTATGCTGTTTTTGTGTTTAGGTGCCTGAATACCTGCACCATGTTGCTCGCCGTTTAGAAGAGGAGAATGATCGAATTGTGAGCTACCTCGACCAGAGCACTCAGTAAGATTCAGAATGTTGTTGTTGAGTCATCTCTTGATTACCTCTGCTTGCCTTTAGGAGACACTTAGGCTGAAAACAAACAATAGAATTCCCAAAATTTGTTTCAGTTTATTTAAGATTTCCTTTCTTAAATAGGCTGAACCCATGCACAAAACGATACAGTTTTATGGTCTATTCTTCTAAACCAAATAACTAGCGTATTTTACATTTATATATTGTATTTTTCATATTCAAATTCTCAGTTTTTGTCAAATTTTTTAGTCGTATTTTTTACTTTTCGTCATTTCACAGGAAGCCTCTTATCTGTTGTGTCGAGAAACAACTTTTAGGAGAGCATATGAACGCTGTTCTACAAAAAGGTGTGTCTGTTTAATTTATTTAAATTTTTTATAATTAATATAATCACTTTCTTTGGAGCTGTGGCATAGTTGTGTGGTAAAAATACCAGATTTCTCCACAAGACACAGCTGGATGTCCATAGAAAAAGGATTACATGTCCCATATAGTGTTACTGTTTTTTCTCCTATTAAGAGAAAAAATAAAGTTTTTCCAAAGTATAATGCTCATGTGAAATATCAATGTAATATGTAGCGACTTTTGAATCTCTGGAAGTGAACAGCATTTGTTTTAGTAGATGTAATAGTTAAGCTGTGACTTTAAAATCAGTGTGGATGTTCATTTTATGTTAGGTCTGAGCAATCTCCTAGATGAGAACCGTGTTACTGAGCTGGCCCTCCTCTACCAGCTCTTCAGTAAGGTAAAAGCAGGTCTGCCCACGCTGCTGCAGTTTTGGAGGGACTATATCAAGGTAAATATGTTAAACACATATGACATATTAAAGATGTATGTTTTAGTCCTGTTACATCTCAGAAAAGCCTAAATAAACCTTCTGGTTGCAGTCATTCGGTGGGGAGATTGTTTGCACACCAGAGAAGGATAAGGACATGGTTCAAGATCTTTTGGACTTCAAGGACAAGATGGACAATGTTGTGCAGAGCTGCTTTGCACGCAATGAGGCGTTCATCAACGCCATGAAGGAGGCCTTTGAAACCTTCATCAACAAGAGGCCCAACAAGCCTGCTGAACTCATTGGTAGGTCAAGCGAATAACAGTCGTTTGCCATCATTTTTAGCCCCACTAACTTCCATTTAGTTTTGATACTTTATTAGTTCCAGCCTATGATTGTAGGCTGGAAATCAAATCTGCTAGTGCGAAAACAGTAACCTGTTTTCTGGTTACTACTTCTTGTTCAGCTAAATACGTGGACTCCAAGTTAAGAGCTGGAAACAAGGAGGCGACAGAGGAGGAACTGGAGAGAATCCTGGACAAGATCATGATAATCTTCCGCTTCATTCACGGTCTGTTACACCGCTACACGGATGAGGAATGAACCTTTTCATCGTGCTTCGCTGGGATTGTCAGACCTGTTCTAAAGTAACAAAGCCTGCTTTCGTCCATGCAGGAAAAGATGTGTTTGAGGCCTTTTACAAGAAAGATTTGGCCAAGCGTCTGCTGGTTGGGAAGAGTGCCTCTGTTGATGCTGAAAAGTCCATGCTGTCCAAACTCAAACATGGTGAGTTTCTTGTTTTACAAAATCTATTTTTTACAAATAGAAAGTCTGTTGACCTAAACTGACAGGCTGGGCAAGGAGAGCATTAATCACAGAAGCAACCATGAAGTTCCTCAGAGCTACAATGTTGTAGTTTAAATAAAAAACTATACATGTCTTACTTTGGACCATCCAGAGTCCAGAATTTGTGGAAGGATTTACAAACTGATGTTCAAAGATGTTCTCTAAATATTCAGATTGAAGTGTTTTTGCAAAGAAGGGTAAGAATATTAGTGTCTATATTTGCAAAACCAGTAAAAGCATACCCAAAAAGATTTGCAGCTGTTAAGATAATTAAATATACTCCAATCTGCTGGGTTTCCTTAGATGGAAACATTTTAAACTATTTGAATAATTAACTGAGCTTACTTTATTTAATAACTTGAATCAACTGATTCAAGTGATCAAACTTGTCGGAATATTTTTTTTGTAAAATAATTCGAGACAACATTTGTGAATTTAATTGAAATGCAAATACTCTTCAGTTTGCAAAAAATATAATATTAAAGTCATTCAAGTTGTGAAAAAAAAACACATGAATATGAATATTTTCGTAAGGCACTGTGTATAGAATTTAATAGAAAAGTTAGGTTTTAATTGTAATATAATACTGTATCACTGTAACCATCAATTTTATTAAGCCAAAATTATAAATTGCGTTACTAAATCCCAAAGTAGTCTGTGTGTGTTTGTAGAGCATGGGGACATGTCAGCTGTGATATTTGTGCGTTTGCAGAATGTGGTGCAGCCTTCACCAGTAAGCTTGAGGGGATGTTTAAAGACATGGAGCTGTCTAAAGACATCATGATCCAGTTCAAACAGGTACCAGAAATATCCCAGCACATGGACTGAAAAGCACTGCAGTGCTAATGACATATTTATGTGTTTAACTTTTGCAATTCAGTATATGCAGAACCAGAGTGAGCCAAGCAACATAGAACTCACTGTAAACATCCTCACCATGGGCTACTGGCCTTCATACACACCTATGGAGGTTCACCTTCCATCAGAGGTAAGAATGGCTGTGCTGTAAAAATGACAAGAACACATGGCTTTAGCAACAGCAACAGCCAATCACATGCTGTTGCTGTAACTTCTTGGTAGATGGTGAAACTCCAGGAAGTGTTCAAGCTGTTCTACCTTGGGAAGCACAGTGGAAGGAAACTGCAGTGGCAGCCCACACTGGGCCATGCTGTACTAAAGGCAGAATTTAAAGAGGTGAGAGCTTGATACATCTCACCAGAGCTCTGAGATTTACAATCACTTGACCTACTTTTACAGAAATGGTTTTGTCCTACAGGGCAAGAAGGAGCTGCAGGTTTCCCTGTTCCAAACTCTGGTGCTGCTCATGTTCAACGAAGGGGAGGAATTCAGCATGGAGGAGATTCGTGCTGCTACCGGAATAGGTTACACATGTCTTAAAATATGCAGGAACCACAGAGATGTGAGAGAGCCGTGTGTGGCTTTAACTGTTGTTTGTTGTGTTGCACAGAGGAGGGAGAGCTCAGGCGAACACTGCAGTCCCTGGCCTGTGGGAAAGCCCGCGTCCTCAACAAGAACCCCCGGGGGAAAGACGTGGAAGATGGAGATCGCTTCAATTTTAACTATGACTTTAAACACAAACTGTTCCGCATCAAGATCAACCAGATTCAAATGAAGGAAACGGTAAATTTATTTTCTGTACTTGTAAATTCAATAACTTCCTCTTTTTTTAATATGCATTTTATTTCCTGTTAACTAACCACAAGCTTTCAACTAATATATCCTTTTCTAAACAGAGGAATATGTTTACTTTTTTTAACTTGTTTTATTTCCTACAGGTCGAGGAGCAGGTAAGCACCACAGAGCGCGTCTTTCAGGACAGGCAGTATCAGATCGATGCAGCTGTTGTGCGCATTATGAAGATGAGGAAAACCCTGAGTCATAACCTGCTGGTATCAGAGCTCTACAACCAGCTCAAGTTTCCTGTCAAGGTGAGGTGTTAAACCACTTGTCTTCAGTTTCATTCTTTCCTACATTTACACCCAAATGTCATTGTTTTTGTTTTTTTTGCTGACCTCTGCGCAGCCGGGAGACCTGAAGAAGCGCATCGAGTCGCTCATAGACAGAGACTACATGGAGCGTGACAAAGAGATCCCCAACCAGTATCACTATGTCGCCTGAGGGAACGCTGCTGTAGCTGCAGTGCTGTTTCCCACAGCGAACACACAGCTGGCCCAACTGCACAGGATTACAGCCCCTCAGCCGCCCGACTCTCCTCTGGTGCCCATCTTGTCCTTCACATTCACAATCCCGGACGCAGTGTTCAGGAGAAGCAGGGAGACAAGAGACTTGGCTACGCTGTTCCCCATTCTGCAATATCCTTCTTGGGACTCTGAGACTGGGCTGCATACGTGGACTGGGTTGTTGATGGTTGGTAATGACTAACAAATCTGCTAGTGCGAAATTCAACTCAAAATAACTAGCACTTTCTTTGTTTTTTTTTTTGAGAGATTGGGTTTTCCTTCTTACATCACGTTATAAATCACTCTTTGTATTTTGCAGCTTGTTTGTCACGAGTTTTTGGATTTTAATTTCTTCTTATTTTGTTGAGGTGTTCTCCCTTTAATTGGTTGTGCTAACTACTGAGTGTCAACTTGACTGGCTTGGTTGCACTTGCCTGAGTGCTTCTGCCGAATCGGCAGAATCAGCTGCCGATTCTTGAGCAAAATGTTGGCCTATGTGGTTGGGCTCATTGTGTTTTACACAAAAGCTGAATGAGATGCAGGCCAGCCATTTGTGTTATTTTTCTTTTCGGTTTCTTTTATGTTTGACCAAAATGTCCAATGTCACGTGCTGATGCTGATGTTTTTGTAGATCGGACTGTGAGTGCAAAAAGTGAATTTGAATAAATGAGTATTTAATGATTGAGTTAAATAATGTCTTGTATCTGATGGGAGTATTTTCTTATTTTAGTCTAAACATGCCTGTGCCACTTTCTTTCACTGTTGAACCAATGGTTTAAAACTTCCTCTTTGGGTAAAATTTCTTTGGTTAATACAGTCAAGAACTGAAAATCTGCCTGATTCATGAAGTATTGCACATCATAATAGTGATGCAAATTGTTTAGGTTCACTCTTTCCGTAACAGCTTTAGGTAGGTTTTTATATATCTGAGTTTGAGTGGCAACTAAATTTTCAAAGTCAGAAAAAAAAAAAAACAACATTTATTACCCAAGTTAGTTTTACCAATTGAACTTCTGAATTTCACTTCACAAGTTCATTGAAGTTAAATTGAAAACAAAGTGCTTTTAAATCAGTTTTTATGGTTCCATTGAAGTGATGATGAAAGTCTGATGCGTAAAATCATTCTGTAATCCAAGGAAATCTGTGTAAAGTTAAAACAAACTGAACTATGCAGTAGGAATGTGCCAGGCAGCTGCTAAGTGGTGGGGGGTAGCATTAAAGCAGCCTCCCTGTTCCCCTTGGGCTAATTTAGCAAAGCCTCGTGAATTGATGAGGGTGTCAGCTGACTGACCACAAATCATGAACACTGCAGCTTGCAAAGCGCAGGCCGTGCAGACCCTCTGCCTCTTGCAGCACACAACTAAGCATCAGATACTTCAATTACCTTTTTATAATGTTCTTCTGATTGTGTTGCTATAATAAACAGGAAGGAAAAAACATAAACCACCATCAACCCCGCCATATTGCGCTCAAATTACGCAACCTTAATACTAAGACGTATTATTCTTAGTAATTCTATTATTTTTTTCTCAATAGGTGTCAGCTATTGTACTATATTCCAAGTCGTGGTTAGTCTTTTCTGCTGTTTGTGTTTTACTTCTCAACATCATCTCAACATTTTGTGTTTTTATTTTTTTATTAATTTGTTTTTGGAGCCCTGACGAGCTCAGCAGCAGCAGAAGAAGAAGAAAAAGAAGAGAGGAGAGAGGGGGGGGTGGCAATGGGGGAGTCTCACGTGACAGGGTCGCCCTGAACGCTGCCAGCTCTCTTGACAGACGCAGTTTAATCCCACCGCGCGACGAATATAACACCAATATCTAGCCACGGTTTTTTATGCTTTTCCGTCCGCAGGAGGTGATTTGCAGGTCCTGGACACCCCCCGTGCTCTCCAGCTCCGGCCAGCAGATAAACAGCCATCGCCACTCGCCGCTGCTTCACTTCCAGCTAAAGGTCCGCAAAGACAAGTGCAGGAAGCAGCAGCTGACCCACCTGCGGCTGCCGTGGAGAAACGACCCCCCGGTGGGGCAATTCTCCATCTTTTTTTGACGAAGGAGGAAACCTGTGCATGGGCTCGACGTCTAAGATGAAAGTCCTGGAGAGCTTAGCCCCGCTTTTCGTCGCCTATCTGGGGATTTTAGGTGAGTGTTTTCGCTGGTAAAAGCTGCGCCAAATGCTACCACTGTTAGCCTGAACGACGTCACAGTTGTGACGGCGTTCTGCAGTTGAGACCTCAGACTCAGAGGAAGCTGGACTCCTCATTCAGCTCCCAGTTAAGGTTGCAAAATTTCCCTGGGACCTTCCACCGACATGGAGCCCCCACGTCCTGAAACCCTTTTAAATAACTTCCGGAATCACGTTTAAAATGTCCGTCACTCATTAAAAGTATCAGGTGTGGGGGAAAAAACTGCTGCATGACATACATGGCTGGTACTAATCTAAATAAACATATTAGTACTTTGAGATTAGTATCACAACATTAAACAAGTGATGCCACTGCTGATCAAATATATGTTTATTTTAATACAATGCAAATAAATCTAGCACTTCATGTGTTTTTATTCTCGTAATAAATGTACAGAGAAAAATAATCAGACCCATGCACAATTTTTTTAAATTGTTTATTTAGTCGTTGAGTAAATTAAACCTGCTCCAACATGTGTAATTTCTGTAAATTACAAGAATTTGCAAATATGTAATTTGAATAGATGGATTTATATGTCCATTGGTTAATTTATTTTTAAAAGGATATGCTATAAATTTAATGTGTCTGAAGTGATAACCTCATGTTGAGATGATGGTTAAATTACCATTTATTGAATCTCATAAAAGTTTAGATTTTTTTTTTCTAATAAATTGATATAACATTGATGCAGATATGATACAGATATACTTAAATGAATTAACATTGGTGAAATAAATTAGAAATCTTTATTGTAAATATTAGCTACTAAAGGAAGCTTTGTCCTAAGAAGGGATCAATATCTTCAATTTCAGAGCCTTTCAAGGTTTTCCTTGTCTTTGACTGTAGTTTCAGGAAGCCTCCATGCTTTGTGTTTTTTTTGTTTTGTATTTGATACTGATATAAAGTCCTTGCATTGTGAATGTTGTGGACCGACAGATAAGCCTCATTGTGAAAGCTTCACATGACTGCCACAATGGCTTTGTGTTGCTCAGAGGTCTGCAGGGGCCCATAGACAGTGTTGGTTTAGAACTGGTGAGGTCCTGTTAAACACACAGGCGCACAGTGCTGCTGACGCCGGGGGAAAAACCAGCAGATCATTACTGGCTTGAATATTGCTGGATATTTTCATTTACGATGTCCATTCCTTAAACATAAAATTGGCAGTTTTTAATCACAGACTGCAGTTTTTCTTCTGAATTGTTGAATTCTTGCATCAATACTTTCCGGTGTGCTCAAGCTGCAGTTTGGGATAGCTTCCTAACATTAAAACAGCCGCTTTATACTTTGTACACATTGAAGCTGACCTCATGACAAGGATTGTAGCGTTGTGTAAGCTGTCTGCTGCGTGTTTACACTTTGAACTTTGACTTTGAGATGACCTGAGGGACACTTTTTTTTTTTAAAAGGCAGCAACCGGCAGAGGTAGGGAGACACCTGAAACTGAGACTACTCCAAACAATTGGATCATTTCAGCTGACAGAAATCAGGAGAAGCTGACTGATAAATAAAACTGCACAGCATCATGACTCAGGCAGAATATATATATATATATATATATATATATATATATATATAAAAACAACAAAAAAGCAATGCAAGGAATTATTAAGTACTTTTATCCTAGGTTTTTAATAATTTCATTTTTAATTTAACTTTTTTATAGATTCTTGGGGAGACTGTAATAAAGTCTGTGTTTATAAAATACTGTAAGATGATGTGTAAATATGCGAGACTGCTAACTGGTGGTGATTCAGGTTCAGGATGTTCACTGTTAATGTTTGAAACCAGGCCTGCGCACACCCACAGCCAGGGAACAGTAATTTGGCAGGTTTCACAGAATGAATAACGTATAAACAGCTTTCTGTGTAAGTGTGTAAGTTTCTACATTCTTAGTTTGTATAAGTCTGCATAAATAGCTCTGGGAAAAACTTCTACCAGAAGGACAATTTCTGTTACACAATCTTAAACAGAAGAGAAGCAAAAAGGTTTTGAGATTAAGTTTGTTCTTCTTTCTCCCCAAGTTTCCAGTTTGTTACGACCTCTAGTGGCATTTTGTGTGAACTGTCATTCTTCTTTTTATAGATAGGTGTCAGCAGTGAGTCGCATTGGACCCTGCCAATTTAACTTTTTATTTTTCTGTAGTGTAAAAAATAATAAATCAAACATAATGCTAATATAATGTTCAGAAGTCTTTGCAGCGAAGTGCAAAGACTATGAAGAAACTGTGAAAAATATTGTTATTGAACCAGTAAGTAAGAATAAATGACTTGTAACATACTGGGAATATTTGCAATAAACTATTCTGAGCTCCACTAAAAAAGACACAGTTTTGTTAAAAAAAAAAAATTGAAATAAATGAATAATAATAATCTAAAGCTGGTGATTGCCTACTAAAAGTTAGTTCTAGTAATTGTTTTTTAAATTTGTGAAAAATGTGAGTGAATTTGTATTTCCTAGCAGTAGTGGTAGTTAAACTTAAATAAACATGTCTGAGTCTTTCAATTGACTTTTATACAATTTATATAAAATACCTCCATGTTGCGCAGCTGTTTCCGGTTCCTTTATTGTGTCTTCATTTGCAGGTTGCACTCAGGCAGTCACTCTTGAGGTGAAGGAAGGGAACTCAACCTGCATCAAGGCCGAGCTGTCTGCATTGCTCTTCATCACATACACCACCTTCAACAGCACGGTAAGTGCTCAATATTCTGCTTACATAGAATCAGCATTACATCCTTTACTGTATCACCTTATGAACTCTCTTGTTTTCCTCTCCTCAGAGTAATGTTTCCACCTCGCTGCCTGACTCCACCTCGGTCGACGCAGCAAGTAGCTCATGTGGAGCAGCAGGCCGCCCGCCGTGGCTGGTGGCGGTGTTTGGATCGGGTCACACGCTCGGCCTCAGCTTTGCTACCAACGGGAGTTTTTATAGCGTCACTAACCTGACGCTCCAGTACAACCTGAGCGACTCTTCGCTGTTCCCTCAGTCTAACGTCTCTGGTGAGAACGTGCATTAAAGTTTTCCCGCCTCAAGTTTACAATCAGTTTTAAAGCTGCAGTATTTAACTTTTATAAAAATATTTATTTCTTTATTTAAATAAGCTGTCATTATGTTGTGACAGTATGGTATGAGACAGACAGACTGAAAAAACTCAGACATCTCTCTAACAAAAACATTCACAAATGTTCTTAATATAGCAGCAATCACACAAAGATAGGGATCATTAGGATATGAGTATTACAGTTTGATAAAAATTTTTGGGGGGAGGTTCTGAATGAGTTTTTGTTACATTATATGTTTACAACTAATTCACTGCCTGCATGCTTGTGTCTTATAGGTGTAGTGACTGTGGTGAGTTCCTCGGTTGGGATCTGGGCTCCGATCAACACCACCTACCGCTGTGCGAGCCCCACCACCATCAGAGCGGGAGGAGCTGCCGTCACCTTCTCTGCTATGAGGCTGGAGGCGTACATGCCAGGAAATGACCTCAGCCCAGCAGGTTACGTACATTTCTTCTTACCAGATCACTTTTAAACAATCTTTTTTATTTTTTATTAACGGGGCATCAAAACTGACCAGATATCTGTTGTGTCCTGTCACAGAAAGTGTGTGTGCGGCAGATCAAACCACCACCACAGCGCCCCCTACTCCAACTACAACAGCGACTCCAGCACCAACTCCACCAGGAACGCCCGAGACCGGAGTGTTCTCTGTGACGAACGGCAGCGGTACCGTTTGTCTCCTCGCCAAAATGGGTCTGCAGCTCAACGTCTCCTACGTCTCTCAGTCTCAAAATAAGGTCAGCATGAAGCTTGCGCATTATCATTTAGCATTATAGTACAAAATATTTTTAAAAATGGTCTTCTCCATTGCCAGACTGTTCAGGAATTAGTCAACGTGAACCCCAATCTGACGGTAACATCAGGATCATGTGGAGGCACCACTGCCAGCTTAGTTTTAACACAACAAACCACCATGCTTAATTTTACCTTCTCCATGGTAACTTCTGGATTTCCTCTCATTTTCCATTAACGTGCAAATATTACAAGCGGTGAGCATTGTTTTCCTATTTGCAGAACTCAACAACTAGCAAGTACCATCTGAGTGGAATAAATCTGTTGGCCAACTGGTCCGACATGGCTGGTAGGTTACTGGTTTTGAGTGTCTTTGCTCTGAATGCCAACATTTGCTTGGACAAATTTGTGGTGCGTTTTCTTCCCAGCTCCTTTCTCAGCCAGTAACACCAGTTTGGACTACCTCCGGAGCACGCTGGGACGCTCCTACATGTGCAACACGGAGCAGACTCTGCTCGTGGTCCCAGCTTTCTCTCTCAACACATTCAGACTGCAGGTGCAGCCGTTTGGAGTCACAGCCAGCCAGTTTGCAGAAGGTATTGTTGGGGTTTATTTTCCATTTTCAGAACTGAAGAAATTGAGATCCAAAGCACTTTATTCATTTTGTAAATGAATAAAGGAATGATGGCATTTCTCTGTGCAGCGGAGGAATGCCAGTTGGACCAGGACCAGATGTTGATCCCCATCATCGTTGGAGCAGCACTGGCTGGTCTGGTGCTGGTCATCCTCATTGCGTATCTAATAGGCAGGAAGAGGAGCCATGCTGGGTACCAGACCATCTGAGCGGACGCTTGGTTGAACTTGAACCTTACAGACTGAGAGCTGGCAGAAAGGAGGGGAAAAAACTGTGGGAGTAAATAAAGGAAAAGTTTAGAGTGAGTGAAAGTTGTTCTCTGCATGTTCTCTGGATATTTTTTTTTCTTTGACTTCTTGTGCGGGTGATAAAACGTGAATACTTGCTGACTTTAGACAATGTTTGTCACATTGAAGCTGGTGAGGAGCAAGTCCGCTCAAAGGTTCAGCTCTGAGCTTATTTTGACAGGTGGACACATTGCTTGAATTGCTTTTTTTTTTTTTTTTTTGTGGCTGTGTGATTATGATAGAAAAGAGAATCAAACTCTGTAAAATCTCTTTAAAATCTTATGCCAGAGATTTTGTCGAGGATTTATTTTCTCCTTTATGATCCTTGATGAAAAGGGAAATCTCTAATGAAGCACAGCCAGGGGCAGATTCTCAGATTTCTTAGGCTGATGTAATGTTTCCCCTCCTTTCTGAATGTAAATTGTGTATTTATTTAACGATAGACATTTGAGAACCTTCTCTAATTTAAGCAAGAACCAGGGGATATAAGTTAAGATTGTATTAAACACAGGAAGCAATGCTCTCCATTTCAACATTTATTCAGGTCAAAATGACAATTTCTACTAAAATAAACACTTGTATTTTCCGTCTGGGTTCTTCTTTGATAACTTGCCTCCCAAGAACTCAAGAATGGGATTCCAGAAAAATCTAACCTTCATGTCTGTTTGGTGAAATGTTTTGGGTACACAAATGCTTGTTTGCTGGATGATTTTTTGTTTTCTATGACTCAGATTTAAATCTGAGTTGTTGCAGTAGAATGCTGCAGCGTTCTACTGCAACAACTCATTGATCAAGTACTAAATGAATTGGTTTCCATCTTTTTTTCTTCTCTTACAAAAAAATGCTTTTTTTTTTTTTTTAAAAAAGGAAAATTCTTTTTTCTATTATGCATTTTCCTGTAATGTAATAAAAATATTTAGAGTCCATGTTGGAGTGATTCCTGGCATATAAAACACAGAATAGCTGTTTTGGTTGTGCTTGTATTGGGTCACCATGGTAACTTGATTTAAATACAGTGTATAAACTAAGCCCACATCTCTGGTAATTTACAGTTTCACTTAAATGACTAGTTTAACATGAACATCACAAAAATATTGAATCAATATATTTCATCAGTCAACTCTTCACCTAAAAACAATTAGTGTTATTTATATTTTTGTCAAAGATGTGAAATGCAGTGGACATTTTATTCCTGACTGTGCTTTAAGGGAACAACATTGTTTTCATTCAGGTTTTTCTATTTAGCTTTTGCCATCCTGGATTAAAGTGCAAAAAATTTGAAACTTCATTTAAGACAAACGTTATGGCATAAATGGAATCATCGGGTCATAAAGCACAACATGTCAGCTTTGATTGTCTCAGTTTATGCTTTAAGACAAAGTTCAGTGTAAAGTGACTCGGGTGTAAACAAGCTGCTGGGAGCTCGGCCCTCTGGAATGTATCGGCGGACGTTCTCGGGACGTCCAGGTCAGGATACTTCTTCATCGACTCGACTACGACATGTCGCACGGAGCTTAGTCAGGGTTGTCATGGAGAGACTTCCTGGTTCGGTAAAGATTTTCTTGGAAAGGCAAGAAACACCAGGATTAAGAGATTACAGAAGCAGAAATAAAACAACTATTCTGAGCGTGAAACTACTTCCTTCAGGAGCAAAGATGGGATGCACTGCCGCCCACCGTCCTCTTACCTGCATGAAAGGGTGGCAATCTTCCACAAATGGTCCCTGGGCGATCTCTTTGAAGGCCTGGCAGACGTCTGGCAGGGATTTGGCCTGTTCAATCACAGCCTGGTTGTGATGGATCAGTGTAAGAGCTACACGGAACAGGATTTTTGAACCTTCATAGAAAAGGCAATCCCATATCCGCAGAACAGTCTGAGGGAAAACAACCAAAATGTAATGCTTCATGTAAAAATAAAAAATCTGTAATTGAACTACAAAAGCTGAATGCTATTAGAAATGCAAACAATTCATAAGAAAAAAAAATCTGTTTTCTTTATATAAAAATAAATAGTTTCTACAAATGCTCCCTTGTTCTATATTTTCCTAATGTTCTCCTCTCAAAACATCAGTGCAAGGGTGGAATATGTGAAAAGTCGCACCAGTGTGCAGTGTTTGTGTTCAGATCTACTTCTGAGAAAACGGCGTGAACGTCTCCATGTGTTACTGCCTGGTAAAATTCCTCCAATATTTGGACAACAAACACCGAAGCCAACATCGTTTCAACTCAAACGGAGGAAGGAGGGCAACAACAACTTGTGTAATGTAGGAGAAACTTTTCTATCAGAACCGAGGAATAAAACAAAACCACATTTTCATCTAAAACCAACCGGTAGAATCAACTGTGTGTATGTAAAGTACGGGACTTGAGGGAAAGATTTTGCTGCCCTTACTAAACACCATCAAACCAAATGTTTGACATTTAAAAAAAGGCCAGTACATTTCCTGATTCACTTTTTTTCTCCTTTCCAGCATTTTTTTTTAATATTGATTGTTGTAATACAAAGTATAAAAAAATATACACATGCTCACCTCCACAGGAAGAATGTCAATGTAAAGACAGATGAACCAGCGAGAAACCACCAGTGTCCACATCACATTGTGTTTCACCATCACCTCCCACACTCGGGGGATTTTGAGTTTCACCAGCTCCCCCAGCACCTCCTGGTCCGTCTTCAGTCCCAGCATAGCGGGACTGTAGTAGTCTATGACCAAACAGCGAGAGTTTTACTTAAAGTGTTTTGTTACGTGGACCAACATAAAAAATAAAAAAAATTGCCAACTCAGAAGCACTTGAACTAAGCTGCAATATTTGTGTTCTGGTTACACAAACAAACCAGAAGATATATATATATATATTTGTAGGAACGGGATATGCAAATCATACAGAGCCAAAATTTAGAACAGGTTTGTCATTTACCTCTTTAAAACAGAGGTATCCAGTTTGCAAATTATTTTGAGTTAGAAAGAAAAGTCTATTCTTATAGATACAGGATTTAGGTCAATCTCTCTGAAAACATTTATTGTACTTGGCCAGGTGTAAGAAATAAATACAAACCTGATTTGGGTGCACTAAGGATTGCGTTTGTGTAAAAGTTACAGGGTAACTGCGATCTCACTTACGATGACATTAAATACTAAAAAAATCATAGACATTAAAAGAGGAGTACTGTGCTTTGTACCACACTTTTTTCCAGTGTAAAATATATTTTTTTTAATTATTTTGCCCCACGTAAAAAGTAAAAAAAAAAAAAGTCTCATTAGGATTAATCTGATCACCGGACCAAAGTAGAGAGACGAACAATGACAAAAAAATCAATTCACGAACAAACCTGGCAAAATTCTCCCAATCAGTGCATCCATCAGCCAGAAAGACTTTTCTTCATCTTTAGTGATAATCAGTAAATAACCAGCAATAAAGTTCATGCCCTGCAGATATAAAAAAATAAAATAAAGCTTGAATACAGCGTTCACACATTTCATCATACAGACGAGCATTTTGACTTGAAGGACTATTTAAAAGTCTACTACAAAAATGAAAATATCTGCTAAAATCTTTTACCAAGCTGATAATTTGGCCTTTTCTATAAAATATGTAAAAACTATTTACATGTCTTGAAAATTATGGCAACCCTCCAGGTGTGATGGGGAGTTTCCAAACTACAACTACAATAACCGGGTTCCTGCTGGTTTAAAATGCACGGCGTAAAAAAAAAAAGAAAGAGCACTGTGTGTGTACCGGGAACACACACAAATATCCCAAATAAAACCATGGTGGTTTCAGTCGGGATGAATGGAATCTGTTTATACTCTGAAGACCTGTTTGAATTTCAAGCCAGCTGCATTTTGGTGGATAATATTTGCCTTGCAAATTCTAGTAAACAAACAAAAAGGCGCATTGAGTTGACACAACCGGCCTCTTTCTGAACACTTACATAAAATGCTATAAAAACTATTCCCGAAAAATTTCTTATTTTTATTCTAAATTGTGATCTGTAGAATATAAGCACTCCAGATTGAAATAGTAGGCATTCCAACATAGGTTTCTGCTTTTAAATAATTAGAAAAAAAGTATATGTTGTCCAATTTAGTTTTCCTACTTTTTTCCAAGATCACTGGTAATTGTGCATCTTATCTGCTCACCCTGAAGCTGATGAATGGCCAATTATTTCTGGCTCTTCTTCAAGTCGTTGGAATCCTAGTTTCCAGTTCTCACTTTCCGCCTCCCATTTTGAAGCATTTCGGGTCAAATTAGCAAGACAGCCTTTCATTTTCTGCACTTATTTTTGACTTTCCAAACAAGCTTTCAATAAAAGTTTTCTTGAGCAACACCTCTGACGGCACACTTCACTTAGATTTTCAGAACTACAACAAGCATATATTTGCGAAACATCTGGCGTCTTCCTCCAAAAATAAAGTCACCCTTTTTTTCATAATAACGACTTTTGATCACAACTCTTCTGATTCGGTTTCAACAAATCAGCAGGCTCAATGTCATGATTGTCAGTTCTATTGGTTTTCTGTTACTCTACTACACCTACTTGCAACAGCATGGAAATGTATGTATTTTTTTTACCAATAGTAGCAACTGATCTGGTTAATGATAGTGATGTATTATTTTTCTGAACTGCAATTATTGAAAATTAAAATGATATATATATATATATAAATCAGTTTCAGCTTGGATTTAGGAAGGTGAGTACTACCTGGCAGTAACCCACAGATGGGTTATGGTAACCATAGGCCAGCAGCACATTGAACAGAGATTTTTGCAGACACGGGTCTGAAGACTTGCGGAACAGGACGTTGTCTGGAAACGTTCTGTTCAAGTCTGGAAGATACAAAACAAGCTGATGGTAATGGTGCTTTCTACAGGTTTGTGGGTGCAAATATGGATAAAAGTGACATATAATTAAACACAAGCAGGAAATTGATTACTTTTAAAGCAGAGAATAGCATTTTAAAAACTGTATTTTAATAAAGTTTCTTTCATCCTTGCAAACAACTTGAGGATGATGAAGAAAAATAAACTTATCTCTGGTCAAACAAACAAAATCAATGCCATTTAAAGAGATCCAAGGAGCACATGCCAGACAAACCAGGAGAAGCTCATCTGATTAAAGCCTTTCCTAAAGTGAAAAAAAAAATGCAGCAACATTATGCTGTGTGTGTCTGTGTTTCTCAACAGCAGGGACAAATCTGAATTAAGGGAAGAGTGAATGCAGCCAAAAATGTGCTTGGGATGGCAGTTCACCTCTCGGCACAAGCCCTATAAAGAAGAGGATTTCAGAGTGAAGCAGCAGCCACTAAAGCCTGACCTGTTCTGATGGTCTCCACCAGTTTAGAGTCATTGTGGGTCACCAGCATGGACTGGTAGTATCCTTGGTTCTTCTCTAGCTGCTCTTGAGCCCCGCTGGATGTCATCCAGATAAAAGCGCGGTGCTCATTGGGGATCCCCTTGCGCACGTAGCGCTTTACTGAACGACAAGGAGAACGTTTACGTCTGACTTGGGTTTTGGCGCAGGCAGTCGTTTATTCCACGGGTGTGTGGTTTTCACACTTACATTTTACATTCCTTTGCACTTTGCCAGTATCTTTCAGCAGTCTGGACCACTTGATGGAGCGTCGGGTGCAGATGATGAGATACTCGGACATGAGCTCCTCGTAGGATTCAAAGTCAAAGTCCTCCGAGCGCTCGAAGCCATACGGATCAATTCTGAGCCAAAAAGAAAAATGTTTCAAACTAATTTTAAAGAGCAACAGGGTTTTCAGAATTACATTAGACCGTAGTCAAACTTAACTTGTCTCAATACAATCAACAGAACTAGTTCCAATGTCGTCCTTTTACTAGTGTCCCAGTATTGATGTTTGTGATACTTAGGCAACCACTGATTACATCGTACTAATTTAGGCATGACAGGCATATCTTCCTTTCCTAGAAGATAAAGTGTGGGTGTAGGTAGCTCCAGCTAATGCTTTAGGTAACATGTTAATCTTCCTACTGCTTAACCTTCCCAAAGGGCAAAGTCATTCCTAAATCTGATAGGTTTGTTTTGAGTCTGTTGTCACAAACTGAAGTGCAACATAAAATCAAGACATGACCCAAACAATTAATTAAAATAAAGCTAGATTAATTAAATTAATTAAAATAAAGCTTGTGAGAGGACATTTAGCAAAAAAAAGCTATATTTTGCAAAGGACATTTGACTAAACTAGACCCTGGTATCAGTTATGAATGTTTTAAGTGATTGCATTTAAAGTGCATAAATGTTGTAGCCATTTCTGTCATCAGAATAATCTGCATTGTTCCTGCTCAGATGCAAACGAGATGCTTCACATTGGGTATTTCCATTAGAGAAAACCTAAAGAAAGTTTAAATTGGTTTCGTTCCATGTGATGCTGAATAAGATGCTAAAGCTCAATGAGAATGGCAAAATTTAGAATATCTAAGTTTGTGTTGTTTTGTGTAAATGTTGTGGCTTTAGATCTGGTTTTACGTTCACCAATACAGCCATAAATTGAGGATTTTTTTAGTTTTGAGCATCTAGAAATGTGTTGAATATTTTAGATTTTTTACTAGAGCTGGTCTAACATAACTGAATAATTGTTTATTGGTTTTGTGATGTTTATGTCCTTTTTAACAGTAACCACATTTTTTAAATATTATTATTCATTTTGAATTTTTTAAATTCTTGATATGGACCACTCTGTCTGGAAGTGAACAAATAAAGACATTTTAAAAGCAGCTAACTGTCCTTTTAATCTAGTGCTGAATAAAGTTAAACAAAGTCCTACAACAGGCTGGATGGGGAGATAGCTTCTCAATGGAGTAAATTTTTAACTTCAAATGACTATAAAACATTTAACAAGAGCTTGAAAGCTAAAATACCTCAATGCAAACTTGCTATAGTTTAAATATACGCTTTCAGAATAAAACCGATATTTAAAAAAAATAGTAGAAGAAGAAGAAGGAGGGCCTCGAAGAAACAACCGTTATTTTAACAAACGTATTAATGTAACTAGTGAATGGCTAACGACTAGATTACCAAGATTCAGACATTTTCACCAATATATGCAGAACGCGAGGACCAGAATAATCTCGCAGCTCCTGTTTTTTTTTTTTTTCTGAAAGGCTTAGTGACTCTTGAAGTGTTTTGACCGATAAAATAACATTTTAACCGTGTTTAACGTCAGGTCCGCCCGGCTTTACCTGTCCACTCTGTCTTTCGCCGAACTCTGGTTCATGGTGGATTGTGTCTCTTTGGTCCGCGTCCCCGCTGCCCGCTTTCCCTCCAGTAAAATGACGAAAGACCGAGCTAAGACTCCAGCATTTGCGCGTCGATGCGTTTTCCCCTCACCAAAACCCAAAAGTTTACAGCCGAATCGACGCACGGTTAAGTTGAGGCAAGATGTCCTGGAGGCTCAGTTTGTCCATGTCGGAGTGCGGACAGTCGGGACGGGACGCTGCTCTCTCTTTCTCCCTTCAGATTAACTTACTCTAGAATCCCAAAATCCGCAAGGAGTGTTCCCGAAGCCCCTTCCAGGTAAATTACTAGTTCTAAACTAAGTCACCCTTCTATTTGATCAATACAGCCGCAGTCAACCCAGTCAGTCGTGTCGGGAATCTGGAGAGTTTTCCTCTGTTTTTTTGGGGGGGGAGGGTTTTATCGCCATCCACAAGCACCTGCTCCCGCTTGTCCTCGGTCTCTCGTTGAGCTAACCTAACTTGTTCTGTAGAGCAAAGAAAAATATCCAGAACCAGCCCCAAAGGGATCCCACCCACTGTTATGTTCCTGGACGTTTATCCAATTAGTCTCCCTCCTCCTGCGCGGGCAGTTGAACCGAGGATTTGGAACAGGGACAAACAAACTAAATAAGATCTAATGCTGCCTTCACGGGGACGTCGTAACTGAGACATTCGCGGGTGTTTAAAAGGGACTCGGGATGCATTCACTGGGCTTTGAGGAGAAGTGGAAAGTTTTTTTGTTGTTGTTCAGATTTCTACTTTAATGGCCTCAGTGTTTGCAAGAAAATACAAACACACGCTTCTCCAGGTCTAAAATTGTTAATAATTTTTTAGAAAACCTTCCTAAAATAAAATACACGCCTTATTATTAATTTAGATTTGTTTTATTGCCTGTGATCTGTTTAGTAGACAGAAAAAAAATTACTAGTTTGAACAATACAAAATGTTATCTTTTAAAAACAATGCGATCACAATAAGCCACTCTTCTCAACAGACACTTAAGCGTATGTCACCAAAATGCAGCAAAAATAATGTCTCACCTCCAAACGTTTTTTTTTGTTTTTTTTTGCCACCACTAAAATGTAACATCTCTCCATAAGAAAGATTCAACTTTTGGCAATAATTTCAAAATGTAAGTGTGAACAAACCATTTATTGAAACAGCAATAAAAGAACTCCATACTCACAGTGAAATTTGACCTTTTTTCTGTCTAGGTGCATGAAATAACTCTTAGTCTGTTTTAACCTTAGACTGAAGGTAACAAATTAGTTTATTTATTAGCATCACAGTGAGTATGTCAACAGATGAAACCACAAGACATACAAAATGTTTGGAATGAGGCAGAGTCCAGAGTTAAAGGAGACAGAAAATATGTGAGGTTACATGAAGAGGCCTGAGGACAGCAAATGTTTTTAGTCAGAAAGATTTGGAGAAGGCTGAGTGGGTATACACTGTAACCAAGGCAGGAAGTGGGAAGTAGACGGATTCTTACCAGAGAAAATTGAATGCAAAAGGTGACTCCATAAAATATGTTTGCTATGCAACCAAGGTTTTGAAGCTTTCTTACTTTTTGCATTTGTCCCTTTGTCAAATGTGTTTGTTTTTCATTTGAGCTATACAATTTAAATGTCACATTAAAGGTGGAAAAAAGTCTCTCAAAATCCTTCCATTTTAATTTATATGTAGGCTTTCCCCCCACAATTTCTTCTTGAATTAAACATCTTTGAGAATTCAAATTTTTATGTCCTCAATTTATGTTGTTCTCTAGAAAAACTGCGGGAAAACGTTGATATTCAGACTATCATACGGCGGCGTGATCCTGCCTGCAGGTGTTGGGTTTTGTATCAGCAGTTTCACTTCCAACTGTGGACATGTTTGGCTCTGTGGTGCGAGAGCTTATCTACTCTGAACAAGTCTCACTTTGTCCTAGTTTAGGCACAGCCGAGATGTGTCTGGTAGCTGCGATATTGTAACATCACATGGAAAAGAATGAGAGACGTAACAAGACAAGGTCAAAATAAAACAGTCTTCTTTGTAAACAGCCTTGTAAAGATACTTGTTACACTGTGGGTTTTAGATACCAACAGGAATTAGCTATTTTACGACAATACTGTGTCATAAAGAAAATGTGTAATATTTAAAACGACATACCCCACAGACTATAAAATTCTACTTGACAACACTAATTTACACAAAATATAACTGCAAGGTTGAGGTAGCTTACTGTTATTCAGGCTTCACATACATTTATTCACTTTGAATTTTTTTTTTTTTTTCATTTTCACACTTCTTTTAAAACCCAAAGATCTCTATGTAATAAGAAGGTTAGCCAACATTAGCAGTAATTATTTAGTTTTAGCAGATTCTGACTTGGGTCACTAAACCTAAAAAGTGAAGGTGTCCATAAATCGTATTATTTTAGGCTTATATGTTTGTTTCACTGAAGAATCTGCGTAATTGATGGTTTTGTACTTTGGCCTCTGTTTTGCGTTAGCTTTTTCACTGTCTGCAGATGCCTCCTTGTTAGCAGTCTCTTCCAAATGGCTACAATTTCCTGGCTTTCCAATATGATTTTTTTCTGATAGTTTTCCATCTTCATTTCTTTCTTCAGTGGCTTCTTTGCTTGTTGCTTCAGCTCCACCCTTTGAAATCCTGGTTGTTACAGCGGGAAAACTGGTGACATGAGAACATCTGTCCTTGTCTTCAAGATCTTTCATTGAACATAACAAATCATTTCGTTGATGAATCAAAGATGCATATGACAGCCGATTTTCAGAGAGAGGAGTTGTAGGTTTGGGATGTGGGGTTGATTCAATCTGATTATTTTCACCACAGAATCTGAAAATAGATGGAATGACAGACCTGGAAAACGTTTCTTGAATATGCTTTGGTCTTTGGAGATTGACCTCTGCATTGATATATTCCAAAGAATATGGCTTGGTTTTCGAGTCGGCTATGTTGTCTGCTTTTTTGGATTCACCTCCCTCTAAATTGCTGGAAGAACATTCCAGGTTTCCCAACAGATTTCCTGGGGTTTCCTCTGATATCTTGTCCTGTTCCCAGTTTTCATACACCTCAGATTTAATTTCCCTCGTAGATTGTTCAGGAGAGGAATCTATACATGTGGACCTGGCAAGGGAGCAGATTACAACTGTGGCTCTTTGCCAGTTTACTGGGATTTCCTCCTGAGAAAGAACTTTGCAGGGCTGCAGAAGTGACCATTCAGTCACAGAAATTAAAGGAAGTACTTCTATCTCTGCAAATTTAACTCTTCGCAGAAGTTCATCCTCTATGACTGGGATTTGGCTGAATTGTTCTGAGCCTTTATTCTCAATATCAACATCATGAATTTCACCTTTCATTTGGTTTAGTGAAAAGCAAATGTCTTGATCCAAGGACTCTGTTGCTCTCAAATTACTCTCATCTTTGTGTGAATTTGCTTTAGTTAAAATGTCTGCCTCTGGACCTGGCTTTTGCTGTTGTCCACTTGTAATTTTATTACGTTTTGATTCTTGCACAACAGAGTTACACTGCTGGCTCTTCCCTGGGTTCTGCTTGTTGAATGTTTGATCAGTCACCTGGTGTTTCCCTCCACCAGCTACTTTTTCTTTTATTTGACATGCAACCCTGTCTTCCCCACAAGCCTGCTTGTGAGATATAAATAGATCACTTTTCTTACATGCAATGGCTACGTTTTCAAATCTCGTCCTTAAGGAATTTAGGAGGATTCCTCTTCCAATGCGACCATGTTTAATCGGCTCTTCCTTCAAGGTTTTAGATCCCTGTTGTTTTTGCTCAGCAAGGGCAAATTTGGTAACAATTTCTTTCACACTACCACGTCTTTTTAGTCTTTTGTTCCTGGTGTCTGTGTTGTGATTTCTCCTGTTAATAAGGTTATCTTGACCTTGTACTCCCCTGCTGGTAGACAGAATTCCTACTGCCCTCTGATTGGTGCTAAAAGGTTTGGGTGAAGACCGTAAGAACTTAGATTGGAGAAGCTGGAACGTGGTAAGGCGCCGAGATGGCAATTCTGCTTTTGATTGACTTTGACTGACCTTGCACCTTTCAGAAGTGTTGGAACTGCTTTCGGCTATGATGCCTTTCTGAAACCGAGTTTTTTTTGCCTTCTGCAGATCAAATTTGACAGTGTTTCTTGTGTGAATTTGTGATGGGGTGCTAGACTCTGGCATCTCCATGCATGCGTCATCGGTCCTCCACTTGAGCAGATCGTGCATTAGATAATGCAGGAGACTTTCAAAAATCCCTCGGAGCACCGGTCGGCATTTGGGGTCTCTAAGCAGCCTCCTCAACGCACCAACATCAGGGCTGATTCCGGGTTTCCAACAATCTGGTCTATGGAGAATAGAGGACATGCAAGACTGTTTGAAACTGACACCAACATCCTTAGCAGCAACTTGGGAAGTGACCTTTGGAGCAAAGCAGTTTTAATTTCTCTGAACTCTAAAAGGAACATTATTTGACTTCACCTGCTGTAATTAACTTTGTTAATCAGTCAGTGAAAATTTCTGCCCTCTTTGAACTGTCAATTTCATTAGTTCTCTTATTACCGCAGCAAAAGCAAGGATTTAGGATTTAGATCACATTTGAAGCTGATCAAATGTTCCAGACTACAGTTCTTTGAACTGTGGTGAGGAGCTGCCAAACAAGACAAAGAACTTTGCTTGAAAATCAAAAAAGCAAGCTTGAAATATATGTTAAGACAGTGAGACACAGTCAGTCAGTTCAATTTGTTTTAATTAGGGATGGGCTGGTTACCAATATCAAGGTATACCAAGGTTTTAAGAAGTTATGCTTTAAAAACCACGAAGCTCTTCTGTCGTTCTGTTCCTGCAGTGTAAGAAATGGAAAGTAACAAAATGACTGGAGTCTTCTCTGTCTCTGTGAAGCATAAAGTAGCAGTTGCTGCACACTGCAGGTCAGCTGACTGACTTTTTTTGCTGGCTTAAAAAAATTGAAGAATTTAACTTTTTTAGAATATTTCAATACATATATACTTCCTATCAATTTGCTCAACTCTAGTAAGAGCAAAACACCAAAAATAATATTCTAATCATGTAGGCCAATTACCAAGAGACCATTGAAGTTTGAGTATTACACTCTGAGAATTCCATCCCGACTGATACATGCATAAAATAAAGTTTTTGTTTTTTAACATTTCTGTGGTTTAGAACTGCTATTGCCGTACGAGTATTGTGCAAATACTTTTACACAGTACAGGGAAACATAATCACAACTTGACACTCCTAACAGTTTTATTCATTTCAAACCAATCCCGATTGCACTGTTAATCTAAGGATAGGTAAAAGGTTAAAAAGTTAAACCTGTTTATTTGAATTTTTTCTGAACATTTTTGGTTCAAAAGGAAATTAGGTATGCAAAAGCCAGCTGCAGCAGCAGGTTTTCTCACGCCTTCACTGACAGCACTTGCTCAAACTGTAAGCTGATTAGATTAAATTATTTTCTCTTTGTGCTTCATGTTAATAAAAGTTAGGTTTAGAAAAAAATGCATCAGTCAGAAAAAGGAAAGATCTACCTTCCCCCACCTCCAAGTTACTAAAGTTAAAAAAGCAGAAGATTTTTTCTTTCCCCACAACTCTGTCACCGGCAAGTCAACAGTTTTTTTAAGCAAACAAAACAGCATGATATCTGGATTTATGAAAACTGATTACATATGAATCATAAGTAAGATATTCAAAGGGAAAAAAGTCAGGCTAATTCCTTTCTTTTAATGTTTCTTAGTTATGTATCTTTGGTGAGATGTAATTAAACCTTCTTATAAAACCTTTGACAGATGTGTGGATAGTGGACAGAAAAAACCAAAGAGAGCAAGGAATGAGTGGTGAGAAGAGGACAACATGACTCATAAAACTAATCAGGGAATGAAGGAGGGTTTTGGGCACAGTGAGGAGTCGCGGTCAGTTCCTCTGGCAGCCAGTAGAGTTCAGCTCAGTGAAGATCAGGATTACTTCTCTGTGCATTTCTCTGCAGAAGCTGCATTATAGAGTGCTTCTCCCAACTCCTCCAGCTGCTCTCTTTTGTCCAAATCCCGGTGGAGGTTCTGAGGAACTTGGCTCAGGCCGTTCATGAGGCCGTAGAGGCAGCCTGCAATGAGGCCCGTGGCTTCGCTTTCACCTAAAACAACATGTTTACAGAGTTCCTTAACACTCATGGCTCTTCTGTCTTCACAATACTATACTGTATCAATTAGAAACGCAACGAAAGTTGTTTGAAGTCAGCTAAAATAAAGAAATTTTATATTGTTTTGCTTTTTCTGCACAATTCTGTAAAACATACAGGTCTGTAAGTCTAAGTTTCTCACCTCCATGAAACATGGCTCGTTTGCACAGCTCCACCCAGTTGCTTCCTGAGGCCAGAAGTGCATCATAGGCGATCATGGGAGCATCATGACCTCTCCGCCCTGCCCGACCCTCTGAGCTCCAACGCTTGTACATCTGCTTTGAGGGAAAAAAAGGGACCTGAGTCTGTAAAGGGTTGTAATCCGTTGTTTTGATAGTATGAGAAATAAAGAACCACAAAGGACATACTTTATCAGTCTCCTCCGCATCATAGCCATCAGGAAATGAGGGTTTGTTTTGTCCATCCTTGTCAATCTTTCGCTCTTCGAGGTAAAACTGCCACTTAGCCTCAAAATAAAACCAGTTTTCCTGGTATTCTGTGTAAACAAAGGTAGAAAATGCACTTTTGGGATCAATTTTTTTTTTACATAAATGCACAAGAATTTCTAATAACATATATTGATTATCTTTTTTTAATGCGCAAGTTTTATGATTTGGTGTTTAAAAAAAATCTAGACTGAGCCAGAGTCCAACCTGCCATGTGTCGTATTGTCTTCTTGCAGTACTCCTCTGCTCGCGGGATGACCTCCATGAGCTCACGGCCCCAAGTCACAAGAGGCTTCCCCTGGATTGCAAAGGATGCAAATAATGCTGTTGTCAGGGAGCCGAGGAAGCCTTTAGCCAAGAGAAGAGAGACACACCCAAAGTGACTTTGGCACTTCAGACTGTAGTCAAAGAATATTACAGCACTTTCACAATTATTCATTTACATAAATCTTCCAGAGAATTTTTTTTTTTTTTTTACATTTTCACTTTTTTATTGCTTTTTTTAATAGTCAGGTTCCAAAAACCTTTAATTTGTGGCTTTTTTTTTAATAAGGTATAAGAATGAAGTTACAAAAAAAAATCCAATTTCTATCAACCACTAATCAAAGTGGGAAAGAGAAGTGGGCACTGCTTTTCAAGTAGAGCAGATTTGCAGTCATTGTTGTATGTCACGACATGGCAATAAGAAAATGACTTTTTACCTAAACATGTTCATCATATCAGTCGTAGCTCAAATTTAAAATGTTTTGCACAGCTGGAACTGTGACAAATAAGGTTAGATTACAATCCAGGTTTGTCTTGATACCGCACACAAACTGGAGGATAACATGTGAAATAAAACTGTATCTCAAGAGAACTGGTTCACTAAGTTGCCATAACAATAATTTCCATATGCAAACCGGCTATTTGCAAGGCTTGTCGGAAAAAGTGTTTGCTCTCCTGATACTACAAATAGAAAATGGAACCATGTGCTTTGCTCCAGTTCGACTGAGATTAAAAGATTTGTTTTCAAGTGGATCTTTGAGTAGATTTTGAAACAAAGGATGAGTGTGTAAAAGTAAATCATGCTCATGCTAAGTAGAGAATCTGTGTAGGCCTGTGCTTCTTTCAAAGGGTTACGTTATGCATAGAAAAGAAGCTGGACAAGAAGAGCTCATAAGAGCAGACTCATTGTCTCTGTCCACACAAAAAGTGCAGTGCATTTTTTTGTTGTGTCCTTGGTCCAACATACCTGCATAAAAGCTAACTTATGTCCTTAACCTGTTCCAAGAAGCAGGTTGAACAGCTCATGTTGTAGGTTCAAGCAAGATTTTGGGAAACAGAATCAACAAAAATAGATCTACCGAACAGTCAACCAGTTTGGCCTATCATTGCTGGATCATTGGAAGTTTGAAATTGCCAGCACATCACCTGTTGGGTGGTTATGGGTCATTCTGCCAATCTCAATGCTGACCTCCACCAAGTTATCCAGTCTCTCAGGCTGCCAGTATCTCATACCAACACACATGGCTTTGGCTGCTGCACCAAATCCAGACCCTGGAGACGGAAATATATATATATTTTTTTACTGTATTTATGTTTAGTTTATACCACACAAAGCTTCCTAAATCTTGAGCTTAACATACCTTTTTCATTGAAAGGTGTATGCCAAGCGAGCAGGAAGTTATGAGGTTTTAGGTGAACGCAGGGCTCCACGGTGCCTGGATCAGGAGCTCGTCCCTGGAGAGAAACCATGGCTTCCACATAGAGACGCACCACCTCCCTGTACAAGTCCTCCAGACACCAGTAATCTGGACACACACATACACACAGTGGTTAGGAGTCATTCATGACTGGCATGCAGGGAAAGATAAGTGGGGCTGCAATGAGCTAAGTTTAGCCCCACTCCACCACAACACAGATTAGAACCAGAATGACTGTGGTCAAAAAAACAATGTCACTTCAGCAAACTTTGAATTGTCTTTGAACATTGTATCTGTGATCTTTACATGGAAGAAATTATCTGTGGACATACTAAGTTACTGGCCTGTTCATGTTTGTGATTTGGAAAATAGTCAATTGCTTTCACGTTTGAGTTGCATCATCATGTTTAACGATCCAAAAGAACTGCTTGAATGATGAGATGATTCATTTGTTCTTTGATCAAGTTAAACTGCTCATCAGCTAGAAATGAGAAAAAAAGATTTTATTGTTGTAGCATAAATATTCACATTTCATAAATCTGAACTTTGGGAGGTATGACTAAAAACAAAAACATGATGCATTACTCTCTATACATTGTTGTCTATCCAGCTGGTGTCTCTATAAGCTGGAGGGTTGCTAAATAGGGATTCCTAATCTTGAAATATGTCATCACTATTTTTTCTCAGAACTATTGTGGCTACCTATTGGCTGCATGTACAGCCAAACATGATACCGGTAGATTACAGAGGCCACTGATCCGCCATTGTTCCGAGGATCGTCTTTTCCAAAGTAGTCTATTTTGGACTTTTTGGACTCTCGGCCCAGTAACATACTACAGAGGAGGTAGCATGTTATCCCCAAGACTGTGTCATGTTTTTTCCAAAGACTTTGAAGCTCGGCTGCAATGGTGGATGATGGCGTCTTACTTAGTTTAGTCTTTCTAGATTGTTTTAACTAACGTAGTTTGACTTTGCAGAATGTAGTGTAATAAAAGAATAAACAACATTATATATACACAAAATAAATTTAAAACAAAAGCAAACAAGACAAAATAAGAACAGTAGTAAAGTATATTTATATGTTCAAAGGAGTGAGTTGAAGTAACCTTAATCCAATCCAATGTGCTTGGATGTTTCTAACAATGTGCAAAGTACTGGTTTCATGTGAAGGTATAAGTACATTTTTTATACTTAAAGCTACTACAACTTTCTCAGTGTTGGCACAAACAAAAATACCACCATCCTTGAAATTAATTCTTCACATACCTGTTATGAGGGCTTCAGCTGTGGTCATGTGCATCAACACTGCATCACTCAGGGGCCAGTTGTCAGGGTCCAGCTTTAGGGACTCCAGTCCCCCCAGAGACGCCAGCTCTTCTTGGATCTTCTTGCCTGACGTGCAGCTTTCCCAGCGACCCTTCCTGTAGCCCAAAGCATCACCAACGGCACCGAGAACCATGGCTGCTTTAAACTTCTCCATGTTGCTGGATTTTTCTCTTAATGAAACACCCAGCTCAAGTCAAGATAATAATGCCCTCCTGAATGACTCTCCTTGCAGGTCTTCCTTTCACCTTTAACAGGCAAACGGTCATGGGACAATGAAGAGAGACCAAAAATCTTTCGAATTTCAAACCTTTCCAGCCATTTTCTCCATATCTGCTACATCACAGCTCTGCTTGCCTTCCATCTTCGAGGTTCTCCTATCAGTTTACCAAACTAACTTTGAGTAGCAAGGTTGGGCGCACACACGCACAAACATGAAAGCACTGCATTATCATCCTCAGCTTCTTTGTCTTGGGCAATGGTGAGCTCAGCTGTGTCCATGCATCTCCTAAAAAGGCAATCCCTGTAGTCCCAAAGCTTAAACGCTGGATGACGGCCTTTGGAGCAGTAATCAGGGGTGGACTCAGGGTGGAAGAGATGCTAATGTGCCACTGGGCCTGAGTGCAAGCATGTCCAGCAGCTGGTGCTAGAGCTTATCGACATCTCACCTGTCCTATGAGAGGACAATGCACCCTCACACACAACAACTCACCCTCAAAAAACGAATTAAATCCAATCAACTGATTTATGTATCGGCGTATTCAACATTATTCTAATTTAATTACTTTTGTGTCTCACACATACACGTAATGTACATTTTATGTGCATATCTGTTGGTGTACTTTGTTCTAAGCTTATATTCAGACATTGCTTTACTGAGAGCTGATGATGACGATATGTAGCAAGAATGCAACTTGATAAGCGACAACTGGTATCAAGTTGAGCAGCTCTCTGCTGGAGTACCAGAGAGCTGTGATTATGTGGAATCAATTTTTTTCCTCCGTCACATTCACTGCTGTTGTGTAATTTACATCCAACTTTGTTTGACCTGAATAGACATCCGCTGTCGCTTTAAATCTGCAATGGAACAATGTTTGCATACAGCATAAGGCAGCCACACAGTTCAGTTTTACATTTTTCCAAACACAACATTGCTCATATAC
Source organism: Poeciliopsis retropinna (assembly GCA_010277075.1). Lineage (NCBI taxonomy): Eukaryota > Metazoa > Chordata > Actinopteri > Cyprinodontiformes > Poeciliidae > Poeciliopsis > Poeciliopsis retropinna. The sequence continues at coordinate 19,737,549 of VMRM01000006.1, read as the reverse complement.
TACGGCTCATGAAAAATAGTTGGGCTACAAGTTCTCAGTTTTACCGGACAGTTTAGGTTCTCTCTTTTATACACAACACAAATCTAAAAATACACATCCAAAGTGTGCTAGGCCATAGGTTTAGTTCCACAAGAAGGTATGCTTCTACATATTAAATTATTTAATACAATGTCTTGCTCCCAAATTTGTTGGAAAAGTTTGGGGACTTTTCCTTTCTTTCTGACCATGGCGTGGAAAAACTTGACTGGCCAGAAGAGTCCTGCTCTCAACTAAACATGAATGATGAATTCGAGCAGACACTGTAACCCAGGCCTTCTTGTCCAACATCAGTGTCTGACCTCAAAAAAAGCACAAATGTTCAAAGAGTCATGAGTCACATGATTCTAAGCCATATGGAAAGCTGCAAAGAGTGAGCCAAAATCTGATGCCACTTGATTTCATACATGGCATGTGTGAACGCAGATCAGTGAAAACTTTGGGCAAAATAGTGCAAGTGCAGTGACAATGCACATCTACAGCAAAAAGAAAATCACACTATATTGACTTTTTTTTTATTAATACCATTGCAACTGAGAAATGCTTTTGATCCATTAAGAGCTACTTTCTTTCACAGCCAAAATAACACTGTTTAAATAAGAAGATTCTGCATCAGGAACAGCTATACATTTGACAAAGACAATGTACCAATGAACCACCACATGAGCATGATACATGTGTATCTTGAAATACATACGTATTGTACTGATTGCAAACAGATGTTTTCATGTCTTCAGTTTCCTATTTCTGTCTGGTCTAAATAAGTTACTTTTTTTTTTTTAAACAATGTTTCACTGGATCAACTCTTGGTCAGCTGATGTGATGTAAAATATGGCACTTGATTTGGATTTAATGTGGAATAAACTCAATCATTTGGACTAATATCTATAATTTCACTCAAACTATTTTGAACATAACCTAAAACTTAACTACTTTACAGTGCATAGCTGCTCAGCTATAAAATAATGCATAATCCCTATTGACAAAGTATGGCAAAGGTTATGCTATGGTGACAGCAGTAACCTGTAAAACATGGAACTGGGCGAGCTCTGATATAACAGGACGACACACAGTGCTGACAGAGATAGCTGGTCCCTGAGCTCTGCATCCTGTAACGCTGCATTTAGCATATGCATCAGTAAATCTGATAATGCAGTGTTGCTCTAACTGCTATAAACAAAACAAAACAAAAAAAACACCCTCCTCCCCACAAAGTCCTATGTAGAATTTGCCCATAGCACAATTAAAAATGCTATAGTCCTCAACCACCAATAGATGGCAGTCCAACAACCCAACAGCCCAATGACCTTTTGATTATGAGGCAGCCAAACCTCAAACAGTGTAAACGTACATTTAAAACACTCTTGGGTGTGCGAACAATATTTTTAAAAAGTTTAATTTACTGTAATGTAAACTGAATAGCTCTGTACTTGTAAAAGTGTATATCAGTGCAGTTTGAAGAGGTGACAAGGCTTCACCTGGGTAACTGAAAACAGTCCACATACAGGTTGAAATTCAAGCTCTTAGGCACTGCAATGCCAACCCTAGATTATGTAAAGCTTTTAAAAGCTTAGTGTGAACAATTAGATTCTAAATGCCATTACCTGTCTTGTGCAAGCAATGTCAAATATATATTTTTGACCATCTAGATTCTCATTTTGATGAGAGCTGGATTTTAATCATTGTAGCGACCTTTATGCTGGTGCTGAGATCAGAAAACGTGATGCTTCATCCAGTCATCGGACTGGGTGTAAATAGTGTATCTGAACATTTTCACTCTCACTTGGTGAAGGTGAATGTTGACTATATGACATCTCAAACCAAAAAAACAGCTTTTGTGCAGAAGGCAACATATTTTACCTCCACTGAACGCACTCGTACAACATACAGTGACAAACGCAAACACATATTCTCAAATTTTGATAAACAGCTTCATACTAACTGACAGAACAGCCAAACCTTATCACAATGTTTCATTCACACCCGCAGGAGATTAAAAGCCCATTTTAGTCTGGCTGCCTGCTTTGCTGAGCGTGCTTTTAAATGAGTCTACAGTGGCAGTTCAAATCCACCACCATTGCAAGTTTAAGGGATGAGTATTGGTTAACTCATCAGTTTCAGGAAACATTTCCAGCATCTGTCCACAACAGCAAAAAGTAAAAACAAAACACCTCCCTCTTCTTTTGGTGTTGTTTTTTTCCACTGTCTTTCCTTCTCCTCTTCAAAGGCCTCTTAGCAGCAGAATAATTATTGAAAATCTGCAGGCCAACCTACTATAGAAGCTGTTTCTTTAGGCTACCTTGTATCATAATCTCATTAATAAATAGAAAAAGATGGAAGAAAGAAAATGCCATCCTTCATTTGGTGAACGCAACAATATTACGTCATGTTGCGTTTATTTCCTGCTACAATTGGCCGAGCAAACTCCACAAAGTCATCGATGAGGACAGGCCAGGCACCTGAGCAGAAGACAAAAAGGATAATATTAGTCAACATCCAAAAGTCGCAGTTTGACAAGTGGAATACTATTACTAAAAAATACAGTGTCTTGTAAATACCTCGTGAACTTTTTCAGATTTTACAACTATCACAAACTTCAATATATTCACATAGAATGATAAATTATCATTTTCTCAGAATAATCCTCTCCTTCCCTTTCAATTGTGTATATATATATATAAATATATATAGAAGTCTGTGGTTAGTGAACAAAGTTATCTATACCATCTGTATTATCTGAGATGAGCATCTTTTTTAAATCTGAACATTTTCAAGGAGTTATTGCAAATACAAGTATCAGCATCTTCTAAGACAATCTTTCTAGTAGTGATTCAAGACTCACCTTCTTCATCATAGTTAGACATATCATCTGCAATCATGTTGCCAAAGTCCAGGAGGAGGTTCCAGGTGTCTTTAGGAATTGAGCGCTTGTGATGCTCCTGAATAGATCGCAGGGACAGGACAGAGTAAGCCTGACTTGTTCACATTTCCAAACAAGAAGTATATACTATGCGTGGGGAAATAACCAGTGGATTGGCATCAAACACCTACAATTGGATTTTTTTTTTTTTTGTGGAAAACAATCTTTTTGAGAAGAAGTGCCATGTAATTATAGCCATGCATTCAAATTAACTGTTTTGTACTAGTGCACAGCTAAGACACTCCCATAAACTCCAAAAACCTTAATTACTACTGGGGGGGGGGAAGCAAATCTTCAAAACTTACTTGCAAGAAGCGGATCCATAGATCTAAGAACTTGAATCGATCTGTGAGAACTAGATTCCAGTAAGCCACAGCCATTTCTAGTTCTGGAAGGAAAACAAATATTTACAAGTATTTTACATTTTAGACAGAAAATGTGACATTTTGGGATATTTTCCAACATCATTTGCTTACCTAAACCTTTCTGGCCTGGGTTCTTGGCAAAGCTGAACGTAAACTGGTAGAAATCTTTGAATTTTCCATTGTCTTTCAGATCTTGTTCTAGCCTGGGAAGGATGGCCTTGAGTTTTTCTGGACTATCACATCTGAATGGCGCAACAAATATTAAATTACTGTAATAAGCACTTCATTACAGAGTCAAATATTGAAAATTTTGACATGGCTTTTACCCGAGCTCCACCATGCCATCGAAGAACTCCTTCCTGCTAAACTCGCACTGCGTGGCTGCTCTGAACTTCCAAGCCACTACAAGTATGCTTATGCTGGCTGGGTCCAGATTTAAGTCATCGCAGAACTGCTGGATCCCATCGATGCCTATCTTGTTTTCATCGTGGGGGTCTGCATAAAAGACAGAGGGAACTTAGTTAAACAGAGAAAAAAAGTGAAGATTTTTAGGGGACGAAATAGTGTGTGAGTCTGCCTAACACTTGCCTTTGTATCTGTTGTAGAGCTGTTCAAGCTTCTTGCGGTCCACTGAGGTTTTCATGGGTTCTTTATAGTACAAGTCTGGGTTCTGGAAATAGTTGTCAATGGCAATTTCTAGTTTCCAGTCATTCTGAGTCAAGCAGTGTACAGCTGTTCTGTCCCCTGCTTGTGTGACAGAGATAAAGTGGCGAACCTTGTCCTTCTGTGATGATTTCAACTTGTGCTGCCAGGCAAGTAAACACACAAGGAAATAAATACTTACATATTTACTGTCTGTGCCAGGCTTTAGAGAGGGGGTGAGATTTTGGTATACTGTAGTCCACATCTGCTTTAAATGTAATCTTCAAGCAGAAGGTTTATTCAGTGACTATGTTACTTTGCCACATATTGATTTGGCATGGTTACTATAAAATTTCAGGTAATTTTTGTTTAAATGAAAACATTCCTAGAAGTTTTTTTTTTTTTTTTTTAAACAAAACTGTTTAAGAAGAGAAAATACACGTAGATCAGTATGTTAAAACTTCATATTCATTGAACAATCTTTTGTAAAATTGTATGTGTAAATGGATATTGTATGGGTGGGACACCAAAACTGGTTTTAACTCAGGGATGCAGATTCTTCTACATCTGGACCATTCTATCATGCTAGAAGAGCATTAATGAACAACCATATGTAACCTGGTTGAATTTCTCTTTTGTTATAATTACAATACAAAAAGTAAACGACGATTATAATAAACACTCAGTGTTACTGTGGACATGCATTTGAAGTTCCTGGTGCAGTTGCTTGCAAAGATCTGATTTCTATTCAAATCTAAACATACAGTAAACTATTCAGTCTGAAAATTTCTAAGTGTTGTTAGCAATGCATGCCTAAAAACTCAAATCAAGGGTTCAAACACTTCCAAGTTAGAGTTGTAAAAAAAAAAAACTTTGAAAAAGCAGCACAGAAATAACCCCATCATGTTTTGGTAATCTCTAACAGATTGCACATCTCGGTGGAACTAACCCATCGGATGATCAAACAGCAGGTTCTCTGTGACCCAGATTTTCCTGGGTAGGGGGCGTTAGATCTCACAGGCTCTCCTGACCCGCAGAAGCAGCAGCAGCAGCAACCCAGCCGGGCCACCAACCAAAAAGGGAAAGGTACGAAGAGCGAGTGCAGGTGTCCGATCTCAAAATACCAGCAACTGACCTTCCATTACTCTGACATCACACTGACTGGCAACGCGACGCTGAGGACAGCCTGATCCCTCACATGGTGCTGCACCGTAAACATTAGTGACAACTACTGTCGGCGTGGTGACATGTTGAACGGGGGCTTTACAACTCTCTGCCTTTTACTCGGTTTGTCTTTTTTTTTCTTTTTAAATATTACCTACCATTTTATCACCAGCTGTTTTGGCCAACTTAATATCCACGATCTCATAGTGCGCATGAGCAAGAAGAAATACGATCCAGACCAAAATACTGGGAAATGTAGTTCCGGAGAAGTCAACAGGCCGCTTACTTTAGAAACTTACAAAACATGTTTATGTGATAATAAATAACACTTAGCAACAAAGCACTTAGTAGCTGTCTAGTAAATGCGCCGAACACCCCCGATAATACCTACTTCTACAACACTGCTCTCCGAGGCATAGTTGACACAAAGCAGAGTTGTTTTAGTTCAAATTGTGTGTTTTTTTTTTTTTTTTTTTAAATAGTCTCGTGTAAGGATTAGAATAACGTTAGCTGTCACGGTTTGAAAAGGCATGAACGTCACCAGCGAAGTAACTGACACACCTAAAAAACTACAACTCCCACTCTCACTACAACTGATAAAGATGTTTCGGAAGTAATCTGGTGGTTGCATCAAACTTACAACGAGAAATCCATGTTAGAAAGGTAAAGAAACAACCGCTATTTCGGCTCAGGTTCATTTAAATCGTACTCTACCGAAATAAGTTGTTTCTAACATCGCACGGTTAGTCTGCTATTATTAGCAAAGCAAGTGTTAGCCGCGGCAACGTTATGTCACCGTGAGAAAGAAGAGGGTGAACCCAGCTGGTTAGAGCTGGACTGACAGCTCCGACGTTAAATATTTAAAGAACTAATTGTTGGGATTTGACAAACTCCAGGCCAGAAAGCTCAACTTTTATCCAAGGGGGCTTCGTGAAGTTGCCTCAGAGACTGGTTAAACTCACCGTCGGTCCCCCCCTGTGTTCTCCGGAACACCGTCACGAGCGGCAGGACTGGAGGAGGTCGGAGTGAACATGAAGTAGGAGCAGGGAGCGCCTGTGCCGACGCTGGCTCTAACTATGTGGCAGGGGAGGGGTGTCTCTGTCGGTGTCGGTGCGGCACAACCACACGATTGTTCTCGTCCACTTCTTCCTCTACTGAGAGGCAAGAGCGAGGACTCTCTTCCCTGATAGTTACAACTCTTCTTTAATAATCCGTACTACACGCCAGACTGACGGATGTTTTCACCGACTGCTGTGTCTTCTGGTATGTCTAATTTATATCTATGGTGGGCTTGAATGTGTACGCGTATCTGCTTATTAATATCTCGGCTAACTTTTGTCGTTACAGTTTTATTAATAAACTAAAGACCTCCTTCTTTTCACCAGCTCCAGCAGTACAACATCCATAATTGTCACAATACGGACACCGAGTAAGAATTACTTAAAAACGCAGTTTGTGATTTGTGAAACATTTATTTGAAAATAAATGTGTCATTGACGTATAAGGATTTCCACCAGGCTAAATTAAAACATAAAAAAAAAAAATCTATGTATGTTTACTAGAACATTTGAAATGTTTTGCACACAGAAATCATAATTTAAACATTAAATGAGACCTTTTCAGAGGTTTTTTTTATCATTATGATGACTGTGGTTTTAAAAAATGTCATGCGGTGCGACCCTGATGCATTAAACATTTGTTTTTATAAATGTCCATTTATTTAATGTGCTTAGAAACAAAGTTTTTACATTTCTTTGTATTTTTCTGACAATTATAACCCCCCGCCCCCAAAGAACTGAGAAATTGCATTTAGAATTGACCTGATCACTGTTTTTCTTCACCATTTTAATCACTAACTGTGATTAAAAAAAAAAAAAACTTCAATCACTTGAAGATACCGTATTGGTGATTAATATTTATGCTCCATATACTGGACATTCTATTTTGAATTCAATACATTTACATGTGTGACTTGTCCTGTATGTCTCTGTGTTGCTTTGTGATTGACTAACAACCTGTCTAAGATGTACTTGCCATACTGACATGACTGAAGTATATTCACTTGTTTTATTGCAATATGTTTTCTGCTATGGTTTCTTGTCACATATTTAGTGAGCCAGAAGCAAGAAAATAAAAGCCAAAAATAAATAAATAAATAGGAAAACTTTGATAAAGGTCAAATCAGATTATGAGGAGTATTGTTGAAAATGTGTTTTTGTAGTGTATTTTTCTCTTCACGATCATAACATGTGTCATTGCACATGACACTACTAAAACCTTAAGTGACATGTTTGTGCTCTGATGTTTTTTCAAGCTGCAGTCCAGATCTGAACAACGGTGCTCCTGATCTCCAGGAGCTACAGTAAAGTGGCAGCAGTTCAATTGAAGGAAGGAGGAGGGATTCTGAAAGTTAAAAAATCTCATCTTGACTCATGCTGTTTCAGGTAAAAATCAACTGCGAGTTTAATGCATTCAGCTAAATGTTAATCATTGATAAATATAATCAATGATTATAATCAATGTACAACTGCCTCTCATTTTTAGTATTCTTCTTGTTTTGTCAATTTAGGACTTTGTGGAAGGACAGGCAGCACTGGAATGTAAACAGGTAAAGTGTCATGTCACTGCACTGTTTGCTGTCATTTCTGTTGTGGCCACACCTTCAAAAAAGTGTGAATATGGTGTGACAGAAGATGTACATCCACATTCTGTGTTCTTTTGAAAACACCCACTTAAAGAATTGTCAAAATAACTTGTGTTACTAAAAATTTCTCATACTATATCTAATTTTACTGTTGCAGTTGATAATGGGAATTGATTTAAAGATATGGAATACTTATACTTTTGTTATTGCTGTATATTTGTAACACCTGCAAATATGCAACATATAATATTGCAACTTATATTAAGTACAACAGTCTCTGAAAATGATACTTCAGGAGCATCATGTTTCTACAAAGCAGCCTTTAAAATCTAAATTGAAGTAGGATGAACTGTAAAAAATCTGGGTTGTATTTGAAAACACAATCTGTAGCAGATGCAAGCATGAAGCTTCGACTATCAGTGTGATGAGTGGGATTGTATTTCTAATGCTTTCAGCACTATGCACTCTGTGCTGCTCTGTCCCTCTCAAATGTCCTAGGTCTTGCATTTCTCCTCAAACTCCTGACCGCAGTGAAGCAGTTTGGATGCAGGTTCTGTGCTGGCTGCTGTGCCTCGGCCTGACTGAGGCATTCGCTGTGCTGCCAAAGGAGCAGGTGGCCCGGCATGCCATCAAGCTCTATCGGAACAAAGCACCGGCGCAGGCCCACAGCTGGGTGACCAACAACTGCAAGCGGCTGGTGGGTCTGCTGAGGCAGAAGAATGTGGCCATCAACAAGCTGGCAGCCGCTGCGGCGGCGGTTGGGAAAGACCAAAGCCTTTCAGAGCCAGAGAAGCACTTCCAGGTATCACTCTACGAACCACTGGATGGTCCTTTATTTTATTTTATTTTATTTTTTTAATTATTTTTGAGGTCATAATAATGTTGGAATTAAAATGTGTTTAGTGAGTTCTCATAGGTTTTCAACACTCCTTGGTATTTGAGGCTGAAGGAGGAATGATAGCAAAACAAAGCAGACTAAACACACATGAATATAAGCAACCAAAGCAGGAATTAAGCCTAGCTAATAACCTGTTAGACAGCCAATACAAGGGAGGGGTTTGGCACTATGTTGAAATTTCACGTGCCCAATTATTTCATAGCAGAAGAAGTAAGCATACCTTACAGTCAGTTAGGTAAAACATGTTAAAAATGGAAACCACAACTTTATTTCTAAGTCAATGGATGAAGCTGCTTTTTCCTAGTAGATGTGTGAAAAATCTTTACTGTTTTAATGTTTACTCAGATGAAGCGTCAGATAGGAAGCTCTCTCTGATGCTTCCTGTTTATTAAAACTCTGCGTTTATTAGGAAAACTTTTTCTGTAGAATGATTTCACAATTACATGAAATTATCTCTAGCTAACTGATGTTTCAAATGTCCAAAAATCTAAAAAAAAAAAGTAAATGTATTTCTAGATATAAATATTTTTATTTCTGAAAATTTGGTGACAAATGTTATTAATTGGCTTATTTTATTTGTTTATAACTGGCCAAATAGCCTTTTTGGCTTGCATATTGAATTTATATATTCAGTATACATGAAACGTATCCTATTCATGAAACGTACCACATTAAGATCATGTAGAATTACATTAGTTAAAGAGTTGATTTTCTTCTCTCTTTTTTTTAATCTTTACTCATTTGCATTTAGGTTCACACTCTGGAGGTTTTTCAGAAGGAGCTGAATGAGAGCGAACACCTGGTGTTCCAGGCGGTGCACGGCCTGCAGAGGGTGCTGCAGGGAGACTACAGGGATGTGGTCAACATGAAGGAGAGCAGCAGACAGAGACTGGAGGCCCTCAGAGAGGCCGCCATAAAGGTAAAGTAAAATCTGCAGAGTTTTATGGATCCTTTACTTGCCAGTAAATGCATGTTGCTTCTGGTTGACTTTCCTAACGGCATGGCAGCCATCTAAACTGCAGCCTAACAAGTCAAATAAAAGGTGAAAACAGCATTCCACATTTTTTTTGTAATCAATGCAAAAATTAGCAAGTTTACCTAATATAAAGGACTTTGTTGTCTCAGTAAAAAAAAAACAAAAAAAACCAAGATATGATCACTTTTCTCATTTCAAAATAAGGTAGAACATTACTAGTGTCAGAAGTTGCAACATTGTCAAGCATTTTGTGTCATTAACACAGAAATATACTTTTGTTTTAGATGTTTTTAATCAGATGAAAGTTGAAATAAAGCTTTATTTTTCTGTATGCTTAGTCCACATGTTTTCCTTTTGGATGGTTTTCTCTGAAGATGAGCAGAAATGCAGCATCAGATTAAAGAAAATGTGGCAGATTTGCCCGCAACAAAAAAGTCTGAACTCATTTGAAGTTGACTTTAAATATATTTGTTTCTGAAATTGAGTAGAATAATGTGTCGCAATCAGGTGGATTAAGTTTTTTAAACATCCACTCGCTACATGAAAAGAACTTTGATTCTTCAATCTTTTTTGCCAGTAAATTAGTGTGTTTGTTGTGTTGTTATATTTCAGGAAGAACAGGAGTACATGGAGCTGGTGGCTGCAGAGAAGCACCAGCAAGAAGCTCTTAAGAGCGCTTTGGCCCAGAACAAGACTCTTTCCATCTTGGAGGAGATTTTGGAAGATGTCAGGAAGGCAGCAGACCGCCTAGAGGAGGAGATTGAAGAGCATGCCTTTGACAACAACAAACAGGTCTGCTCAGTTTGACTGCTAAGTTTCAGAGAACGTGCAGACTCAGTTATTGTTATACACAGAACCAATAGTTATGCATATACACTCTGCTTCGTGTAGATGAAGGGAGTGAATGTCGAAGCAGTGCTAAGAGTGGAAGAGGATGAGGACAAAGGAGGGAAAACGAAGAACAAATCCACACAGAAAGAGGTGGAGGAGGACTTGGGGCTCAGCATGCTCATCGACTCTCAGAATAACCAGTATGTTCTGACGAAACCACGAGACTCCACGATGCCCAGAGCAGACCATCACTTCATCAAGGTGAGTCGCTCATTTCTTCTCTAATGATCCTGGTTTTATCCAGGCTGTCTTTCTAGAAGAAGTAGAAAGACTGCATTAATTGGTTTTAAATGAATTTATCAACAGGACCTGGTTTCAGTGGTGATGCTCTCTTTGCCTTGTGGTTGGATTTGCACTATGGTGGGTCTTCCGCCTATGTTTGGATATATAATCTGTGGGGTCCTCCTCGGCCCTTCTGGACTCAACAGCATCAAGGTTTGTGTCTGTGCCTCACGTCTGCAGTAGCCTAAAGAACAACGACTTTTTTACTAAACTGTAAAATCATGACAGGCTTTTCTTCTTGCAGTCCATAGTTCAGGTGGAGACTCTGGGGGAGTTGGGGGTGTTCTTCACTCTCTTTGTGGTGGGACTGGAATTTTCACCTGAGCGCCTTCGAAAGGTAAGTGAGAAAGAGTTTGGACCAAAACCTGATGATGATGATTGCTTTCTTCAGTTGTTTTACTTACTGCTGATTATTCTTGAACAATGATAAGCAAGATGCTCCATCTGCAGCGATGTTAGTTTTATGTCATAACATTAACATGCAGTCATTGTGTCATCTGGTAATATAAATATGTCATCATGAACTTCACATCAAAAGTCAATATTTTATGCAAGATTGAAAAAAGTAGTTTTATTAATACATTTTGGAGTTGTTTTAATTTATTTTCTAAATAAAAATCTGAAAAGCTGAAAAATGTTTATTTAGCCATATGAGTCAAAATTTTGTAGAACCACCTTGTAGTGCTATTACAACTCCAAGTTCTTTAGAGTACGTCTGTTCCAGCTTTGTGGATCTAGAAAATGTAATTTTTGCCCAGAACATTGGAATATTATAGAAATTAACATACTTCTTATAAAGACAAATACAAGTTCTCATTAAATGAGTAATTGAAATATATTATAAGAAGTTCCTTTAAAGTAGAGTGGGACTGTTAGTTGTCAGTTTTGGTGTTTGAAAGAAGATGACTTCTTCTTTTGTTATGTATGTTTAGGTATGGAAGATCTCAGTTCAGGGGTCATGCTACCTGAGCCTGCTGATGGTGGCGGCCGGGTTGTTATGGGGTCAGCTTCTCCATATTCGCCCCACCCAGACGGTCTTCGTCTCCACCTGTCTGTCCCTGTCCAGCACTCCACTGGTGTCACGATTCCTGGCAGGGGGAAGCAGGGTGGAAAGAGAAGGTATGTAGAAATGTATTTTTTATTTGCTGCATACTTTTATATGAAATTGTCAACAAAGGGCTGGAGAAAAAGGACGACTTGTTGACCATGAACATAGGATGTATTTGAATCCTTTGAATTTGGGAAATGCTGTTACACAGTTAAGCTTTAATGGTTTTTCGCAGCTGGTACAATATATTCCACATGGGATGATTTTGACGTGGACAGCTAATAAAATTCTCTTTATATTCTAATTTTTTTCTGATGTCTTTAAAATGTAGAGACGCAAAGCTGATAGAGAAAGTTTGACACCATCAAATCAGAAATTCTTTCCTCTAGTTACTGGCTGATTCAACATTTTAAATAATTGTGTGCGTGTTGTGTGTGTTTAACAGGTGACCTTGACTACAGTAGCGTTCTCCTCGGGATGTTGGTGATGCAGGATGTCCAGCTTGGTCTCTTCATTGCTGTCATGCCCACTCTGATTCAGGCACAGAGCGGGGACTTGGACAGGTAAGGAAGTTGTAATTTATTGTTTTCTCATCATAAATTCCTCCTTCTCAAACTTACAATCCTGTAAATGTTTTGATTCCTCTGTTCGAACCAGCTTTCTGTTGGGAGGTCTTCGAGTGCTGAAGCTCCTGGCTCAGGTCCTGGTGTCGCTGGCTGCAGTTTTTTTGCTTTGTTTGGTGCTCAGATCCTTCCTGATTGGTCCGTATTACAAGAAACTTCACGCTGAGAGCAAAGGCAACAAGGAGATCCTGGTACTGGGGATGACAGCGTTTGTCTTTTTCATGCTGACGGTACGATTAATAGTACCGTCGATTAATAAAACCAAAGAAATTTGGTTTGACTTCTTTTGTACCATCTTCAACTTGAAGTTCAGAGGCTGATTTGTTTGGTATTTTAGGTTACAGAGTTTCTGGATGTTTCCATGGAGTTGGGCTGCTTTTTGGCAGGAGCTTTGCTTTCATCGCAAGGTCACATGGTCACAGCCGAGATCATGGGGTGCATCGAGCCAATCAGAGACTTTCTCGCCATCATCTTCTTTGCCTCTATTGGTTAGGCTGAATATTATAATCTTTCTGTGATATTTGCTTCACTTTTTTATTATTTTCACATGTAGGCTGTGCTGAATCCTCCTCTTTTGTCTGTTTGATGCTGCAGGCCTTCACGTGTTCCCTACGTTTGTGTTGTATGAGCTCACCATCTTGCTGGTGCTGACGCTCACACTCGTCATCATGAAGGTTCAGCAATTCCTTGTTTTTGTTTTCAGTCTGTCCTGATGAAGTTTCCTCATCTCCTAACTTCTCTCATTTTGCTCCAGTTTGTCATGGCCGTACTGGTGCTGTCCACCATCTTGCCTCCGAGTTCCCGACACATCCGGTGGATCGTCTCAGCTGGTCTGGCTCAGGTCAGCGAGTTCTCCTTTGTCTTGGGGAGCCGCGCACGTCGAGCCGGCATCATCTCCAGAGAGGTGAGTGATGAGCTGGATGAAATTTCGGTCTGTTTAGAAGAATTGCACGAGGTTTTTCTCGGCCAGTTCTGATTCATTGTTTCTTAGAGGCTTAGCTTGGCAATTTAGATTTATTTTTAATTCTGAAGACTGTAAGTAGGTAAACAGAAAAATGTCAATTCCTGGCAAAGAGTGAGTCTAGAGCTCACCCTGTACAGAAAACATCTAACAAATCAGCTCAAAGAAAACTTTTAAAAACATTGTGCTTTTTTTTGAGTTTTCTGCCTGATAAGTGTAGACAACACAAACAACTTTAGTGCTTAGAAAATGACTGCAATTAGTTTTTTTCTTTGCAGACTAAATTTCATTTATGATTTTTATGTTTTTCTTAGTTTCTGTCAGCAAAATAATATATTAATGTTGAGGCATAATGTAATCTGCCAGTATTTAACAAGACTTGTCGCAAGACTTTTATTTTTTGCATCATTTAAATAGTGCCAGCTGATGCATTTTTTTATTAAGTTTTACAGTATGATGACCCACAAACATTAATTTTTTTCAGTTTTAATCTGTGTGAGCTGAACTTTTACAGCTTGTATTCAAGTGTAAACTTGCACTAATCTGTTAATAACTACAAAGTCAGTAAAATGCGACACCTGAAAGGATAAATTTAAAATTTTGATGCTATGTTTAGCCAAGTAATACTTATGTTTTTATAAATTTAATTAGCTTTAAAGGTCGCGCTGGTACTTAAAATGTTAACATGTAAATATCTTGCCATACAATACATGTTTTTACTCAATTAAAGTATCTAAAAGCAGAACTTAGCAAATGTTAGAGGGCAAATTTATGTCAGAGTTAAAGTTAAGGATGGATTTCCTCGTTGTTTCTCTTTTCTGTGGTTGATCACTGTGTAGATGCACTCCAGATGCAGGAGGTCAGCCTTTGAGCATTTAAAGCAATGTTAACAACTAAACTGCGAATGTTGAGAGTAAAACTACCTGTCTCTGTCCAGGTGTACCTGCTGGTCCTCAGCGTCACCACCCTCAGCTTGTTGCTGGCTCCGCTGCTGTGGAGAATCACGACACACAAATGGGTTCCTCGCCCTGAGCGCAAAACAGTCACGTGACCACACAGATATCAGGGCTGGAAAAAAAACATTCCTTTGTGACTTTACTAGAGCTGGATGCAATATCACATGGAGTCTTACTTTTTTTTTTTTTTAGCTGGATTTAATCTGCTTCAAATCCATTTCTCTCATCCAACACTACTGCTGATCATAATAGTAAATACAAAAGAGAAATTCTGACAATATTTCCACTGGAAGATTTTTTTTTTAATACTTAGACTGTTGTTCATGTCTCTACAGTATGTTCTTTATTACATTTTATGATCAAAATTGTCTCATTTTGCACGTTAACTTTGAAAATCCATAGACCAAATCTTAACAGTTCTCCATATAAATGTTTGCTTATTTATAGTTTTTCTTTATAAATACTGACATTACTGTTTGTGATTTCTCTGTTGTGATTTGAGGCATCAATAATCTCAGACCCTGCCTCAGGCTGAAGTCAAAGATCTCTGCTGATTATCATTAATGGTACTTTGGTTTAATATCATCCCTTTCTTACTAAGAGTTTCAGGAAAACTGACTAAATCTGCTAGAAATCGTGTTTTTTTTGTTGTTGTTTTTTTCCCCCGCTACATTAGACTGCACTAATAACAGCAAAGACATTGAAAACGTTTCGGTAGAATTACGTTTGATAATTTATTATTCACTGGTGTTATCTGAAGAAAATTGCCAGCACTCATCCTCTGAATGTCAAAAATGATGTGCCTGCTTTGCCCTGTTCCACCCGGCACTAAAAGGAAGAGCTTTTACACTGAAATGTAACTGTATAAAAACATGTGCAATGTTAATATGTATCACCATCAGACATTATTGTTTATATTTATTAGTTCCATATATTCTATATGCTTGAGGGTTTTTTTAATTTAAGTTCCTATTTTATTTCTGCTGTCATTTACGTTTTTTATTCAGACCATCATTTGTGTTGAACTTACTTGAATTTATATATCTTTAGTAAAAATAAGATGACAAACGTTCTTTTCTTTTAACTTTATTTGTCTGAATAACTCAAGTGTTCATCTTTGGCTTCACAATATTAATGACAATCAATATTATTGATTTCAGGCTCCGAATTTAAGACTTAAATAATTTAATTATGTAGCACTTTTCGTGAGAATTAAACAAATGAGGACTCAAATGAAGAACAATGAATTGTAATGACACTTTTTCTCACGTTTTGCACTTCAGAAGCGTGCAATGGAGCAGCTTCACATGCATAAATCCACGTGACGGCCCATTAAACGTCTGGTTCCCAGGAGTTGTGGAAACCTTGTCTAACATCGGGCGTGACACTCAGCTGTGAATGAGACAGCTCCACACGTGTCGTGGTGTGTGTGTGTGTATGTGTGTGTGTGCAAACATGCGAGCAGACCTGCATAAGCTGATAACCTACAAACTTTGCTGTCAGCACATCTCTGGAAGCACATCATGGGGGCTGGAAGACTTCATCCTATTAGAGGGAGGAGATGGTTAACAGCTCATTGATAAAGACATTTTTACATGTGTGGCTGCATTTTTATAGGAACACAATTTCGCTTATCTTTTACAAGTATAGTTGCATTGTTTGTTAGGACATTTTATAACAGTAATGATGATAAAATCATTTTTTAAGGTGAAACTTTCTCATGTTGCTCCATTCAAATCAATGTTTATTGTATGTTCAATAAACTTTACGTGCAAAATGCGTGTTTAAATTCGATCAGTTGACATCTGGCCAGAATAAAAGCAGTTCTAAAAAAGTTGCTGCATTGAACAGTTTTGGAGTGACTGAAATTATGCATTTATTTTCAGTAAGTATGCTGAGAGTTTAATGTTGCAAAGAGATTTATTACAATAGGCTTCATCACATGTAGGTTTTTGAGAAATTGGCCGTGTTTTGTCTTTCTCTGTCGGTGCTTCTGTATCTGACCTTTGTCAGAGGAATATTTGCCATTTAACTTTGATTTTTGAATTACTAAGGCATAGCAAGCCTCCTGAATTTAAAGAATCACTTAGTGTAGATGATCAAATGTAGAATAATCGGAAGACGATGGATGGATGGATGGATGGATGGATGGAATCTCACTTTCAGGTCCTCGATCTAGGATCTTCTCCTCTTCTGTTTTCTTAAGATAAAAAATACAGAAACATTTAATATATTCCACAGGGATTTAAACCTATTTTTATGCTCACCTCCTGTACACTTTCTTAATCTTTTACACACTGTGTATCGGTTAGGTATACAGAATCAGAGAAAAAGCACCAAAAACCAAAGAAAAACCATTAAGACCATTATAAAGCCTGTACAAATTCATGACTAAAGCTACAATATGAAACTGCAATAAGCTCTGACCAAATGGATGAGGAAATCATGAAAATGCATATTATTTTGTCTGAAATGTAATGAACTTTGATGTATTCTTGCTTCTCTTTTGCTTCCCTTGTCTTTTCCTTGCTTTGTTTTCAACCTCCTTGTCTCTTGCAGCGAGCACATGGGCTAAGCACAGGATATAGCATTAGAGAGATAACGGAGTGGATAAATCCCTTTGGAGAAAGGTGATGAGTCAGGCCGATCTGCATGTGTCTGCATGTGTGTGAAGGGACGAGAAGAAGCTGTGAGCTTCAGTGATCCCCTCACTGAGGTCTCTGCAGTGAGCAGATGGTAGGTGGCTGATAAACTTTGCCTCTAAAATCCCTAAAGAAAGAATAAATCCCTTCTTTCTCCTTCTTGCTTTGGGCTTCCTCCTTTATAGACTTTCAGCTAAAACCTCTTTGAATAGTTTTTTCTTCTGTATCACCATGGATATTGGTGGCTTGACCACAGTGGTGGCCAACTCTGCCTACATCTCTGCCCGTGGGAGCTTCGATGGCACCGCCAATCCAGCCGTCAACCGAGACAAGAAGTACCGCTCCCGCCTGAAGCTGCCTCACATTACAGTTTGTGAAGGTCTGCGTGAAACCTTGGATCTGGGCTTCAACACTGTCTGCGTGGAGCAGCCCATCGGTAAACGGCTTTTCCAGGAGTTCTTGGACTCCAACAACGAGTACAAAGGCCCCTGCCGTCTTTGGAAAGATATTGAGGAATATAACATGGCTGAGGACGAGGACAGAGCCAGTAAAGCCAGCAAGATCCTGTCTCGGTACATGGAGCCTGATGCCAAGTATTACTGCCCCTTTCTGCCGGAGAATGGCATCACGAAGGTCAAGGAGAAACACCAAGAAGCAGGCGACGATCTTTTCAATGAGACCATGGACAGCGTCATGGACTTCCTCAAAGAAGTGCCCTACACTTTCTTCATGGAGAGCATGTATCTGAAGAGGTTCCTGCAGTGGAAGTGGCTGGAGACGCAGCCGGTGGGAGAGGACTGGTTTTTGGATTTCCGTGTTTTAGGTAAAGGTGGTTTTGGGGAAGTGTCCGCCTGTCAGATGAAAGGCACAGGAAAACTGTACGCCTGCAAAAAGCTCAACAAGAAAAGGTTAAAGAAAAGAAAAGGTTATGAGGTAAGAGATTTTGTTGATGCGACGCAAGCTGTGTTCAGTAAAGGTGTAATAAACTTAAAAGAGCTTCCAGATTTACTGACATGTAGGATTAGGAAGACATATCAAATGTACCAGTTGCAATCATACAAAGGAAAATAATTTTCTAGTTATGTTAAATGTAAATTGTTTATGTGCTTGAGTCAAATTTCAGGCACACTGTCTCTACAGATTACTCCCAAAATAAATTATAATTTTCAGTGGAAGCTTGATTAAACTGGCTTTACTAATATTTACTGAGTCTATATCGAAATACTCTCCATACAACTGCCAGATCCGGTAAATTAGAGAAATACAAAAGTAAAATACAATTTTACTTTTTAAAAAACGCTTCAATTATAGAAGGCGCACAAACTGAGAGCTGAGAAAAACACACTGTGTGATCAAGACAGCTGAGCTGGTGGCTTACAGGGAAACCATGAAATCTGACAATATAGCAGAAGGAGCAACTACAACATTTCCTCAAAGCTAGACTGGGGATTAGGAAGAAGCCTGCGAATGAAGATGGCCACGACGGCTTACTTACGACTGCTACCTTCTTCTGCCTCTAGGGGGCGATGGTGGAGAAAAGGATCCTCGCCCGAGTTCACAGCAGGTTCATTGTCTCCTTGGCTTATGCCTTCCAGACAAAAATCGAGTTATGTCTGGTCATGACCATCATGAATGGAGGAGACCTGAGGTTAGAACTTCAATCAACACTTTTGCACTTTTTTTTTTTTTTTTTTGTATTATTATTATTATTGTTTGTTTCATATCATCTTTCATGAAGTTCAAATTACACAATGTCTCCCTCCCTGTCTCTGATCATTAACTTTGTTTCCAGGTATCACATTTACAATGTGGATGAAAACAACCCAGGCTTTGATGAGCCACGGGCCTGTTACTACGCGGCACAGATTATCCAGGGCATGGAGCACCTCCACCAGAAGAGGATCATTTATAGAGACCTGAAGCCAGAGAATGTGCTGCTGGACAATGAGGGTCAGAAACACATGCACTCAACTAAAGGGAAAAAAAACTTAAAATGCAGCTAATTCATCAGAATAAGCTAGTTTTCCCCTTATTTTCCAAAGGTTCAAGCCAATGACTAAAACCCAGGGTTGAGTTGGGTTAAATGAAACATTTACTTATACCAAATGAAATGCCATTGCTTTGTAAACATGACAAAAGGGTAGAAAGTGAAATTCTGTCTTGCAAATACATTTTATAAATCAAATCTGCCCAAGATTATTAAATATCCATAGCCTAACAAAAGCCTTTTTCCATGGAGAATTATGTTACTTCAGTGGTTTATGTGACAGAGCAAAGCAGAAGAAAAAGGCACATGCTTTAATTTTTGTTTTATATAATGAAAAATCTGAAACTTGTGCTTTACATTTGTGTTTTATGTTTTACTCTGATAAATAATATATAATATATATATATATATATATATATATATATATATATATATATATATATAACTCAATGCAGCAAAAGAAGTTCAAGGAGTATGACAACTTTTGCAAGCCACTGCATTTCTGCACTTACAAGCACATAATGAGAGCTTAACTGGGAAAAGTTAAGCTTTTTCTCTTAGATTTACAAGGATTCAAAAACACACTGAACAGATGGTTTTGTTTTGTCACACTACATTTGGAGTTGATAGAGCTATTTTTTTAAGGCAAATAAAGTTTGTTAGAGAGTTCGCTCTTGACATCTCTGTGCTGTTTTTTTGGGGGGTTTTTCTCACAGGTAACGTACGAATCTCTGATCTGGGTCTCGCTGTGGAGCTGGCAGATGATCAGCTCAAAATCAAGGGCTATGCTGGAACTCCAGGTGAACTCCATTCACACAGTTTAAGCTTAAAAAATTCTTCTTTGAACAAAGGTTTATGACTTCAACTGAATGTGTGAGAGCAATACAGTTAACCCTTAGTTAATGTCACAGGATATATTTTGAAGCTTTGAACTTGACGTTATCATGTTTTATATTTTTTAAATAAAAATTACTTTTGCTCCTTACATAATAAAGCACATCTTATTGATAGTTGGCATAAAAATTCATAAAATGTGTTTTTATGTAGGGTTGCAAATAAGTATTTGAATTGTAAGATGCTAAGATGGTGTTTCAGTTTTTGTGTGTTTTTGTTTTATTTTGTCATTATTTTCAGTGCATGAAACTGAACGTTCATATAAAAACAAACAAACAAAACCCAGATCCTATAACACTCTGGTAATCATGCAGGCTTTTCTTTTTATTGTAATCCATAGGGAGCCCAGAAGAAAATCTTTGGGTTCCCAAAGATTTCAGGACGGTTTACAAGGAAAATAATTAGATTCAAGATTAAATTGCTTATTTTTTTATTAACAGATCTCCTACAGCATTAGCCAACTGAGACACTAGTCAGAATATTTGTAACATAAATGTTTGGTGTTTTTTATTATTTCATTCATTACATCAAATCTAAATTGATGCTCCAGTTTAAACACTGAGAACTTCTTATTCTCCTGTTCAGGTTTCATGGCTCCCGAGCTTCTTAAAGGCGAAGAGTACGACTACTCTGTGGATTATTTCACTCTGGGAGTCACACTCTATGAGTTCCTGGCAGCTAAAGGACCTTTCAGGAGTCGTGGAGAGAAGGTAGATAGAAAAGAAAGTGTGCGTGAATAAACGCACCCTTGATTTTGGAGTTTGAGCAGAAGTTTGATTTTGTCGCATTAGGTGGAGAACAAGGTGGTGAAGAAACGGATTCTGAACGATACTGTAGCCTATCCCGAAAAGTTCAGCGAGAGCGCCCGGTCCATCTGCGAGGGTCTCCTGTGCAAGGAGGTCGACAAGAGGTTTGGGTTCAAGGACGGCTCGTGTGACGAGCTGAGGGCTCACCCCTTCTTCAAGGATATTAACTGGAGGAAACTGAACGCAGGTCAGTTTGTTACAGAAACAAATGTTGTGAAGTGCACAATTCAGAGACTGAGATCTAGACAAAAGTCAGGGAGCAAGAACAATCTTTAATACATCTGCAGACGGAGAGCAAAAACACAATGCATTAGGCGAAAATCATTCTGCTCTAACAAATTCAGAGTTGCATAGTTACTTTATTCACCTAACAGAGGTGGAGACTCAATCTTCTAAGACCAAACAAAAGAAACAAAGGAAAACAGATGGAACAGTTCAACCTTATATGCTCATTCACTATCATGTCTACGGGATGCAAAAACTAAACACTCTATCTTCGTGCAGGGGAGGCTACGGGAAAAACAGCAAGTTCCCAGACAACTGGTCTGGGGAAGTTCAGCAGACACATCTTGTTCAGTTAGTTTATACACCCTCTGCAGCTGCACAGAAAAACATCCTATGATACACTGTATGATGCAAATAAAACATTTTCTCTTGAAAGAAAAATCTACTTCACAATGTCCAGACACAAGCTGTTAGTGTCACCAAAATTATGTTTCTGCTCTATATTAAAAAACGTTTTAAACAAATCCACTGCACCTCTCGGCGAAGGGAACTCGGAAAACGGCAGGGGGAAAAATAAAATAAAATAAAATAAACAAGTAAAAGTACACAAAATTATTATTATTATTATTATAGACTTGTATGTGTTTAACTTTTTACCTGATAGAGTTTTACCAATTTCATATCTCTAATTGGGGAGACTGACATTTTTTCAGCTGGTGCCAAACACAGTTGAGCTAGAAGTTATGTAACAGTCTCATGAGTTGAAGACTTCAAAATGGACTTGAAGATGGACATGTTACATGTAACATGTAACTAATAACATGTTACATGTTATTAGTGTAACATGGATTCTTTTTCCATGTTACACTAATACAGTAAAGTTTTAATTTAAATAAAAGACATGTAGAAACAATTTACCTTCATCATTCTGTTCACTGTGTTTTCCCATATAAACAAATGCAGAGGCAGTTGACCCAAACCTCTCCAAACAGTGTGGATACACCTTTGCTGTAGCTACTTAACTGTTATTGTGCCACTTTATTGCCAAGTTTTAAAATTCACAAGGTTCTGATCATTTCCCAGTGCTTTCACAGCTTTGACCAACCCTGTTTGGACCGTCAACAAGTCCAAATAGGGTTCTAAAAGCCTTGGTTTTATTGAAAAGTAGAGTCAACTAAAGCAGTTGAAACATTTTAATGTACAAGCTTTACTAAACCTTTGTTAAAGTAAAATAGTAAGTGGATTGCTCACCAAAGTAAAACACTAAAACATTAGATATCCTGTTGCTGTTGTGAATCTTATAACATCAATGTCTCCAACATCAAACTATCTCAGACAAACTCTTTAACCTTCTGTCCCCTTCAGGAATCCTACCTCCCCCTTTCGTGCCAGACTCTAAGACGGTGTATGCCAAGGATCTGGATAATGTCGGCGCCTTCTCCACGGTGAAAGGCGTGGCTCTGGAAGACGTAGACAAGGAATTTTTCGATGAGTTCGCCACAGGGAACATCCCCATCCCCTGGCAGGAGGAGATGATCGAGACCGGATCTACGGAGAGCTCAACGTGTGGGGCCCCGGCGGCACCCTGCCCAACGACCTGCGGCGTGAATCCATCCTGGAGCAGCCGCCCAAGTCCTCCACCTGCGCGCTGTGCTGAGAGTTCAACATGAAACCTCTCTTCTCGTTAAGAGTGATTATACAGGGACTGTCAAAAGTACTGAGCACTTTTCAGGAAAGAAGTCAGTGAAGGAAAATTTGTGTCATCAATGATTCTTTTTGTTGTTGTATTTCTGCAGAATGTAAAGATATTTATAGGATTATTGTGCTTTTTAATAACTTTACTCTAGAGTAAGAAATTGCTCAACAGTTCGCCAAGCTACTTGATCTTTCGTCAGGCTTCTTTAAAAACATTTCTCTTTCTTTTGTTTTTTTGCAAATTACACAGATTTAATTCTAACACTCAATGTAACTGTTCTAGTTAGGAGTAAAAAAGGGAAGTTCTTCAGTCGCTATGAGACTAAATGAAAAGCAAAAGTCAAACAGAAGAGTGTTTATTTTTTATACCAATGCATAGTTTACAGCTTGCACATATTTCTCCTACTTTTCATCATTCTTATTCTGCTTCCCCAGTGTACCACATTAGTTTGATTTAAAGATTGTTTTCTTCTACAAAGATATTAAGCAAATAAAAGCACCATTTTGCATTTAATCCAAATGTGGTTTTTACGTATTAAATTAATCTATACCCCTTGCAATTCATACAAAATACTTCTTTTTGTCGCTGCTAGTTTCATAAATCCTGTATTTTAGTTTAACATTTTTTCATGCCAATCATGTAGGAGGTTAATGCTTACTATTCTAGTTTATGCATTTACAAAGTGCTCATGAATTTTTAAATTCCACCATAATCTTCTCTTTTTGCTGAATCAAAAACGGTAACAATGTGTCGATCATTGTAAATAATTATTTGAATATGTTAAATATTAATGAAACCCCTCTTAAGATGTGAATAAAAAGCTTAAATTGAATGGTTGTTATGAAGGCGTATTAATCCTAAGATTATAAAGGATGACTGCAGAGATTTTTGAAAAAATAGAACTGGAAATAATGGATGGCTGATGAATTATAATTAAAATGTTCATTGTGAGATGCTGCAAAAAAAAAAAAAAAAGGAAGAATTTTTTTAAAGCATATTTATCTTAATCAGGCATGTAAATAATAATGTAGGTTATTTTTAAACACATTGAAACACCTTTTCTTGTTTCAATGTATTTGTTATGGGACGTTTGTCAGTCAATACAGCTTCAGCAGCAGTTCACAGATATATCTTGCTTTCCAGTAGGGGGCGCTGTACTCATTTAAATTATTCTTTCCCACAGTCATGAAAACCTCATAAAACCTAATTTTTATGCATCATTAGTCTCAGAACTATAAATAATTTCCACAGCAATCCATCTGAAGCTGTACAAAACTTATGTAAGATAAATATTTGAATGATTCACCACTGGGGAGAAACACAGGGAGCTGATTGGCTTCTTCTTCCTCCTCTCTCTGTGTGACTCCCTTCCTCTCAGGCTACAAGTAAAGTTGAACCCTTCGGACCTTTCAGAGTCAGCTGTCTGAAACCTCCTCTGATCATCCTGCACCTTTTTGGATTGGACACACAGGAACCGGTCGCGTTACTCCGTGCAGGATGAGGACACTATTTTGAAGC
Organism: Poeciliopsis retropinna; assembly: GCA_010277075.1. Taxonomy (NCBI): domain Eukaryota; kingdom Metazoa; phylum Chordata; class Actinopteri; order Cyprinodontiformes; family Poeciliidae; genus Poeciliopsis; species Poeciliopsis retropinna. Next base: position 19,713,375 of record VMRM01000006.1, on the reverse strand, counting down.
AAATTAGTGTTAGTTGTAGAGAAACCACCTGGACTGTGTTTTTTTTTAATGATTATTTATTTTAGATTGAATTCATCCCGACTAAAGCAGCATGCAGCAACCCGAAACACAACAGAGCAGTCAGCAAACAACCACAGAAACACAGGATTCTGCAGGTAAACTTAACTTTAAAAATGAGCATCCATCACACTGCTAAGCATGTTTCTTCATTTTCCCTGTGAAACTGATCATCAGCCTTCTTCAAGTTAATGTTGCTGTTGCGTTAACAAATGCACCTTTAGGTTTGGGGGAAGACAAAAACTCTAAATTATTCAAGTGATAAAAAGGGAGCAGAATGAACTAAATACTTGGGGAGGTAGATCTTCATTATTTCCTGCTGTGCAGAAGGAGCAATCACTTTTATAAGTTTGTTTAATAAAAGGAAATGCTCAATAATTCCCATAACGGTTGCAAAAAATTATTACAGCCAGTTGCCAGCAGGTAAAGGATTTTACTTAGTGTTAGTTGCAGGAGTCAAATCTCTATCCTTTTGCACAATGAATCAAATGCAACAATCTGTGAATCACATACATAACAGTTTGTACAATTGAAAACTAATATGTAACGACAACATTGGGTGTTGTTTAGTTGTATGAAATATCAAATTATGTTTGTCAATAGTTAGAATGCATGCCATATATCTATTTTTCATGATTTGTGCAGAAATATTTTCACTATATTTAGCCTCATTTATGTCAGAATCTGGACATCCGTCTTTATCCGTTTTATTCTGACTCTCCTTCCTGTCTTTCAGGTCTCTATGTCCGCAGAAGGAAGACGGCTCTGTGGGTGACCGTGTCTCTGCTGGCGTTGGCTTTGGTGGTCCTCACCGTCGGTCTCGTCTCGGCCACTCGCACTGACAACGTGTCCGTGTCTGGATATTACCCCGGCATCACTGTGAGTGAAACAATTTTTTTTTAATATTAAAAAAAAAAAAGTTAAAAGGTGACCCGGTGGGCTTTAAATTGCAAACACAAACATTTCTTTTGTTTCTTCAGCTCAGTTTTGGAGCATTTCTGGGAATTGTTGGCATCCACCTGGTGGAAAACCGCAGACCCATGGTGAGTTTGTGCATCTGAGTGTCATTTTCAATAAATACGATTGTATTTTAGCATCTTAAGGCTCAAGTTATTTAGAGCTTCATCTCGTAGAAATCGTATCCCTTACCTTACACAAAAGATCTTTTTCAGTGCTTCTTTTTAATATTTTTGTGTGTTTCATGGCAGAAGTAAGGTTTACACACCCTTACACCCATTTTTGTATTTCTTCCCTGAAACCTGGTAACTGCTCATGCTACTGTCACATGAATAGTTTTCAAGCATTTGAGATAATTGGTAACGAGAGTGGACGATGAAGTCTGGCCAACTCTTCTTCACAGAATTAGTCGTATTAGGGGATTACCAGGATGTTTAAGGTAATGGAACTGCATATTAATTGTATTTAAATCTGAACTTTGACTAGGCCGCTCCAAAATCTTTTCTTTTTTGAGTGACTCAGAGATGGACATGTTGTGTGTTTTGTCAGGGATACATCGTTTTTAGAGATGTTCAAGGTAAAGGTAGTTTACTTCTCTAGTTTATTTGCTTTGGATCAACATTATTAGCTTTTTCTTCTTTTGCTCTTTCCTTTGGTTTGTTATTTTGTTTGTATTTCCTTTTAATTCACGTAAAGCACTTTGTATTGCCTTGTTGCTGAAATTGTGCTATATAAATAAAATTACCTTTACCTTTACCTTTACCATAGAGCCAGGTTGGTTTGGATGGACTTTGAAAACTGTATTTGAAAACTGCATTTGGTATTTATTCAGGTTATCTTTGTCTGACATTACAAGTAGTTTGATGACTTGAGAGATAACTGAAATAGCCCTGTGATGGACTGGTGACCTGTCCAGAATATCCCGCCACTGACGCAATGGTCACTGGAAAGAGACATCAAACTGTCACTGTAGATATTCTTCATCTCAGTCACACATCCGGTGTTTCACGGTCTATTTCAACTCAGATTTAGTTACTCAAGAACCCCATAAAGAGGCTATAATGTGATATATCGCACAAATAAAATAGGATCCAGCAATGTTTTATGATTTAAAGTATCAAACAAAATCTTAATTTGTGATACTGAAAACTTTACTTGTACGATGTGACGTTGCACGACACCCCTTTCCTTGTTTTGCATCAAGGTGAGTTATGGCTTTCTGTGCTCCACTAGAATTGTCATCTATAAACGAGGCCGTGTTCCAGGAAAACAAGACATATATAACATAAATTACAGGATTACGTTACAGACTGTGCAAATCTGCTAAACTGTTTTGCGGGAAATTGTTGTGTTGTGAGCAAGAGACAAATCAAATTACTCAATGGCAGCGTAATGAGTTCATGTTCCTCATGCTCAGGTCAGAGTACATGGCTGGATTTGTGGTTGGGGAAAATTTGTCTCCAGACTTCAATGACAAGAGGGAGAATTGCATTAGTATTGGCCAGTTGCTAGCAGAGGTCCTTTATTTTGGACAGGAACACAGACAACACCAGATTGTCTCCTTGCAAAAATACAAAAAACAAAAAGCAAAACAAAAGAGAATAATAATAATAATAAAAAAAAGATCATATCCATGATTCCCAAAAAGCAATATCAGAAAAATGACAACTCAAATCATCCACATATAAAAGTTTTAGAGTTGGGAAGAACACGCTGCTAAACCGGGCCAGAATTGGCCTGAAGCCAGTTAAAACCAGTTTGTTATAAAAGTCTAGCGACGGTCAAATACATTGCAGCTACAAAACCAAAAGCACAGAAGGTGTTACGTGACATTTAATTGTCAGTATCGAGTTAACAGCACTTGAAACTCAGCATGATACCCAGCACCACTGAACGGGACTCCAGTGACTTACAAACCTTTACTTGATGTTTAAGTTTGTCCTAATTATTCTAATCTACACACTAAATAAAGCTAATCATGCATAGGTTTCTCCTCTTCGCTTTAATGTCTCTAAATCTTTGTCGCTCTTCCTATTTTTCCCTTTAAGAAAAAAGATTTCATTGTCTTATCCGTCTAATCTCTACAAACAAAAAATAGTGATAATGTATGGAGAGGAGATTTGGTTCTTTGCACAAACACATATCATAAATCAGTTCCATAACCCCCAAACACAATAATAAATTGCTGTTTTTAAACTGATCAATAAACTCCAAATACCTAACAGTAGTCATAATGATAAACAATAAATACAGTGGATGTTTTTAAAATCACTTTCCTGATTTATTTCTGCATTATGAGGTATGACACAAAAATACGAAACAAAACAAAAACAAAAAAAAATCAATCGCATAACTCCATTACTCATTGTAACATCTAATTTCAGAATGAAGGTTATTTTTCCTAAAAATATTCTGGAAATAATGATGTCTTTGGTAAATAAGATAATTTAAATCTACACTTTGATGTAAATGCTGCAGGAAATCTTTGCTTGATGTTTGCATTCAAAGTCAAAAAAGTGAACTACACCGTGTTCCAAATTATTATGCAAATTGGATTTAAGTGTCATAAAGATTACATTTTTTGTTGTGCTATTAAATTTGTAGATGGTATTGTGTGTCGGGGCTCTTTGAATCACTACAATTAATTTTAGAGAGCTGATTAGTTTGTCTCATGAGCTCAATTAAAGGAAATTTACTTGAGAAGGATGTTCCACATTATTAAGCAGGCCACAGGTTTCAAGCAATATGGTAAAGAGAAAGGATCTCTGCAGATGAAAATCATCAGATAGTGTAGTGCTGTATGAAAGCATTAGATATTTAAGAAATATTCTGACATCCTGCAAAGAAATTCAAGCAGAAACTTTCCACAAACTCACAAGTTCAATGGAGGCAAGAATTGTGCAGATATCAAAGAAGGGATCCCATGTTAATATGTAACTCGGTCTGTTAAGATGTTTTTGACTGAAATAGCTTTTGATTTTAGTACATGTGCACCACTTAATGCAGCACATTCAAAGAATGACCGTTTGCAGTTCTTTATAATCCATAAAATGTTTAGAAAATCTGCTGTGCATAATAATTTGGAACAGTGCATTTTGAGTTTTTTATTTTTGAAAAAAAATACTGTTCTCATGGGGAGCTTTGTTCAGTAAAATCTGATGTATACTGTAATAGTTCATGACTTGGAAATTAGAGTGACCATCATTTGCATTGACCATTTAAGAAAATCTGAGAAAATATCACTTGCATAATAATTTGGAACACGATGTAAAGCCTTTCATTTTTAATTTTAAAAGCTATCACGCTTCCTATGAGCATTTTATCATAAACAAATAGAAACATCTCATCCACATCCATAATCCTAATTCTAACGATTATTGTATCCATCTTCTTTAAGTTCTGTCAAAAAGAAGAAAAAAAAAAAAAAAAAAAAAAAAAAGAATACCAGTTTCTGTCCAAATCCGCACATTACAACAAAGCACACATCAACAGTTTCATTATAGATTGTCCAGGCATGATGCAGGCGTGTCCGCTGTGCCTTTCAACTTGACTGAAGCACATGTGAATTTTTCATGGAGTGTCCGGGGTGTTGCATGCCTGCTCGGATCACATTGGCTTACTTTGTGAGACAGTGTACCATGTCTGCATCAGTCTTGATAGATGCTCCTCCTGCTACCGTTCACACACACACACAGCACACACACACACTCTGTGACAAAGCATCTGTATAAAGTGTCATCATCAGAGATAAAAGTCAGGTCATATTTTCAGTCGGTTTTCTTGAGTTTTGACTCGGGTTTCGTGTTGTCAACTTGGTTGTTTAAACGTGTGAACAAAGACAACAAGCTGTGGTGTCTTGTCTGGCTCTGGCATCACTCCCCCCGCGTCTGTGCTTTTAAACTTTAATGATGTGATCGCTGCCACGCTAACACTGGTCTACAGTGTCTCCTCTGAGGCACGATGTTCGCTCCCACACAGGTGTCTAATTCTTCTCTCCTCCATCTGATGCCATCGCGGTAACGCGAGAGCTGGTTGGCACGGCAGAGAAGAACAACTATCCCTAGCACAATGTTTCAGATATCTGAGAGCCCCGAAGTTCTCGTTTCCTGAATGGGCCGACCCTTTTGGTACTCTGACCTCATAAAGCAGCAGATGGAGGCGTTGGTATGGTCTGAAATGTAAACAAGGAGAGAAGTGATGGGTTTATCTGCAGTGGCCAAACATGCGCTTCCTGCTTCCCTGGAAAAATTTATGAACTCAATAAAAACAAAAAAAAAACAATCTATTGTAATCATGGTTTTGTTTTTATTCGTACCAATGATTTACAGGTTATGCTTCAAAAGGTGCAGTTGAAAAGACATCTTTTCAACAGCAAGGTGAAATAACATTAACATTTACAAAATATAGAGAAATAAAACAAAGCCTTACTACACACAATGAAAGCAAAATAGGAAGAAAAAAAAAAAGCTATGTTCAATAAATGCCTCGTAAAATAGTTTGAACGTCGACATACCCCTCGTGAAATCTCTGGTTTCTCTGATGTATAGAAACAAACAGTTTCAGATATTATTTTTCAACTTCTTAGTGACATTTGAGCAGCATAACTCATCTCTAAAACAAACTGAAATCTTTTAGGGAGAAAATGAAGAAATAAATGTTTGTAGGTCCTAAAACAAAGACTTTGTTGATGCTCCTTTTGATTTTAAAGCCTTCATTCTTTTTAGGTACGACTTTGTTGGGTCGGCACATTTTGACCGGAAATTACTGGCCTTTCCAGACACATGAAATCTATAAGATTGCTCCACCCATCATGTAGGTCTCATTTCCAGGTGAAAAGAAAACTGTTCCAAAGCATAACGCTGCCATCACCATGCTTCAGTGTGGGAACGGTATGTTTTAGTAACGTGTAGAGTTGGGTTTTTTTCCCCAACCAACTATTTTTGACCAGGAGATCCATGTGATGATCTGGAAGCTCTCTGCAGATGCAAGATGAGAGATGCACATAAAAAAATTGTCAAGAGGAAACTTCTGGACTTTATGTGAGCTTATTCAGAGGGAAGCAATGATAACAGCTGTATGTTGTCTCGTATTTAACCAGATTTTAAATTAGTTGGGTTATTTTTTAACACAGCAACACTCCAAGTCTTAAGATGATACTTTACTTGTTGTATTGTTTCGGTTTAAAGATGAGAGTTTCTTTGTAATGGAGTTTGCATTGAAAGTGACATTGTTTACCAAACGGCACTTCATGACAACAGTCATAAACATTCATAAAGACTCCTTCATCTTCATGACAGGTGTTATGTTATGTTTATGACAGTGTTGTGTCAGTCTTATGCACACCCCGGCCAAATAAAGTGTTACCAGAGTTTTTTTTATAATACAGCAGTAAACTGAAGGCAGTAAAAAGTTAAATTTCCCCTTTATTTGATTCTTTCTTTAGCAAGAAAGAGTTGAATTACAAGATTCACATTTTGGACATTTACATTTTTCATTGACATCAGAGAACATTTAAGTTGAGACTTGAAACTCGTACCTCGTCGCTCCAGAGACAGATGGGTCTGTCTTTACATGAACCAGCTCAAACAGCACTCAATTATATGTGCAAAGTAAAACTTTAATGTCTTAATTTCTTGTACTCTGCCGCCATATATTTTATGGAAAAATCTTATAGGAACTTGTCGGAGCGTGCAGCGTTCCCTGTGAGAGGAAGATGAAAAACTGCGTCTCTGTCTGGTCATAAGAGCCACTCTGATAACAGGCCTCACCGCCCCGATGCTCCCAGAGATTTCTTTATGACTAAACGCTTCATGTAGCTCGTGTTCTCTCCCACAACCACATCTCCTTTAGTTACCGCCTGTGTCTCCCACACTGCAGTCTGCCTGGTCACCTTGCAGTTCAGAGAGAAGCGCCTTTAAACGGGCCGTATTTTACCCAACAGGCCACGGCACAATCACTTCTTATTGCCAACGTGGCCAGCTGTGGTCACAATTGGACGATCGTCGACCAATCAGCGGAGGAAGACCTTGCATCGGTCAGCGATTTTAGTTACATAACCTGATAGTTATCTTTGCAGGGGCCATAAAGTTCCTCTTTGTGTCTTTATCCATTTGTCATTAGTGCTCCACTCTAAAAGTTGTATCAAAATGCTTCTTTGGGTTCCAGATTTTGTAGAGGTTTCTCAACACAGACCAAAACACCGATGGTGACTTGTGAGTTTACCTACTCTACAGTCAGTGAGCTTGAGAAGGAAAGAATAAATATCTTTAAAATACAAAAAATCCAGTTTAATTTCATGCAAATCTACATAGGCATAAGCTGGAAAATGTACGTTCCATAATACTTTCGTAATGGAAACAGACTCTTGGAAACACGCAGCATGTTTCCCACAAAGAGGTTGTTGAAGCAAATCATCTCTGTCATTATTAGCTATAGAATTATTGTTAATAACAAAGTGACACAAATGTTATGGAGGTTAAAAGGTTTAAAAGGATCTAATTAGATCAACTGATGGGACATTAATAAGATAAAGTAGTCTAACAACCTGCTGGCTGAAAACTGGCCTTTATTTCATCAAAGTGGATAATCTGCTATATTTCAAAATACTTACAAAATATAAACAATTATGGCGATGGATGGATGTATCAATAAATAAGCTGTCAACAACTTTTAGATGACTGTGAAGTGCGTTTGTGCTAACTTGTTTCCCACTCATTGAAAGCCTTGAAGGAAAAGATCTAAGGAAAAGTTTCTTTACAAAAAAAAAAAAAAACTTGGCTTATTTAGCAGTGACATTAACAAAGTACAACAGCAGGTCCTCCTCTGAGTGAGGCGGTCTTGTCAAAGTTGAATCTTAAGCCCACCGAGATGCTGTGACAATGCACGAAGCATGGCTCTTCATTCAACGCAGCCGAATTTCGACTTTTCTGAGCAGAAGATCGGGCTGAAGTTTCTCTTCAACAAAGAAAACGCTGCCCATTACAGCACCAATTATTGTTTTTACGGGACATTATATCTTTATTACTTAAATGATATTTTTGAATTATTTGACAACTGATTAACAAAGGTTGTTTTTGTCTCGTATTAAAATGTTGATCTGAGATATTAAAGTGGGACCAGAAGAAATGTGTTAGAGAAAAACGTTCACTTCACACATGAAGTTTGCAGAGTTGCTTTAAAGGGAAGTAGAGCGAGATCTCAAGAGTAGATCATCCATCGACACCAGATGTGTCTGTGTGTGTCTTTAATCTTAAACAGAATATGATTATTCAGTTCAACTGGACCTTTGGGGGAATAATGTTAGTGAATTAAACAGTGAATATGTTTTATGTGCTGGCAGCTGTTGCCAAGGTAATCTGAAGTAATGCAGTTGTCAGGCTCTATTGTCTCAGCCGCTGGCTTCATCTCCCACTTGCAGCCCATAAAAGTGAAGTCATTTGAACCGCTAATGAAGTGGAGAGTCTGGACCAGCAGTGGCAGATAAAGCCATCCAGAAAGAGCTCATTTCCTCAGCGACGAGGAAATTCACGTCGCTGAGGAAAATTGATTTCAGAATCTTGTTAGAAATATCTTTTTTTTTTCTTTTTTTTTTCAGATTTCTTGCTCATTTTCAACCAGGTCAGCGTGCTTGATAATGTTTGTGCCATTTTAAAAGGCGAAATTGTTCACTTTTTATATATACTCTAAAACAAAAGGAAAATGACAATCTGAATTTTGTTTGGAGCGTTTTAATTATTATATTTTTTTTCTGCAAAGAGGAGAAGTAAAACAGTACTGTAATTAACTGCAAATGTCAGTGAGAGTGAAGAGGTGGGGTATCATGAAAGGTTGAAGGAACAAAAATTTGTTGTTCCAGTTCTCAAAATTACAAAGTATTGTTTGCTTGGAAATGTGTTCTCACTAGGTAGATTTAAGCAGAGTTTAGACAGCTTAAGAAATTAATTAGTTTTGCTGCATGATTGCAACTTATCTAAATGAAGTGATCAAACTGATTGAGCAGAGGAAATTTTACCTGTTATTCCATTATGGTGATAAGAAAAATGTTTAATATGAAAGTGAAAAAGAAAAGAAGACCTGAGCTGGGATTGTAAAGTAAAAAAGCTGTAAGAAGATTAAAGTTAGGTATTCTTCAGATACATCTAAAAAAAGATTGTGAAAAATTCAGTATGTTTTGTCACTTATTTCAGAAAATAAAACTCATACATATACATAAAATGTATGAGTTTTGTATATGTACATGTATATATACATGTAGATATAGAGTAAAAATATTCACCCTGTTACGTCTTATAAGTTGATTATTTTTGCTCACAGATTATGTAAAGCCCCAGGTTCTGTGTTTTGAAAAATTAGGATTTTATATAAGATCAAATAAACAAAAAGTCAGGCTTCTGAAAAGTTCTTGAAAATACTCCATCGATCCTTCACGGGGTTCAGGTCAATCAAGTTCAGTGATATCATTGAACCAACGTTTGGTGCATCTAGCACTGTGGACAGCTGGAAAACAAACTCAGCATCTCCATGAAGCTTTTCTGCAGAAGGAAACATGACATTCTGTAAAACTTTCTGGCTGGCGGCCGTGTTGACTGTGGACTTCAGCAAATATAGTGAACCAACACGAGTAGATGATATGGCAACCCAAACCATCACTGACTTTGATACCAACTGGACTTTAAGCAATGTGGATTCTGTGCCTTTCTTTTCTTCACCCAGATTCTGGTTGGGACCTTGATTTTAGAATTAAAAATTTTTACTTTCTTCTGAAAAGATGACTCTGAGCAAAAGTGCTATTTTTTTCCCCCTTATCCCAGGTAAGATTATTCAGATATTGTTTTGGCCAGTGCGTAGGATTCATCAGTGTGAAGCTCCCTCACATCGCTGAATGGAGTTTGCATGGCAGTCCACTCAAGACTGCAGTCATCCCTGTTGCTGGCAAACCCTTTCTTAACAGACTTTTTCCTTCCTCTCAACTTTCTAGAAATGGGTTATAAAGTTTTTACAATATTCCAATTTCACGCTTACTGATTTTTGTTTTAGCCGCAAGCTAAAAACATTTCACTGAGTGTAGTGAACCTATAAAATAAACCGGTCCACTTTATGACATTTTATTAATACTTTAATAAAAAGTATTGAACTTTTTCACAATATTTGTCTAGCTGTTTTTATTCAATATCTTTGATACCCGGAGGTTTCAGATCATTCCTAATGTAATGCCAAGAATACAGCAAAAATATTCCAGGTGATCGTAAGCAATTTACTAAGTTACAAGGTCATAGGTCAACCTGCTAGTATGTGTAGTTACCTATAAAAATGAATTGTATAATTATGTTTTGTTCTAACTCTTTATAATTATGTCTGTTAAATGTTGTCTACCTTACAATTATTAAAAATAGATGAGTAAACTTCATTAATCTCTAATAAGATTATAGATAATAAATACAGAGGTTTCTGACAGATTTAAAGTCTGACTTGAGTTTCTCACAATCTTTGTTGAAACATCCCAATAATACAAATCAAATAGATCTCTGTGTCTATCCCAGTTACAAATCAGGAAAATGACAAGTTGAGGCCGGCGTTCTGAAGAAAAAAAGTTGTTTCCGTACTGAAGCTGTGGTCCTGTGGGGCGATTTAAACGTCAGTGGCTGATGCTGATTAGGAAATTTTATTACCAGACATCTGTGATCTGCCAGCTGCGTCTGCAGGGCTGAGGGTGTGAAATCACAAAATGGCCGTGCCGTACCGTGTAAAAGACTCGGTCGGATATGTGAGTTAGATCACCTTGTCTTAAAAAAAAAAAAAAAAAAGCTGAACGTAGAGGTTATTGATCAGTGATCGGGAACAGAGAACACTGTGGTTTTGTGTGTGTGTGGCAGATTAGAGGGAATTAGATTGACCTCGCGGTCACCACCGGGGCCGGCTTGTAAATCAGCCACAACACGTTGGCAGACGAAGGAGCCATACATTTCCTTTATCATCCTGCAGCCCAGACGCTGCAGACAACCAATCAGGATGAATACCACCGGGGATGAGAAGATTACCTGCTTGTGGGCGTACGTGCGTGTGTGTGATGGGAAAATGCCAACTTTGGCTTTCAGCATTGAGCAATCATTGATCTGAAATTAGACGCATAATCAGGAAAATGAAACCTCGATACTGATGATTTAAACACAGCCAGTTTAAGGTTACAGATTACTCTAAATTATTTTTAAATGAATTAAGACGTACATTTCTGTGTGTTTACGTCGATACGTTTGCTTATTAGGTTGCCAAACCATAATCTCTGGTTATCAGGGAAAACAACACAATTAATTTTACGTGTTTATGGTGTGATATTCTACAAATTTCTATAACTATTTTATTCTTATTTCTGTCTCCGTCTCCTTAAGCTTGTGGCTGCAATAATCTTCATCAGCATCGGAGTCATTACATCTTTCTTGTGTGCCATTGTGGATGGGATTATTGCTTCAGAGTTCATTGTAAGTATTGCATAGATTTCTCTTGAAAAAACATAAATAAAAATGTATTCTTTTTTTTCTTTCTTTTTTGTCTGAAAAAGAAATCAGACAAATGTTAACAAAGCAAATCTCATTCCACATAAATCAGGCAGGGTTTTCTACTGAAATCCATGTCGAGACTAACACAGACACACTGATCAGGTCGTATCGAATGTCCCGATCTCACCTTGACCTGTGGAGAGGGTTTCTTAAGCTTTTAACCCGATTGGAATGCCACAAAATAAATAAAATCCCCAAATTAATTAATTAGGAGGGAAAATTTGTTAATGCACAAACTAAAGGAGTATTTGTACATTTTACCCCAGAATACCTCTAGACAAGCAAACAAAGGGCTAATAAGATCATCACAGCCTCCCCAGTGGGCAACAGAGGCAGCTGCTCTTACTGACATCCTAAAAGCTGCAGTGAGCTCCTAATATTGATCACCAATATTATCTGGTCTCCACAGATATATGTATTTGGTTCTCATGCAGTAAAAGTCATATCTATTGCACATTCAGGCCTTGGAAAGTAAAATGACTTTTATTACCTTTGGTGCTGCATAAAGTGCAGTGAAGAATAATGGGCTGGCTTTTGCAGAACCAGTGCAGTGGGCAGAAACGAGCAGATGCATGTTGTAAACCTCTGCAGCCTCCGTGGCACACAGATGCAGAATAACAACATGAAACGCATCGCTTTTCACATTTAATGTAAACTTACTGTGTGTGTGTGGGAGTGCTTAGATTCTGCATGATGTGTCTGTCTTACACTTTTCATTGTTTAAATCTTTTGCCTGTTTCAGGACGTTCGGCCTTTGGAGCAGAACATGTGTGACTATTACAGCAGCGGATCAGGTTATGCCTACGATAACTACTTTACTGAGGTTTACTCTCTTAAATTTATCTATGCAAGACACAGACACACAGACACACAGACACGCACACACACGCCTTTTGTACAGTAAAAGCACCAATCCCATTCTGTGCCTCATTGAACGTTTTATAAAGTATGGGGTGACATCTAGTGGCATAAACGCGTTACTACATATATGAAATCCAGTTATTGACCTCGGATTCAGTGATTCTTCTACTCCTAAAAACTATCTAGATTTGACCCTGGTTTTGGAAACGATTCGCACACGTTATGTTTACATCTGTTTGCCTTAACAACTCATCTAAATCCACACAATTCTTAGCCTGGTGAACTTACTAACTGTCCCAGCAGGTGGCGTGCCGCTCATTCAACAAAGCCTGTTCGCTTAGAGTTAGGAGCAACACCTGCTACTGCTGCTACCTTTACTGTGAGAGGTGAGAGCATCAGACATTCAACAAGCACTTTGTTGTTGAAATTTGACATGTGGGTTTAAATTTGACTTGCAACAGTGACAGCGCAGAGGATGCGGCTCAACCTGTGGAGAGGCCTGAGTGCTTGAGAAAATCAAAGTTATCTTTCTGTTGTATGCTGATAATTTGCTTTCCTAGTAAATGGGCAGCAGGCTTGTGGTTGAGCTGAGGGAAAACTAAATAAAAATTCTTCTTGAGCGACTACATAAGTAAAATCCAATAACCAATTAAGCCTAACCTTATTGCTCAACAGTGGTCAGTGATTCTAAAATATGTTTATAATGTACTTTTTGAAAAACAGGTCACCTTTGACCTGCACGTCTTTTGTTCAGGTCAAACAGGCCTAATGGCAGTAGTACATGAAACTAATTTAAAATCTGACAGTTGTTTTTTTTTTTTTTTAAATGAGAAACATCATAATAATAACCACATATTACGAACCACATTCTCCTGAAATATGAACAGGGATTATATTTCAGGTTGATTAAAAGGTTAAGAGTTCATGTAATACATGGCTTACAATGTGTTGTATGCAGGATTTTTATTTTTTATTTTTTACAATACAATATATTGCAAACTTATTTCAAATCTGACTGGTGAATTCAGATTCTGTAAAAACGACTTAGTAAAAGTGAACCTGTCAGTGTTAACGGTTACAGAAGTGCTGGGTGCTCGCAGCTCATCACAGTAAGATTGAAAACACTAAAAGTCCTTCATGACTCACAGCTGCCCTCCTCCTGTTCCAGCTCAGACTACCACCCCCAATACTACGAGTTCACGGGGGTCAGCAGCTGCTTCGATGCGATCCACCTGTACCGACTGCTGTGGGCCTCTGTGGTGCTGAACGTGATCGCCATGTTCCTGGGCATCATCAACGCCGCCATCCTTGGAGCGTACAAGGATTTGGTGAGCAGCAGGCCCAGAAGAATTACAAGGAAAAATAAAAAAGTCATTTGAAGAGGGGAAAAAAAGCCACAGAAATAGTAAAAAGGAAAATAGTAAAGGTGATCTTATTCCAGATAAAAAATAAATGTGTAATATCCCATGTGGCTGGCACAGATGTTGGAGTTTTATGTAACGCTGCTTTAACAGCCTGCAGGCTTTGAAGAAAACGAACTCCAGACATCTGCTCCACTATGACCATTGCGTGGCTAATATATTATTTTAATAAGCTCACCGCTTGTCTCAGAAAACTCAGCTGAGTGAAATAATGCCTAACTTAGAGATGAGCCTGGCTCATTTTCTGTCAAGCTCTTGTTGCTGACACCGTATGTTGTGTTCAAGAAAAATAAATAAGGTAGATAAGTGGGGGACAAAAGTATGAGTGTCAGGCCCAAAACAGAGAAACAGCTAACAGTCATGTCTTCAGCATTAGCCAATGTCCACAAAAAGACTTTAAGGAAGAATAAAAAACTTTTGATTAAAACTACTTTAATAGTTTGCACAAAAATCTGGCTCACTGAAAGCAAACATGTAAAACAAACAAACAAAAAAAAGACCTCTTGTTGCTTCAGTAGTGACCTTCAGCTCATATTGGTCTTATGCGATATTGAAATTTTTCAAGAACCTGAATTTGGGATTTTTATCAAAATTATCAGAGTTCCAGCAGAAATAAATCCTTACATCACTTTGTACGTTAAGTATTATACTAAACAGTTAAGTTTCACTGATTGATTTAGTGAAATATATTTTCAGGAAAGTTCTAGCACCTGCAATTATTAAATTGCGGGTGCTTATGCGTTGATACAAAACTGGTTGCCTGAGTTTAGGAATCTTTAAATTCATTGGTCAAATTTAAGTGGAATACACACACTTTTTCCTATACTTATATATAAAAAAAAGTTTCCTGAAATGTCTAAAAGCTTGAAGAACTTTAAAATATTAATGATGAAAACATCTGTTTTAATTTTTATTTATGCCTCCAAGTCTTTCTGAATAATATCTCACTTCTTCCTTGATTGAAATGATGATTCTCATCACTCCTGCAGCAGAAGCCCACTGCTCAGATTGTTCCGAGCCCCGCGCCTCCACCCCATGTCCTCTACAACCCGACCCAGCACATGCTCTCCTACTCGGGCTTCTGCCCCTCAGGCCAGGCTCTGCCCGCCTACCCGAGCTACCCCATACCCATGCAGGTACCAAAGCATAGCTGTGAATGAGATGTCAGTGTTGTCCTGGTGTTCATTTGCCATGTGAAAATCCACATGCATAGCACAAAGTATTGGGTGGTGCTTTGAGGTGAAATTTTATTTGATGAATCTCGGTTGACGTTTCTTTGGCTACACTGCAAAGATCAAAGAAATGAAAAGCACATTCCACCTAAAAATGCCAAAGATTACTTTGGAGGTTTTACTCCGTTTCTCCTCCCCTCCAGCATACCAGCAGCTTCCAGGCACCTGCCACCCCCCAGATGATCCCTGACGGAGGCTCTGGCGCCAACCCCTCTGAGGACAGCCAGAGCCAGCAGCCTGCCCAGATGCCCACCCAGCCACCGTCTCAGGGAGCCACCCAGGACCCCGGAGGCTACATGCTGACCCCCAACGCTCCCGTCCTGTACGGATCCACCTACAGCCCCTTCGAGAAGCCCCCGCCGTATGCCTGCTGAGCCCCGACACACACACACCACACAGAAGGAGGTGGAGGAGGACGTCTTCACCTGGTTCAGCACAAGACTTTTTGTAGGTTGTCTTTGTGGAGAGAAAACTCACTACATTTCAGTTCTGTGTCTTATGGGTTTTAACTGATTGTAGACACAGACTGATAGATGTATATCTTTATGTTTCCTGTGGTTAACTGCGGAAATCAGTTCAGTTATTTATTTTTTTCAACATAATATTATAATTCGTCACTCATAAAGAGTCTAAAACCAATCAAAAGTACTACCCCTACAGAGCAACTTACCACCTCAGTATTTCAAAAACACGCTGGCTCCTGCGGCTGGTTTAGTAGATCAGACGCAAGCAAGTAAAGGGAATAAGCAAACTCCTGAGAGGCTCAAGCTGACACTAAAATATGGGATTTTATTTATGAAGGATCGCTACAATTCACTTCACCACATGTTTGGAGCCCAACATTCCAGCCATGATCTCAATAACAGTTTAAGGTTAGTCAAGGTATGAGACTTTAAAACAAAACAAAGGAGAACAGTAAATGTCTGAAGTACCATTTCTGTTCATCAGGATTCAGGAAAATGAATCCCTTTTTCTCTCGTTTATTCTAGGTTGAAGACTGTGGGTTTGCAGATGAGATCTGCTAGCCAGCATTTATCAATCTAAAAATATTGCCTGCGTTAAAGTTTAAAAGTAAGCAAATTTCAAAGTACTCAGTAATTTACGTCTCAGTTGCTGATGGACGCTATGAATGTACAGTGTGATATTAGGACAATGGACTGACCTAATGTCTCATTTAGATAATAGATGTGTAGCTCATCTTTATTTAAATTAAAAAGGGCTTTCTTAAAATGTGAAATGGAGATTATATGATATTCATGTTGCTCTTATTTAATCTTCGTGTTATTTAATGTACACTTAAGAGTCAATATACTGTGTGCATTATTGATGATGTGTGTAAACTGTTGGGATTCAGTATCTGCTGCTATGAAATTCATACTGTTTTGATCTTTGACCTATATATTTGTGCTGTAAGGGCTTTGAAAGAACATCAAACAATAGATTTTGGAAAATATGTCCGTTGTCTTCAATGCAACATTCATGTTCGAGTGGTGCATACAGTGACAACCAAAATATAAGTGGAAAAAAAGAAGCATGTCCCTAAGAGTCTTTGTTGAAAACAAGTGGAAAAGAGATGCTATGACGATCAGAAAAATCAACCTTACGTAAACACAAACCTTGGCGGTTAATGATCTGCCATCATGTGAGAAAAATGTGCATTTCCCAGAAATGTCTTTTTTTTTCCTTGGAAGATTCAACTGAACAGACTCAGACTACTAGGTGACTTCACTGTATAACTGCAGTTTCTGTCCGTTTTAAAAAAAACAAAGGAGAATTTAAATATCTTGTTTAAGTAAAAAACAATAAAATGTGGTTCTGCAACTCCCTCTGCTACAGCTGTTCTGTCGGGCCGGATCAGAAGTTTCAAGCAGCTGATTTCAACATGTTTTCCCCATAAACCTGAGTGTATAAATATCCTCTTCTTGTGCTGATGTTGGGGCCTTGCGTTTTAAAGGGCCGTAGCAGTCTGTTACATAAGCACACTTTCAACAAACATGTTTCTCAACTTCATTTTAAATGTATAGTGTTTACTCTCTCGGGAGAGATGGGAACTTAAGGTCCTAAACTCAAAGTCTACTCAAGATCCACTGATTTTTATTCTTTTTAATTAACCCCGTCCATTAGACCATCCTCCAACTAAATGTCTTAAATTCTCACATGCTGAAAATGTTAAGACTATAACAAACAACATCAACGTGAACTGAAATCTAACATCTTTAGCGCTTTATCTGTAATAAAAATAACTCAAAGTAAGATGCAGCCCAAATTTAGGACATGACTATAACAAAGACCACACACACAAATCTTTTTTTTTTTTTTGAAAATACAATTTTACTCTATAATATAATGTTCATACACCTGATTTTATTTTTAAATAGGTTCAGGGGAAGTTAAAACTCAAAAGGCAGACATCTTGCAGCATTGTACACATACTGGCAGTTTAAAGTGAAAAAATAAAAATAAGGAAAAATTCAAGATACAACACATGATTAAAAAAAAAAATACAATAGATGATCAAACTTGATACGCTTGCATTCATTCATAAGAGAACTATAAAATGACAGGGATGTAAAATAACACCGGAGCCCTTTTGGCGTTTCAAGTCAAAATGCTCCTCTGACATTCTCAGCTTTGAAACGTGTTTTGATTTGCTCAGCACCGATAAATTAAAAACGAGCTCCTAAAGACTGATGCTACTTTGATTCCAGGCTATTGTTCTTCTCACCTCTCGGTTTCTGTGTCAAGCAGACAAACTTATTACCAAAGCTTTCCTCAGACTCAGACTGAGGGGCTTTTGTGTTGTTTTTTGTTTTTTTTGTTGTTGTTGAAACAATCCGAAAATATTGCAGCAGAAGGTAGTGTTTGCTTTCTGTCATTTCTAAAGCATTTTACAGTAACATTATTTACACACAGTATAATACAGCGCACTCTTCTTGTTCTCAGTAGCTTGTGTGGTGCGATTGATGCAGTGCTTTGTCCGTCGCTCTCGACCAGCGCCCCTTCCTGTCTCCCTGTGCTTCTGTGGCCGTCAGGTTGGTATGTGGCAGGTTTTAACTGTGACTGAGTGACTCTCGGGAAAAGAAGGGGAGTCTGTGATGAAGTAAGTGACTAAACCTCAACAATCAGGTCAGTGCTTCAAAGGATCAGAATCCACCCGGAAAATGCACAGGCTGAAAATTTGAGCTGTTACAGTACTGCACCATTGCAAAAAATGGTTCACCCGATCGGAGGGGAGCGGTTGACAAGTTTGGGTTGTTGTTTTCTAGGCACATGGTTGATTTTTAAGGTTGCAGGCAGACATGAAGTGCTTTTGCAATCGAGAGGAGATCATAAAAATGGCTCCAGGTTGCAGTCCATTTCTGCCTGTAACGATGTGCAAGGTCATCAACAAAACACAAAGCTGTGTTTTCGATGCTGTGGCTCAAGAGGAGATTCAGCATTTTAAGGGCAAATACGAGTCTCGGTTCACAATCAACACGTTGTTATGCACCAAACACTCAGAGACGTTTTAAGCACCAGATGATGACACTTTCTCTGAGCAGGGGAGTGTAGGGTTCTAATTAATTAATTTTTTTTTTTAACATTTGTTAGCACTCCCTTTAATCAAGTTTTGGAAATACCAGCAAAGACATTAAAATAAATCTGTATTTCAACAAAGGTAGGATGTTCAGAACGCCGACCAATTAAAACTGCTTTGAAAATCACTGCTATGTTCTTATGGGCTAATGAGCCTGTAATACGTTGGCAGCTGACATAAAATACAAAATGTATTGCCGTGTTTTTGCTGGATTCTATGGATTTTCCTGCTCAGTTGCCATCCGATATGCTGGGGTAGAAATCCCCAGCAATTTATGTAACAGTGTCAATTTTACAAAAAAAATTGTTTTATTCTTTTTTCAATCTAAGCTATCTCCCAATGAGTCAAAGCTTTTGGAATTTTAGTGGACATTTTCTCCCCCATCAAGTCAAAGACCTACTTATAGACCACGTCTTCTCACAGCAGCGAGTTCAGGAGGGGGCAGGAGTGAGAACGGATGTCGTTGTGTTTGTGGATGGCCTTGTCCAGGTCCAGAGACTGTCCGTTCACTGCGACTTCCAAGCAACCGCTGTAGGACGCCGACACCAGCGTGGACACCAGGGAGACGTCTGAGGGAGGAAATGACAACATGTGAGTCAGCAACACCAAAAGTTTTACTCCCGGTGTTGAATCTCCCACTTAGCAAACAAGAGCCCAACCCCGCTACACAAGCCAGTGTTAATTACTGCTCTCATGTACGATTAGAGGCTCAGAGCTCCTCTTATCTTAAAACAGTGGGTTTTATTTACAGCTTAGAAATGGAGCAACTATGATTAGAAACAAAATAAAACATTGCGCTGCTGGTTTTATTTAGTAAGGTGATGTTTTGGCAGCTGATCAACACTTTGTTGTGGAAAGTACTGGAGACAAGGTTTGATAATACTAAGATCATGCAGAATATTGACTTTATCAACTTTACTAGTGAATGTGGAAAACCAACATGGGCAAAAAAAAAAGGGTTAGTTGTTACCTGGGAGACCTCCTATAAAGGTGCTTGAATGTGAGAAGACGTCTGTGGTGTATTCTGATTCTTCGCTTCGTCCAGGCTGACCGTCAACCACAAGGAGAGTCTGGTTACCTGAGATGGTCACCTGGATGTTGTGGCTCTCGCCGTCGCAGAGGGGTGCAGGAGAGCTGGCGATAACCACGTCGCCTACAGAAACCAGGATGAACTGAAAAACAAACACAAGATCAATTTTTACAGGGAAAGAAGATGAATGTGTGAGAAAGCTGAGTTATGTATCACTCACATCTCTCCACTCTTCTGTGGTGGGATTGTAGTCAGACAGAGCAATAGAGAGAGGCACTTTGTCCTGGTGAACCAGCGCAAACAGCACTCCGATACCAGAAAGAGGGCGCAGGGTCATCTGGATACTCAGGTTCTTGGACTCTACAGAACAGGAAGGTTGAGAATACACTGAAAGAGTCAGTGAAAGTCAACTTATAGTCATCACATCAAGCCTAATAGAGAACTTGAGTCAGGAATGACAAATTACACCTTGTTGTGCAATGTCCAATGCTTCTGCACAATTATATGCACTTGGGATGGACCTGAATATGTTATTAAAGTCTACCAGAGTTTTAAAAAGGCATAGTTTCAAACTGCTAGATTTTTTGTAATGCTGCTTTGTTTAAAGTCCTATCATTCTGAGTTTTCTCTAACTGTCTAGAGGATAGAGTGATCACCATAGCTGATGTTGAAGAGAGCGAAGCCTGAGCCAGGGTAATATGCTCCAGGAACCTCAGAGCTGAAACACTGCATGTTGTCATTGGACCGGACGGTTTCTTGGATTGAGGTGTCTTCACCCGTCAGCCAGCGCCACTCCATCATGCAACCGTCCAGCCGAGGATTTATCTACGCATCAAAGTCAGGAGGGTTGGAAAACATCTGAACAGGATGTAACCTCGGTGTGTGATCAGGAAAGCTAACAAGCACATACAAATAAACACCTGATTGACGAGGCCATCCTCCCTGAAAGGAACTCCTCCAACAGTGAGGTTAAGTTCGTGCATGCCTTTCTTCAGCGTGAACAGGTCACCGTTTACAGCGATCTTCATGACAGCCTCCCTGTCGATCTTTATCACTAGACTGCGGCCCTGCTCCTCCACTGAGATCTGTGACAACACATCCAAAATGTTTTCAGGAAGTTCAAATTCTTTACGTCATGCTTTTCAAGCCTCTGAGCAGGAACCTTTCTCCACTGGCCGTCGTTGACGAGGGGCCCGCTGCTGGTGACTCTGCTGACAGCGCCGTACTTGAGCTGCAGCTCCAGTTTCCCCTGATGCATTGCAAGGACAATCCAGGAGCTGTTGAGGTGGCCTCCTGCGAAGAAGATCACCCCCTCATCATCGAAGGTGCGGAAGTCAAACTCTGCAGAGAAACTGATGAAGGCAGAAAAAATAGAATGGGAAAAAATGAAACATGGTAGAAGCTAAAAGAGTAGAATTTTTTCTGTAGTGCAGAACAATAAAATAAAAAAATAATTAGTCTAAAAACTAGTCATAATCAAACCCAAATTAGGTGTTTTTGCTCTTTGGCTAACAATTACCCCGCAATGCCACACCCTGAAGATATTCATATCGCAACAGTTCAAAATATAACATTTGAGTTTGTCGACTGAAAATAAATTACTTCCTTGGCTCAAACTAAAGACAGCCAGACACATCCACATTATCTGAACTAGAGCTGGTACACTTACTTCATTAAGGAGGCTATAAATATAGGGACAGTCTCACACACTGCTGATGATAAGCATGCGGAACATTTTCTTACCCAGTGTGGACCCTGCGGCGGAAACGCAGCCGCACTACGGGCACAGCGCTGAACATGCGGCCCAAATAAAGAGAACGAGGATTTCTCTTCAGGGAAGGCGACATACACGGCGTTACAGGCTGGAGAACAAACCAAACAATGATATTATCAGGCACAATGAGGTAGTTTGTGAAATAATAAAAGTACACAAGCCTCAAGACTGTGTGAAGGCTTGAATTAAGTAGTGATGCTTCATTGCCTTTTAGAAATGTACCAGTTCTACCAAACAAAGCACCAAAGTGCAAATGAAAACCTGCAGAGATTATTACAGGTAGTTTGTTTTTTTTATTATGAGTAAAAAGCTTTAATTATTTGTATGGGCTCTCAGATGCACCTGTAAACCATTTAACCTAAATGTAATAATAAAGTAAGTAGATTTTAATTCTTGGTTTCCAACAAAAACAGAACCTGATACGACTACCTTACAGCTCCTCAGATCACGACCCAGCTTCCTGCCCTGACGACCGTCACAGAAGCAACGGAAACTCCCGGGAATGTTCAAACACTCCTCCTCGCAAACACCAGACTGGCACTCATCCACATCTGCAAGTGATAACAGAGGTCGAATGGATTAAAGAGAAGAATGCTTGTGGTACCAAGATTACAGGGAAGCAGAGAGTTCATGGTCTTATCAAAGACACATCGTCATTTTCAGGGAAAACACAACTTCCAAGAACTAAAAACACACACAAAAAAACAAAACTCGACAAAACTGAAAGAAAGAGGGTTTTCTATCATTTCGACACAGAAGGAATGCACACAACACTTGAGTGAAGTGGCCACTGACGTTGGCCGGGGCAGTACTTTGGAGCTTCACGTACAACCTTACATGGCCATGAAAAGATTGGCTTAAATAAACTCCAATCCTCTGAGGAGGGACACCGAGGTTATGAAAAGTCTGGTTCTCACAAAGCCATTGTTGGCTTTCATTCTATATTTCCATCATTTGATTCTGTTGCTGCTTCAACTTATAACAAGAGTCAAGATAAAATTTGTTATTTATGGCATTTTATTGCATATCTTGGAAAACACACAGCAGATCAAACAAACACATTCAACATTAAAGATACATGTTATCATTAAACATGTAATTAGCTGACTGGCTATCTTTATGTTTTTAAAATTCCTTGAGCTATGAATCCATATTTGGAGTTCTTCAGAGAACCAAAATTTGTGGGTCTTGCAAAGAGAACTTTGGGTAATTTGCATGTGTGCTTCAAATTTTTTTCGGTAGGATAACTTAAAATATTAAAAACACTGTTTGGACAAGAGTGAACTGTTACCTAATTGTGCAGCATTTCTTCAAAAATATTTTTTGCTTTCTTTTCATGACCTACAGCGGCGCTACATCAGGCGCCTGCTGAGGACAACATTGTTCACGTGCCAGATCAAATAAAACTGCCCCAGTTTCTCTAATTATGAATGGCTGCACAGACTCACCAACACAGCTTTTGTTTTGTTGTCGTAGACGTAGCCATCCTCACACAAGCAATCATAACTGCCCTTGTTATTCTGACAAAGAGCTGTTCCACACACACTTGCATCCTGACACTCATCGATATCTGAAAAATCAAACAAAGTGTGTGTTCAGCTTGGTGGGGTTCATGTCAAAGCGAGATTTTGTCAAATTGTGCATTTAAATCCTTGTAATCAACAGCAAAACAACATATAATCAGATGTATCCTCATCCTTAGTTACCTGAAAAACTGACATATATGTTTTATTAAGTTCAGCTATAGGGAATAAATATTTACAACAATTTGATTTATAGATGATATTGTAAATAACGTGATGCAATCCTTGGAGTTTCTCCTATTACCTCCATTGACTTTGCTCTCTTTCTTATTTCAGACTGCCAGCAAAATTTGATTGTTTTAGTCAAAAATAATGTGTAGGTCAGACAAAATAAAGTTTTTTTTCTGAAAAATAGTAGCATTGTAATGCTACCATTTTGAGTATGTGAACGCCACTTACAGTGATATTAGTCTCAAAAAGATTAGTTAAAACAAGAGATTATGAAAGTTACCAATTTCATTACTTTTTAACTAAAACAATGCATAAGAAGGTCGAATACTTAGCAAAATTTCAAAATACTGAATGTAATATGCTTTTATCTTGTTAACTGATACATTTAATGATGTATATCTAAAATATAACTTAGATATAAAGAGCATCTCTCAGCAGACGTTTTAGAATAGTTTAGCAAAGACAATCTCTCATCGTTTTCACCTGAGAAGGTTTGTGATGAAATTCTTCCTTAAATTAGAAATAAGACTCAAATCTCAAAATGAATATAATCTATTCTAAATCAAGTGCGTAGCTTTAGAAGAATTGTTTGTCTTTTAAAGTAGCAAGAAAACCATAATTCTGTAAAATTAGACATTATATTTTTTTCTCTATAATCCTTGGTAAAGTTACATTTTCTGGTGTTTGTTCTTCAGACAAATAACCATAAAAATAAAATCTCTTCTTCTTTTTAGTGCAGTTTTTAAAAACTTGATAGATTCACGCTTCAGATAAAATCCATTTTATTGATGAGTCATGAGATTGATTTGACTTTGGAGAACTGGTAAATCTAGTTAACGACATTAAAGTAATTACATCAATCAATTAAAGTAATTTATGTTCATCACAATAACTTTAATTGAGCCTTTATAAGTGAGTTTGTTACTCTTCAAGTTTTTGTAGACATTACATAAGTGTTAAAAAGGCATAATTAAATTTAATTAAACTAAAGCAATTTAGTATTGTAACTTAATTACATCCTTTATTGATAAAGTAGTTTGATATTTACTAGGTCTACAGTGGAATCCAAGGAGAAAGGAACCTCAGTAACAAATGGTTATTTGCAGCTGCAGCTGTGATGGGACCCCAGTCGTTAGAATAAATGGTTCAGTGGTTTGTGGCTTACCATTACACATGTGGCGACCCACCAGCATGAAACCATCATGACAGGAGCAGCGGTAACTTCCAATAGTGTTGTTGCACTTATGTTCACAACCTCCATTACTTCTGGTGCACTCGTTGACATCTGCGGAAAAACCGAAACTACTGTCAACATAATATGAAAAAACATCCAATCTAAACCTGTGCAGCAGGAAGTTCACTGGATTTAGAAGTGGTACCTGAATAACATGTTTACCACAAGAATAATTTGTAAAGTAAATTCTAAGCTTCTGCAGGACTTCTTAATCCCAATGAACTGAATTCTTGCTTTCTTAAAGTCCTTAAAAATAACTATGGCACTCTGTAACTGTGGCTGAGGATTGCAGCAGAGGTCTAAGGAGCAAACTTGTCATGTTCTGGAAAAGGTTTGGCCCGAGTCAAATTAAATCTGTTACAGTTTTCCTCTCACAGTAAGGTGGCGGGATGAGTCACAGTGGAAATGTTCCTCTCTCTCCCTCCCATTGGATCTGGATTTCACTTAAGTATGTTTTCCAGTTCTTGCTTGTTCCGCAATATTCCTTTAAATGATGCTGATCACTGTACAAAGAAACATTCTTGTTTTGAACTCTAGTTCCTGTTAATGCCATTCAGGACTCTACCCATCCTCCCCCACATGAATAATAACTGTATCAGCAGTTGGGTAATCATATTCCCGTCATAAACAGCTTATGTAGAAAGACATAAGTGAAATAGAAAGAAACTAATTACTTTCACCTTACTAAGATACATGACTTTAAACCCAAATAAAAAAATCTTTTGAGCCAGATTTTTCCATCTGTGGATAGGATAGGCTTTAGCTGTCAGAACCAAGGTCAAAGTGGTGAGATGTCTGCACTGACTCTGGGTGACACTGCATAAATTCCACCTCTGCTGAGATCCAGCTCACAAAGTCGAGTCATGTGATGATGACCATACCTTTCTCACAACTGGCTCCTGTCCAGCCTGTAAAGCAGTGGCAGTGGAAATCGCCCTTTTTGTCCTCGCAGCGCACCGTACCTCTGGCATTACAAGGAGAAGGAGAGCACTGGTCTGGAATGTCTTAAGAGTTTGAAAAACAGAAGGTAATAGGTGTTACTAGTTACCTGTTAAAGGTGACACAGAAGAAAATGTGTGGCATTCACAAACTGCATGCAACTGTGAAGCAAAGAACATAGAGGAAGGACAAATCTCATATTCTGCAAATCAGGAATTCAGTATAAATAGCCTAACGCAGGTAACCTATCCTCCTGGATATGCCCTATTCAGGTTTTCCCACAATACGAGAGCTGTAGCTTTGAATAGAAAAGATCAAACTGATACCAACTCCATTTTAATGTGTTTACTTTACTTTTCCAATGAATACTTCTTCCTAAGTCCTCTATGTCATCTTAGGCTTGCGTAAGAGAGTGCAAATCTCGTTTCTTCTGCTACAGTTATCATAGCAGTGGAGTCTGAATGCTTGATAAGTCTGGGCATGTCAGCTCCAGCTCAGTAAGTGACAGAAAAGGACACAGTCTGAAGAAGGAAAAACAGAAACAAGTTCATGAAACACAAAGAATCAACTTTACAAGCAAGCCTATTTTGCCTATTATACTAATGCGCTGTGGTTTCCATTTCCCTCATCTTCACATTTAGGACTTTAAAACAACAGCATTCATCACAAGCAATAGATTTGCATGGATTCATGTTCTGACTGTTGTGAACTCAGAACATGAATCTGTTGAACAGTCAGAACATGAGACTATTTGTGAACTTTTCTCAGAAAAGTTCACAAATATGATTTAAAAGACAGTCTGACTACATTTCTGAAAGAACTAGAGATGCTTTTCAAATCATTAAAGAGGCAATGACCTTAGGTCAGTTACTCAGAAAAAAACACTGACTCAGATCATGAAGATTCTTTTCAGCAAATTCTCTAAAGGATTGCTATGCTATTTCATTCTAGTCAATAAGATGTTTATTTTTCTTGTATTTCTAATGTAAAAAAATGGTTGCTTAAATGAAAAAACTGCAAAATGTTTTTCTGATTAATTGACTAATCGTCAGAATAATTAGTAATTAAAATAATTGTTAGTTGCAACCATGCATCTGGAAGAGAACGAAATGAAACCAAAAAGGACGAAACATCTGTGGATGATTAAATATAATTAATTATGTCAGTCACACATTAATTTCACATGGATTAAATGTTGTCATACTCTCTAAAAACATCTATTATTAGTTTAACCTTTATGAAAATGTAACTATAAGTTAATTGTGAGGACTGAACTGATCAAAGCACTCCAAAGAGTCACTATTCTGCAGTACAGGGAGGAGACAGGATGAATTGGACACAAAAAAAAGTGATGCAGAAGACATTGCGTGCACAGTCGTTGCTGAAAGCACTGCCGTATCTTTAAGTGCCTCTGTGATGCAGCTGAATCACGGCACCCACCCGGAGACTCCACAGCCAATAGCGTAAAAGTCGGATGGCTCCACGTCTCCTCTACCCTGATGCAGCAGAAAAATCCTGTCCTCATTTTACGTCAGACATTTTTTTTTTTTATTCACGTCACTCCTTCACTGGTTCGGCTCACGAAGAAGCAACTGCAGAGAGTGAGTATGTGACGAAGGAAGGGGTGTGTCCTCCATCGACCAATGTGCAGCACAACTGTGGTGCTGCAACGTAACTCACGAACATCTAGGCATCATTCCAGAAAAAAACAGACTAGACTTGACAAAGAAATCGGGTACAGATAACTTCTACTCCAGCAGGAAAGATGCCTCTGAGTGATGCAGAGCAATGTCACTGCAGTGCAGCAGAACTGGGCAGCACAATGAAATGCTCTCCTCCAAGTGTAGCATTGCATACAAGTGAAAATTTAAAGAGAAAGAAAGCTTGAGGAAACAATAAGGAATGATCAGTTATAAGTAACCACATTTAAAAATCAAACTTACTATGCACACATGTGATCAGATCCTGCTTTTTCTTTTCAGAATCCCCAAATTTCTCCACACAAGCTGAATAAAGACAAAGAATAGACAACACAATGAAGAAATTGCAAATGAAACCAATGGAGAGAGTGACAATTTTGTGTTTTAGGCAAAAAAGAACTCACCTATGTACTTGGGATAGAAGTAGTCCTGAGTCAGAAAGAAAAGAAAGAAGTTTTAGTTACTCAGCTTAATATGCATCAAAACTAAAATCTGAACAACTTCTGAATATAGATTCACAATAAAAAGGGAAATATTTGTAACACATGATAGTTTTTAAGACATGGAGTCACTTCTATACTGCTTCTTTTACTCACACATGTGTTCTAGCTACATAAAAAAGAAAGAATTAATCTACACACTCCTTCCTCAGATGCTTCCTAAAAGAAATTCTGCATTCCTAATAGCCATAATATTCCTCAAGGCTCTTGGTTGCAGTACTCAGCCACATGTAGGTCAAAATCTTCAGAAAACTAGCAAAAAGATAGTCCTCGAGGCACAGAGACTTGCTGCAGAGAACCAATGCACCAAATTAAAGGGCCAGGCTTTTTTTTTTTTTTTTTTTAAGAAACCATCACTTTGGACAATTACAATAAATAAAAGGCAGAATATTTTATGCAGCAAATGATTTGCCAAATTCTAGGCTATTTCTAAACTTAATACTAACATTAGTTACTTGAGTCACTCTCAAGGAATTTGATGTATGTATAATGCCACAGAAGATATTGTTTGGTCCCTGCAGAGCTAAAAAGCTGCAGCAAGAAGAAAATGCAGAGTCAGAAAAGGGAACCTTCTGAATGAATAATGTAGCTTTGAATGAGACTGCAGCTTTATATCACTAAATATTTACCTCTTTACCAATTATATTTTATCTGACATTTGCTGTACTTATGAGTTCAATCCTCTTTATTTTGTCCCTATTTCAGTCTTCAAGTCTCTGTGATTTGCTAATCTAATCAATAATCTGTGAGTCATAGATTAACACGTTTAAGCATTCTCAATTCTCTACATCAAATTCTCACAAGTGTTAGTTAAAGGCCAAAGGATTACTACCTTAATGCTGCAAAATACCAACCCCTCTCACTATTTTCAGTCATTATTAATCTGAAGATTAATTAAAAATATCAAAAAAAAAAAATCTAAAAGCATCTTGTATATACTGACACCTGAAACAACCAGTGTTCAGATTTATGTTGTCAAAGTCTAAATATGACTGCATAGATAAGGATTAAATTTATTTGTCTTCTGTGCTTGTTTACATATTCATCACATGTAGAACATAAGAAGCTTAAGGAACATAATCTCAGCACACACCACCATGTTTAATTTTGTGGCTAAATGTCAAGAGACAAAAACAAGGTGTGCATGTAGTTAAGTGATGCAATGTGTGGAAAAAAAAGTTTCTCACCTTCTGTTTATTTTCTTTATTAGTCACTTTAGTAAGGGTTTGTTTACAACTTGACTTGCATTTGTGAGCCAGTCTGACATACATGGATGCAGAGATTAACCATGTGTTTCTCATATTTGGCAAAAACATAAGCCAAGCAGATGCCAATACCAATCATACAACTAAATGCATGTCTTTCTGTGCACACAAGTGGTGAGGAGTGAGTTTAATGACAGAGTTATTGTAAAAACTGGAAATAAACTGAAGCTTTGTTAATAAGATGACTCAAAGTTGATCACAGACACAATAGGACAGACAACAACATGTCAGGGCCCCAACATGTCAGGGCCCCAGCATGAGAACAGTGATGACAGCTAACAGATCACACAACGCAATAGATCAAAAACACCCACTGCCCAGACAATGAATCATTCGTGTGGTGTCACTTGCAGTTATCAGTTTGAAGTAAATGTGATCATGATGTAAACAAGGCACCATGCATATATGTACACATGTAAGTAATGCCACTGATGGAAGCGAGAACAAGCTTGAAAAGTCCAACAAAATTGTTTAGGTTCTCACCGTCTCTGGGTCGTTTTCAAAAACCTCTCTAGCCTCCTCCTTGGTGCACCTTTCCTCCACACACTCCCTCTCCAAGTGCCCTTGCTTCGTCTCCTCAAAAACTTGATTTGCTCGCCTGTGTCTTCTCAAAAACTGGTTCGCCTCTTGGGGAGAGATTAAAACTAAAAGGAAAGCAAAATGCACCCTTTAACGAAGACATGTCTAACCACCTGGGAACGAGAAAAATGTTGCGACATACCCCAGGTTAACCGTCAAAACAATTACTGAGGATTGTGACGCGTATTAAAAAAAAAAAAGCAATGCTTCATATTAAATTGAAATTAGCGAGCTAGCTAGCCTGCCGTAGCATGTAACTGTTTACTTACCGCTGTGGGACCAGCGGACGACCAGCAGGATTAGCAGGGCAACCGACGACGAGACGGACTTTGTCGGGGTCAGCCACATTGTTTAGCCGCTGAGGTGGCGCTAAGCTTGAGAAACTTTCTCCTGTCCCGTGTGGTGGTTTCCAAGTCCCGTCTCTGTCCGAGCTAACGTCGATGTGAAACACTGCAGGTAGTCAGGTAACCTCCACCGTCTCCGTCCGTTAGCAGCCTCCAACGTCTCTGTCGCCTCGATGACTAAACGTTGCTCTTTCAAACAGCACGCGCACAAAATAAAAACAGTCGAGCCTGTCTCGTGTCTGCGGTTCAGCTCGTCCCCATTGCGGTTTGGGTGCACTTTCCTCTCCCTGCTTCGTCCTCTGTGTACCGGTGTGGGTCTGCAGAGAAAGACTGCACGCCTCAGCCCTTGTTGCAGGTTACGGTGGTGCTTCTGGAGGGGGAGTCGCTCTGAGGAGTTTGTAATGATGCAGCTCTCCACGCAACTCCATCCCTCCCTCTCCTTCTCAGCCAGTGTACACGGCCACCCCATTATACACTGGAAAAAACTGATTTCACCTAACTTCAACTATTGGCTTAGATGGAATGCAATGCAGACAAGTAATGCGGTGTTTCTGTTCATGTTTGAGGAATGTGGCTCTCCATAATGTTAACACTGAATGTAAGTTTTGTTTTTGTTGTTTTTTTGGGATGCCCTAATGGGGGCTCATTATTGGGTTATTATGTGGTTAAGCACTGAATTATTCATCCCCTCTTTGAGATTTATGTCTGTAAATTTTAACATGTTGCTTCTGACTGAAAATAATTGTAATGTTTGGAATAAATAAAACAGATTCCTACCTTCAGTCTGCCATCTGTGGAGGGAGCCAAAGATTAGGGTAATGGCAAGGAGGCCCACCAACCTCAAAGACTTGGAGTCCACACCACAGATAAATGGTCAAAACAAGTTAAAAGCAGATCAGCGGTGGTAGGAAGAGATCGTTTACTGTAATGTCAATACAGATATTAACATTGCTATTAAGAAAATGTGCTGAACTGGAAATCTGTCTAAATTATATTCAATTACCGCTGGAGATCGCCACCAACAATGCTGCAAGGACAAGTGGGTAGAGGTAATAATTGGACATATAATAGGCTATTGAAAGAGTTTATAGTTTCGAAATTCATACTCTGTTTACATTTTACCATCGTTTTTTGAGAGATGTCAATATAATTTTCTATCAGGGAAAAAACATATTTGTTGAATGAAAACTAATTTAGAGTTTATCTAAAGGGGTTTGAATCATTTTTGACTGAACTGTTTTTTGGGACATTAATTATTTTTAACAT
Source organism: Poeciliopsis retropinna (assembly GCA_010277075.1). NCBI lineage: Eukaryota > Metazoa > Chordata > Actinopteri > Cyprinodontiformes > Poeciliidae > Poeciliopsis > Poeciliopsis retropinna. Next base: position 19,682,332 of record VMRM01000006.1, on the reverse strand, counting down.
TAAGCTTGTATATCCATTCACAAGAGTATTTAGAAAAGTCACGTTCTCTGAAACGTTTTTTTTTCTTCTTCTTTTTAATGGAAGTTAAAAATTTTATTTTTACTTTCATATAAGTGCTGTCATTTCTGGTCCACTGACACAGTGGAAATACTGTTGCATAACACAGAAACCTCCCGCAGTTGTTTTAATTCTTGCCAAATTTTTTTCCCAAGAAATCATTTTTAGTTTGTTTCTTTTACTGTAAATTAGATGCAAAACAGTTTCATTTTCATATTCTAGGCACTCTACACAATTATCATCCCTTTTTTGAGTTGCATCGTTTTAGTTTTCATTTCTGCTTCCATAATTTTTGTCTTTTTGGTATTGAAACACTGTCAAAGGTTTCTGTGCCCATCTACCATGTTAAACACAGTTCTAGTGAGGATTTAGAATAAGATTTGTGCTCTTCTTCAGACTGAACCTAACTTTTAAACTTTAGCTTGAAAGTTTTCAACATTTTAGTGAAATAGAAATAAATGCGTCCATAAAAGTTTTTCAACTTGACTTTTTCTTTTCAAATGTGTACTGAAAGCAGAAAATGAATCTATAAAGGAGAATAATTCATTTTTGTTTGAGGTATTTTTTATGTGTCAAATTGATAACCAGAATTAGTGTTATTTTGGCACACAATGTTGGAAAAAAATTGCCTTGTTGAATATAGAGCCAGCGCTAAGCAATGTAAGCTAATCTGCAACACAGGTACCATAAATCAGCAGAAATTCTTGAGACTCTACAGAATAGATTTCAAAACTTAGGTGAGGCTATTAAAAAAGTGCTTACTATTAAATTAGCTAATTCCTACTGTTTGCATTTGTGCTGCTGTCACATTTCATGCACATGACATGAAATGTGCATGATTTTAATCAGTCAATACCTGACCTTGTTCTGTTTAATTAATCCCTCCTTCCTGAGTCTAATGAGTTTGAATTTAAACTCTGTATTATACGAGGTAAGAGGACAGAATTAATACAATGTAAGAACCACTGCTTTAATTCAGTTTTATTAAAATAAACATTGGAAAAAATACACCAGAAAGAACTTGTCTTTTATATACACTGTGAATTGTGCACCCATAATATTATCAACCAAGCTGGAGACCCAAAGTTTCTATGTGTGGCCCAGATCAGTATTGGAGATTCAAAGACACATGAGTCAGAGGCCTCCAGGTTCTGCCTCTTTTTCTGAGACAGACATCGATCGGAACGTGACTGTAGGAAGGACAGAGTACTATCAGAGCCTGGCCAACAGTGACCATTTGTTGATTTATCTACACAAAGGCAACCGTATGTTGCTCAATACAAACTGCTACTGCAGAACACAACTCTTTCTGTCAAAATATCTTGAAAAATTGTACATTTATTACCACAAACTGCTACAACCATAATGTCCAGCTTTTGCTGAAGATAAAACCAATGAAAAAACCTGGAATAAAAAGGGTGAACAAAGTTACACAGCATGAATGAAGGACAGCACTTAAAACCCCATTATCTACCTGACATATCCCCAGAGGTGTCCCATGTGGGGTGTTGGCTAATTTGAGGAGTTTTTTTAATGGTTTGCTAATTAAGGTCACTTCCTATGCAGGGCGATGTACATCAGGGTGTCCTGGGTCACTGACAGGAGGACAGGAATGAGACTTTATGCTGTTGTGTTTACTCAGTGCTTCGTCAAAGTCCAGCTGTCTGCCATTTATGCTGATGTCCATACAGCCGTGGTAAAAGGCTGACACAGGGCTAGCAGGCAAAGGGACGTCAGCTTAAAGAAAGAGAGTTGAAAAAAATTGTTCATAAATGGTCAGAAACATCAGTGAAGTCTTTAAAGCTACTGGGCTTTTTGTAAAATCATTTAAATTGTCTTTATGTATAAAACAAAAACTCCACAATTGACTTATAACTTTCCCTCACTGTCCAACGACTAAACATTGGAAAGGGAGAGTTTCCTGTTTAAGAATAACCAAAATTGTTTTTGTGTAGCATTTTCAAAAACAACAGAAAGTTTAGAGAAGTCTTTTTGAACAGTTTACTGAAACCTTTCATCTGCATTACTTGGATCAAACAACTTTTGCTTTTCCTCCACAAGATTCTCGTCTTGCTGTTTGAGTGATGGCTTCTTCCTCAAAGATTGACATTTCAGCACATTTCAGTTCCTGATTTGCAGATAACGGCGTTCTCTTACTGGCTTCAGTAACCCTCATGACACCTTTTGGTTTTGTTCTGGGACACATTTGCATATCTTCCTCCACAATAGTGTGAAGGCTAGACATTCTCGTGGTGTGTATAACTTCGTATGAATATGTCACTTTTAGGAATTTTAAGTTGTACACAAGAATTCAAACGCATGTTGAGGTCCAGAGTCTTCTTCCTGATATTTCTGCTGGTTTATTTTCTTTCCTCTATCTCACCATTTTGGCATTATGCAGATAGGAATAAGTTTGGTAACTAACCAACCAAAAACAGCAAACATTTGGTTTGAATTAATGTCAGAAAAACAAGTTACATGCATAAAACATGTCATATGTGTTTTGTTTTTGTTGTAAAATGTCACTTAATCAGGATAAAGTTCACATTCCCCAAAACAAGCTTCCCTCCTTATATGCTCCTTTCTGTGACAGCACATGAAGCAAATGACAACTAATCTTTTCAATATGTCCACTTGAATACATCTTGTTCTTTCTTCTTGGTTTTTGAATATATTTTGTTCTTTCTTCTTGTTTTTGTTTTTTTTTAAATCAAATTCTTATAGTGTGTGTATAGTGTTGACACTAATTTTTGATAAGTAGTAAAATTTTTATGCCTCTTGTGACACAAAAATTAGAATTGGCAATGTATTTTTTTTTTTTTTGCTTCAATGCACTTCAGAAAAATGTAGTAGCTAGTAAAATCCTGCAGTGGGAATCCATGCTTCATTACCCACCCGTGTTTTTACTACCAATGAACATTCGCTGGTGAAAAATGCATCACTTGATAGAAGCTTAAACAACTGGTTGTGTTGATTAAAGCAAGAAAATATTCTATACTCTACTAAGTCTTGCAACCCTAAAGTATCTGTTTCCTCCTGGCAGTGCAATAGCCCCACCCTGAGGCTGAAATGTGTAAGCTCTAACAAATCCACCACATTCCTAACTTACATTTCCTCCTTAAGACTCATGACATTTTAACCTTTGTTTTTTTTAACTTACATGGTATCCCGCCAATGTATGTGCTTATAGGGTTCTGCATGGTGGTGTTGAGCTGCTCAAGGGCCTTCTGTAGGGTTTCAGACTTTATGTATCCAACAGTAGATGAGTTTGCAGAGATCTGGATTTCTGTCGGAGTCACGTTCAGCTGCACCATCAACCGCTCAGGGTAACACAACATAAGCGAGTCCAGCGTGGCCACAGAGACGCCGTCCAGGAACACTTGCAAGTTCTGAAGAGCAAATGCACATAAAGTTACAAAAGTTTGATTTAATGTGAACATGAGTTTATTTCCTATATCAGTATCAATTAACTCACTGCATCTTCTTCCTCCTTTGTTACCACAGCAACCGACAGGGGGACTGTGTTGTTGTAGACAAGAGCAAGGAGGACACCTGTGCTCCTTGACGGACGGATGTTCATTGTTATATCCACCTTCCAGCTCCTAGAATCACCTATTTATGTGAAAAATACATAACTACTGTTCAAATTAAACGGAAGATTCAACTACCATCAAATTTATACTTAAATTCATAAGCTCCAATTATAATACATCTTCAGTTAGTGGTAAAGAATCTGACATTTGTTGAATATTACATACCATTTGGACAAATTATATCTCACCATTTCAAACTTTTGGCTTGTTTATCCACTCATGGTGTGTCATCACCAAATCTTGCTCCAAAATGGTCTTTTCAGTGAAATCGGTGGACTTTGTCCACATGAAGCTAATTTTTAGAACTATGGAACCAAGTACTAAGCTGTTTGGAAAGCGGCACTCTGCAGAGTTCAAGTATTAACCTTTACCCGAAGTTCACCTGATTTCCAGTTGAATCTGTGCAAGGTTTACATTGAAGCCTGAGGGTTTTCTTTTTCCAAGCAGGACATTTTTTCAAATATATTGTTTCTTTTTATTGCTTTCTTAAAACTAAGAGAGTATATTCAACTCTACTGTCAGTCCTGCTGCAGCACCCTATGACTATTTCCAGCGCACACTCAAAGCTTTCCCACAGGGATTAATAAAGCATGACTTAACTTACTCACTGTAGTCTATGTCAAAGTGTGCCAGTCCGGCCCCTGAGAAGAAGGACCCTCTTTCCACGTAGATGAAACAGTGTTTGCTCTCCTTCTCCTGAATGACCTCTTTGACCCCGGAAGGCCCCTGGTTCATTAGGTTCCAGCCACGGATGCAGCCATCGAGTCGGGGATTGATCTGATAGAAGAGCAGAGAACAGTTTGGATTTTACGTGTCAAACACATCCATTTAGCCCCGTCTGTGATGGTTATTTCTCTGCTGTGACTGGGCCAGCTTACAGGCTTCATGACGTTGTCTGTGCGGTTGGGCAGCCCAGCGATGTAGACTTTGGTCTCCAATTTGCCGTTGACTGAAGTAAGGAGATTCTCGGGGCTGTTGATGCTCATCACAGCCTCCTTACTGATCTTCACGCTGATGCTGCTTTCCAGCTCGTCCACTGAGATCTGTGTACCACACAGACAATATCACACTGCTGACGCCTTACAGCTTTCAGAGCAGAACCTCTGTAATCAGTTCAGTTTATTGATCAAGACTACTCCCTGTCAGCTAGAAGGAAGGAACCTGCTTTTTCTGTGTGCAGCAATTCACTGAAGTGTCGCACTACCTTACCACATGCCACTGTCCATCATTAATGGCTTTTCCTCCACTTGTAACCTTGTAGGTGTGCTGGTTTTTAAACTGGACTTCAATGCGGCCACCCCTTAGTCCCAACATGAACCACGAGTCCGGGGCAGACTCGGCATACAGAACAACTCCCTCTGGGTCAAAGGTTCGGAAGTCAAACTCGGCCGCGAATCTATAGTGAAGAAAAAAAAGAAAGATGAAGTAACCCTTGGTACAATCATGACTATCATTATGGACATAGTCATGGTATCTATGACTACGCTGAAGAGATCTTCAGCATCTCTTATTATGCTACAGAGATTTCAATGTAATTCACATAAAGAAAAAAAACCACACTGTTTTTATTCCAGTGTTTGAGATAATGAAATATTTGAATAGCAGTGGCGATTGCGCCACCATTGATTGCTTAGTACTTCTCAACCAGCAAATCTGGGCCCTAAAAGAAGTTCGCTAAGGCTGGGTGAGTACTCAGGAATAGCCTAATGTATGAAACCCATTTGAGTTGACCCAATGTGGATCATATGGGTAAAATCAGTGGGACATCCTTTGTATGTCTTATGTCTATAAAGTGCTTATGGTTCTTGTTAGAATATAATGTCAACTCACAAAATGAAGCAACATATTCTGAAAATCTAAATTTTCAGACAATTGAATTTTCATAAAAGTCCAATATGTAAATGATTATTGTTGTTGTCCTCCTTGTCAATGTGGTATAAAAATGGTCTTAAGGAAGCTTTACCCAATAAAACCAAAAGTGCTGCTAAATCACAAATTCCACCAACAAGAAAATACAAACAAAAAAAATAAAGGACTGAATCATCAAGAAACCAAATTTAACCGGTCACGTATTCAAGTCATTAAAGTGCTAAGACAGTTACAATAATAAATTCCAAAATTCCCTAAAACAAACCAAGATATACAGATGAAAAAAGGAACAGAAAACTATATCAAAGTCCAAAGGTGATGGCACTTTTTGCTAGGGAGCTAGGGAATTTTGTTTCTTGTGTAGAATACATCCGCAGTTTCAAAAATGTTCAGTAATTGAAAAAAGACTGACCCACAGTTACACTCATCAGCATATGCTTGTTAAACACCTACTTTGTGTTTTCAGGAAGGCGAAAGCGCAGGTAGACGACTGGAAAGCCTGCAAACTGCTCCCCCAGGTAAAGCATCTCAGAGTGTTTGAAGTCCTTCAGGTCCACGCAAACAGGGATTCTCTCGCAGTATCGCTTGTCTGCCGCCAGCTGTATCCCCAGACGGCCGTCACAGTGGCATGAGTAGCTGCCCACTGTGTTTTGACACGTCCCGTCACATGAATGCATCTCGCACTCATCCACATCTGCAACAATGAGAGGTAAATTTTAAAAGTCTTTCGGATTGCTTGGTGGAGTACACGTGGAGATAGCCTTAGAGGTACAATAATGATAGAAAAACAACTGGAATGCAAAACGATTAGCATGTGCATGTCAGGTGAGGCAGAGCCTGGAAGGGTAAAGATCTCACCATCGCATGTCCTGGAAGTGAAGTTGTATTTAAATCCGAGGGGACACTGACACTCATACATGCCTGGTGTGTTGACACATTTAGCTGGTTGTTCACAAATACTGGGGAACAACAGGCACTCATTGATATCTGCAAAGAAATATGATAACAGCCTTGTTAGACATCACAATATAAACTGCTTAAGGAATATTTATAGGCTTTACAAGATTAATCAAATGTATACCATCGCTGGTAAAAAAAAAAAAAAAAAAAACATCCTATTTGGGAATTTATGTGACACCTTAAAATGTCATGAGAATTAGATAAGAATCAGTTTATAGGAACAGTTGATAACAGCAGAAGCTCAACATGACGCTCACATGAACAATATGGAACAGCAGAGCGGCTTACTCACTCCCTGTAGCCCATCAAATGAAAATAGAAAGCCAAATCGTCAGACCGCCTGAGTTCATGTTTGTGAAGACTTTGTACTGGACAACACTCAAAGATAAACAGTGAGCTACCCACACAGAACAAAACAGGAAACGTCCAGATGATCAAAAATGGGACAGTGGACGTTTAAAAACCGTATGCTATTACAAACAGCCGAGAGCTATTGGGTTGTTTTGGTGTTTTCAGCAGATCTGCTGGCCCATCGGGTCAGAAATAACAAATGATGTGCTCCCTGAGGGCAACAGCTGGGGGAGCAGAGTTTGATTTAAGGCATGAAGGGTTCAACTATCCACATGAATAAATAGCAAGACAAGTATCAGAATGAAAAACAAACTGTCTGTGTGCTCAGCTGTTGATTTGAAGGCTTTTTTGACCGTGACGTTGTAAAAACTTCCCAGAAATCATAAAAAAAAAAAACAGATCTTACCAACACAGTTGATCTTGTCTTTGATGGTGAAGCCTTCATCACACAAGCAGTGAAAACTACCTGGTATGTTGTGACATTTTTGGTTGCATCCTGCTGGAAACTCAGGATCTGAGCACTCGTCGATATCTGCAGGAACCAACAGCCATGACAAAGCAATGTTCAGTCACTAAAGGGCTTGAAATTATTTTCAGTCAAAGTTTAAAAACACTCATGCTTAAAAATCCAACAAAAAAAGAGCCAACTAATGATAACTCACCATTCTCACAGCGCTTCCCCTTCCAGCCTGGCTTGCACATACACGTGAAGGAGGCCTGACCGTCGACGCAGCGCTCTGACCCCTCCGTGTAGCACGGGTATGGAATGCACTGGTTACTGAGCTCTAGTTTAGGACACACAGACCCACAGGGCATGACGCTGGCAGCAAGTCACAGCAAAATCAGACACTGTGTTAAAATCTCACCCGTTACGCAGGTTCGAAGGTCAGGCGGGATGTTTGACTGCGAGTTGTGGTTGTTGATGCCGACGCGGTGGGAGCCCAAACACACTGCCGAAAGAAGAAAATGAGTCACGGGTATGAAAGCACGAGATGCTGAAAATAGCAAAAAATAATAAAAAGTGAAAATGACAAACTCACAGACATATTTGGGGTAGAAGTATTCCTGCAAAAAAAAAAAAAGTGACAGATTGACAAATGTTAGATGTTTCATACTTCAGGACTTAGAACAAAATATGTCCAAAATCAACCCAGAATCCGTGTTCTGAAGAATTAATTATTTAAATCACCAGTGCTACAATTATTGGAATCTGAACCAGCGTCTTAGTTTTTATTTACATTTCTTTTAGGTTGATCAGACTTTCTATGAAGCTTTAATTAACAATCCACTTTTAAATGGTGTTTATCCCTCCAATATGCAACAGGACCGTATTGGATGGAACAGGAGCTAAAATAAAAGTCTTTGTTAAAGAGCTGCAGGTAAAGAGGGACATCTTTACCATCACCAAGTCTCCATAACAACCAGTAGATGCTATTTACAACAACAAACCCTCCAGGTGAATCTGAAGACAGAAAAAAATTTAAGTTCTATTGCATGGTGGAGGAACTGCGATGCTGTGGGCTGCTTTCTATTCCAAAGGCCCGCGGATCCTATGTAGTTCACACGGCTTCATGGATTCTTGGATTTTTTGTTAAAAAAGGTGGTACGAGTTAAAGTATGAACAACCAGGAGTTGACCCACTTTTTATTCATCTGGTACTTGTGTTGCTATTCTTTTGATGATTTAAACAAACGACCTAAAACACACAGTTGAAGATGTGAACTTAAGCTTCTCTCATAGTTTTCAAAGATTTTGAAAACTCTGAAATCTGAAGCATGATCTGCAAATTCAACCTCTAGTGAAGCTGTAGGCTTTTTGCTTAACATTTCTTCCCTCTTCGCTGCTTGTGTGTTCTTTCAATGCTCCCCTATATTCTGTTTCAATCCCATTCCTGATACTCCTCTCCTTTATTTTCTGCTGGAGGTGGTTTCAAAATCTGGCATATCCTGCAAATGCAGCAGCATCTGATCTAACCCCCAGGGGACCCTTACCGTCTCTGGGTGGTTCTCGAAGATCTCCCTTGCCTCCTCCTTGTTGCACACCTCCTCGATGCACTCCCTCTCCAGGTTGCCCTTCTTGCTCTCCTCGAACAGAGAGTTGGCCCTCCGGTGCCTGCTCAGGAACTGGGAAGCTGTATTTTGGTTCAGGACTAACACAGACACCCTGGTTCAGAAACAAGCTCCAAACATCCACAGCTTCTTTGTGTAAAGACAATAGGAGATTTGCTGATTTGTAGGTTCCTTTAGTGATTAATGCAACATAAAAATATAACAGAGCCTGACTGATCCCCGCAGGAATGCAGCTGAAAAGTCTCTTCCCTCATGACAGCTGGCCCATATGTTTCTGGACTAACCTAATTGTTTCTCTATGAACTGGCAATGAAGAGTTCATTGCGAAACCGTTATTTCCCAGAAATAGCCCCCCTACTTGTTGTAAGCGGCTCATGTTGTCCAGGTTTTTTGCTTCACGGTGTATTAGAGTCATGACCCTCCCACTGATTATCTTTATTTTTATATGTAAAAGTCCTGCAAGCTTCCCAGCTGGTTTCACCCAGAGTGGAAGCTCAATCTGGGGGGGGGGCACAGTTTTGAGTTTTAATGCGCCCTGACGAGCCTGCCCCGTTAATGCCAGCAAAAAAAAAAAGAAAGAAAAAAAAAACAGCAAAAGGCAGCGATCGTACTTACATCGATAAGCATCGGCGAGCGCCACTAGTAATACGAGACAAGCCAAGGCTTTCCCAAGAACCTTCAACCTCCACATAGTCGAGCCGTTCTTGCAGCTACAGGCCACGGTTTGGCTTAGGCTGACCGAGAGCAGGTCGGTAAGAAGGAGGGGGCAGTTGGGGGGCAAACTTTATTTTTCCCGAAAGTGTTTTTGTGAACAAAAAAAAAAAAAAAAAAAAAAAAGGAGAGGGTGGGAGGGAGGCAGCGCTGCTGACACGCTATTGACGCTCTCTGGCTTTTGTTTACTCAACGTAGCTGAACTCAGGCGGAAAATAGCGAACACAATACGGGACAGGGGCCCCACAACCCTCTGGAGAACTCAACCAATGCGCAATATTACATGTTTTAGAGTATTTAAAAAAATATTAATGTCCAAGTTAAACAAGGATGAAATTTATTTCCTAAATTAATGGGTGTCCAAGGTGCGGCCCGTGGGCCATTTTACGGCCATCTAAAGGATTTTGGACAGCCCCCATAGTTCAGATCTGGAATGGAGCAAATATGACCAGCATAGGTGGTTGATGCAGGTGGATATTTTTTTCCATCTTTCAGTGCACTTTTTTCACAGATAGGTAACAACTTGAAAAAAGAACTGAACGTGCAAAAAACATATTTGCATTAAAAAAGTTTTTGCATTCATCTTAATTTTAGAGCAACTAAAATCACAAACATGGACCTAATTTTTCTCAAAAGTAAATCTTAGTTCACCAATAAGAAACTGGCTGACGAGTTTGGAGTTTGGAGAGGTGACAGTTTCAAGATGGCGCCAGTGTATTCGGCACGCCGTCCGACTCGCTCTCTTTGCTTTGTTGTTTTTGCCCTTTTTGCTTTATTTGTAAATTTGTGCTGTTGTGGTTCTGGTGCCCTGGTTGTTTATGACCGTCAGACACTTCTGGACATTGGAATTGCGGTGGATCTGCGGTTTGGATATGGTTCAGGTCCGAGAAACCGAGGCTTCCAGTTCCTCACTGACATCCCTAACGAGCTGCTGAGATGTCCACATCTGATTCCGGAAAGGCGCTTCCGTCGAAGACGTAAACGTGGAGGACTGGCGGTGAGGCTTAAAGCATATTTGGCATTTTTTCGCCGTCAAGGCGGCTCTCCTCGACTTGGATGATGTCCTCGTTTCCTGAATGTAGGACACCGCTGGAATTGTCCCGTTGTTCCGGGGATCTGCAACTCTCGAATGGACGCGGTGGAGTTTTTCTATCATCGACGGTTTTGGGATCAAAAGAGGAATGTGGATTATGGAAACCTCAAGCGACTAACTATGTTTCGTCTTCAACTTGTGCAGCTGCACCATCAACCATCTGCTTGGCTTTGCTAAACGCCAGGTCTTTAGCTAACAAGACCTTCATGCTATACGATCTGTTTACTTCTCGGGATCTGGATTTTTTATTCATCACAGAAACTTGGCTACAAGAAGGTCAGTTGTTTCCGTTCTCTGAACTTCTACCTCAGAACTGTGCTTTTATAAATACTCCCCGGTTGACTGGCAAAGGTGGAGGCCTGGCTACAATTTTTAAATCCAGTTTCCACTGTCAACAATCGTCCATAAATTCATTTTCCAGTTTTGAGCTCCAAGTGTTTGAAGTGAAATTAACTGAACCAATTTTGTGTGTGGTGGTCTACCGACCGCCAAGGTTCAACAAGGACTTTATTCACGAATTCTCAGAACTTATGGCATGGATTACTTTAGATTATGATCATATATTAATTGTAGGTGATTTTAATATACATGTATGCTGTCCAGATAAATCTCTGGTGAAGGACTTTTTGGACTTGATTGATTCATTCCATTTAACACAATCTGTGGTTGGGCCAATGCACTTAAAGGGACATACTCTGGATTTGGTGTTATCACATGGACTTTGTTTGGATATTATTGAAATCCTTCAGACACGTATTTCTGATCATTTGCCCATTTTATTTTCTGCTAATATTTAATCTTCTGTGGATGCAAACAATACTAAAGCCCTACTTTCACATACTATAAATTCTGAAACTGCTCTTCAGCTAAATGCAGTCCTTGCTAATACCACGCTCCCTATTGATAGCAATTTTGATACTGAAGCTCTTATCCTAAATTTTACTAACACATGCTCAAATGTTCTAAATATGGTAGCTCCCTTGAAAACTATAAAAACTACAAAAAAGAAACTTTTGGAGCCGTGGCTCAATGAAACCACTCGTGCACTCAGACAGGAATGTAGGTGTGCTGAGAGGAGATGGAAAAAAGATAAACTGCAGGTTTCGTTTGAAATTTTAAAAGACAGTTTATTTAATTATCAGAATAATGTTAAATTAGCAAAATCTAAATATTTAATTAATCTTGTAGCTTCGAATAAGCATAGGCCTCAAGTCCTTTTTAGTATCGTGGATAGGATTGTTAATCCTTTGATTACATCTGGCCCTTTAGCCTCTGTTGAACTTTGTGAGGCTTTCTCTAAGTTTTTCACTGAAAAAATTGTAGCTCTTAGGGGCTTGAATACCCGAGTAGCTTTAGATTCCCATGAAATGCCACAATGCACAGCTATTCTGGAGCATTTTCAGCTAGTTTCTTTAGAAGAACTGACTTCAGTTATTAAACATCTGCGGCCATCAAATTATCCTTTGGATTGTCTTCCTACTCGTCTGATAAAAGACATTTTTCTCACTTCCAGCCCATACATCCTAATGGTGATAAATGCCTCATTGCAGTCTGGTTGTGTCCCATCAATACTTAAACATGCTGTGGTTAAACCCCTTCTTAAAAAACCCAATCTAGATTCAAGTGTACTAGCAAATTTTAGGCCCATTTCCAAACTCCCTTTTTTATCTAAGGTCCTTGAAAAATTAAGTTTTTATTCTGCTTGAATTGTTTTTAAAAGACAATAATATAACTGAGAAATTCCAGTCTGGGTTTAAAGTTTCTCATAGCACTGAAACAGCTTTGCTTCGAGTGTATAATGATCTTCTTTTAACAGTTGATTCAGGCAATGTTGCAGTTTTATTACATTTAGATCTGAGTGCTGCATTTGACACTGTAGATCATCAGATTCTCTTGTACAGATTAAAACATTGTGTTGGCCTGAGAGGCCCATTATTTGAATGGTTTCAATCTTATTTAGAAAATAGAACTTTCTCAGTTCATCTGGACCAATGCTGTCCTGGGGCCAAACCTTTAAAGTACGCGTCCCTCAAGGCTCAATTTTAGGTCCCATTTTGTTTATTTTATATTTACTGCCTCTTGGTCAGATTTTCCATAAATTAAATCAAGTTTTTATCACTTACGGATTTTAGCAACAATTAATCTTATTTTTGTTTTAAGGACTTTGAAGGACTTAGCCATGCCTTTATTACAACTCGTTTGGATTATTGCAATTCTTTATATAGTGGCATGGATAAATCACAGATGCATCGACTTCAAATGATACAGAATGCAGCGGCACGGCTTATTACAGGAACCAGGAAGCGTGACCATATAAGGCCAATACTGGCCAATTTACACTGGCCTCCCGTCACTTATCGAATAGATTTTAAGATTCTTTTATTGACTTTTAAAGTTTTAAATGGGTTAGCTCCTAGTTATCTTCAGGACCTTTTAAAATTCCAGTCTGTGTCCAGAACCCTACGATCAAGCAATCAGCTATTAATTACAGTTCCTCGGACCAGACTAAAGAGGAAAGGAGATCAGGCTTTTTCTGTTGTTGCTCCTAATCTATGGAACAATTTACCTTTCCAGATTAGATCTGTTAACAGATCTGTTAACAGATCTAATCTGCCTGGAACATTTTAAATCGCTTCTTAAAACTCATTTTTAATTTTTGGCTTTTAATTGAAGCAATGTTTGATACTCTGTTTTTATCAACTTGTGTTATTGTTGTTCTTGTGCAGCACTTTGGTGCAGTTTTATACCTGTTTTTAAAGTGCTATATAAATAAATTTGACATTGACAAGAAACTACTGAAAAAAGGCTAAAACTGAGGGCCTCTCTTAAGACCTTTTCATAATTTACAGATCCGGTTTTTTTTGTGTGTTTTTTTTTATATACAAAAACTCCACTGTTTTGTTGATCGCAGTAAAACTGACATCTTTTCAGTTCAGATACAGAAAAATCTAGAAAAAAAGTGATGGTGGCATAACTGAAACATAGCTTAATCACACCTAACACTTGGCTTAAATATCTCTATAACCTTGTTTCCAATAAAAAACTAACAAACCATACCTCTTGAGGGACTTTAAGAACAAATGACACATACATCAATTTACATTAATATTGTATTCATTTAGTTATTCAGGAAAAAAAAACATCACATTTGCACCGTTCATTCAGCTGTTGTATGTACACATTTTAACACACTTATTTTAATACTTTTAAAATATTTGTACAAAATACACTGTTCTCCCTTTATATCATCTCTCTGCTTTTAGAGGCATTTTCCTGCAAAATGTCAGCAGATGTGAACTGTTGATTTGTGGTGTTATTGCATATTGTCTTTATTGCATAATTCAGTCCCTCTTAATTTGGGGGCTCTTGGGATGGAAGAGGTGCTTTTACCGTAACGGCCATCGCTGCACCACCTCAGGAGACTCTTTTCCTGGAAAATTATAATAAATATCAGTCTCATACACCTGAGGAAAATTAGCAACTGAAGAGAGAGAGAGAAAAAAAACTGTTCAGAAGTCAAAGCAACACTGTTTTCTTATTAATTCACAAATTATAATTTACTAGAAAAGAATTTCTTTCTTTTTCTAAAGAGAAATAAAGAATATTTATAAGGGGAGCACTAAATCAGGCCAAAGTGGGGAAACAGTGTCCTTAGCATGAACGTGGGCAGTGGTTGTTTTTAATAAATGGCCTGCTACAAAAGGTTTAAATTAATTGTCGATAAAATCCATCATCAAAACACCACAAGTATACACACACACAAATACACGCACACACTTACTACAGTCATTCGGTTCAAGGTTTGTGTATGACAAGATAGAAAACAAGAAGCTTCCTTAAAATTCACCAGTCATCAAAGATGAGAAGAATGTTGTTTGAATAAGCGTTCAGCTTCTTTTTAAAACAGCTCAGGCTGAGTTAGACAAAAAATACATCTCTAAATAGTTTTTTTTTTTTTTTTTTGATTGCTTTTTAAAAAGTTGATTTTAGAAAAATCATGACTGGCACTGGTTGGGATCCTGTTTTCACGGGAACACCTGTGAGGCTAAATATACATGAGCTGAGTTTTAGAAAATACAAAACTTGCTTCTTCTGTTGTTTTCAAGAGTACGTCGGGGCTACAGCTACACTTCACATGCACTGGTTTGGCAAGAATGAGAGCTTAAGTCAGAGTGGCTGCCTTTGGAAAGAGTGAAGGGACAAAAAGAGCCAAGCAAGAACAATAAACCCTGTACCTTCAACGGATTCTGAGCTGGCGTCCGGTAAGATTCACAGCGGACAGCTTCTCAGAGGAATGCACAAAAATAAGATACTTCACAAACACAAGGAGGGGGAGAGGAGGCGAGTTCTCCAAGAGAACCCATCGAGCACAAGGACTGCACCTTCATGGCAACACAAGTCAGCTCCACACAAACCATGTTGAAAATACAGCTTGTGTTAGATTAAATGGAATAGTAGGAAGGAAAAGAAATCTTTGCAATGTCTTTTTTCTAACACTCTGCATGTCAATGAAATGAGTAAAGTGACTTTAGCTACCTACACAGAGTAAAAAAAAATCTTCAAAGTCCAAGCAGTGTGTGAGATTATAGCTTGAATGGAGAATTTTGTTTCTCATTTTTGTTAATATACAACAGCTACTTCAGTGTGAAAGCGGCCTATCAAAGTTAATAAAAATAAATAAATAAATGTTTATGTGCCTAAAAAATCAGGACTCCAGATCCACAGGTGCTTAAAAGCTTCCAGGGACTAATTTATTTAAATATTCACCGATGTGCCTTTATGTCTTTTACTGTATGTGGCTTCCTGTTGAGATCATTTTCTAAATGCCTCTCACACACCTGCATTCGTAGATTAAAAACAAACCGCTCTTTTGCCAAATTTGTACCCGGTTTTTACCTATTTTTTTATTCATTTATTTATAATTGGATTTTTTAAGAATATATATGACACTATTTCCAGTATTTCTGTTTCTAATTCCTGTTTGGGCTACTTGAAATATGAGTGCTAATATTCCCCGACTGGACCAAAATGACCCAAAGAGTCCTCCAGCTGGTAGATAACCACTTTCCTTACAGTGGATTACACAACAGAAACTAATTTTGTATGAAAATTTTTTAAAGCAGGTACAAAATCATAAAAAGGTAGCTGGGAAGACTGATTTTAGTGGTGGATGCAGTCAAGTCATGTTAGAGCACACAAAGACTCTGTGTAAGCAGCTAATGACACCTGCAATCTCCTCTTTCTGTCCTCTACACAGATCACAAATGTATGTGAGAAACTAAACCAGGCTTACCGTGCAGATGATAACAATGAAAAAGAAACATTAAATTGTGCGTGGAGTGAGAATTTACAGCAACGTTGAGCTACTTTCAGATTTCCTTGGTCCCAGTGATCCCTTCTTTTGTCCCCTTGACACTTGCAGCCGCACAAGAGGGAAACTGGGACAACAGAATAATAACGGAAAAAAACCCAAAAAAACACACACACACAACTGCATAGGGACAAAGTCCTTTCTTCCTTCTTAAGTTTGGTCTGTTGGAGGCAAAATGTAGTAAAACATTTCACCAATCATTAAGAAAAAAAATACACTTAAGCAGACAACAGAAGATGTTCAAAGTGTGCTGTGAGGCTTGTTCATCCAAGGATCTGGAGGCAATTAAAGTGCGAGTTGGTCACCATGAAAAGTGTCCAGTGAAAATGCTTAGTTTATTCTCTCGCAGAAGGGACATCAGGGCTGTCCCTTGGGTGGTGTGAATAGCTCAGCTTTTACATCCCTTCTTTCTTCGCACTGATCTGACGTTTGTTTCTCCAATTTTTGTGGAATATGTTCAGAGACGCTGTTGTGTGGTTCAACCGACACAACGCAGCTCTTAAAGTCTGGCATCGGGTTTCCTTAACAACTGAACAAATCAGTAAATCAGGGGATCCCTGTTGCCAAACCAGCTCAAGAGTTACCTCAGAAAATTATTTGGCTTCAACGCTGTTCTTTTTCATCTTGTCAAAAAAAGAAAAAGAGATTTACGACTCAACAGAACACACTGGGCTGCTTCAGAGTCGGGTTTTCTTGCAGTAAAAAAAACAAAATATGCTGGTTCTGGGCAGAAGGGAGAAAAATATGCAGGGCTGCTGCTAGATAGAGTAGGTGGTGTTCTCAGATTGCTGGCGAATGTAGCACTGAAAGCTCTTGTCTCCGATCGGATGCTCCCTGAGAGGACAAAAAAACAAAAAAAAAGGCTTTAGGTGGAGATGTCAGAGGTCAAAACAGGCACAAAAGTCTGACATTACATAAACAACCGATATGACTTAATTTTCAGATATGAATGTGAACTGTAAGTTCACCAAAATTTTGTTGATATTTCAGGAAGTTGTGCAATTCTACCACCCGCTGGCCGACAATGGTAGTTACTCTAATGACCTGGAGACTCATTTTAATTTTGTGGCACATCAAGATAAAGAATGCCTTCAAAGGGCCGATTGTGGCAGAAAACTCCCTATTAATAAGCTGTTAAAATATGCATTTGATGAGAACCCCTTGAACTTAGATCTTACACAGCTTTTCATATGGATGTAATTTGGCTGCATACAGGTAAAACTACAGTGATTTGATTAATAAAATTATATTCTATTCTGTTCTAAGGAGCCACATAAAAACTTATGGCTGGCCAGATTTGACCCATGGACTGAGAGTTTGAAACACGTGACCTACAAGATAGAAAGCCTTCCAGTGTAAAATAAGGGGTAGTGAATGTGAAGGGCACTTCACATTTGATTTAACATAGTAAATGCATCATATCAGAAGCACTTACTGGCTGCCTATCTTTGTCTTCTTGAACTTGTCCCGTTTGTACTTGGTGTGTTGCTGCTCCAACGTCTGCACAGCCGAAATGATCTGCTTCAGGGTTTTATACGTCTCCTGGGGGTCATCGATGACAAAGGTAGAATACTCCTCTTGTTCGGGCCCGTCGTACACGGACTTACTTCCACAGGCCTCTGTATGCAGGAGTCACAACGAAAAGAGGAGATGAAGTGAAAATACACACATGTAGAAAACAGTGCGTGAGGCAGAGTCGCCGGTGTCTGACCTTGCATTTTGATCAGTTTGGTCATGTATGTGCCGAAGAGGGAGTAAATCCTCTCAGTCTCTCTGTCTCCGTCCACGTCAAGCTGGATGTTTGCAGGTAAGCCGCTGAAATTAGGTGAACACATGCATACGGTGAGAGGAAGAGAAGGAAAATAAGTAGAATCTGATTTGAAGGCTCTGTGTACCCAGTGCAGGGCGTACACCCCGGGGCTGTGTCTGCGGACAGCTTGCAGCAGAGCCAGTGGCCGTTGAGGTAGGCTGAAGGGTGGTAGGTGCTCAGGCGTTTGCGGTTGCACTGGCTGACTTTGGTCAGGATGTCTATCCAGTCTCGGGCCTCCACACAGTTGTTGGCTTGGATGTAAAGCGCTCGCTCCGGCTGAATAACCTGGAACATCTGGAGGAAGGGGCAAAAGTAGCAAGTAAGCAGAAATTTTAAGCACTTGCAGAAAATTCTTTGGAGCATTATCTCGGGAGGAGCAGTCCTCACATTTTTCATCTTGAACGACTCCTCTTCTAGCCTCTCCACAGCCAAAATGTTTTCTATTGGAATGCTGCACAGAGCGCCCTCTCCTGGAGGAAACAGGTAGCACACTCAGACAGAAGAAACGCAAACTACCTTAATCTAAAAATAAAAATAAAAGAAGTTTTGTAAAGAATGCAAATAATGCTGAGGAGCCAATCAAACAAAGGTATAATGAATCAGTTTCTTATTTCATGTAACAATTATGGGACATAATTGCAACTATTAGATATTTTAATGTTATTATATTTTGATGTTGTTTTTGGGATCATAATCCCAAACACATTATTTTCCAAAATAACGTCTGCAAGATGGCTCTTCAGTATCTTTGGTTTGCAGAATATTGTCTGCAATACATCTGCTAAAAATACAACTCTAAAGAATTTCAGATTAGCTTTAGTCAGTAGTCAGGGTGCACAAACTAGCTGCCTGCTGAGAGACTTAAATCTGCACCACATGTGCTGCGGGATGAGTGTGCACGCTCTGCACATTCCCACCCCCTCTTCTGCTGAGTCAAGCAGAAGAGTCAAACGCCCACCAAGACATAAATGTAGCATAGAGTAGCGTAGTCGGATCTTTCCGGGGAACTTGCTGAGCCCACCTTTGGTTTTGTGATAGGTGAACTCATGGTTGGTGAGACGGAACCATCTTTTCTTGAAGTTCTTCATCCCAAACCGGTTTCTGCCCTGAGCTCTCTTTATCATAAATCTGCAGAAAAATGAGAGCGGAACAAAAACACAAAAAATTAAGTTCAAGTGTTAAATTTAGCAGGTTCTTAAACAAAATGCACGTAAAGGTCTGGTATGCGGGGCGTAAATATTGCTTCATCCATATGTGAAAAAACCCCTGAAGAAGAGATTTGACATAAACCTTTTGGAAGAACTTTTTATCTGATTTGAGAGATTTCCGTGTTCAGAGTTCCTCATTCTTTACATATGCTAAAATATTCACAGTTGATGCAGAAGAATACCGTTTTACAAATCAGTCAGTAGTCAGACATTTTCATGCTTTTCATGAATATCCATAAGTGTCTCTAGTTTGACAGTATGCTTGTTGTTGTCGGTAAAACATGTAAAACCACCGGGCATGACGGCATAAATGAGATTAAAGAGCAGGATGACTTTCTACAGGAATACAAGGAACATAAATCTGCAGGAATCTAAACCCTACATTTCTCACTATTTCACAGATCCTGGGTCAGATCTATGTAAATCTTCTGTTGTCGGCAGTGACATGGTCACACTGTGGATGCATAGAGTGAGGAGTTGGGGATGCGGGCAGATATCAGATTGTGGAAATGTTTGTGAGTTAACTAAGTCTGGCTGTCGTCGTCACACTAAGCATGGAATGGGATGGGCCAATCTGCAGAATTAGCACCGCCAAGGCAAGCGGGTCTAAAGGCTGACGCTTTACGTCACACAAGCACAGAGGAGTTACCGAATCACAGTCTGAACCGTCACCACATCAGGAAATGCAACAACACTTTCAATAGTTTCTTGTCTACAAAGGCATATAAAGTGTCAACAGTTTGCACATAATGATGGTGGGAGGCAAATCATTTTGGGGGAAGTCACAGCGCAAACACAAGAGGCGGGGGTGGGGTCACCAAGGCTATGCCTTTATATGCAGAAGCTCTTACCTGCCCTTTGGGGCTTTAGGCCCCTTTCCATCAACCCTCTTTATAGTGACTTTTACACTCCTATGGCCGGGAGCAGAAAAACAAGAGGGTGGGGTTGTTGATGAGTCAGGTTCTGACCTTGTTAGTGATTACAGATCAACAGCTAGTGGGAGTGTTGATGGAAGAGGATCGCTGTTTTTCCTCAGAAGGATCTTTATGGTATAAAATCCCCTATGTTAAGGGTCATATTCAGAGCTAAACTCTGCTGTGCTCCCTGTTTCCACTGATTTTCTCTATCGTGTCTAAAGTTAAGAAACAATTTTACAACAGCTTCATGTATTATATTTACATCTGACATATGTATTTATTATGCTTTCATAAAAGTCACATCAAAAACAACATTAACGCCACTCCTTACCCCTCTTTGAGCATGATTGGTGTTTCGATGCTTTTCTGATCCCATTTGCCAGAAGTGGAGATCAGGTCCAGAAACTGTGAAGGCAAGTGAAGGATGCATTCGGTTAAAGTCCAGATATTCCCAACTAGCATGTCAAATGCTAGTTTGGCATTTTTATGTCAAACTAGCATTATTTCCAAAGTTAAAATCTTCAGTCTTTTTTTTTATTTAGCCAACACTTAAAGAGTAAATAGAAAACCTTACTGCGTAAATAATGGAAGATATAGTTCTATGCATGGATAAAATGTTTGGACAATATGATGAGTAACAAACTCCATAAATGAACCTCTTTTCCATGCTCTTCTTTTTTTGCTCCACACTTATTCAGAGAAATTTATTGCTTTTCCACCAAGAAACCCTGCTCCTCCTTCACATCGTGGACATGTTTTTAAAAATACAGATAATTTCCCATCTAACTGTTTTTCTTCTAACTCATCCCACATGAAAGCCAGTGTCATTGAACAGTCTGCCAAGTGTCAGTGAGAAGAAGCAGACACTCACATTCTTTACGGCATCTGCATATTTCTGTTCATTGAAGTAGTCGTAAAACGCAGCCATGTAGGACTCTTTGAAATTGGCCTTGAAAAGAAAACAAAAGAAAAGGGGATAAAAAGGAGACAGGAAGTAAGAAGCTGGTATCTTTGTTTTGAACTGAATAGCTTAGAGTGTTAGACAGAACCAGGTTGATGCAGAGCAACTCACAGATTTAGACTTGGCGAGACTTCCAAGAGTCTGTATTGTCTTGGAGATGAGGGTGAGGGTTCTTGAAGTGGCGGGATCCTACAGACACAAAACACAAATTATTATTTTTCCTACCTGTGATTCAAAGCATCTCACTTAAATTATCTCCTCAACTTGGGTCTGCAACATCAAAGAAATAAGTCAAATCTTTTGCTTTTTGGCAAGCACTTTCACCAGCGCTCGCTTCAGGTGTAGATACCAGTGTAAACAGAGCTTGTGTTGGCAGTAAATATCCTACTCACGGGGTGATGGGGCCGAAGGTGAAACAAGTTTGGTGAGAGGATGGCTGGCGCAAAGAATCGCAGGAAGATGAAGCTGCTGACGGCTGTGTATCGGACATCTTGGTCAACTGGGTAGAAGAGGAAACAACAGCAAGCATGTTTTACACACGTTTCCATCAGTGTCAAGGGAAGGAATGTGCTGCGAACTTTGTTTGCTTTGTTTACTGGAAACAGATTGTGTTTCTAGTGTCTATGGAGTATAGTGGCTACACAGAAAACATTCAATTTTGCAGGTTTTGTTTATAAAAAACGAACATGAATTGTATCCTGAATCTTTGAGAGCTTTCCTAATTTTATGACGTACTTAAGAAGCACAAACAAACTACAGTTGGAGACAGAAACAACTGTTTCTCCTGCGACTGCAGTGGCCCATGACGGCCAACAGGGGGCACCAGAGTCTAATGAAATGATTCAATAATTTTCCTGTAACATCTCAGTAGTTTTGGGACAGACAGCAAACATAAAAGTACTTTTCGTTACCCACTGCATGTACACTTAGTGTCCTTGTAAATCTTCCACTTCCTGCTATTTACTACCCTGCACTTCCCGTTGCTTATTCCAGTTTTCCTGCATCTCTCAGAAGTCGTTGTGAAGTGGTTTACCTTGAAACCTAGTGGCAGCCGACTCCCTCAGGGAGAAGAAGATGTCGCACATAACGGTGGGACAGCGGACACCGGAGGTGGTGATGACATTGAAGATGCGGTCCACATACTGGCGAAGGTTTTCCTGAGGAGGAAAAGTTGGGTCAGAGTGGCCGGATAACACAGTGATGAAGTTCAGACAGACAGACTGCTTCACACTAGAGTTCCTACTCTGTTTGTCTCCAAGTTCTCCGACTCCTTGAGCTTGACGGGGTCGATTTCGCAAGATTTGTGTTCTGTGCAAATCTGGGAAAGAGTATTTGTATGCTATTAAGACAGATATTCAGACATGTAAAACTAAAAAAGAAAGATGTGTTCATACCTTAAATGTCTACCCACTTTTCCACATTACAAACATAAAGGTCAGTGAATTTCTCTGGGGTTTTATACAATAGATCAGCCCTAAAGTACTGCATACTTGTGAGAAGGTGGAAACCATTCAACCAATTTTGCCTATTCTTCCTTTCAATAGTCAGCTTGGAGAGAAAGTATCCAAAACAATTTTTAAATCTTATAGATCCTGCATATAGGTCTGGACTTTGACTGGGCCACTGTAACACAGGAATATGCTTTGATCTAAACCAGGAGACCCAGATGTACTGCATGTTTTAGCTGTGTTGCTGCTCCAACACAACTGATTGAATTGGCTTAATTAGCTTCTCAGGTTCTGTACCAGTGAAACATCTAAAAAAAAAACAAAAAAAAACTGCAGTGCAGCAGCCTTTGAGGTCTAACCTTGGTCACAAATCTGGCTGTAATGTTTACAGTTGTTATTCTGTCAACTAATTCTTGAATTTTATAATCTAACTTTATTTCTGATCTGACTGCTGTGCTTCTTGGTCTTCAAAGATGCTGTTTGTTCACTACAGTACTCTCACAAACCTCAGCCCCTCACAGAACAGCAATTTATACAAACGTTCTACTGTAGGCAATGTGCTTCACTGGATTTTATTTAGTAGTATCACAGTAAAGAGGACTGCATACAAAATGCATTCTGAAAACCATGACTTTGTTTCTATTATGCTCTAGTGTTCCACTGTTACATGGAATATGTAATATTCACAATTTTGTTCATAAGATGGAGAGTGTGAAAAGATTTTCAGTTTAAAATGTCTTCTAAATTACTTTTGGAAGGGAACAGTAAAACCACAAAAAAAGGAGAAAGGCGTTTTAATACCTCGTCTATGATCGGTTTTAGCGTAACTTGCAGATAGTGCATCCCAGCCAGCTTCATGGTCTCATCAATACACTTCGAAGTCAGCGAGTTTCCCCGGAAAATGGTGTTTGGATCCCTATTTGTAAAAGAAAGGGGAGAACGCTGTGTTTTTTTTTCTTTTTTTTTTACAGAGTACAAATCTAAAGAGAAATAAATCATGTAGTAATTTAGTATCCAAGGTAAATCTTATTACGGTGGAACTATTTTGGCAAAAAAAAAAAAACTTTCTCTACAGCTGGATTTCTACCACCTCTGTGATTAAACGTGTGTTGACACAAAATGAATTGCAAATCCTCAATATACAAGCCTGGGATTCTGAATAGATGCAGCATATTTTTTGCAAGCAAATCATAAAGCTGGAGGATGAGTGGTATTGAGTTCCTGCTGTTTGTCTTGAAATCACTCACTGTGTGCGGTTGATTTCTGCATGAGCAATGGCACTGATGAAAGGCACTATTTTGCCGTAATGAAGAAAGAGACGCACGAGCGGGATGGCGGCTTCCTGCTTCTCTCGACACACTTCCCCCAGAATGTGCGCGGTGGACGCTGACACAGGCTGGACAGAGACACGTCGCAGAGGTTCAGAAAACAAGACAGCGGGATTAAAACACATTCGGACAGGGCAGAGTGGGGCAGGCGGCGTCGTTCACGTACCTCCACGTTAGCAGATTGCAGCAGCAGATCTCTGAGGGGAGTGTAGTGTTCGGAGGGGAAGACGTGGTCCTCAGTGTAAACAATGTTTAGACGCAGAGAGCCCAAGTCTTCCACTTTAACGGACTTCCCTCCATTCTCCCTGGGTAGCAGAAAGTACCTGAAGGGCAGGAATTAAAATAAAAATCTGAGTCATGACATGAAAACCACACTGATGAGTCAAAATAAAAACTGTTTAAAGCACCAGCTTTCTGGAGGCTTTTCCAGTCTATTTACCCGAGGACAGTTTGTGCAGCTCTTTTTAGGCCACTTACTGTAAATCTGAGATATGATAAAACCCAACACTCTAACCAGTCTCTGTTTTAATATTTCTACACTGGATTTTAGGCTCCATTTTACAAGCAGCCTGCCTCAAACACAGTCGGTTCTCAATTATTTTGTTGAGCCCTATGAGCCCTTTAAGCATGTTTAATGATGGCTGGTGAGCATTTGAACAAAGAAGAAATTCATTACAAGTGTTGTCTTAGTTTTTCACTTGAAGCTCATCACACCAGATTGTTTCCTCAAATATTTGTGGAAAAGGTCATCAACCACAGTTAGTACCAAACTGCGCTACGTCCAGAGTTTTAGCAACAAATGCACATGGTTTAGACCTAAAAAAATGAGCTAAAATCAAATCCAAATTTCTATCTTCTTTGTTCTGATTTTGAAATTGATCTTAAATTATTAACATTAAAATAACTTTTGTTGAATATAAAATTTAAGCTCCTGAATGTGTTCTTTAGGACAGAACATCTGTAGAAACAATTGTCAGTCTGGGACAATTATTGGGGTCAAGGTATATATAGCACTAAAAAAGCTAGGCTGCTAAAATTTTCATCATACCATTCTTCTAGTTTAAAGTCCTTTCAGTAAGATGTCAGATAAAATGCTAGTCACCAATGTTTTCTATGGCTGTATAGATAAAAGATAGCAGCAGTAGTTGCTCTTTTATTTGAAATAAAAGCAATTAAACAATGTTATACATTTTTTAATTGAGTCTTAAACAAAATATACTGCTCAAAAAAATAAAGGGAACACTTAAACAACACAATATAACTCCAAGTAAATCAAACTTCTGTGAAATCAAACTGTCCATCTAGGATGTGTTATTTGAGTGTTCCCTTTATTTTTTTGAGAAGTGTATAATCAATAAATTCATCATATGGACTCAGAGCGATGAAAATCTGTCCGCCTCACCAGGCATCATGCACTCCAGCTTGGCCCAAAACCCGCAGAGGGACTCGCACCCCACCCAGGAACTCGTCCCCAAACTTCAGGTTGCTGGCATTCCACAGATCCACCCTGAACACAAGTAATATGTTGTCGCTGGAACTCAAAGTGAAAAGTCTTGTTTTAAGTCCGTCAGGACAGCAAAAGGCTCACCTCAGAGCCAGTTTGTCGACGTCCTCCTCTTCAACATCAAACTGTCTCTTCGTGTAACTCAGTGGCCGCGTAACCTACAAACATGCAAGATTCAAAGATCAACCATTTTAGAGATTCAGGAAGCCTAAACATGTCAGCTAAGACTTTTGTCATGATCCACGCAGATAAAAAAAAAAAAAAAAAGCATAGTTAAGGGATACAAAGAACAGAGATGGGCTGCATATCTGAATCGGTGAGACACAGAAGAGAGGATTTGGTCAGAAAACACCCCAGAGTGTCTGTAGATCTGTTCATGTGGCAATTAGAAAGAAATAAAATGGTCTTGTTAGAAATCAATGGGCCAGATTGTTTGGTTTGTCTGAATCAATCATACTCTTGTCCAACTGGAGCTGCAGCGCGGAGGCCAGAGGGCGGAGCAGAAGAAAAATGTCAGTGCAGCGCTGCAGCAAGCGAGGGTCAACAGGGACAGTGGATATAACAGTATTTACTGTATTGTACAGAAACGTAAAAATAAATATAACTTTACTTTTTGTAAAACTAATTCTTTTATGCAGATTTTTTAGCGTGACTTTAATTTCAAATCTCATTAACTGAACGTTTTCTACATTAAAGACAATCATTTAAAATTTATTTGTATTCTCTTCATAGTTGCTACAACAGTCGTACAAATTTCTTTGTATGACCACATCAGCATCCCATATTGTGAAGTACTGGAGCTCAGTCAGATGAAGAACACTTTATGTCTATGTGATCACTTATCTCTGTTTTTTTGTTTTGTGTTATGTTGCAGCAGAGAAAAATGAAAGATACAGTGTGAAGCACTCTACACCAAAGCAATGCATACAACAAACCTAAGACGAGCCAAATATTAATGTGCTGTTCAAGGACAGGGTTGCTGTCAATTTAAAATTCTTAAATCTTAAATATTGTTGTAGAGATACAAATGTAAATGCAAATGATCCGGTTTACACATTTTTAAAGTTACCTAATTTTATTCTAAGGCGTAAAAAACAACAACAAAAAAACAAACATTGGGACTACGCCTAATGTGGCATCATACTAATGTATCGCCCAATCAGTCGGCTGGGTTGTGTGACCCAGGAGGGATGCAGTCAGTTGTCTGGATCGCTTCTACAATGGAAAAGTGAACCATAGACTGGTGCCTACTGGGCATTATAACAAGTCTAACATTTTTGTTTTAAATTCTTGTGTTGCTGCAATGAAACTGTCATTTTTACTCGGGATTAATATACTGGCATCCACCATAAAAACACATCTGTAGGAAGCAAATTTATCTTAATCTACCTCAAAGTAGAAAGTTTCTTCAAACTGGGGATTGTTGGTTTTCCTCTTAACCTTGGTCTTCTTGGCTTCGGACCTGAGTTACAGAACAAATGCAAAGAAACATATAAAACATTGTTTTCCCAATTCAGACCAGTGATAAATGTAAAACTACAGCCAGGCTCACCTCGAAGGACCGAGTAAGGATACAGCAGCGTAGGGATCACACTGTCCATTGACGATTGGAAGGCCTTGGCACTCCAACACTCTGTTAAAAATAGATGTTAACACATCAGCACAATACTGGGCAGGAGTCTCACACTGTCTGCATCAGATCTTAGTGGGTTAAGTGGTTCAAAATTCCTCCTGAAAGACCCGTAAATCAATATTTAATTTTATATTATTACACAGTTAAAAGTATGATGAAACAATAAAGGGCTGTGCAGTTTCCACTGGGAATCAAAGCCGAATCATGGCCTTTTGCACAGCTTTTTGGCTCCCTGGTTCCCACACATATGATCTCTGTACTTCCATCAATCCTCCTGTACAGCAGAAGTCAAAATATCGTGACAGGAAACAAGATGATAGATAAAGTCCCTGCTATCTGTGCAGCGAAAAGATAGATTAGAGCTGTGAGCTTCCAATCTTACGCTGTCTGCTCTGAAGACTGGTATAATCACTTTATTAATAGATAACACTGGAGCTGTGGTGAGTTCATGTGCTAAAAATGGCTTAACTCAGCTTTATTATGTAAAATAATGATAAAATTGAGTCTGGATAAATCCCACAGGCACTCACAATGGCAACAAAATCCAAAAGTACTTAAAGCGAGACTGGCATCCGCCCCCAGTTACATAAAAGGGCCTTATCTTTGTGTAGTCCAACCTCCTCAAAGACAATGCTCGACAAGCAAACAGTGACTAACAACGTCACTGTGTGTCTGCTGCAGAGAAGAAAAAACAGCTTCCTTTCTCAATTAATACAACAAAGAGAAAGAAATCCTGGAGGCTTCAAGAGAATATTATATCCCTGCATTCGTCTCACTTCAAGCATGTTACAAGCATGTCTAGAAAAAAAGCTCTTAGCAGCACTGAAATTAATTTTTTTATTGAATGCTATGTGGCCTTATTTGTTCAAAAGCCCTAAAAATACCCATCTTTCACTTGTATACATGTGTCACAGATACTTTGAGTGTCTGCCTGTCTGTACAGAGGCTGACCTGCTGCACCATGACATCATGCTGTAAGGGGATTAGCGCCCAAACAGGGCACCCCGGAGGACCAATCACTTCCTGTGTGTCACTGTGATGCACCACGAGTCACACAACATGATGAATTAAACAGCAAATTACAGCGCTTCCCAGAGACACATGAGCAGCTTGGACATTCCTCCTGGCACACACACACACACACACGTCTGTAATAAGGAGGAAGGTGTGTGCCTGGTTAAGCTTGGCTAATGCTGGAGCACTTCCTGTCCAGTAAGCTGGTTTATATAACCCCTGCTTGGCCTACAATACATCCAGCCTCCTCTTTCTGTCATCACGTCCGTGAGCTCTGACAGACCAGACAGCCAAGCAGACTTGTTTGTTATAGTCAACATTACTCATTCTAGGCTAATGTGCTTCTGCACCCACGGTTCCTGTCAGAGACAATTACTCAAAGAAAAAAAGAAAAAAAAGAGGTGAAGAATTACTTTACAGCTTCTCAGCTACCTTCAACAAACCTGCAATTATAAAGTACACTTGATTATGGGTCAGTGTCGCCATGTCACATTCATGAGAGCAGCAACCTCCAGCACATAGATCTTTCTTGTTTTTCGATGTATCGCTTTTTTTAAAAAATTATTATTTAGCAATGAAACACAAGAAGTAAATGCTGGAGAAAGTTATTTTTTTCAGTGGGGGTGACAGAGCGGAAGACTGAAGCAAAAACCTCAGCAGGAAGGGGAACTTAGTTGAGTCAGTGACATTTGTGGTTGAGAGTTGGAAAACGAAAACGAAATCTAAAGCAATCTACAGTAAATGAAACTCACACGATACTAAGATCCAAACTATGACGAGGCTTGAAAACTCTGCATCATACTGTAACTAGTCAAGAACAGAGAAAGACAAGACACATTTCATATACTGGAAAATCAAAATCTTTATCCACCACTTGAACGTCTAACTTCAAAATGCAAAAAGGAGAAATAGAAGCAAGAGATATTGAAGCCGAGTTGACAAATGATTGAAACTGCTTCTAAAGACAAGCAGGATGTTCTTTATCTGATCCAAATGTTAGCGTTATTAGTCTGAAAGAAATCAAAATGAGGTTTTTCAGTCATTTTTGGACAGACACTGATAGTACAAGAGGTCTTCTCTGTTGTGCTGCCAAATCCAGTGTAGTTTTGTTTTTAACTTACTGATAAAAAGCTCGGTAGAATGAATTGAATTTCATGAGGTATCATTTACAATGACTTTTCAGGTATGTTTTTCTGTTTTTTACTCCCCTCATAAGAAGGTTTTGCCAAAGTAAGTTTACATATTGTCTGAAAATCAAATATATAACATAAAAAATCAAAAATGTATTCTGAACAACTAGATATGATAATTTTTCATAGGTGGAATTCAATATTTGACGTAGCAATGGCTAAATGGTACGTTTGATGGCTGCACAATTAGGAAAACATGCAACTGAGATACTACTGTTAAACACTGCAATATATAAACCTAAATTTTCCTCAATTTTTCTCAGCACCTTTTTATGTTTATTGTCATAAGGCTCCCGTCCCTCTTGCTGATCTTACAGAATAAGTCCCTCCAACTGGATGAATATGCAACATGCTAATGTTACCAAAGCAGTCTGTAGTGATTAGCATACTGTACACTGATATTGCAGCGATTACTGCAATATCATTTGTTGTACAACTCTGACACTGTGGTAAAATATCAAAGCTTAACACACAGCACTTATTTTAAAACGAGAAACAACCACTGCTGTTGCTGCTGTGGTTGTGGTTTCTCAAATCGGTTAATGCTTGATTTACATGCGTTTGTGCTAACAAACACCCCAAACCTGAAGCAACCACTTTTACCTTGTTAAAAAAATGTTAGTATATTTTAAAATTATGAACACATTTTGAAAGGGAATAGTGATATGATATCAATTGAAATATTACTAAATTTTGACTAATGGGTTGAGAAAGGCAGCCATGTTGAGAAACGTTCCTGTCATTAACACTGTGTTGGAGGGTAGTTGATTATCCAATTCCCATTTGGATTTGGATAAATGGTCAAAATGTTCAATTTCAAAAGTTCAGACTTTATCTGCTCATAAAGTTTAAAAACAGAACATGAATACTTTATAATTATTTTCACTTTGATAGTCTCTGTTTGGCCCTTTCTATTTATTAAGACAATGAAAAGTCCAGCTGTAAAGCTTCACAAACATTAATGTTGCTCTTTTTAACACCATGGACAACCATTTCTAAAGCTTTCTGGTCTATGAACAACGTTTCTTGAAGCACCAAGACAAAATCATAATCACCAGACTCAAAGTTGGCAGACATTAGAGATATTCTAAGCGTTGGTAATTTGCATATCCCAAAATAATTCCTCAACGTGGCTTCAAAGAGTCAAGGTAGTATTTTTATTAAGAGAAAACTAATCTAAATATGCAAATGTGACGATCAAATGTTGAAGACATCACGTATGTGGCTAATTCAATTCTGAATGAGCCTACATGTGTGAATGATTTATGTGGTTTGTGGAGCTGAATGCACGCAGCAACTCTTTCGCCTCGCTCTCACGTGTCTTCCTAGAGAAATCTGACGAGATGACCTGCTGCTCTTCGCTCTAAGCTCCTTACCAATATGTGATCTGGGAGCAGAGCCACACTGGCTCATCATCAAACCTCCTTACTGCTTGTTGCAGATGCACACACTAACACGCAATAACCCATCAATGGCTGTATCATTCAGTCATTGATGAATGTTCCTCTGGAACACACAAAAAACAATCACATCTTACGCACATTTGTGATTTCTAACCAACATATTTTCAAAAACGTCGAAGACTTATAATGAAAAGTGGAAAACAACTCATTTCCAGTCATAAGGCCACGTAGTGCAAAAGCAAAATAAAGCATTCTGCAGCAAAACCAAAGCTTGCTGTTTCAAGCATGACTACATGCAGCACAGCAAGCATTAATCACTGCTGAGTACCTTACAATAACACGAGGAGCTGGAAGACCACTCAATGCTCTGCACTCGGCTCTGAGTAACTGACAGAATATTTTATGCTTGTTTTTAAAAGAGACTATTCTTGTTTAGTACACCACACATCCCTGTTGCTTACTGATTTCCAGTTTCCTAACATATTCAGAAAAGTTACAGTAGTACAGGTAAGTAACTATGAAATGTGGCAAAAGAAGGAACAACAAAAAGGTTTCTTATATTACTACTTTTGATTTGGGAAATATTAAGTGAAACATAGGTATAACTTTGGAGCTTTATTTCAATCTGCCACCATCATCATCATCGTCATTTTGCTTATTCTGTGTGGGTAAGATAAAACTTACACCTCCTCAAGCCATTTCCCTCCCCCCTTTTTTTTTAATAATTTCAGTTTTTTTTAACTTTAAAAACTACATTGACTCTACCTTTAGAAAGTTTGAGAAATGAAAGTTCTTCTTGTAGCCATGAAGATAAACACTGTCAGTGCTACGTTCTCCTTTCTTTCTAGTTATGGGGAATGGCTAGTTGTATTTCACAATGTTAAATAGGGGAGCAAAAATGTCCTGGATTACATTACCACAAACTCAGGCATGATGCCAATTGTTTTAATGAACTAGTCAGTGCATTGTTGCCTTCAATTTTCCATTATGAGCAATAACAGTCGTAAGGAAGCGGAAAAAACACAATGTAGTGACAAAATGGTATTGCAATGCAGAGAATTGTAGGTTCAATGTGACTGTACTGGACTCTCAAAAAATTGCAACATATGTTTTATAAATTACCAAAAAATATTTTAAACAATTGCAAAGCAATAAAACAGAGACAATATGAGAAAGAATAAGGATGTTTTTTGTGTGTGTGACTCACCGTGTGGCCAGTTTATGATTGACCACTCCACTGTCGGTGATAACTTCACTCAGGCGCAGCTCAAGGTGTACTTTTCCCTGTGAGACACACAAACATAATCCAACATCTAATTTAGTTCATGTTGTAAGGCATGTGAGACAGAAACAGACTTTGAATGTACAGGTAACATCCTCAACCCCTTTTTGGACCTTTTTACCTCCTGTACTGCTCATATTATCACCTTTACTATCAGTACTTTAACACAACAGTGAATCTGGAAGCATACAAAGAAAGGCAGTGTTGGCGTCTCCTCTCTCTCTTGATCATCCTGAGTTCAAGATCCTCTTCTCTTCAGATCACCCTAAAAGGATTTGGTTCTGACAGACGGCCATGTTGGACTGGATCATTACCCTGCTGATGATCCATTTTCTGTTTTTTTTGTAGAGAAAATAAGATTTTTCTATACAATATCCAGCTGTTTTACAGAGTCCATTATGCCATGCACTGTAGCAACACTTTCAGGGCCCTTAGAAAATTAGAAGGCCCCACAGCATGACAGATCCTCCACCAAAACAAACAGTTTGATTGAACACTTTCATCTTCTGTTTCACACTAGATCTACCTTTGTCAAATACCACATGTTTACATTTGTGATGGTAGGATAGAAATTACTTTTTCATAGCATATTTCTCCAAATAACCGGAGCACGTAGTAGATGGGGTATCATGGTTTTATGCAGAAGTGCCACTCTTTGCTGCTATTCCAACATTTCATTTTACTGAACTACAGGATA
This sequence comes from Poeciliopsis retropinna, assembly GCA_010277075.1. Lineage (NCBI taxonomy): Eukaryota > Metazoa > Chordata > Actinopteri > Cyprinodontiformes > Poeciliidae > Poeciliopsis > Poeciliopsis retropinna. Next base: position 19,649,863 of record VMRM01000006.1, on the reverse strand, counting down.
AATTCACAGCTAACTGAGATGCATTCTAAAATTTTCAATCTGAAAATTTCCTGATTTTAACTTATTTTTATTCTTTCTACACACCCCTACAAAGCATGCCAATAATTGTGGCACAGCGTTCATATTTATTTGAATCGAATCTAATAACACCATGCAGCATTTTCTAATCTACAGATTTGTTTTCATGTTATGAGGCGCTCAATTAAACACAATTTTAAGCTTGTCATAAAATACAGCAAAGCGCACTGTCATACTGATGAAGAAATCATTTAACACGCTGCCAGATAATATTCCTTCTTTCAAGATTTGTGTGTTTCTGTTTGGTTCTTTATTAATCAAAGCTCCTCAGCTGTAAACAAGCGGTAATCCCCCCCTGACAGTTGAGCAGAATAACTGTGGCAGGTCATCATGCTGGAGATATTTTCCTTCTGAAGTGATTGGATTAATGACATAATGACAGTGTAGTGGTGCAGCTGTCTAGAAAAGCTCCATTAATTAACAGCATCAGTATGCAAACTCACAGGCGTTGCTGCTTCTGGGAGATTCAAACGGAGGGGAATACACACACACACACGCATGCTCGCACACACGCATGCATGCACAGGCCAAACAATGCGTCCTCTATTGAACAGAGAAGAGAGACACTCTATCTTCCTACTTCATTTGATCCATCTCCTTCGCTTTTCTCTCAGAGCTGTGTGTCTCTCACGCATCCTTCCTCTTCCCCAGCTCCACGGATGAATGTGTCTCTGTTTCAGATTGCTGCTCCGGGGCTACACACACCCATCTGTCTGCAGATGTTACTGCTCACTGTTCACTCTGTGTGTCTGCGAGTGTGGGTGACTGACAGTGCTGAATAGTGAATGGCAGAAAATGTTGCACACGCAGCCAACAAAGCACGATGAATGAAAGTGGCGAAAAGGCACTCAGCACTTAATAACGGGAAGAGTTTTTGGGAAGCTGCAAGCACATATGTCGTCTTAATTGTTTTTTTTTTTTATGTTTAAAACCAAGATACTTTAACCCCTGACGATTTATCTGCAAATTAAACCTTAATACTCAAAAAAAAAAAACAACAAAAAAAAAACTAATAATGGCAATCGTTCAAAATGTAGCCAGTTTAATGTTTGGGAAAATATTTAATCAGGACAAAAATGTCCTTTTATTTTTGCTGAAAATCTTTTGTCCTTTCAATGCTCGGACTTACAACCAGCACAGCTCCCAAAAGACCACAACGGAGCGCAAAAGTACAATGTAATCTCCTACTTATGTACACTACTTGTTTTGTACTCGTTTTCCGTACATGTCACACAATATTGTTGAGTTTGAAAATTTGCCTGTTCTTAAATTACAGGTTTGTACAGTTAACACTTGTTAACATATTGGAATTTGCAATTTTGTATTTATGTTTATTTCAAAGTTCATGCCCTCTGGTAGTCAAGTAGTCATTTCTACTGAGTGTTATTACAGCGTGTGTTTGCGTGTGTGTGTGTGTGTATGTGGGAGGGGGAAGAGAGGATGTGGTGGGCAGGTTGCTTGTTTATAGACATAAATATTTCAACAACATTGCACTTTACCAACTATGGGTCCAAAAAGAAGGGTTATGTTTTCATTCTATTTCATTCTTATTGTAAACAACTACAATTGGATCAAATCAGATATTTGAATAGTTTAAGTTTTAATTTTGCGAAGGTAGAAAAACAGGATTTGGTTGGAGGAAGATGCAAAAATACTGGAATTTCCTCCTACTGATGCTGCCTTACCAACAGCTACTGAGATGTTTGAGGCTTTACGATGTCTTTCTGTTCAACATGACAGCAAAGGCTGCAGTTCAATATGCAGTTCAAGACTGGTTTGAATGTTACATTCTAGCAAATTCTAATTTGGTTGTAATCAGATCACTCTGAATAGAAAAGGATATAAACTTAGCCTCTTTCAAGCTCATCTCGAAGGTTTTGCATATGTTTCCTCTTCTACTCACCAGTAGAACATAAAGTGACAAAGGTTAGTGGATGTTTTTTTGTTTTTTTTAAATTATTATTTCCACAGAAAACACAGAGATCCAGGTGACTTTGACCCTGCAGGTTTGAATGTTTCAGGTGCACACAGGCTGTGTTTGTTTGGGTTCTGTCCCGACTCCCAACATTAACAAACACAGACACAGTATCATACAAATACACACATGCATATCCAGGGCGAGGCACTGGGTGATTCCTGCTTTGATATGGGAGATTCAGAAGAAATTGTTTGTGTGGAATATTTTAGCCTTTTTTTTTTTTTTTTTAGTGATGTTTATATCACTAAAAATCGGCAACGCAGACTTTAAAATGTCTCAATCTGAGGCGTATTTATAACCTTATAAATACGCTACACGCACATGGCCCATTTAAGAACAAAGTTCAGTTGAATAAGTTGCTCTTCTACAGCTATTTGAAAGAAACCAGAGATTTCTCCAAAGTTAAGGAGTGACAACCCCAGGGACCTATTATATGGCAGTTTAACAGAGGAACTGGAAGGATAATTAAAAGACCAAAAGCAGCAGAAATACAAATCTGTCATGTAAGCAGGCCCAAAGCGTTGTATAATAATAATAATGCAGTTTAGATCAACTGTGACTTTCACTGGAACCCGGCGACTAAAGATCATGAAACGGGAGGATGTGCCAGTTAAGTTTTGGTTGGCTGCTGCTGTATCCAGAGCTTTAGGTCTAATCTGTGTTGCTGACTGTTTTGGGACAAAAGACAATTCTGACTTAAAAACAAAAAAAGCAGATGATCAGTTCTTAAACTTATTTACACTTCATTCATTTTTAAGAACTAGGAAATAGCTGAAGAACTGAAACAGTTCGTCATAGTTACGTGGCAAAATGTGATAGAAATGTAGAAATGTAGAAAATTGTCAGGTAAAAGACAAAAAACTGAAAGAAAAATCAACCAAAATACGTAGAAATCTTCCATATATTATGATGACCAGCACATAAGTCCAGAAAAGCGTGGGGGCTCAGAAGTAAAATAAAAGTAAATGACAGACTCAGAGATTTTACACATAAATACAGAGATGAATGCACTTGATGTTGACTGAAAAACGCTGGTCAAAAAAATATAGAAGTGAATACATTTTACATGTTCATGTCATACTTTTCCATCCGAGTATAAAAACAAACAACCATGGATTCTTTATGATAAAAAAAAAAAAAAACAAAGAGGAAAAGTGCTCGGTGTTTGGAAAGCTTGATTCTGTTTTCTCTCTGTACTGACCTGCACTTCTGAGTCAGCGCTGACAGGCTGCAGCTGGAACCAGGTGTCTTTCCCATGGTATTTTTGCAGGTCCTCTTTCTTCACAGCAACTTTGCCTACACACACACACACACGCACACACACACACATGTCAGCAAACAAAGACAAATGAGCTCCAAACTCAACTCACTTTATGTTTTTCCAAAACGGCCTATGTGTTCAGATTTAATCTACAGCAAAAGCTCGACAAAGACCCATGCACAGCGCTCACATGTCTGCTCACGCTCTGTAAATCCTCACACATCCATCCATCCATCTCTGTGTAACCCAAACAGGCACCTGAAGAAGAAATACACACAACATGCACTGTGGTGGCCTGGAGATAACCCCAGGAAGTAAATCGTACCACCTGCAATCATTCACAACTCGCACACAATCAGGGCGGAGTTGTGAAGATATATCAGTTTGCGGTAAGTGATCAAACCCACTTAGATTCCTAGAGTCACACCGACACACCCAAAACCACGGAGAAACTTCCACTCACTGCAAACACACAGGGATCATTAATATAAGAGAGCAACTGGTAAATTATTATTCCTCTTGCAGTAGGAGAGATAAACACTGAAAATTTAGCTGCAGTGTTTCGTGGAGGTATTATCATTTTGGCCATTTATTAGACTTTTTGTATTCCAGTTCCAGTTGTATAGCTGAGTACTTCCTGGGTTTTCTTCTTGCTGTTTTCTAAACTTCAAGGCAAATCTGCCTTTATTGATTTGTACATATGCTCTCATGTTTTTCCCCATTTTTAAAAGTGACACACCATAAATATACCCAAAGGAAGCTACAAGTTTTAGTATTTAAAAATTCCGACACACTGATCAACCTTAAAAATAAACTAAATTTATTTTTAGGGGGAAATAAATTCCCCTAAAAATGATTTTATAAGGAATATTCTTTATCTTTACACCAAACTGTTTACCTGTTGAACAAGTGCTCAGATTAAATATAGTATAGCATGTTTTTCTATTTTTTAGTATAAATAATACATCTTAGATGTATGTTTTACCCATCACATTACAACAAAAACAAAGTAAAAGTAAATGTGGGAGATGATGTGGTGCTTGGAAAGAAACAAAACTTTTACAAAACACTTTTAGATCATTTTATATCACTTTTTGAAACTTATTTTTATTTGTTGGCATTTAATTGAGGCCAGATACAATATAAAACTTTCAGATTCCAGCTTTTCAACTTTTTTATTTTATTTACTTATTACTACTGTTTTTTGTAACATTACTATTTTTTTTTCTCTCTTTCTCTTTTTATTAACCTAATTCATTGTGTTATTATTTTTATGCAGCACTTTGGAGCAAATTTTAAACCTGTGCTACATCAAGAAAAATGACATTGACATTAAAATTGAAACAAATTTCAATATGTCATCGCAGCAGGCCAATCAAGCTAATGCCACCTCCCTGGTTCTCCTTTTTTCTACATCATAAAACTGTACCAGACAAAAACAAAACAAAACAAAACAATTTACCTCTCTAAAAGTTAAATATCATCTTGTTTGGAATCTTGTCATTTTCTTCCTGCCTACCCAAAAGACTTTTGATTTTTACTTTGCAAACTCCACCTTGTCATGTCTGCACATGGTTTGCTGGAGAGAAACCAAAGCTCACAACTGTGCTTGCAGCCGTCTTGCTGACTCAGGCTTGCTGCATGTTACTGAGACGTACTGTGAGACTAGAGAATTTAAAGTTTGAGCTTGTTAGCACTGGTAGGAGCTGCTGAGGGTGCAATGCCTCTGGTATACTGACATCAGTTGGATCCTGAACAAAGAGAAACGTGAGCGTCTGCAGGAACCTCTTGAGCGACGAGACAGTAAACCTCCAGACGTCTTTTATTTTTAGCCCCACTCCAGCAATGAAACATCTTTGACTCAGCGTGCTGCCATGAAGACAGAGACTGGCGTCCAATTAGATCTCGTCAGGGTGTAAACACCTGTTGGCAGCCAATCAGATTTCAGGAAGAGAAGCCTGGCTCAGTCAGACAGGGTGTAATTATTGGCAGTGATTATTCTCAACGCCGAGGGATGATCGCATGTGATGAGTGAATAAAACTACTTTAAAAGATTCTAAAATAAAAATTAATTAAATAAGAAGGAGATTACGTTGGGTTTAATGAGTTGATTCGCTTTTTGTGTCCTACTAGAGAAAAATGGCGTTTTTAGCTTTAGCTGCTACAAAACACAATCATCTACGACTAGAATGATTTTTCACTGCAAGTCGATTTTCAAGCTCAATACTAGATGATAATGGGGCTGAAAAGGGGAGCATTAAACAGAGAGATGAGCTTAATCCTCACCGATGCTGGAGTCCCTCCTGAATACGTCCCTGTCGAAAATGTAGAAGGAGAGATGTCTGAAGCTGCGTGGGATCTCGCAGTAGAAATCCTCCCCGTAGAAAGGACTGCAGGAAAGAGACAGACTGGGGTCAGAAACTCATACAACTTATCACTTTATTAAAGTGTGTTAAAGTTGTTTTTCCTCTTACAATGTTTACTGTGTGACTTCGTGAATGAGAAGCTGCAGTTTCCAGAAAATAGCACAGCACAGCATGGTATATTTAATCTTATCTTCTTGAAAGTTTTTAAGATCAAAGTTTAAACAAACAATTGAAAACAAACTAAAATGAAGATAATTTTGTTGATTTGGAACCGCAGTTGTGTGGACGTTTTTCCTGACAATTGAGCCGGGAGACACGCATGTGAACCACAGACCCAGAGACCGTTTTCTCACTCAGAATAAATTATTCCTTCAGATTTAATTTCAAATTTAGTTTAAAACCACTTTCTTTAAACCACAGAGAGACCGACTCACTGTTGTGTAAAAAAGGGCTTTATTCAGAATATTATGAACACTCAATGTCTCATAATTTACTCTAATTACTTTCTGCATAGTATTTTATGTTTTTTTTTTTTTTTTGAATGTTTAATTTGGTCAAATTTGGTAATATTATTTTCATTACTCAGGAAATAATTCCAGTGGCGAGCTCTAACACTAAGTTGCATTATTGTTGTTTATTTTTGATAAATATACAAAACCTAATTTGTTTATTGTTTAAGATATGTTCTAAGATCCCTGAAAGGACATTTATGCTTCAGATCATTTTAACAGGTAAAGAGACTCATTCATTTCATTCATGAGTCGAGTGAATACTGGAGCAGCACGTTTTACTGAATCACAATCATCGTCTCAAATGTAATGTGTGCAATCATATAATCCCAAAGAACTGATTGCATGCAATATTTTTGAAGGATGTCGTACGTCAGGTGCCGCACTTTCACAATCTACATGTCAAGAATATATTTGGCCAATTTAAAAGCCATCATCTGATGCAAGGCTTTGTGATGTAGCTTAGTAATAATTGCTGTTGTCATTGCGACATTCAGCAACACTATTGCGATATGTTTTACTTAAATTGTGCACTCGTACCTTATTCATTACAGGCTGTTTCCACTATGAGTACTAGCTGGACTTTAACTTCCCGAAACATTTGATCTAACCAGGTGTTTTTCGTCTGCGTTTTCGGAACAGGTCTTTCTCTGAGTGAAGGACGACATATCTCTGTCCACCACAACAGTCGCGTCCGTGTTGCAACGAAAAACAACGACATCAGCGTGTGCAGCATTAGTCTTAAACTTCTTCGCAGTGACTGCAGGCGGAAACCTGGTGTGTGATGAGCAGTCCTTGACAGTCAATCGTTCACATAAAACAATCTGCAAAACGATATTTCAGAACACTAATGCTGCAAAATTTTACAATAATAACAGAAGTCTTAAATATATCCACTTAGGTTGGCAAATTTGGATAATTTGATTGAAAAACACTGATATCTTTTTCAGCAAGGGTTGTAGGATGAAACTACTGCGTTTGCAAATTGTGTAATTTAAAGATAACAGATGCTATGACAAGCAGATGAGTACAGAGCTGAGGATAAAATGCTGAGACATGAGAAATGTTTGGTTTCCCCCCCAACTACAAAACTGCACATTTAGTTCATTCCAAAGGTCCTTCCTCCCAAATAGGGATGTTTTTGGAGTAGATTTTTTTCCACTTTTATCACTTTTGTTGCTGGTTCCTGTTGTGGAATCAGGACCAGGAAATGAAGGAGGGAGAAAAGAAACCCAAGAAAACTATCCGTGTCCCTGAATAGGTGAAAAACCGTATTTCCTCCATCAAACAGAAGTGGCCGAATCTCATCAGTTAGACTTCAGTCAAGAATCACCAGGTTAATCTGTAAACAGTTTCTGCGTCTGTAACAGATTCTTCCCATCTTGGTGACTGGGAGCCAGGCTGTAGGTGTACTTTCACCTTCGGTTAAACACCCCAACATTGTCAACATTGAGACGCGATTGATTCGGTCAATTAATCACCTCCCACATGGAAAATAAAGCCTGCAGGTATGTCTTTCCACAAATCAGTAGAAAAAAAAGGGATTTTTCAGCCTGTTTGCCTGCAACAAAAAGGCCTGCTTCCCACAGTTTGCCTCACATAAATGACAACTGCAGAAATCACAGCAATAAGGATCTTGTGAGCCAAGCCCTCGGGGCAGCTGCTGTTGCTAATTATCGATGTCTTCCGCTGCATGGCGAACGTGAAGACAGACAGAGGAGAAGATGAGTGAATGGGAAGGAGCATGACTACACTTATCAATGATCTAGCAAATAAATGCGTTTCAACTTATTTAGCCATTTTATTTAATTTTCTCTAAGAGCTACCTGAAAGACCTCATGTTCATCATCTAAGTTGACAACTGTTTTTTGTTTTTCACTTTATTAAAGACTTGTATATTTTACAATAGAGTCAAATAATAAAAACATTCCAGAAATATAGTGCAAGTTTTCTGCTACTTTTACTTTGTTCTGTATCGACCACACAGAGCAATGCGCAGCAAAAGACGAAGAGGGCGATTTTACAATTATTTTGGACCAACACTACTGCTGTTTCCTCATGGTCAATTTAACTCTTAACAACAGTATTAATAATAACAACATGCTAATTGTAATAATGAAGTTGTAAAAGTGTATCATCCACTATTAGAAAACATTAACAGAAAATGTAACTGATCACTAGAAAAATTTGATGTCTTGTTGTTACGTTTGTGTTTAAAATCTCTACTTTCTTCTTTCTTAATGAAATTATTCTACGGCGGCGGCGCAGCTAAGCATCACCTGTAATAGAATAGTCTTTTCGCCCCCCAGCGTTGTCTGGATGCGCAAAATTTTGCTATGTAAACAATAACATGCAGGGGGTCTATATTTGTAAATATGATTGTGATTAAGTCAGTGCCTCACCAGCTATGAACCTCACCTCACGTCACTGCTGATAGCCTGACTTATTACAGAGCAAATTATATCAACTCCCATCATTACCGCATCATGAGCAGAACAGTGAATTTGATGGTTTTGCCATCAAACCTTGGCATTGTGGGAATCTCGAACTAATCCAACACTAATTAAATCACAACATTTATAAACACCAAAACCAAACTGCTACTTTTATTGCTCTCAAACGTTTCCACAGTGTCATCCATCTAGCTTTAGAGAAGAAGGGAGGATGTACTTCATAATTACAGCTTCAAACAACAAACACACAGAGCAATTGCAGCCCAGCACACAATGAAAGTGTGAGGAGATTCAGAGATGACTGGATTTAAAGCTTGTGATGCACAATGGCAATCTAACATGTGATTCAGTTTCTGCGCTGCTACAGTTTCTATAGGCTCTTCTGCTGGAAAGTTGGCTGCCTCTTGCATCTCCTGCCCTGAGTTGATAAGGCCAATATCATGGGAGGCAGAGTTCCAACAAATAACCTTTAGATGTTGCTGTAACAACTCTTTGTTTGAGTTCATATGCTAAATATTGAAATCCCTTTGTTGCATGATACAAAAACAGAACCGTTTGGCCCATCTTTAATCTAAGAAGATAGAGTTCATAAATATTAGAAAGCCTTAAATTAAATTAATAAAACAACATCCCAATTATTGACGGGATGGCAATGCCATCCTATTCTATTCTATTTTCCTATTTTTTCCTTGCACTGATATGAAAAAATAATAATTTTCTTAATTATTTTTGCATAAGAAGACAAGACAACGGAAAAAGGGGTTTAAACGCACCAAAGTGACTTTTCCACAATTTTGGTCCTGAAGACCTCTTCTTGGTCCAGGTTGACAGTGCAGTAGCAGTCCCTCATCCTGTTCGGTCCCGGATATGGAGGAATGTTTTTTGCTTCCCCTGCACAAACAAAAAGAGATTGAGTGAGATTAATTATGTCCCGCAGAGGCAAAGATAATGTGTTTATTCAGGCTTCCAGTGATAACTCATTTTCAGAACACTAAAAGCAAACAAAGCATAAAAAAAATAAATAGAATTATGCAAGTTCACACCTGTTCAAGCTGCAAGAGTGTGTGTGTGTGTATGCATGAATGCTCGTGTGTGTGTGAAGATCGGCTCTTTTTTCTATCCCACCACCAAACCTGGCAGCACGATAAATGAGATTACCTCTGCCAAGATGGCTCCTTTTACATCTCACACACATATCATACCAAGGTCTCCCAGAGACGCAGTGAGCAGAAGGACATGTGAACAGGCGTGAGTTTCCGCTGTGCTGCTCAGATCTGTGAATGAAGGAATCTGCGTGGGACATTTCCTGAAATCTTTGGTCTCAATCTGCTCGTCAGACATGTGTGACAGACAGCACTCCCTTTCACAAAAATGCTGTCCTGCCACCCACTGAGACAGACATGTGCACATACACACACACACACACACACGCACACAACACAAAGGTGGTGCTGCAGTCCTGCAGGACCAATATATTCTGCTTCATGAAGCTGCGGTCCCAGTGCTGTACTCCTTATTGTGTTTCTCTTCGCCCAGAGGACCCACAGGACTCTGAGTCTTTAGTTACACATGTGTTAACTAACCATGTCAGTGTTTGCTCCAATAACGCCCCATCTGTACAGGAATCCGATGCAGCTTTGTCTCACCATATCACTTTTGTAAGATCCAAACACTCAGGGATCATAAAAGATTCTAACATTCATATTATTTCTTCTTCTTTCAATCATATATTCAGCTGACTCATCTACCCAAAAGCTACAGAGGCCTACTGTGGAATAGTAAAAAAAGTTAAATAACCTTATCATTTTAATTCAGTTAAATTTGGTTTGAGATGATCATGTTCATTGTAAGTTTGAGCAAAGACCCGACTGCTTCGCCATATTAACACGATGATTTCAAACAAAACTGTGCAACATAATCTAATTATTTTTATTGGAAACAATTATTTATACTGCTACAAAGATTAATTACTGTATTTACCATATATTTACCGTTAATTTGATACACAGACTTGAGCTCAGGTTAGCTTTAGTATTTGTTTTCATGTAAATGTTCTTATTGCTCTGTAATAAGTTTATTGCAGAGCAACAAAAGAATAAAAGGTATGGCATAAAATTATTCCAAAATAGTTTTTCATATATGCAGGAGGAAGTTGTAGCATTGTTCTTTCTGCTAGCTGGTCTGCAGTGTACAGCAAATATGGGGGGAAGGGCCATACAAGATAAAACATCTTCCACTTCAACACTTATCTTGTTCTCTCATTGAAATGGCTTATTTTTGCCTTTTTGAAACTAACTTTAAAAATGTGGCATGCACTGGCAACAGATGTATAGTTAGTGGAATCCTATTTTGAAAACAATCGCCATAGATAAACCTATGAGCCCCTATCTTGTGTCCTGCAAGCAAACAAAGCGAGACAAAAACATTAAACCGGTTTGCTAAGAAAAATATTCGGTTGCTGCAACAGGAAACAGTAGGCATAGACTCAGTTGCAGGCCCCTGCAACCGAAACCAAAGTGGAAAAGAGGGAAAACGTTGACATTTGACACTGGAGAGCCCGCTGTGAAAAAACAAGACAGACAATCTGCTCATGGATTACAGAAGTCATTTGTCCTGCACTGATTTATCAGACCCATCGGACTTTTCAATCACTCCGCTTTCTAAACTCATAGAGACAAATTAAAGATCTTTTGCCCCTTTCATTAGACATATACCGCCGGTCTTTTAATATGCTATGATATTTTGGTTCAGGACATGCATGTTATCACGGTACCAGTTGAATTCTTCAGAGAGATGAGGTAAAACACGTCGGAGGACGGAGGTGAGTAGTTGCATTTGTGGAAACACAACACATCATTTTAAGGATTTGGATAAAACCAGGGGTCTATTTAAATATTAGTTCCAGGCTGACACAATACCTGCCCGTAACGTCGTTTAATAAGATAACATTTCTATTGTTAGTTTCACATTCACTAAAGTTACAGACCAATCACTTAAAACAAATAATGCAATCAGACCGACAAGACACATTGATGTGGTGTTTACAGAATGCAGCGCCGTAGGCAAACATAAAGCCAAAGTGAGAGAAAAGGAGAGGATAAACTGCGCTCTGAGCATTATGATGGCTTCTCTGGAGGCTGATTAAAGCCCTGGGCGAATTATTACACAACAGTTCCTGATAACAACAGTCATTCACAAATGAACCGGACACCTGAGCTGCGCAGCGTGACACGCAATTCATTGCTTCAACTTGCAGACTGCAGCTCTTACGTGGGAGATGACGTTACTCTCTCTTATCTGTGCTTCACCTCTTCATTTCCCTGTTTTTAGATCCTCGTCATCTCTGCTTTTCTTTCATCCGTTTTCCAATTTTTATTCCATCTCCAACAAGTTAATCCTTCTCATTCATTCCATGCTCTCAAATTTTCTTTAACCGGAATTTTTTTTTTTCCCCCCTCTGACCAACGCTTGTTCATGATCTGTGAGATGCCTTGATTGGATTGCAACCATCCAGGTCATCCCAAATGTCATGGGATTACCACCACTTTCTCAGTTCTGCATGCTTTTAGTGACTCGATTTAAGGAGTTAAAAAAATAAGTAAAAAGGGGGTAGATGGTGGGCTGAGGACAAGAACACAGGGACTCAACACGGAGTCAAGCAGCATATATCATTCTAGGTTTTTTAAGATAAGTTGCCTTTCTCAGAAGCAACCTACTATATTTATAATCCATGAATAAAAGGCCAAAAGACAGTGTGAATCAGAAAAAGCTATGCGACACAGGACAATAGACATTAATTTGATTTTATCTATGTATTGTCATTGTCTAATTTTGATTGTTACTAAATTGATAACACATTATGTAAATTAGAGTGGTAATTAGATATTTTTTAGGTTTTCAACGTCATGAAAAAAAAAAAAAAAAAAAAAAACTTAGCTGGTTTGCCAGAAATGATTATGTTCTAACACATTGCAAATATTTAAAGACTATGTCATGTAAATTGAATACAGGCTTTACATTTGTACGCAGAGACATGTTGCCATGTTGCAGCTTAATGCTGTGGAAAATGTCACAGAATGTTTCTGATTACAGGAGGGTAGATGGTTCAAGTTTTAGCTTTGTTTATCTGTGTGTGCTCATGCATGAAGGCACATGAGTTTGTAAAAAAAATAAATAATTAATTAATAAATAATTAAAGAATATTGTAACTTGCAAGAGTTTATTAGCTAGCTCTAGCATAAAATCTTCTCTGTTCCTGCTTTCATTTTCTATTACCAAAAAAACCTGATTTCACTTTCTTGTAATTTCTGCAGCTTCCCTTTTTCATCTCTTTCTCCATCATGCAGCTAAACAGACACTCGAACAAGAAGAGCAGCGTTTTTGTTTTTCATCAACCACCGATGCAGCTGTCCCTGGCAAATATCTTACCACGGTATCTGAACAAAACAGGCCAAGACACACACTTGACACGACTGTATGCGCACACACAACAAACATGAGGGCATGCAGAAAAGCAACGATGACAGGAGCAGGGGCAAACTGACATGCTCGACTTCCCTCGTCAGGGCGGCTGGTGAAAAACCGCCAAGAAGAGAAGAAACGAGGAAATGCGAGTGATTGTAAGAATGCCATGGATGTAGTGAATGTGTAGCTTTGTTCCTCTCCTTCCTCTGTTGTACAGTTACAGACATGCTGTTCGACCCGTTACTCTAATCTTGTCTGACATGAACACATTCGAGGATACACAGGCGTGAATGCTTTCAACTCAACTAGCAGGCCTGGGGACCACAGAGTCGAAGAAAGGGAGAGAAGGGGGGGAGGCAAGGTTGTCACACACACACGCACGCACACACACACAGAATTACAAGCAGTGTGCTCAGTCGAGTGTAAGAGATGGGAAAGACTGCAGAAAGAGAGAAAAGTCAGTCAGATAGAAAACTGGAGAGCGGTTCTCTTTGGAGAACGCTACAACAGGAAATGAGATGAGGAGAAAGGAATTTCAACTGGATCCAAGGCGAAGTTTAAAAGCAGCGAGAACAACCCAGTCACCCCTGAGAGTGTGTGATTGCGGGGGGAAACGTAGTGTCGGTGAGAGATCACCATGAGCATGGAAACAAGGAGTGAAACTGCCTTATATTCTCCCACTGGTGCTGCTCGTCTCTTTGATGTTTGTCGGTAGAGACTCATAACAAGAACTGAAACCAAACTGGAAGTCATTACTGTTGTTCTCAATATGACTACACATAAAAACATTCACCGACACACAACACGCAAAGGCCCTCCGTAAGGACGTCCACAGCCGGGGTGTTAATCCTGCAGGACTGCTTCCTTTGTCGCTGAATATAAGGCAACAAACAACTTATTCATCAGGTAATGTCATGCTCAAGACTTATGCTAAATATATCATTAAATGAATTTCCTCCTAAAAATTTCAAGACATCGCCAACCATTCTGTCTCCAGAGTGTGTTTGGGGGTCCTGACTGAAGAAGATAAGCATGTTTTAAAATGCTACAAGAAATGGATTGTGCTTGAAAGTGCTGCTCTGGATATTTACTTCAATAAACACACTTTATTTGTATTGTAATGTTATTATTGGAAGTCCTTCAGGCTGTTAGCATTATTTCTACTTTTAGCAGAATTGCTATTCATCCATTCATTCACTAACCACTCATCCTTTCAGGGTCAACCATGCACATTCTCACACCTACGAACAATTTGCAGAGACATATTAACCTAACATTCATGTTTTTGGACTCTGGGGGGAAGCTGAAGTACCCAGAGAGAACCCAAACATGCACAGGGAGAACATGCAGACTCTGTATAGAACGGCCCCAGGCCAGGATTCAAATATGAGATCACCATGTAGCTCTATTCTTATGCAATGCATGTTGTTTATTTATCTATTTGTGACACTAACATAATAAATATGAAAAATGACCTTCGTAAATATGGTTAATGTGGTTATGTGTTCATTCTTTTGTTCTGTTTTTAACTTATGTTCACACTTCTTGTCTCTCCTTTTTTCCACAATAAGGAAAATCTTAACACCACTATGAAGCTCAGTTTGCTCTAAGTGTCCAACTGATGAATCATCATGTAGTATTACTGGTTGATCAAGAAAAAATGAAAATATGTCAGATGATTTTTAGCAATACAACACTAATCCTGTTTGTTTGCTACTGTTCTGAGCTTCTATAAACTATTAGGTAAAGCATTTAAGCCGAAAAAAGCTACATTTTGACGGGAGCATGGATCCATTTAAAAGTTTAGCATATCATGAATCCTTAGGCAGTTTGGGACTGTGAATAAAATCCACATTTAGCCTTCTTGCAGTGAATCAGCGAATTCACCTGTAAAATGAATAATACATGACAGTAAAATAGTCTTGAGCACTGTGTGATTCTCCCAGCTGAAACAAAAAACGATGAATTTCTCTGATCTGAGAGCTGATTTCTGCTCACAGCGGCAGCAACGATGCGTTTCTTTTTGCCGCAAACTGTCCTTCACGATGAAGAAGAAGTGGCTTAATGAGCAGAGCTTTTCACACAAACCCAGCAGTTGTGAGCGCAGCATGTGGAGAATCAGAACTGGAACAGAGAAAGGCTCTGGTTAAAGACTGCACACCACCATCTCTGTGATAAACCAGCATACGGTTACTGATCAAACTCCCTCTTTGTTTCAGAGCCGCCTGGAGCTAATGTTCACACCAGGTTGTTGGTCTCAATGGAAAACTTGAGCGAAACAGAAATAAACAACACACACTTCTATCTTTATGTGCAATACGACCCTCCAGGAGGAGCAGCTTTCCAAAATGTCTCGTTGAGGTTGAAGCCCATGAATGGAGGACGGTGACCTTTCAAACCAGCATGGTGTCACCGGCGCAGTTAGCAGGAGAGAGGCTGAGCTCCACGTCCTGGTCAGGATGCAGTTTAACCCCAAAACTGCCTCCAGGCCTCATGCACATTTACATAATTCTCAGAAGACTTTGTTCTTGTTTTCTGTCTTCTGGAAAAAGAACAATTAAAGACGTAACAAGAACAAAAATAAAAAAGGAGTGGTTAACCCTCTCATTCCACTCTGCTTTGTAACCTCTTAGACTAGCTTAGCAGACACATAGCTGAAATGTTGTGATGTATTTTGCAAGCACAGGGAACAGAGCATGTGCTGGGTATAAATTCTTGCATGTGGTAAGCTGGCGTTGCTGGTTTTGCCCGCGTATGGAAACACTACTGCAAAACCTTATTTAACCAGCGTCCACGTGGCCATTTCCTAACCACTGACTGAAGTCACTTTTTAAGAGTGCTTTCAGCATCTCAAGCTTCTTTCTCTTTCCATCCTACGACATGTTCGATTATGTTCCTTCACGTGTCATTACTAGCAGGTAGAGGTCGTCCCCCAGGGCGCGTGAAGGACATGAGGAAGGAACGGCACAGTGGGCGAGCCCTCCAGCCCTTTATTTACCTCTGCTGACCCTGCATGCTGGGCCTACGGCAATACTTCCCGGTGTTCCAGGTACTGTGCTCTCATCGAGGACACATTAGTGACACAAGGAGAACAACCCGGATTATTTCACCAGCCTCAAGCTGCGGATCAACAGTCAACACGCATGTTTATAAGAAACCTCCAGGACAGCCTCGCCTTCTAGGACAAAATGGAGAACTTGGCATGCACTTGTTATTTCTATAAATTGACCTGCGAGCCAGAATTTCAAGCCGCCCTCCTCTCAAACTGGACCACATGGCTGCTGTTCGTTGTTGACGGGAAGAAATGTGGAAATCTCCGTTGGCCAGCCGCCAAGTGAAGGACGAAGGTCTCAGGCACTGCGACCGACTTTTTCCCTTTCAGCTCCAGTCGCCTGAATTGAGCCACCCACTCTTATTTCCTGGACCACCAGCACTTGAGATCCTTTACAAACAATGAGCAATCTAGTATTCCTTCCAGTGTGTATTAGACGCTTATTTTCACTTCATCCAAAATTATACTCGTATTGTAACACCATTAAACAGTAAAAGCCTTGTGATGTGCCAACACAGTAGAGCCCATAAAAATAGTTAATGTCGGGCAGTTAATAGAGGATAAACGATTGATCAATGATCAACCTTCCTAGAATCAGACACTGACTGCAGCGTCAAAGTCTAACCTCTCATATATGAATTAAATAGCAAGTACATGTAAAAGGACATAGCTTACCACAGCAAAATTGAAATGTTTGCAAATGCATAACAAACGACCAATTTGGTTATGTAATCTTTTTTTTCGCACTGATGGTATGCTGACTACTTTCTTTAACCACTGAGCTTTAAAATTTCCCTTTAGCCAGTCTCTTTAAAGCCTCTGAAATGAATATCTTTATAAAAACAATAAAACAAATCTCCATAAAGGAATCACTCATAACAAATCCTCAGAAGGACAGTGACTTTTGGTGCTTTTGTAACCAACATCCCACATATTTTCTGTTTTGGTTGCGTTTCGGTGCTCACATCAGGATATTCTGGTTGTTTTAGGAAAAGAAAGCTACAGTCGAGCTACATATACCTGAAACCAAACACCATATGGGCAAAGAGGTGGACAGCTGGTGAGCAAAAAGGGACAGGTGTGCAGCTTTTCTTATGCGTCTTTGTTCCGATCTGTTTTATATTTGTCCAATTTTGATCACAGCAGCAACAACTTCAAAAAAAAAAAAAAAAAACATGAAATATTACATACTACACTAAACAGAAATTCAAATGGCATATGGGGAAATAGATGCATAGTTTAAGTCAAGCAAGTTTTAAAGAAAACCAAAACAGTTCAGGACTTCAAAGATTTTTGGTTAACCATTCAGTTAGCATTCAGTAAATGTCGATGGCTGTCGACATCAGGAACATGTACAAATATATTCTGTGGTATATTTCACTTTCTTATCTTAGCTATACATCTCTCTCTTCGTTGCATCTGCTGGTACATTTTCGGGGAGGGAATGGTTTTAGTATGTCAAATGATCGCATGTTTGTTGGTGTTTTTGTGGGCCTCTATACAAGGATACTTTAATTAGTCCTCTTTTAAAACAATGTGCTATTGCTGGTCAGGAACTGACCTGTTAGACGCTGAGTTAAAAGATTTTAACCCACTTTGCACATCTGTGTAAGAGGATGCTCAGTAATGTGCATCATTATGATGTTTCATGTGTGTCACCGCGTTTGTCAAACAATGTTTCTCACTGTGCCAGAGAGGCCAAACGCACATATGTTGCCGTTAATTAGTCCTGACTCCAGCTGTGCCACTGAGAATTCCCATCTCGCTGAGCGCCGAGTCGCTGACAGATGAAGCACAGTCTGCTTCATCTGTGAGACACTACTTCCTTACCCAACTCCCCCACCCACCCACTCACCACTACCACCCCAATATGCATCTCTCTACATCTGCTTTGTATTAACTCGTTGCCATGCAGGAAAAAACAATCCTTTTGTAGTCTATTCCAGCCAATCAGGAAGCGAATTGGGGGCAGTTTCCTGTTTCCTGTGTTTCACCCCAGACGGTACAGGCTCAGATCCAGTAGTCCAGTTGGGTTTCCGATATTCATTTGCTCCTCCAGGAAGTCGAGGGGAGTCATCACCTGGCAGGCCACAATAATAAACACTCTTATCATTACGTGAATAATAAGAGGCGGGTTTTCGCCTATGAGTCATCGGCCAACCGCAGCCTCATGCCAAAGGACAGGCTCTGATGAAAACAATGTGATGCAAGCGGTTCATAGACGTTACTGGGAGCAGAGCGCTGCAGGGATCAGACTGACAGAAAGTATGTCTGCTGCTTGGTAGCAGCATAGCATAAACTCTGCTGTCATCACAAAATGGCATCATGAAGAACTTTAACCAAGGCCTTCGAAGTGACGACAACATAACAATTTCTTAACGTCCGTAGCTGGTGCAAACTCATAAGGACCTTTTTTTGTTTTATTTTTATCAATGTAACCATTTTTACTCGTGGTTCTAATCCTGTGAGAATCCCATACAGGCACAAGCCTGTTTGCAGCAAATTAAGAATAACATTGCCAAAAAAAGGCAACACGACTTGTTTCTCAAATAGTACTTGTACCACAATTTGCATTATTAAAATACGTCATTTGAAATGTGCATCGTCATTAATTGAAGTGGAGGTGTAAGCAGTTCTATTTTTACAATACTGTTGACTGAAATTTCTCAACTATTAGCAATACAGGCTTATAATTATATTTCTCAGCAGTTTCAAACGTTCAAATGCCGCAACATGTTCAATAAATGACAAAGTGTAACATAGTGTTGCATGTGTTAAAGACTAAAGGACATACATAGCATCAGAAGCGCAACTACTACAAATTGTTATGTGTAAGGCAGCCATACTAGATCATGAGGTTCTGATTCCTACAGGCCATTTTGTAAAATGTTCCTGACACAAATATGGAAATTTATGTTTAGGAGTAAAATTGAAGGCCATAAATAAATAATATTTTTTTCCTCCTTTTTCTGAAACAACACAACAAAGTAAAAGTGTCATGATCATGGTACTTGTAACGTAATTGATGTTCTCTTGGAGAAAAAAAAGAGCAAAAACTGAAACCAAGAGGGTGAAAACTTTGGGTTTCCACAATATGTCAGCTACTGTTTAACATATTGTTTTAGGATTAAGCAGATGGGAGTCTTTGAATTTAAAAGGTGCTCTATTTGGTTGTAAAAATAATTGATTTTCCTGCTCGGCTTAAGAGAGTCGTAGCTCTGGAAAGGTGAGAAACCTTTGATATTTGAAATAGATAAATCTTCCACCCATTACAGGGGCCACAAAGAACATTAAGAAAACAATCAACCATGCGTGCACAAACGTTTTCACCTAAGACGATCTTAGAATTGCATGTTAACCTGACATGCACAATTTCATACTCTGGTTTCTTGTAGGAAACCAGAGTATCTGGAGAAAATCAATGCACCAGTGTACATTCAAACATGCAAACTCAGCAGAAACTCCCCCCCCCTCCACATCCAAGAACAGAGCAGAGACCATCTTAAAGTGAATATTACTAATCAGCAATTCCTACACGCACCCCGTTTTTTGATACCGTTTCTTGGAAAAACTACTTTACACAATGATTGTACGGCATAGAAAGAGCTTCGGATTAGTTTACTGTCGATCAAACGATTGTTCTCAATATACCTGTTACATCATAAAATAATCCAGCACAGCAATTTGATAATTCAGCTACCTCACAACGTAATGATCACAACAAACTCGGAATCATTTATCTGCACTGGTTTTGTGGACATCAATTCAGAGCATTTGTTTTGATCTGAAAACAGATGTGTGTCTAAGGCAGCACAAACGTCCTTGGGTTGTTTACCTTTCATTCACAGGAGCGATGAGTAGGAACAAATTCACAAGACAATTGTGGTTTTCACGGTGCGGCTTTTCCGGATAAACAATCTGCACAGGGAATATCTTTAAAACATTAGGAAAAAAAGGGGGTCATGTGTGTTGTTCACTCTCCAAGAGCAGCTGGCAGTGCCATGCAGCCTCACAGCTTGCAAAGGTTGCTTTTTTCTTTCTTTTTTTTTTTTCTTTTAGTTTTAGCCCATCCCCTTTCTCGCATGTTTGGACTCCAAACTGGACAGGATGGACTGAGTGCCAGATATCAGTCTGCCCCATACTGACCTAAGATGACCTTTACAGCAAGCACAGGAAATGACTGTCTGCTTCTAATGAAATGACATTAAAAAAAGGAAAAGATACAAAAATGTTATCTGTACTGCTTTTTAGATAAATGTTTGTAACTTCTTATGACTCGGGTTCTGATCATCAAAACATCAGCACATCTCATTTTTAAAAACTGATTATTAGCACGTTATTGGTGCAATATATATATATATATATATATATATATATATATATATATATATATATATATATTATATAAGCTTAAAACATTACAAACAACTGAATTTAAAAGCTGTGAGGTACAATGCTGTCGTTATATCAACTCTGGTCTCTCATTGCTACATTCACAAGTTAAACATGGAATAGGCCACATCCTCAAAGAAGTATAAAGTGAAAAGCTATGTTCAAACATAAAAAAGATGGATTACCAATCAGACAGCCATCCATGCTTATGGATGAAGCAGATTTTTTTTAAAGGGGGTTTGCAATAAAAAAAAGAATGGCTGCTTGTAGTTAAGAGGTAATAACGGTATCAATGGTCCTTAAATGTGCAGTATAGCATCTGGAAACGTGCAGCTGTGGAGCCTTTATGTCTGTTATAGTCTGTTCAAGTTTAACACACATTATCTGGATCCAAACGCCAGCTGCCAAATTCCCACATTCTCCCACACGCCTTTCAGTCCTGCTGCAGTTTCTGTTTACTTTCTCAGTTGTTGTTTTTTTTTTTTGTTTGTTTGTTCCTTTTATTTATTTATTTATTTTTATTATTATTTGCTGTTCGTATCGTTGAGCAGAGGGGCTCTAGTGTGATCTGAATTACAATAACAAGCAAAACAACACCGATCTGGACCCGTTCAGTCTCCAGCCCCTCACAGCCCTGCAAACAGGGAGCCATCCATTGAGGCGATCAGACTGGGGGTAGGGATTTTTAAAATCCCCCCCCCACTCCACCCAACCCCTTCTTCTTACCTATTTTTATTTTCACGCTCTGGAAAACCCGAAGACCTTCTTCTTCTACCGCCATGGCTTCACCGTAGGTCTTTCCCTTTTGAAGCTTAAATGAAGGTTGTCCTCCACGGCTGTTGTTCCCGGCCTCTCCAGCGATCGGATATTCCAGGGGCTTTGCACATCTATGTTCTGCGGACAGCTTCCATTCTCCGGCCAGACCGCTGCTCCTGCTGTTTGCTGGAGATCTAGTGAGCTGACTGAGCTCCAGCCCCCGCAGCAGCAGCAGCAGCAGCGGTGAAGGAGTGGCCCCACACAACACCGCCCATCGGAGGGTATGGAGGGTAATCCGTGCCCAGCAGGGGCGGTGCAGAGGAAACGCAGTCCATGCAGCGGATTTCCAGCACTGCTTCCCAGGGAAAGGCAAAGTGTAGAAGAAAAAGCATCTTTTTTTTTTTTTTTGGTTAAACAACTTCTTGTTTATTGGAGAGTTTCTCACAGAGTATATGTGCTGCTAAGACTGCAGCACTTTGAACTAATGAAGAAAAGGCAGGAAGAAGGGAAGCAATGAATTAGCTACAACGTGTAGCTCATAAGGTACACCAGAGCTACAATAAAGCTGCAGTATGTAACTTTCATAAACAACATTTTCTTACTTATTTGTTAAAACTGTCATTACATGTCCTGACTGTATGTTATGAGACAGATCATTTGTCCCCTCTGAGTGCCCCCCCCCCCCTTGCCCTCCACTATGCTGCAACTCACAGGCCTGACACTAATGCTCAGGCTAGTTAGCATGACCACTGATGATGGCTTTCTTGTAACAGTAAGTTGCTTCCCCATCACTGAGCAGCAAGTATGCGAGGTTGTTTGACAGCACTAAGACTCTCCTCCTGGCTCTGATTGGTCGGTTTTGACTGGGAGCAATGCATTTCTGTAGACATTAATAGTCGCTCAGGCAGGACTTGTAGGAGCTCAATCTTTTCACAGGTTATCTGTCTCATAATATACAGTCATGGCATGGTGACAGTCTTAACAGATATGTGAAAAATATTTATTTTTTATAAAGTTACATACTACAGTGATTACAATCCAATTTTAGTGAGTTTATGCAAAAGTTTGAATTATTTTTGGTTCTTAGCTTACAGAGACAGTACCCTATGTGGCCGCCTGCTGTAATTAGCTCACCTGCATTGAGATTGTATAACTGTGTATAATATCAGGATAACTTCAATGCAATCAGTGATGATTTAAGTTCACCTTTTTGTCTACTTAAAACATTCTGGGCTGTCTCCTCCAACTTCCAAGATCAACAAATAATTTTCTCATTACTCTTTTCCTGTGCTATATGGAACCTTATTAAACAAAGTTTATCAAGGACATCTGTCACCAGCTAAATGGGCTTGTTTGTTTTTTCTAAGCATGTTTCAGATCTTTAATAAGTTACTTAGATAGTTTTGGAGAAGCTGTGTTGAAGAATTCATGTTTAGAGTGAAATGGATGCAGGATGTTTGGCATTGCTGCTGCGTTTGATTTGACTCAGAAATTGAAGTTCGGATCTGGGAATGACATTACACTGAAGTTTAGTGTTGTCTAGCTGAAAATCAAAAGACCAGTGGAATTTGGCGGTTCTTCTGTGCTTCTTTTAGTCAATTTACAAGTTCAAAGACTGAAGTAATATGTCCAGAAGTATGTGTACAATACTGGGTGCACCGAGTACACCCAGTATTGTACTCGGTGCAATACTGGGTGTACTCAGTTTAATAAAATCAAAAGTTAGAAGTGCTAATAAATTGCTTATACTTCAAACTTTCACTATGTTTTAACGAATATGCATGTGAGCCATATTAAATACTGAACTTATAGCTGTTTGGCAACCTCCGCCTTTTCCAGGCAGATTTCTGACTCATGGTCTTGTTGCATTCTCAACTCAGTACAAATAGAAAGCACTACCAGTTTGGATGCAAATATTTTACCACCACCAGCTGCATATTTTGAGCCATTAGCTACAACGTGTAGCTCATAAAAGCCATGTTTGCAGCTCTAGGTATCCGCTTTTACTTGTTTTGTTTCAAACTCTTATCATAGAAATGTCTGTGCCGTAAATTCTCAATGGGTCTACCGACAACAGCCTACAATTTAGTCTCCTCCTCTTCTTTGAAAGCATTACACCCCACTTGTAGGACCAGGTGCCTTCCTTTCCAGAACCGCCGGCCGTTTCCTTCCTGAAACGGGCTGGATATGCAAAAAACAGAGGGAAAAACAAGTTTAAACAAGGAATTGTGTACTGTGGCTCAGTGATATTGTGGCTGTTTTCTAAATAAAAGACAGGGATTTCCCCATTCATTTCACATGTTTAGGTATCCACTTGGAGTGAAGTCATTGCATGTTTGGACCACTAAAGAATACAAGTCACTCTTTTTATAACTTCATTGTAGCGTCATACCTAAAACACAGGGCACAGTGTGCAATTTTACAATCCCCTGTGCGTCATGGATTTTACGTTTAGGATTTTGCAAGTCAAATTGACTGTCATCTTTTCACATTCAAAAGCTTGAATTGAATTGATAACAGTTTATATCTCTGAATGTTAACCTTTACTAAGATTTTTTTTTAATGAAAGTGAGCATACCTCACATGCTGGCCTTCTAAAGTGAAAAATAATTTTTTTTATTATTACTTTAATTAGCAGTAATGTAATCGATATACATACATGGAATAAAAATGTGCACGCAGTTCTTTCTTATTCTCTGAAGCTAAACCTAAAAGGTTTGACCCAAATTGGATAGCTTAAGGTGTGTAAACTTCCAAATTTGAAGAAAGTAAAAAAATATATATATACACTGCTCAAAAAAATAAAGGGAACACTCAAATAACACATCCTAGATGGACAGTTTGATTTCACAGAAGTTTGATTTACTTGGAGTTATATTGTGTTGTTTAAGTGTTCCCTTTATTTTTTTGAGCAGTATATATATATACATATGTGTGTGTGTGTGTGTTGCAAAAATTTCTGGCATTTAGCAAATAAAAATATTTTGGGGTAATTTGAACTGACCTAAAACAAAAGAGGTCTGATCTGATTTAATTTCAGGCAGTGAGAAACAAATGTGTATGTTTTTATCAGGTGTACGTAAACTTCTGGCTTCAACTGTGTATTCTGTTTTGTTACCATTGTTTTCTCTAAAATAAATGAACTGTTCAAAAGAATTCTACAGAGGTGTAGATTCATATAAACGAAAAAGTTGAATCATTAGTACAGAATTCACATGTAATCTCATCTCTATGAATTTAGAAGAGAGGCAGTAGAAATCCTGGTCTCTATTGCAGAGCGAAGAGTCACAGGAGGACTTGTGGTGTGAAAGGAGCAAGTGGTCATTAAATCCCTTTTAACAGTAAAGCAGATAGAAGCAAAATATAGATCAGCACTGTCCTAAGCGGTGAGTAATAGCTGGACAGGCTTTAAGATTCATTCAGGTGAATGTTGCATCACCAGCCCACACTCAAGCCCATTCGACCACACTTCTGAGGTCACTAACACCACATTACTAAGAATAACCAGACCCAGGTCGGGAACTCTCCTATAAACCCTCCAGTCCAACCAACAGAGATGTATAACAGGAGGGAGAAAAAAAACAAACCAAACAGTTGTGACGTCTCTCTACCAGCAACGACGTTTAACTGTGCTAACCCTGCTGCTGGCTGCAAAATGCTGGGATTATCTGGACTCTTTTAGAACAGCTCTAAATCTAATTAGACTATATGTCTCATCATCCCACTCTGTGCCCCAGTCATAAAGAGAAAGCGTACTCCTTCATAAAGAAGCCATTCTGCTACGGACCATTGCACCAATGTGACTCACACAATAATATAATTTCATATTTTTAGTACTGTCAAAACACTTTGTGTAAAAAGCTTAGAGAGTCACTCTGTGGTTTCTGCAGATGTCAGTCGGTGTTGCTAACGGCTAAATAAGACTCAAGTATAAATGTTAGACTCTTAAAAGTATCTATGCATGGTATAAGCCTATATGTGTCAGGGTTTCCTCCAGTGTACTATAACCAGACTTTATTTGTGCCAGGGTAAGTTTATTTATTTTAGGTTTTTTTTTAAAGACTTTACAGTTGGTGTTTAGGTGTTGTTAATAATGTCTTCCAATAACACATAATTGCAATTATGTAAACAATTTTTAACCCCAAAACATGGTAGACTCTGCATGGCTGCCCTACTGCTCCTACCACTGCGCTTAGAAAGTTTTCTGGGGGAAACCCTCTACGTGATGGTGCAGAGTTTAGAACAAAAGTAAACTATATAAATGAAGAAATTAGTGAATAAATGAGTAAACAAACTACATGTAATTTGTCAGAGGATAAATATATGAAATTTAATCTGCTTTATTGACTGTGCAAAGTTTGGCGCATCTCTTGTCTTTAAACAACCTAGAATGTCAGTTTTAAAGTCAAATAAGTCAGCTTTATACTTTTAACAGACAGGTCTAAAACATATTAATTTATTTATATTGTGATCTCAGCAGATGCAGGTAGGACATTATCTAATCAAACAGCCAGGGTGAAGAATATAAGCTATAGTAATCAATATGCTATGATAAAGCAACCCAATTATGTGTACAGTTGAAATTACTGCTATTTTTATGAGCTTCAGTTTCAAGAATGAGCTTTGAAATAATTTAGAATTTACTCGTAAACAAACAAATTAAAACTAGCTGACTTTTACTGGAAAGATCATCCTTTTCTCCGCTGACTGAAAGTGCAAACTGTGCAAAAAAGCAGTTGTCCCGTAGCTTCATTTCACTGACATAATTACAATGCCAACAGGGCTGGTGCGTCTTTGGCTATCAGCGCTAAAACCCTGTGACTCTTTTCATAGATAATAACCATGGTATTACCAACGTTGTGTCAGTAATCACTCAACACATGTAGATATTGAAGAAAGAGAGACATGCTGACATGAGAGGAAAGAAATAATCAATTACAGTTCCTCTGCAGGGGCCACATCCTGCTAGCTGTTTTATTTTTTGCAGCTTGCTACAAGAACAAACCTATGATGACTCAATTATAAATTTACATTCTATTCAGATAAAACTCTAGCTGAAAACTGCCCTCCATAAATGTTCTTACACACAATGTAACAGCAGTCAAATGACCACATTAGATTACAGTGCAGGAGTCACAAGATACCACTATCATGACACACTAGCCAAAGCAGTAGAGGTGAAGAAGCCAGTTCCTTGAAGCTGCATGCATGGCATCACATAGGAAAATAAAGTTTTAAAAGGTGACTGTGACATGCTGCAGCTTCAGTTACTCAACAGACAACGCCCCGTGGTAAACCACAACTGTACCACTCTAACTTCATGCACGTGTTTGTTGAAAGACACAAATAAATACAGTCAACGCTTATACTGAAACGCCAACAGATCAAATACATTTACACAAAGACTTATTTGAAGAGTCTATGCATAAGTGTGCAAAGAAGCAGTGTTGGTGAAAGGATGAGGAAGAGGGGGCAGAAGCTGATTATCAGCAGATTAGTGAAAGGATGCTCAGTGGTGGTTTATTTTGCACAAGAAAGTCAGGGGAACTGGGTTTGAGGGCGTTGGCTCATTTAAAATAACTGTAAACATACCACCAACCCTCCCCACTGTTGCTTGTGCTTTTTTCACTAAACAATCACTTACTGTAAACTATGTTGTATGTAAAATATAATATATGTGTCTGAGTATGTGTGTGGAAGGGAGAAAATACTGAGTTGAACAGATGGCGACTGGACGGACAAACATAATCCCGGCATTACAGAGAAGACAAAAGCTTTATGAATGTATGACTCAAATCAGATTGTATGTAATTTGTCTTGTAAAATGAGGCTGGCAGTATTTTAATCTGGCACGGATACACTGTTGCGCTGGTGCAATCCAGCACAAACAAACACGAAGTGTCTATGTTGATCACATTTGATGTCTGCAGTAATGTTGGTTCCAACTCGTCCTTTCGAGCATCCCCCCCTCCATGGAGTTGCCACAGCAGTATGCCCAATGCGATTTCTGCATACACACAGACTTGGAAGGTGTCATATACCGGATGGCCTTCCTGACACAACACCTCCTGATTATCCCGAGAAAGAATGGGAAAACCTAGGACAAACCCATAATGGATTAGCTGCATCAAGACTAAAAACATTTGACATTTAAATTCCATCACTGACTTTGTTTGCTATCATCCTTAATATAAACGGTTTGACAGCATAGAAAGCACACAAGCAGCATCATCGTTCTAAAGTGTGACAATACAACAGTTTTCATTTGTGACCAGTGAAGGCACCTGCTAAGTGGGAATGTTTCCAAAATTGTTACTGGTTATGAAATAAGCAAACAGATATATATGAACCATAGTAAGAAGATGATTTACTTTGATTTGTGAATGTCTGATCTCAAACTGCAACTACAGCGCTCAACCAGAAAACTTGTATGGCAGAGTTACAGCACCACCTAATGTGCGCTCACTGTAGTAGTGTTAGATCTGTCTTGACTGGAAGTTTTTAATGTTAAATACTCATGTGCCACAATTCATTCCTCTTTTCTAACTCTTTGTTGCATTATTTTGAATGTTATTAGTTTTTTTTTTGTTTTTTTTTTTACTTTTTACTTAGTTTGATCATTTTAATTGTGTCAAGTGGTTTTATGCAAAGTAGTTTGTGGAACTGCTGGTGTATAAAAATGTCTATTAAAAAGTTTGATAAATATGTGGAATGAAGGCATTTTAATATAGAGAACCTTTTTGGTAGGAACTTTTGTGTTACATGGAAGGCAATCATTACACTGCTTGACTTTTAAAGAAAAAACAATAATTACACATCATCATGTATCACCAGTTATGTATTGTAGCTGACTTCAGGTCATTTTTATTTTTTATGATGTGGTTTTGGCTTCACCAAGCTTAAGAATTTAAATTTTCAGTTATGATTAACTTTGATATAGCTTGAAAAATATTTATAAAATTAGGTTTTCACTTATTTCATATTGGGAATAACAGTATGCCATATTCAGCTATGCTCAGATTGTGTGCCTTCATATATTTTTGCTATTTCGATAGCACAGACATATGAATAACTGTGTTTTAACACTGAAGTATGTCTTTTTAAAGTTTGCATGTCTTTTTAAAGTTTTTGGCCAAAAATGAACATTTCTTGTAGGTTCACAACAGCTTACAAAAGCATAGCCCAAACAGAAACAACAACAAAAATGTTGCCAGACATAATTTTTATTTTCATAGCAGACAGAATAACCTGCGACTAGGATTCTGAATCTAAAAACAACAAACATCAAAGGAGACAATTTGTTTTAACTATGTGATCCAGAATGTCGTTTTACATACATCTTAACATTAACAGGAAATATGAACTATAGAAGAGTTTAACTAAGCAGTAAAGTACTAGGAATATTTAATCAGTTTAGCAGCCTTTCCCCATAAAACTCTTCCTATTGTTATATAAAATCCAATATCTCCCTTCTAAGTTATTTTGTGGATCAAATTTCTACCTTAGTCACATGTTTTGACCCTGGTTGTTGCAAATGGAAAAGAAATGAGGAAAGGGTGGGGTATTGCAGACTTTCTGCTTATTTACTTTTGAAGAAAATAAGAGAGTGCCAGCTGCACTACAACCAGGTGTTCTAGGCATAATTTGTGATTATTTAACAGCTTCTACACCTTGAGTAAATTTCCACATTTACATCAGCCCATATACCATCTTTTCTAAAATATTAGATGAAGCAGAAACATAGAGTTAAAAAAAACACCCTGAAAAAGTCCCTGTAACCAATAAAGTCCACTAAGACTTTAATCCCATCTTTCAGTCAAATCCCCTGTGTGTGCTTCCACACTTAAACGAGAAAAGGCAGAATAAAGAAATTCGTTTTGATGATGTGAAGTTTCTGATCCCAACAAATTAGACATGGCTTTTTTCTTTTCAGGCTGCTTTGATGTTGAAAGCCGATAATCACTTGCCTTTGTGGGAGTTATAATAATGATCTCCTCCCTTCTGATCAAACTAAGTTTGTGTGTTACAGAATATCAACGCATTCAGACTATTTGCTATATGTAACAGACAATGTCAGACATATTAAAGAAATATGCTCAAAAATATCCTTAAAATCTTAGTTCTGGTGGTGTTCCCCGGTGTGTGCAGAAAACAGCAAGCACTGCGCCTTTAATCAGCTCTCCTCCTCGCCTCGCTTCGCCGTGTTGCTCTCTTGTCTCTTCCCCATTTCGCTTCTTTGTTTTCATTGTCGCTCCTTTTTTTATTTGGATCATGGCTGCTCATTCTACCGACGAACCGTTCCCTTTCCACGGGCTTCTCCCCAAGAAAGAAACCGGCGCTGCCTCTTACCTCACCAGGTTCCCCGACTATGACGGGCGAGGGGTGCTCATCGCTATCCTCGACACCGGCGTGGACCCCGGAGCCCCCGGCATGCAGGTGAATCTGCCCGGCTGCCTCGTGCTAGCCAAGACCGAGATGGTCGGAGCTAGCAATGCTAAAGGCCGGCGTTCCCAAATGGCACTATTATAACAATTAGCAAATATCTTTTATGACAACCAAGTACGTTTAAAGTCTGTAATGGCAATTGTTTTCTTGTGCTTATAAATTTTGTTTCAGAGCTACACAAGCGGGCTTTAAACGATCGTTAAAATTTATTAATTGAGCATAAATGCTAACCGGGTAGCTAGCAACGTTTCTTAATACGAAGTTGAAGTTGGTGTCCGAATCGTAGCTTTCAAAACCACTTAGAGCTTTTCATTTTATTTCCTGGAGCACCTTAAATCAGCTCTGGCTCAAAGTATAAAGTACTCGGATTTTTCAAAGCTGGCTTGGATTATTGTATGCAAAGGAAGAATAAATGTACAATTTGAGATCTGCCAAACTTAATGTAGTTGTGACAACACTGAACAGGATGTATTGCTATATATGTGCTTGCATTAGACGACCTAAAATGGGATCCAAAATGAAAGCTACTGAACACACTTTGAAAAATCAAGCCCGTGAACCTGTCTGCACTGATTACATGTTCTTTAAAAATGGAAACAACAAGTAAATTGGCCACTTCGGTACTTTAATTTTAGGAGTATGATGTTTTATGTGAAACTAAATGTCCCATTTAAACCACGTTAGATCAGGTACAATCTAATCATTGCAGTCTTGATGTCAGACCTGAAAGTTTCCTTGACGCTAAGGAACTGACCATGAACTGTTTGAAAGAATACAATAATTTCAAAATTATACAGGTTTGAGTATTGTTTATCTCAAATATCACAGCTTCACCATAGTTAATTATTTTTAAAGTATGTTTGGTCAAATACATGGCAGGTTCCTTTAAAAACCCATAAATTGTTTATTTTTTTAAACAAATGATGTGCTTTATATATTTGAACAGTAAACTTTCAACTCAGTTGAGATGAACTGTATTTGACGCTCCCCCTCCCCCTCCCCCTCAATATTAGAACAAATAGGAACAATGATGTATCCTTTTTTCTCATGCAGGTTTTTATTTACTATGAAACCTGCAAATTAAAACACTGAACTAATATTTGGATGGATGGAAATTGTAGTCATTAAAATATGATCAAGCAGCAATAAAACCCAAAATTATAACTGGTCTTTGAATAGTCAGCCAATAAGCAAATAGTTATTTTAATGTGTTTTTTTTTTTTTTTTTGCTTTGATCACATACTCCTTCTGTGCTAGTTTGTTAATGAACAAGGACTTATCTAAATGTCTTGATCTATTTACTTTGTGTTTTGAACTGCATCTTTAGGTCACCACTGAGGGGAAACCAAAGATTGTGGACATCATTGATACAACAGGCAGTGGTGACGTGAACATGACCACAGCAGTGGAGCCCAAAGATGGGACAATCACTGGCCTCTCTGGAAGAACGCTCAAGGTTGGGGAAACACCATTATGATGTCCATATTTTTATTATTTGAATTCATAACCACTGTCAACTGTGAAATTTTCTTTCTCACATTGTGTCCTACATCCAAGTGCACTTTTTGGTGATCTTGTCTCTCGCTGCGTCTTATTATGTCTCTCAGATCCCTCCTGCCTGGGTCAACCCATCAGGGAAGTTTCGCATTGGAGTTAAAAATGGCTATGAGTTCTTCCCCAAGGCTCTTAAGGAAAGGATACAGGTAGGGAGATGTGACGATGATTGCTGCTCTAGTTCTGTCAGAGATTTGATGTTTTATTACTTTTGATGTGCAGAAAGCACAACATCAAACGCACAGGGAGTCGTGGCACAGGCACAAACGTTGGTGTTATTTTAGCTGGCTAGAAAAGGCTGTGCATGGGGGAAAAAGTTCTGATTTGAATTTGGATTTCTACATTTTAGTAAATATTACCAGCAGGGATTTGGTTTAGTAAGTCGGCTTACTAAATCTGATATTTTTGCACATTTCTCCCTTTTAGAAAGAGCGAAAAGAAAAGATGTGGGACCCAGCACACAGAGCAGCCCTCGCCGAGGTCTGTCGCAAAACGGAGGAGTTTGACCTCGCTCATC
This sequence comes from Poeciliopsis retropinna, assembly GCA_010277075.1. Taxonomy (NCBI): domain Eukaryota; kingdom Metazoa; phylum Chordata; class Actinopteri; order Cyprinodontiformes; family Poeciliidae; genus Poeciliopsis; species Poeciliopsis retropinna. The sequence continues at coordinate 19,618,038 of VMRM01000006.1, read as the reverse complement.
CCGCGCCCTCTCAGGTCAGATCCACAACACAAACTCTAAACCCAAAGGTCCTGCTTGCAACGACATGCCTCTGCTTGGTGTGATGATTCTCATGTCTGGCTTTGACACATCCTTCATCTTCTCTCCTCAGATGGAAAAGCTGCAGAAGGAAGACCTGCAGTGTCAGTCAGAGCTGCTGGCCTCTCTAGAGAAGAAGTACAGTGATCCCGGCCCAGTGTATGACTGCGTGCTTTGGCACGATGGCGTCACGTGGAAGTAAGTCGGCTCTTGTTTATGTGCCCTCCTCGTAATTTACTGACATGCACAAATAGCATGTCTATCATTTCTATTGTATGAGACTGTTTTTGTTGTTTTCAGGGCGGTAGTGGACACATCGGAGTGTGGAGAACTGTCCCAGTGCACCGTCCTGGGCTCATACAGAGAGAAACAAGAATATGCCACTTTAGGAAATGCTGAGATGCTTAACTATTCTGTTAACATATACGATGAAGGAAACACACTCTGCATCGTTACCAGTGGAGGTGAGTTACCCCAAAGCAGAATATCAGAAGTCTTTGTAACATTCAGTCAGTTTAAATGCTTAATAGATTTATCACAGTTATTCCTGGCAAAACCGTCAAATGAAAGAATTGCCAGCATCTGATGAAGTCGACCAATATTTCATAACTCTGTTATGAGCTGACACACTACAATAAATAACTTTATTTACTTTTTAAAAGCTTCGTTTAACTTTTGTGATTAGCCTGACATCATTTTTAAGTGACTCACTAATACTGAAAGTAAAAAAAAAACTTTGGAGTTTTTGTCCAAATATTAAGGTTGGTGTGACCCTGTAGTGATTGCGTATGGTGCATTTGGAGATTGAGACATGATATGAATTTTGAGTTTGTCTGGATGGTCAGGGTGCATGAAGATGAAAATTGGCTAATTTCTCGGTTTAGCTCTAGATGTAAGCAGTTCATTGAGCATGATGTTGACTCCAAATGTTTTTCTCCAATCTGACTCTGTGTGCTCTTAAAGGGGCTCATGGGACCCACGTGGCGAGCATTGCGGCAGGTTACTTCCCAGAGGAACCAGAAAGAAATGGCGTGGCTCCTGGTGCCCAAATTCTGGCTCTGAAGATCGGAGACACTCGACTCAGCACCATGGAAACTGGCACCGGACTCATCCGAGCGGTATTCCTTCAAAAAGATACCTCAACATTAAAGCTGCATGATGCATCAGAATCGAGACAGAAAAAAATTATTACATTTTTTAAATTACAAGATTTCATAAATTCACAATAAATTTTGAGTGTTTGATGGGCTCTTATTGTTCTTAATGATTTAGCTTTATAAGGAATTCTTATTTAATTACAACCAATTTCTTTATAGTGAATAAATACTAGTTATATGTTTTCCTAATATTGTGCAGACCTACATAATGTATACATTAACTGACTTTTTTTGCACTGGTTTATTTCTGATCTCTGTCTCTGTCTCTGAAAGATGATTGAAGTAATCAACTACAAATGTGACCTGGTTAATTACAGCTACGGGGAAGCCACCCACTGGCCTAATTCAGGGTAAGAATAGCAGAGAGGGCCTCCAATTTTCCTGGCGTGTGTTTTGTTTTAGCATGCTGTTGCTAAATGTCGTGGACCACTTGCCTTTCAGGAGGATTTGTGAAGTGATCACAGAGGCTGTGCAGAAGCACAACGTAATCTTTGTGTCAAGTGCAGGAAATAACGGCCCCTGCCTCTCTACTGTCGGCTGCCCTGGAGGAACCACCAGCAGCGTTATCGGTACGCTCTCTAAATGTGCTAAAAGAAGTCTTTGAATTTTCTTTACTTTTCCTCTAATTACTGCTGTCGTCCCTGCAGGAGTCGGCGCATACGTGACTCCAGACATGATGGTGGCTGAGTATTCCCTGAGAGAGAAGTTGCCCCCCAACCAGTACACATGGTCATCCAGGGGTCCCAGTACCGACGGAGCCCTCGGGGTCAGCATCAGCGCTCCAGGCGGTGCCATCGCATCCGTACCCAACTGGACGCTCCGTGGCACCCAACTGATGAACGGCACGTCGATGTCCTCGCCAAACGCCTGCGGAGGCATCGCGCTCGTTTTGTCAGGTATGATTTTGGATTTCAGGGCTTGTAGTTGATTAGTAACATTAGAAGTGAGTGATTTCAGAACTGAAGGTTCTGTGTGATTAACTTTTTTTTTTTTTTTTAAATGAAAAGGCCTGAAGCAGAGCGGGATCCCTCCCTCTGTTCCTGCTGTGAGGAGAGCGCTGGAGAACACCGCTCAGAAGGTCGACGACATTGAAGTGTTTGCACAGGGTCATGGAATAATCCAGGTAGGTATTTTTTATTACATCTTTTTTAAACTAATTGTATTTTTTTGTAGTGAAGTAATTGCTTTGTTTCTCTCAGGTGGACAAGGCTTTAGACTACCTCATTCAGCACGCCTCATTACCCACAAGCCGCCTGGGCTTCTCGGTCAGCGTGGGTTCACAGAGAGGCATCTACCTCAGGGAACCGGCCCAAGTTCTTGCACCTTCTGATCACGGGGTCGGAATTGAGCCCATCTTCCCAGAGAACACAGGTAGCACAACTGAATGGTTGGATTTAGTTTTACATCATTTTATTTATAGTTTCTATTTGTTTTAAATATAATCTGGTCTTTTTGTCAAACAGAAAACGCCGAGCGAATTTCCTTGCAGCTACACCTGGCGCTAACATGTGCCGCCACGTGGGTCCAGTGTCCTTCCCATCTGGAACTGATGAACCAGTGTCGGCACATTAACGTCCGGATCGATCCCGTAGGACTGAGAGAGGGAGTCCATTATACCGAGGTGCGTAGAAGGCAAAATGGAACGAATGAAGCTTAATAAATGGTATCTTGTTTTTTAAATTGTTTTGAATTGTTTTTCAGGTTTGTGGTTATGATACAGCAGCTCCCACCTGTGGCCCACTATTCAGAGTTCCTATCACAGTTATCATCCCTGCCAAGTACGTTCTCACAATGTGTGGACTTGGTTTTTTCTGACATGGTTTTGGCTCTTATTCATTTCTCTCTCTTTACACCAAAAGGGTGACCGATAGTCGGAATCAAGAGGTGCGATTCTCAGACGTCCACTTCAGACCTGGACAGATCAGACGTCACTTCGTCTCTGTTCCTCAGGGAGCCTCCTGGGCAGGTCGGTTGCTCCGTGGTGGCAGCTGAGAATGTGTCTGACCAACGCAAGCTGCTGGTCACTCTCATATTTTCCAAGACATGTTGCCGAAGATGAATAAAATGCTTTGTAGTATAAGATAAAAAAGCTGATTATAATCCAGGATTTTCTTCAAAGTTAAAAAAAAAAAAAAAAAAGCCATTCAATATTCTAGTCTTGTAGATTATTTCAGGTACAGTTAATATGTTCGGTTGTTCTGGAAGCATACAAGGTAGACGGAGCTTAAACACAAAATGAAAGTGTTCATGATGGTAGAGTATAACATTGCTGGTAGATATTAACAGTCTACAATTTCATGAGATCGGTGTTAAATTTGATTCTGCTTTTTATTCAAGCCATCCAGTTTCTGTTACAATGTGGAGCTGAGTTTTTTTTAAGGTTGCCATTTTGTTCCAAGCAATATATCACAAAAAGTTTCCGCGATGAGTTCCTGAATGTTCTGTGATAGATGGTGATTTCCGGGATCCATTTTATCTAAGCAGGACACAACTTATCTGTTTCCACTGTTGGTTCCACAAACCACCTGTTGGTGTAGATTACACCATGTTCCACGTTATTATGCAAATTGGATTTAAGTGTCATAAAGATAAAAAAAAAATGTTTGTGGTGCTATTAAATTTATAGATGGTATTGTGTGTCAGGGCTCTTTGAATCACTATAATTTCAGAGAGCTGATTATAGTGATATAATAGTGACTGCTGGTATGTGGACCATCATTTGCATTGACCATTTAAGAAAATCTGAGAAAATATCACTTGCATAATGATCTGGAACACAGTGTATGTTGCCTGACTCTAGGAGTGACTCTTCCTATAGGAACCAGATCCAGAATGCCAGGAGGAGTCAGACCAATACTACATTAATCTCAGATTGTTTAACAGTGGTTATGGTTAAAAAAACATTAATATATGTTGGTAGAATAGATTTAACAAATTCTGACTCTAGGATACAAAAACTAAATTAAAGTTTTAACTCGGATGAAGTTTGTGCTAATCCACAGTTGTGGCTCCTCTAATAGATATATTCAATAGAGCACATGTTATTTGGTACATAAAGTAAAAAAAAAACAAAAAGTAAAATGTCTCTTTACTATAATGTTGAATCAGAAGCTAACTTCAGCATTGTTTCAGGGTTTTTTGAGTACTAAACTAGAAATTTATGTTTTTGCGTTTAGTTTTAAAGGATTTTAAAGTCAAAGGAGCCCTGGATAAAATGAAAAAAAACAAAAACATTTTACATTCATAATTCCTATTAAAAGGTAGCAGGACAGAAAAACACTGGGGTTTTTACTGTGTCATAATTTTCTTTTTTTCTGGTTTCCCCCCACAGAGATCACTCTGACCTCCCATTCCGGAGACGTGTCGTCGAAGTTTGTTCTTCATGCTGTTCACCTGGTCAAGCAAAAAGCCTACAGAGCCAATGAGTTCTACAAGTTCTCCTCACTGCTAGAAAGAGGTTCTCTATCAGAGGCTTTTGCAGTGCTGGTATGTGGACATTACAATCAGGTAAAAACACCAGAATCAGCAGAAAACCTCTGTTTTATTTTCGGTGTGTTTCTGCCTCCGCTGCAGTCAGGTCGGGTTGTGGAGTTCTGTATAGCCCGCTGGTGGGCGAGCCTGGGCGACGTGACGGTGGACTACAGCATCTCCTTTCACGGCCTCAGCACTTCTCCTTCTCCTCTACACATTGTGAGATTAGTTCACACACACCAGTACCACCAGAACAGGTATTGGTCTCTTTTGTTTCTGACTCAGTTTTGTGTCTCTGCAGCATGCCTCAGAGGGAGTGACGAGTTTTGACGTGACATCGCCCATGAGATATGAGGAGGTATCCCCCACTGTCACCCTGAAGTCATGGGTTCAGCCTTTGCGGTGAGTTCACACACACACACACACACACACACACACAAACAACCTGTTCATGTATTAAAGTGCTGTTTTTTTTAAGTTATTTCTCATCTTGGTGTTTGTCTCAGGCCTCTAAATTCAAAGATTAAAGCTTTGGGAGTTCGGGACGTTCTGCCTAATAACAGGCAGCTCTATGAAATTATCCTCACCTACAGCTTTCACCAGGTATCAGCCAACTTTCTGCCCATCAGAGCCAATTAATCTGCCATATGGATGCATAATCATGTATTGCTCTGTCCTCAGCCAAAGAGTGGAGAGGTTACGCCCAGCTGCCCGACGCTGTGCGAGCTTCTGTACGAGTCTGAGTTTGACAGTCAGCTGTGGATGCTGTTTGACCAGAACAAGAGACTGCTGGGCTCAGGGGACGCTTACCCACACCAGGTTGGACATCTATAGAAATTGCCCCTACGGTTAAAAAAATAATAATAAAAATTACACATGATCTCATGATCTCTTTTCTCTGTAGTATTCCCTGAAGCTAGAAAAGGGGGATTACACGGTCCGTCTGCAGGTCCGACATGAGCAGTCCAGTGAGCTGGAGCGCCTGAAGGATTTGCCATTTGTGGTTTCTCATCGTCTTTCCAACACTCTCAGTCTGGATGTGTATGAGTCACACCGTGCCGCCCTCATGGCAAAGAAGAAGGCCAACTCTGTTACTTTGTGTCCAGGGGCTACACAGCCTTTCTATGTCACCACCCTGCCAGACGACAAGTGAGTCACACTCGAGAGTTTCCTTTCACATTTCTAACAGAAGGAGATGATCTTTTTACTAGTTGTTGACGAATGAGTTGCATTTCATTTTCAATTAACACAATATTCCTGTGACGCCTATTTTTTGTTCCTAAGAAAAGTCTCTCAGTTTTCTAATATTAGTAGGACCAGTTGTCACATTTTCTTTTTTATTCCCATTCCTGTTCGCCTCCCTTCATCCTTCAGGATCCCTAAAGGCACAAGTCCAGGATGCTACCTATCAGGCTCTCTCATTGTGCCCAAGAGCGAGTATGGCAAGAAAGCAGTGAGTGGCTCCATTCTTGAATTTTTTGTCTTCAAATGTTCAGTTGTGCTCTTTCGGATCAAAAAGTCACGTTGAGTTTCCATTTAAATTAAATTCAAAAAAGAGAAATTAAATGTTGTAGCTCATATTAAAGATTATGCAAATGGTTATTATAGATGGAAATGTGAGACAAGACTACTGTATGAAGGTAGTTTGTTTCAGAGGTGTTCAGAATGGGCCGGCGTAGACTGACCTGTCTACAGGACAGACAGGTCAGTCTGTCCTGTAGAACCAGACTGACCACCACTGTCACCTGTTGTTTCCGTTTCCTTCTCACTCGTGCACTTTGTTCCTTTTTTTTTTGTTTGTTTGTTTGTTTTTTTGGGGGGAGGGGTTTCTGTGGATCAAGTTTCATGATATAATAACCTTGAATAAAAATAGCATTGAGGGCTCATTATTTTCACCACTTCTAAAATAATTTGATTATTGTAGTTCTAAGATTTCTTATTTTTATACGCAGAATTTCTTGCAAATTTTTGTCAACTTATTCACCAGTTGCTCATCTACCTGCTTGACAATAACTGGTTAATTAGTCAGGTTGTCTTCTTCTGTAGGGTTTGTGCTTGTCTGATACTTCTTTTAAAGCAGGCTCACATTAATAGAAGTGATGAGTGTGCTGTAGTTTCCACACCGTTTCACACAGCTAGATTTGGTTTTTGTAAGCGAGACAAAAGTGTAGCAACGTTCTGTCAGCTGACCAGCAGTGCACAGCAGCAGGATCGGCCTTGAGACAGTAGAAAGGCTCTGACATCTAGTTTTAGCTTTTTTCCAACGCTTGATTTATTTATTTATTTTTATTTATTTATTTTGTCAGTATACCTTGATAATTGTAATCAGCCATTCCTAGGAATGTATTTGATACAGTTTTTGAGTTTGGGAAGTTTCTTTAGGTGTAAACCCAGCAAATGAGACAAAAAACATGTTTTGACTGAGAGTTCCTGGAAATTGTAGTTTTGTCTCCTGAACTTCCTGTAACTTTTAATTTACCTTGGCTTTTTCTGAGTACATTTTCCAGAAAGCCAGGCAGTTTATGTAGGTTTCATCCCCTGTTGCTGAGCGGGTCGTGGGTCCAGCTGTTACAACAGCAGAGTCCAAAACATGATTCTGTAAAATCAGACTATGAATTAATTTGAAATTGTTCCATAGTAGTCACAGACTACCTCTATAACCTGTGTGAAAAGGAGTTGCTACATTGAATTATTAGCACACTGGACTGAACTTAATGCGGCTCCAGTTGAGATTACAATCGCCTATCTAAAGTAATCATTTCTAACAATATCAATGTTTAAGCTCCAAAACTGAATTAAAATCACTTCTGACTCAGAAGTTTGTTGTAATCTATAGATTTTTGATGATTAGATATTGTTAGGTGTGTCTCCTGTTCGTACCCTGCAGCAGCCTTTGGTCCATTCAAATTTAAAACCTGTGGCCGATTAACAATCCTGGACAGCTGTAGTGGGTTAATGTAGGTGAATTCAAATTCCATAAAATGTTTTTCATAAAATACTGAACTGTGGTTAACAGAAAATGTGAGAAGGTCTGCCTCAGTATAGGGCCAAAGCCATTTTCTGGTTAGACCACGTTTAGTCTGCATTGGTCCTGGGGGAGCTAATCTGCAACAGAGAATTACCCCTGCTCCTGCAGAGGAAATGCACCTAGCCAGAGTTGGCTTGTATTGGATTTAGCTGCATTTTATGTGACGGTGTAAAGATTAATTTGTTCTGTGCCACAATTAATGACTGTAGCTGATCCAGTGAGAATTGTTGGTAATACTTGTTTTGCAATTGCGGCTTAAAAGCGACTGACGCCAAACAGCTGTAAAAGGGCTAAATCTGAACATAGAAATCTTTTTACCACGAAAAACAAAGAATATGTGACTGCATTTCACAAAGAAACTTTATATTTCTCAGAGAAATTCAGTTTGAATCTTAAGCGCTTTTCAGGTGTTTTTTGAAGAAAATATATAAGTTAAAAATTAGTCTGCATTAAAAAAGCAGTGTTTGAGTTCCAGGCAGATCTGTATTATGCTGAGATCCTTTTTTTTCTTTAGTGATAATTGGGATCTTTGTTCCTTTTTTTTTTTTTCTCCTTTCCCCAAATCTTGCTGTCCTGCTTGCTTCTTACATCTGGCTGGTTGGTTTTAACGCCTGTGGGAACGCAATTTAATCCAGATTGTAAGATTTTACTTTTGCTTTTCCTTTGGGTTGGGAATTTTGGGGCTGCACAATATCAGGAAAATGTTCAACTGTGAGATTATTCAAGGATTTGGTGACGGTGATTTTGATTGACCCAAAGTTTCCCCACTTATACTTCCTTCTTCATCTTCCCAGTTTAAGCAATTCAACCAGCTAAAACACACGTTGCACTTCAGAGGCAGGTAGAGAACGCTCAGCTTCCCAAATACAACATTGGCTCACAAAGTGAGAATGACACTTAAAATATGACATCCTACTAAATATTGCACCCAATCTGTCCTCTGCTTGTGATAAGGCGACGACTGATTTAATTGATATATTATGCAGATCCGCTGAACATTATGTAAAACAACATTTCACCTTCCTCTGGTTTTCGTATTTTAATTTTGTTTTATATACAATTGGGGGATATATATGGGTTGCACTGCATAGCATCCTTCTGTTCACAAAATATTCGATCGGCAACAAAAATTTATCTTTCATTCTTTTTCCTACGTGTTTAATTTTAAGGAGATGCTATTGCCTTTGGACTGCCAACTCTATTTTATTTTATTTTATTTTATTTTTTTTAAATATTCCGTAACTTTTTGTGTCTTAACGAAAGTAAACAGATTTGTTAGACATGATCAGGAGAAACAGCAAAGATCATAGAAAATTGTATTATATTTATACTGTTTGAGTTATATCTTTAGCAATGAGACCCTGAGTCTGGTTGAGGATGAAAGACGAATGAAAACATCCTTTTTGGTTGGTGTTTGTGTTATCTGTTCCTTACTGTGTGTTATTTTGACCACCAGGGGCAGGCCTCTGCAAAACGACAAGGAAAATTTAAAAAGGTACTGGACAAGTTAGAAGCACTGAACCACAGAGCGCCTGCTGCTCTCCTTACTTTGGGAAATGACTTATTTTCTGTAAAACATCTTCATCCATCATGTCAAAGCATGTTAATGTGTTAGGAAATATGCACTGCTGTTTTTATGAACTAGTTACTAGGTTTTCTGGTGGTCTGTAAAAATATTGATAGTACTACTTTAAACCTTCACTACTGGGTAATTTAAAAGCATTTTCACGTCAGTGATCTATGGAGCAAAGACTACCTGAGGACATGACATTGGTAGGAAGAGAGAGTATTTGAGAAGTTGGAAGATATATATTCAATCATACTTCATTTTGTTTGTGTCTTGGTGTAGGACATAGTTCCAGTCATCTACCATCTAATCCCCGCTCCAAACAAATCAAAGAACGGTGGGAAGGAGAAGGACAAGGATGGAGACAAAGAGAAGGATTTGAAAGAAGAGTTTGCAGAAGCTATGAGGGATCTAAAGATTCAATGGATGACAAAGTAAGCTACGTTTTCTCTCTCTGGTTTCCTACCACACGGCCTCTTTACTTCTTTGTAATTTATCTGTCGTTTTTGGCTCTTCAGGTTGGACTTGAGCTCTATCTATGATGAGCTGAGGGAAAACTACTCTGATTATCTTCCACTTCATGTGCAAAGACTGCATCAGCTGGACTCAGAGAAGGTAAACGATGATAGGAGACAGGGTTGGTAAATAGTTGCATCACAGCTGTGCAGAATCCTCATATGGAATCTCTTTCCGTTTCTGTTAAGGAACGAGTGAAGCGCCTCAGAGAGGTTGTGTCTGCAGCAGAGATCGTCATGTCCCACATCGACCAAACGGCGCTGGCTGTGTATTTCACCATGAAGGCAGACCCTCGGCCAGATGCCGCCTCCATCAAAACGTAAGAATCACTTTCACACAGGTTTTTGATAAAGACTGGGTTGTTTGAGGCAGTGTGAACCCACCTCCTCTATAAAACATTTTGTTTTTCAGTGACATGGAGAAGCAGAAGTCGTCTCTTCTGGACGCCCTGTGTAGAAAAGGCTGCGCTTTGGCCGACCAGCTCCTGCTGCCGTCCACGCTGCAGAGCGGCGTCGGAGCCGTTGCTACAGAGCAAGCTGCGGCAGGAGAGGAGGAGGTCAGGGAGCAGTTGGCCAGCAGCTCCGATGACCCCCTGGACAACACTTTAAATGCCCTGATGGACACATTCTGGGAGGTGCAGAAGTGGGCGGAGCTAACTGACTCAAAGGTGAGAATTTTCAATAAATCAAAAAGGTTGTTTGGGCAAATTATGTATTCTTTTTCTTGACTTTTTTTAAAGTGTGAATTTTGGGCAAGAGGACAAAGCAGATGCCATGACAACCAGTTGAAACACAATTGTTGTACTACAATGTAATGCAGAGCTCAAATAAGGTTATGTATAACAGTGAGAATATTCAGGAAACTAGAAAACATCAAGATATAAGAAAAATTATTCAGTCCTACTCGTGTTTGTTTTTATGTGCTGTTTTTTTCTGTACCTGAAGCCTGGAAAAGGGCTGGAAGTCATGGATTCTGTGCCAAAAAGTTATTTTTTTTAACAATCCACTGCTACTGTGCCTAAGAGTAAGACTGAATACATCTTCATTTGATCAATTTATAAAAATGAACTGTTGGATTAATCTCAAAACCAGCATGTTAGGTTGATGCACTATTGTGCTTCAAAAGCACAGCAATCAAGGTGAGATTTTTGTAATGTAAACACATCCACTGCTGTTATTTGAGGACACCTTATTGACAGAGTGATGTCATTTTAGGAGAGTTTAGCACAGTCACTGATTTGCTAAACTCAAAACAAATCAGTGCTTTGATAGGTATATCATTTTCTGTTGACATACCTATCAACAGGAAGATGTTGATAGGTATGTAGGTACATTCAAAAATGATTCATGCCTCTCTCTACTAATTTTTTTTTTTTGTGATAAAGTTGTCACTTGCTCAACAGTGAAAGAAAAAACACAAATTCTGAAAGTTGATCCAAAATGATTTTCTTGGCTGAATTGAAGCTTTAAGCTCATACAGGAAGCATTTTACCTAACAACACTCTTTGTTCATGTTTGTTTTGTTTTTTTTTTTCTGTTCACTTTTTAAGGTTTTGATGTTTTCATACAAACACGCCCTGGCAAACAAGATGTACGGCCGAGCCCTAAAATACGCCTCCAAAATGGTTGAGGAGAAGCCCAGCAAGGAGAACATGAAGAACTGCATCCAGGTATGAGGGTATCAATGAACATGTTGAAAAAACATGTTTTCTATCGGTTTCTGGTGGTATAGAAAAAAATAAAATAAAATCATCTCCTGGGTTTTGTTTTGCAGCTCATGCGTCACCTCGGCTGGATGCACTGCACTGCCTTCAGTGAGAACTGGCTCCCCGTCATGTACCCCGTAGATTATTCACCGTTCTAAGCACAAGCAGGCACATGCATGGGATGGCATGACCTCCAACAGTCCGTAACAGGATGAATTTGATGACGTGTCCCTCAGGGTCATATGGTCTATGCATCTGACCAACCAGCTGCCTCCTGAGACTTTTTCTTTTTAAGACGTCAAACTAGGAGCTGACCCAGAGCGTAAATATTACCATGCATGCCAAATTTTGTGAGGCGATGGGTTGTAAAACCAGTCAAATCAAAAATTTGGAATCCCCACCAACAGAAAAATATGGAGAACTGTAATCTGCCCTGTGCTTTGTTTTTTCTTTAACTACAAATTCGGAGGCTTAAATATTCCTTCCTACCCAGCGTTCTTAACTCATTGCATTAAACCTCTCTTCATGTGTAAATACTGTAAAAACTGGCATTGTGGACTCCAGGGATGCATCGGAAGTCAGAGCAGAAAACTGTAAAAATCCGTTAAAATACTTCAATAGATGGAGAGAAAGACTTGCTGCTGCAGAAACTCTCCTGATGACCCCAAATGAAAAGCAGGGATTGGACTGATCACAAGCCCATTTTTTTTTTTTTTTCTTTTTTCTTAAATAGTTTCAGCCATCCTGGGTTGACAAGTCAGTCTCGTCTGTCTTTGAACACAAAAAATGTCACGGTGCCTTTCTTCAACGTACCTTACCTTTCAAGGTGGAGCTAAACTAATGGTGGCAGAGTTTTGTGCAGGGGAAGCTGCAGAGTTTGTAGCATCCGTCCACCCTCACAATCGTTTCACTCATCAGCTTCTTTGAGTCAAACTGCATGATTCATCCTCGCACTGTGTGCAGGCTTGACTCTTCCACATTTAGCCTCCATTTTTACCAGACCTCACTCTCAGAATGATGCAGTTTTTGGGCAGCAGTGGCATGTTCGGAACAGGTTACACAATCAAATTTTCACTCAGTATTGTTGCGCTTTCTCTGCAGCGTTCAGAATGCTGCACATGTACACAGTGTCATAAAGTAATGTAAATACACTCATACCATGAAAATATAAAGATGCAATAGGGATATAACAGAATTTATCTTAATCGATGTATTTTGCATATATGCATGTCTTCTAAGGTGTATAAAAAGTTAGTTTTGGTGAGGCACCAGATTTTAGTTTCTTTCAATTTGACATATTTTTTCCCCCTGCCCCCATGAATTATGCTTTGGAATAACATTAATGGTTGATGGGTGGGTGGGTGTGTGTGTGTTTGAAGAACTTTGAGTGTATTTGTGAACCTGTGTTGTCTACGTTAACATTTCTCCCTGCACATGTGAGACAGCATTCTTCTTAATGGGACCCTAGCGGTTCAAAAGGACCACACCAGTAGTTTCAGCCTATTTTGAATAATTGTCTCGCGTAATATACTTAACTTTAGAAATACTCACTTTTGACAATTGTGACTTGAGAGTTTTGATGCTTTCAATTTCTGATTTGATTCAATTGCCTTCAAAGCTTCAAAATACTGTAGCACTTTCCTTCATACATTGAAAGAGATATTGAAAGCCTAAAATGTATAAAATATTTACTCTTTGACCCTTAACAGTTATGAGAAATTATTTTAAAAACAGAATCTACATATATTTTTGATTTGTCTGAATTTAATACTGGTTTGGTCCTTCTGGAAATGTCTCACCTAAAGTTAACAGATGAGGGCTATGAGATTAAATTTAATTTTCATGTTAATGATCCTCTTTGCTTTATAGTCGTAAAAGCAGAAGTGTTATCTTCTTGACCCTTTTCTTTGTGTAACCAAAGAAAACTTGTCCTGTTAAGCTGGATTCAATATCAGTATGTTAAAGGAAAGAAAAAAAATATTTATTAGATGGGGGGAAAAAATAATAATTTTAATTTTTTTTTTTAACTAGTAGTATAAATAAAGACTTTGGTTTTATCTTTGTTTTTAGTGCTCTGGCTGGAAAGTTGATGCCTAAGAATGTAAAGTATCTGCTTTAGGGCCTCTTGTCTTCTGGAGTCTGATGGTGAATCAGCGGCGCGAGATTGTTCTGTTTCTGTTTAGCTTGAAACAGTTTCACTTTCTGCATTATTCGCAGCACAGACCACTTCAAGCTCTTGGAAGGAGTCCTTTGTGAGAGTTGGCCTCTTTATTAATTTTCCTTTCCACTGTGTTTCCTGTTTGAACATATGCTGTGCACAGCAGTATGTGGTGCCAATTACAGTCTCTCCAAAAATGGCCTTAAGTTTTCGCCACAAGACTTCACCTTCGACCTCTGGCACCACCCATATCTATTGCAGTTGCGCCGCTGGTGCTCATAAGAACTTCATGAATGCTTGCTGTGGATGTTGTTAATATTTATAGCCATAAAAATCTATCAAATGCTATTTCATCACAGAATGAGTTAAAGCTGTATTCTCTATATCATTTTATATCCTTTCTGGATCATGTGGGAAATACCTGAGCCACTGTTAAACTATTTTGTGCTCACAAGAAAAGTCACAAACAAGAAAATTCACTGAATAAAAATATTTAAAACGAGTTCACATGTCACTTGTCTGTATTACGAGTCTGAAAAATACAAAAGATGAGAGGAATTCACATTGTCCACACAGCTCGATCCATTAAAAGTAGTTTGTTAAACAAAAAGGCATTGAACCACCAAATAAACAAGGATTTCTATAATGGGTTTCCCCAGTACAATGAGCTTCATTGTTGCAATGAGACCATTGCATTTTCAATAAGATTTAACTGGAAAAGGGGAAGTATATTCTCCTATTTACTTGATACTCAGCAAGTCTGACCATCTCCTATAAGACCAGAAGGTCTGGATGTTTGGAGGATACAGATGTGTGCTAACACAATCTCAACATGGAAACTACATCTGTCGATTCGTATCAATCTAGATTTTAAAGCTATTTCCAATCAATTCTGTAATTCACAAGTGGAAATAATTTAAGACATTCCAGCAAATTCACTTCAGGATGAACTCAAACATTTGTTTCCAGTAAAACAACTTATACCTTAAAGAAAATACAACAGGTCATGTTAAGTTTGTAAAGTGGCATCTGGTTGTACCACAAGGCCTATCCATTGGACAGATGAGACCACAGTAGACATTGTTTGGTAAAAACCCAATGCAGCATATCATTACAAACATCTTGTACCAACAGAGAAGCATAGACTCTAGTTGTTGCAGTGGCATATACAAAGCCTAGACTTCAATTGGTTTGAAATGCTTTGGCAGAATCAAAACAGCAGAAGTATTAAAAAAAGGTATCGTGAGAGTGAGCCATAATCATCCCAGAAACAGTTCATTACTTTTTCTAATTTTTCTTGATTGAAATTAGACCAGCCAAAGTAAAGCTTGCCAAGAGCACTATTATAAATATTTTGATACTAAGCAGACATTTAAACGTTTCTCAGGTAACTGAAGCCAACACGCGTTGGCCTAAACATGCCTTCCATACTGAGTCTCGAGCAAAACATTTGAACTGATCTTCTTGCATGTCTGACATGCAAGAAGATGCAAGACATGCAAGAAGATACCCACTAACTTTAACAAAGTTAGTGGGTATCCGACAACATTTGAAAAAAAAGAAATCACAAAAAAAAAAGTTCAACATTAAGTTTTTTAAACCTCCTTAGGCTTTGAGCCTGCATCCTGTAAGCCTACTCAGTCTGTTCTGGTCACCTTCACCTCCTTCCCTACTCATTGCCATGAAGATCTTCATCTCTCCTTCTTCGACCAGTAGACTTGTGTGGAAGGCTTTCTTAAAGTTCTCCATGAACACTAGATCGGACTCAAATCTGACCTTGTTGGCCCAGATCAGTGTTGTTCCTGGTTTGCAGAAATGCTTCATGGTGACCAAGAGCTCATCCAGGAAGTCATGATGGTAAACCACGTCGGCTGCCAGAACGTAGTCATACTTGTAGACGGACGAAGGGTAGGTGCTCTCCAGGTCATAGCCCCAGGACAAAGGTGCCACCTGGGGTGTGTGTCTGCAGAGGCCCCTGGTGTTCCTCATTAAGTTGGCTTGAAGATTCCCCAATATCTCTGGAAGGTCTGTGGCTGTGACTGATGCTCCTGTTGATACAGAAAGAAAGGAATGTCATTTGTAAAAAATATTATGATTCTGTTCACAGCAACGCAGGTCCCTGTTCAAGGTTACCCTGTAACATGAAGTTGCTGAAGCGGTCTATGACTGTGTCTCCTAATACAGGGGATGCTTTTAGAGCTACACAGTCTTTGGACAACCAAAGCAAAAACTGTGTCCGCATTCTCAAGCTATGCTTGTGCTTGTTTCCGGAACAAGAGGTGAGGTCTACCCCTTGTCCCTCATTTGTTTGTGGTGTTTATGGATACATTTTCGAGGTGTAATGGTAATGAAGAATTAGGTGTCTTGCCATGAATCATGACTAACAGGGAAAAAAAGAATCTACAAACAATCTGAAATGAACTTCCCTCATAGGGTGGCTGAACTCGCCCTTAGAAATATGGCTGCTCCATCACATCAAAAAGAGTCAGCAGAGGTGGTGTGGGCATATGATTAAGATGCCTCACTTAGTTTTGCCCCCACTTCAATTTGCAGACCTGGAATATGTCAGAGGGAACATATATCCCTTCTGGCCTTTGGATCCCCAATCAAAAACTGGAGAGTTTCACCTTTGTGAGGGATCTATGTGTGTCTGTTTGGGACTGCTATCTCAGTACCAAAAATATCTATTCATTGGACAGGCAGATTGTGAAACAATATTACAATCAGATCAGAGATTTTGGTCCTCTTCATTGTGTCCTTTTTATGTTTAACATCATGATGAGTCTAGTGACTGCTCACCCAGTAGACTGGCCACAATGGCTACCAATCCTGTTCCTGCTCCCAGTTCCAGCACCCCCTTCCCTTGAAGATCCACTCTGTCCCTGTTGTTGTCAAGGAAGGAGCACAAAGCCAATGCCTGCAAATTGAAGAAAACACTGCTGATACGACATTAAGCTAAAGAAGGTTATATGATTTTTTTTTATTGTAGCAAACTATTATCAGAAACACTCACAGCTGGCCACATCATTGCTCCAAATGAATCTATGGATTCATAAATGACGATGTCCTTCCCTACGTAATGGTAGATGTCTTTGTTAACGCGGCAAATGATGTTTGGAACCCATTTCTGCCTTACAACTGTCTGGTCCAAACACTCCTGTTCTGCAGGGACCAACAGACACGTGGTGTAGCTCAGAAAGCATGGAACAAAACATAAGGCTTAAGTGTAGAGTATAAAAACATTTAAAATCTTGATATGTGCAATTGCAATATATAAATGCACATAATACGACATTGTTTTTGACTAAATAAGCTCAGTGCTATTAAAAACAGTCTCCCTCTCTTCCTTGAGATCGGCGATACTCTACACCAGTGAGCCCAGCAATCCAATCCTCTGTGCTATCTCAGGACAGCCAGTTATACCCTTGGCTTCGCTATGTTTTGGCCTTCTCTTGAATTTCAGATTTAGTTTGCAGCACTCCTGACATTCTCATTAAGGCTGTTTGTTTCATTTTGTAGTCTGCTGGCAAACTAACACAGCAGTCTAGAGAAGAACAGCATTTTAAACCCAACAAAGACCTAGCAACTCAAAATCCAGACCTGTTTTGTATGGAATAAATTATCCCTGTGAATGACGTTTTTTTTTTTTAGGCTAAACTGGGGCTTGTTGAACATCTGTAATATGCAAACGGTGCTGGCACATCCATTGGTACTTAAATTATTCGTGTGTGAAGATAGCTCACCAGAAATGTTGTCATTGCTTGCATCAGTCTCATTTTGCTCATCATTTTTGGAGGTCACAATTTCCTCTTCCTCCTCATCACTTTCAGACTTTTTGTCTTCTTCCCACTGCTCCTCATTGTAACTGTCCACTATATCAGCTCTCACCTCTTTACAGGCACAGGAAGGTTTGTCTTCACTGTTTTTTTTATTACTTTCTTTCCCCACAGTCTTTCCATTCTCTTCTCCCAACAGATCTTGAATTTCCAGCCCTTGATCTACTTCATCATCTCCTTCCCTACTCGTTGCCATGAAGATCTTCATCTCTCCTTCTTCGACCAGTAGACTTGTGTGGAAGGCTTTCTTAAAGTTCTCCATGAACACTAGATCGGACTCAAATCTGACCTTGTTGGCCCAGATCAGTGTTGTTCCTGGTTTGCAGAAATGCTTCATGGTGACCAAGAGCTCATCCAGGAAGTCATGATGGTAAACCACGTCGGCTGCCAGGACGTAGTCATACTTGTAGACGGACGAAGGGTAGGTGCTCTCCAGGTCATAGCCCCAGGACAGAGATGCCACCTGGGGTGTGTGTCTGCAGAGGCCCCTGGTGTTCCTGCACAGGTTGGCTCTCGTGTTGCTCAGAACCTCTGGAAGGTCTGTCGCTGTGACCCAACCACCTGAAAAAACAGAACCGTCCAAGCAATCGCATGTGTTCATTATCAGTCAAAGCAGACAGATTCACATTCACTCATACCCAGGAGTGTCGCTACCACAGACACAAGACCAGTTCCTGCTCCAATCTCCAGGATGGCTTTGTCCACGAGATTCAGTTGGTCACGGTGAGTGTCAAGGTAGTGACAGAGAGCCAAAGCCTGGGAGAAACAGCAATATTCCCATTTTCAGTATGCAAACTCATAGAATGAATGCAAAGTAAAACATATGTGACAAGCACCCAAATGTCCAATATAGCATAAATAACTTCCTTCTGCTTGTACATCACAACCATACATGATACTATCGTCCTCAAACTTAATGTAGAAAAGGAAGTATAAATTGTAGATTTTTCCTTTTCTGTGTTAAAGAGAAAAATCTACACTGGGATCCTGAGAATTAGCGAGGCACTCATGGCTTTTTTCAATCAAAACATTTCTGAACATTTTGGAACGCCACTCTGCAGAGTGGATAATCTGAACTGACTCTACAATGAACATTAAGTGGAAAAATCAAAAATCTGAATCTGGCAGATCCCTTTAGCTCTCAGTGGTGTTTCTAAAGGCTGGCCTGCACTTCTCTACAGTAGGTCGGGTTTTCATAAAAAAAATCAAACCTCAGAACCAGCATCAGCACACTCACCCCAGGCCATATCATGCCTGCAAATGAGTCAAGACCCTCTTCGATAACGATCTCATGGCCAGCGTAGCTGTACACCTCTTTGCCCATTTTGCAGTAAAAATACGGAGCCCAGGCTGCCAGTCGTTGCTTCCTGTCAGCTGATTCTTCTGTTTGTGCATCACCTGAAACAAAGAAAGAAACAAAGAAAAGAGATAGTTTCAGATCTATTGTGGAGTGAATCAAACACAGAGACCACGTTGGTTACAGTTACCTTTATCCTCCTCTTCATTTTCTTCAGCCTCATCTTCATCCTCTGTTCTGGTAATGCTTGTTTCTTCCACAAACGGTGAACATAAAGTTTCCATATAAAATCCTTTGTGTTGTTAGAAAGAAGGTAGTTTTTATTTAATTTGAATTTGTAATTATTATGAGAGTAAACATAACCATGATTAAAACAATGTGAAATTAGTTTCTTTTTTCTTCAACTAAGCTGTATTTATATCATTGCGCTTATAGAGATAAGAAAATGTTTTATTCTGGTTTTTTACCTGTTAGTTGCAATCCAGTTCTGCTTTAATCCCCATGAAAGAGCACCTCAACTGTGTCTGGATACGATGGACTGTGATGTTATAGAGGCTCAGCATCCAACAGGACACTCCCATCATCATTACAAGGGCAGAAGGATATTTTTAGAGTTGTGCTCATTAGGAATAAACCTCATAGAGGAGCAGAGGGCACAAAGTTTCAAATGCACAAACAAAGAGGAGATGGAGGAGGAGCAAACAGGAAGAAGAGCAGGTCAAGTAAGCTGAGTTTTTGCTTCAGGACGTGTCTGCTGGTGGTCCATCTGCAGAGAACCAGACAGCGGGGGTCCCTAACCCTTAAAGTAATCTGATATAAAAAGGAGGATTGCTAAACCTGCAAAAAAATGCCGGTTGTTAAGGTTCAGAACAGTCCTAATAAATGATGGCGGTGCAACAGTTTAAATCGGTTGACTGTATCTAACAGAAAAACACAGAAAGACATAGCACAAGTTTTCACTGTGCAGAAAACCAACCCAGGATATGATCTGTGTTTGACATGATAGTGTCTTGGCAGAGAGTGGATGTTGTCACTGACCTGTTGACTCCATTTGACACCCAGAAGCAGAGACTGATATACACAGAATATGTCATGATAGAAGAAGTTACCTGCATTATTGTGCTATGATGACAATCACATGAACTCGTCCTTCATGGAAAATCGACACCTTCAAAGCGTAATTTAAAACTGTTACTTGTGACAGAAAAAGCAATTAATTTATATGTTTTTTTTTTTTTTTTTGAAGCAAGAAATATTGCCCATATCAAAAAAAGGTGTAGCCTAACTTTAATCTCTGTCAGTAAACGTTTATTTTTGCAAAGATGCCCAAACACAGGGGTGGGTCAGTGGTTCAAACAAATAGTCTATTTAAAATTAGTCACGTAGTCTGGGATGCCTTCATGCCTCTTGCTCACTTTTCCTGCAATGGCCTCAATTGCTTCAGCAGAGATAGAGGGTAACAGGATCAGGTTGGACTGCATCCTGCACGTATCAAGCTCTGGAGAAAATAAGGGGCCCTAATGTTGACAACATCAGACATGCTTCATCGCGCCATCTGCTAGGATCATGAATTGTAATCTAAATCTCATTTTAAATCCTGGAGTTTGGCTGTTGCGAGCTCTGTTTGATAAAACATTAGAAGTTTTATTTAGCCTGATGACAAGCAGAATTCCAGCGTTGTGTCTCTGTGAGAGGATTTTTAGGATTAACAGGCTGTGAAAAGAGAGATGAAGTGAGCAGATATTCCTCTAAGGCCACATGCGGGCTTCAGCTGTTGGGTATTTATTTGTCTCGACAAAGGCGGAGGTATTTACTGTCCACCTGCTTAGATGCCCTTTAATCCAGTTCTTCAACACTCCTGTCATTTTAGAGACACACATCCACCAGAAACACCAGGAACGGCAGGACGGAAAGAGACCCCGAAAACCTTGGAGGATTTGGAATCATTAACGTATCAGATTTAACCGGTTACATTTATAGAGGCTGATTCAAACTTGCTCTTTCCAATATAATAAACTAACTGGTGAGTTTCCAAAATATGGAAGAAATTGGGCAGAGCATTGGTGTTCAAGTTACTGAAGTGGCATACATAGAGCAAAATAAAAGGGTAATATGGGCGTGATATTTAATTTGACCTCTTAAAAGTGTTGAGCTGCTACTCTATGACCTTTAACAGTTTAATTGACAAATAGAAAAACTCAAAAATAACTTCAGGAATAAATCTTGATCTCAAAATGATTCATATGTTTGTTAAAGTTGTGTTTTAACAGATCATTGTCTCCGTTTATATCTCTAGTGGTCATGGGGCAAGAGGCTGGGTGCAATCTGAACATGCCACCAGTCCAACACAGAACAAACAGCCATAACACACACACACACACACACACACACATCTAGAGATAATAAACCACAGACACAGCCTAACAGTGATGTTTTTGGACTGTGGGAGGAAACTGTAGAAGCTCGGGAGAACCTGTGCATTCTTAGGGAGAACATGCAAACTCCAGGCTGTGTTTCAAGCCAGAACCTTCTTGCTGCAATGCAATGGTACTACTAACTGCGTCACTGTGCAGCTCAAGCAACAGGACTACCAGTTCAATCTTGATAAAATATAATTTTGTAAAAATAGACGTTAAACTAAAAGACAAGAGGAGAACTTTTTAAAAATTGCTTTACTTGTTACAAAACTAATCCTGCATTCCAGAACAAAAAGATAGTATGATGATCTGGGGCTGCTTTGCTGCTTCAGGAACCCAGAAGAGTCTCAGAAAATGAATGAATGGAACCATGAATTCTGGACTTTACCAGAAAGTCCTGAAGTAGAATCTCTGTCCATCAGTTTGACTTTACGCAGTTGGGTATTACAGCAGCAACCAGCAACTCTTGAATAAATCAATTAGATTATTGACCAGTCATAGAACAAACCAACTTCTTCATACATTGTCAATGCACAGTGAATTTGTAGTGAAACAGGTGACACAGAGACGCCAAACTTAACCCCACTAGGATGAATCTCTTAACAAATTACACACAACAACAATATACAAAGTTGCAGAATTTATTTGAGAAAGTAGTTATTTACATATTTATACCCTTTGATTTTCAAATTAAATAAAGCAGCTTGACCTGTCTGCTGAGAACATTGTAAACAATTAATCGCAGATGTCTGTCTTTTTTTTTTTTGGCAGGCCTGCAAACACACAAACAATTGCTGTTGATGACATTTAATATGATTTTGGAGACCCAGATTCATGGTAAGTATTCAGTGCCTTGTGTGTTCTTAATCTCATACGGCCTCTGTTTGGTCCTTGGCCCCGCTGTCTTTCCTCCAGGCTCGGTAAAGTTTTATACTCAGACTGGGAAGGTCATACAGCTCCTCAAGGTGGAAACGCTGCTGAAAGCGGTCCACAAAGCTGTTCTCCGGGTCCAGCCGGAAACGCATGGCCCACAGTATCTGAGTGTCGTCCTGACAGAGGTAGTCGAAGGTCTCCATGAGCTCATTCAGGTAGGGATGCGCGTACACCACGTCAGCTGCCAGAATGTAGTCAAAACGATGTGTAGCACGAGGGAAACGCTCAGCCACGTTCTGACCCCAGATGAGCTCTATGACCTGGAGAGAATCATTAAACCTGTTGAACAACTGATAGCCAAAAATGCATTTTTGCGATGCTTTATTTTATTTGCACTAAGATATCTGAGTGATTTGATAGATTCCAGAATCGACTTTGAGTTTCATTTTACATTTTAGATTTGTTTTTATTTTCTCAAATTGTAAATTAAACTTGCACTGGGTAATTTAACTGTGTTTTCACTGTGTTTAAAACAAAATGTACCAGAGGGATGTATTTGCATTTGCCCTTGGTGTTGCGTGTAACATTGTACTGGAGGTTCCCCAGCACATCTGGCAGGTCTGTGGACGTTACTTTAGCACCTGAGAGACAGTGAAAAGCAATTACAAGGTAAACTGAAAGCATAATCATGTCCGTGCAAATTATCGGATTTTTATTGGAGTACCTAACAGACTGGAAACAATGGTGACAAGCCCAGTTCCGGCTCCCAGTTCAATCACATTCTTATGGGCCAGGTTGTATTTGTCTTGGTTGGTCTCCAGGAAATGGCACAGTACCATGGCCTGGTGGAGGAGAAAACACTTCTGGTTAATGGGAGGGGTCATCAGCAAGAATAAGTCTGTGTTTTTAAACCTCAGACATTTATTTTGGTGACATTCAGTGTGCTCCTGACTGCTAAAGTGAGAAAACATGGTGAGATTGAACCGAAAGACTGCTCTTGTCATTATTTCAGAGACTTCATGACTTTAACTTTTCAACTTCTATGGAAGGTGTGGAAGTACAAAACCTTTGCTCTTTAAGAAAAATATTAAGGCAAGACAACATTTTACAGATAAAATTAAAATGAAGTCCTGGATTTTTTGATATATATATATATATATATATATATATATTATATATATATATATATATATATATATATATATATATATATATATATATATATATATATATATATATATATATATTGGACACGTTCGTCTAAAATGCAGTTATTTGGAAACCAAAACACATTTTCCTCAGAATACACATTTGTGTTGACATCCTTTATTTTGCTAAAAAAGTATTTTTTGGGTGGTGAGTAATAAATTGATTTCTTTTCCCAAAGATAAATATTACAGATGAATATGTGAACCCTTCTTTTAGATTAACTAAATATTTTGTTTCTTGTCCTAACAGTTTTACTGTACTGAGGGTAAGATCGCACCGAGGGCCAGAGAATGGCTCCATAGAGGTCTGTGGATTCTTTGATCCGTATCTCCTGATCAGAGAAGATGTATCCCTCCCATGTCTCAGGACCGATGGCCGACGGGTGGAATTGCCGGGACATGATGGCTTTGGCCAGCTCTGCATCCTCAGTGACATGCTCTTTGGCATCTGTAAAGAAAAGTATCTGTCTTAAATTATTATGGTGAAACCACAATGCCATGATGACAAAAATGAGCAAGAAAGAGAGGAATAAACATGCTCGCAGTAAAATAAGACAGGATGAGAAGAATACAAATAATCACATTAGCAGTGACTGAATTTGTTGGTATACATTTTCATAGATTTTACAAGCAATAAAAATTTGCAATGTGATTTGCTGACTCGTAAAACCTTTTTGAGGCCAAACTGTGTAACATCCTGTTCAAACTTTTTTTGTTTCTTGCTGCAGGTTAAGATTTCCTGCTTAGTGTTATACAGTACCTTAAAAAAGTATCAATAGCTTATCCATTAATACATTTACCTTTTTCACAGTTTGCTTTATTAAAACTATTAAAGTCAAAACCATTGGATGCACTGGATGTTATTTGGGGATTATGGGGGACTGACTGCAAACAAATGAGTACCATAGAATTGTATTTGTAAAAGCATTTGAAAACTATGTACTTTTTTCTTTGCATGACTCTGTTGTCTATTACAAAAATCAAAATAACCCTCTTGCATCGACATGTTTTGTTCTAATAAAATAAAGTGTGAAAAAGTTCAAGGGGTATTAATAATATTTTTGACTTTATTTTATTGTTGGTAAGATGTGAATATTTTCCCTTGACTGCACAAAAAGCTTGACACCTGAGCATTGCCACGAATAGTCTAACCTACTAAAGTGATGACAGCATTACAAAAACACCATATGATGGGAGGATTTCTGGGCATTGGGTAAATTTGTTTTTCAACATTTCAAGGGATGGATGTCAGATAAAACAGGTGCAAAAGTACCACAAACTTTAATCAGGAAAACCACAGTCATGTGTTTTGTCTTTGCTTTTTTTTCTATAACATTCGACTCTTTGCTCTGTGAATCACACAGAGGCTTGTCATTTCCCTCTGAGCTGCGTTGGCTGCATGAGAGCATCCAACCCACAACTTTGCGTTACGCAATGCTGGTTTATATAAAAGGTCAGGAAAGCCCACTGTGACAATGCCAAGCTTGTGGAGTGCTTACACGGTTTTAAACCCTCTTCACACAGAGATGATTGCAGAAAATTCCAGCTTCAGCACAACTGCCTCTCCAAAAAGAACCGCTCATAGTTCATTTACAGCATATGAAGTGGGACTAGACAGAGGGTAGATAAATAAAGGGTTCTGAACACAAGTCCAAGTTCTTACCGCTTTGTTTGGTGCTGGAGTCCTCCATGGCTTTGGGCTGCAGAGCGTCCATGTCTGAAGGAGGAAAAGCACACCCTAAACAGGACATGTTACTGTGCATGAGCCAACCACAATGCGTTTTCTTGTGGTCAAAGGTGAAGCCCTTTCAGATGTGGGTCACCGTGGATGTTGATCTTGAAGGAGCTGTTATTTCTAATCCTCTGTGGTTTTAGGTTACACACAAAGACAGTGTTTAAAATGTCCTCATCTGACAATCTTGGGGAGCCTTGGATCCTGCCCATATTTCGAGTTCCCTCCGGTCCAGCTTAAAGCCCTGTCTAAAGCAGAAAGCTGACTGACAGCAGCAGCTGTAGCTGCGCTGTTGTTGGACAGGAAAGATGGGTGGTGGCATGTTTTGATTATAAGGGACTGAATGGAATATTTTAAAAAAGTTATATTCTCCTTGATTTTTACATCAGGGATGGAGCTTGAGGTTATTTATTCTTTATTTAAAAACCTGTTTCTGTTTATACAAGCATTTTGTTTTTTATAAAGAGATGTGTCTGACTGTAAATGTTGTGTTTAAGGTGTATGGCTAATGAGGTCAAATGAGTATAATACATTAGATTTGAACTTTTGTTAGTGTTGATATAGCAGAAAAAGAAATATCTGACACATGCTTAAAAAAAATTTATGTTTTTAATGCAAACAAACATGTCTTTCACATCTCCAAATAAAAAATAGTCCCAGTAGCTTCAGTGTTTATAAAAAAAAAAAAAAAAAAAAAAAAAAAAAAAAAAAAACATAATGCATATTACAAAAACTCTCAGTTAATTTATTTTCAGCTGGTT
The DNA here is from genome assembly GCA_010277075.1 of Poeciliopsis retropinna. Taxonomy (NCBI): domain Eukaryota; kingdom Metazoa; phylum Chordata; class Actinopteri; order Cyprinodontiformes; family Poeciliidae; genus Poeciliopsis; species Poeciliopsis retropinna. Next base: position 19,592,255 of record VMRM01000006.1, on the reverse strand, counting down.
TCACATTTAGTATCACAAGTTTCGACAAAATTTATGTAAAAGTGGAGCATCTTAAAGCTTCTTTCCTCTTCCTCTTGTGCGTTTTCCTCCTCTGCCTCGTCTGTTGGCCTCAAACACAGATCGGGCTGTAACCATCGCAATGTCCCTACCTTCATCGCTGTCTTCACTGGAGCTGCTGCTGCTCTTCCTGCTGGCCTTCTGAGGTAGGTTTTTAGTAGACTGGTGAGCAGGTGTTGCTGCGAAGGATTCCTGATCTGGACTACAGAAATCCCTGAGGGATGTAAAAGGAGATTCGGAATTCGACTTTGGAGCTAAGAAACCTCCACCTGCTACAGGGGGCTCCTCCTCTTTCTGTCCTTCTATGTTTTTTAGATTTCCTTTCCTGGATTTAGATGGAGAAGGCAGTCCTTCTTCACTACTTTCATCGTCCCCTCCTTCCCTCTCCTTTCTCTTCATGCAGGTGACGGCTCGGCGGAGTCGCTGGCTGCGGATCGCCTGCTTTTCCTGTTGCTCCAAGCGGAAGAATGAGTCTATTCGGAGCTGAGTCTACAGAGAAAAAGAGCAACAGAAAATACATTAGTTAACTTCACCCATTACATTATATAAGATATATTTACATATAAAATTGTCAGTTTTATTGATAAAAAGCAAGTCTGTTTTTTTCTATTGTAAAACACAGAAAATTGATTATTTTTCTGTTTGGGTTTTTTGTCAGAGTTCAAGAAAACAAAACAAAACAAAAAAAATAACATCAATGTTGATTCCTAATTTTTTTTTTCCAATGGTTGGAAAAAAATTGGTTTTTATTCCCATGACACAGATGTACATTTACAGTAAATTTGCATATTGTTACCTAAAGGAAAACACATTTTTTATTAATTTTTGGCCCTTTTTAATTCCCTCCCAGCTGTTTAACCTTCCAACCATTGGAATTACCATTTAACCCTGTCTAGACAGCAAATAGGACAATGTGCTACTTAAGGAGTTGATTCTTAGCTTCTTATTAGCAAAATGCTAGCTAACAACTCCACTGATCCTGCTTTACAGGATCAGTGAAGGAGTTATAAACTTTGTTCAAATTTTAAGCACAACTTAATCATTAGTGATATAAACCCTTCTTATAGTTTCAGAAAGCAGTGGCAGGAGTGTTGGTCTCATGTCATATCAGCCGAAACAGAGGTAACCCCGTCAAGGTGGGTAAAGTCTCTCAGATACCTGCTGGTTGTTGAGCTGTTTGATCACAGGTTGCAGCGTCTCCTCCGTCTTCCTGCTGCTCCAGCCAAAACGACTGAGGCAGAACGTGACGAAAAGGTCAAAGAAATGATCACAAAGAGGACAGAAATACAAGGAGAAACCTTAAAATTGAGTTTTAAGGTCATATTAACAGCTATGAATCATAGTATAATAAACAACATTGATTACTAAAAACATTAAATATAAATAAATAAAAATGGAGGTAATTAAATAAGTAATTAAGATCACAAGTAACTTAAATAAAATTTGTTCCATAAATAAAAAAAAACAAAAAAAAAAAAACCACACGTTACAAGTATTGTCTTATTAACAAAAATTTCCATTGCAGCTTTACTGTAAAACGGCTGCAGAAACAAAAGGATATTCTTTGATCATGTCGAGTTGCGGGTGGCCCCAGCTGAAGGAGGCCTGGGACTGATCAACAGCAGGCTGAAGGTAAGCCTGAGCCACTGCAGGGTTGGGGAAGCCAGGCTGAAGTTTCAGTTCCTTCAGCTTCTTCTTCACCTTCGTGTCTCTGGGATTATCGGTCAGACGCGTCTTCTCCTGAGCCTCACACCACCAATTACTACAGGGACAAAAATGGAGAATAGTTGCTCTTTAATATCAATGTGTTCCTGCATTTTATTAGAGGTGAAAAACATTAAAAAAAACAAAAAAAAACAGACCTAAGCTGTATTAGTGGATCCAGTCCTGGCCCTGGAAACTCATTCAATATCTCCATGCCAGTAACATATCCCACTCCTGCAACACCCTCTGTGTAGTCACTTCCAAGCAGATAAGCCAGATTGATCATCTTTGTTCTGTCCAGACCTGGCAAAGACAGGCACCATCACACTTCATCAGAAAGAACACTGATTCTCCAATGTGTTCATTAGCTCATCAATTTAATCTCTGCTATTCCACTATTCTTTCACTTTAGGCTCTAGCCAAAACAAAGCCCAAAATGGCAGCAGCCACTGACCTAACTGGCTCTGCAGATCACTGTACTGGTAGTGCTCAACATATTTGTTCTGGCTGAAGAAGTTCCTGTAAACGTGTCGTCCTCCAAACAGCCACACGTCAGAGTCGTCTGTGATGGTCCCGTTTGTCTGGTCGGCGCGGTCCAACGCCGCGCACTGAGCCTCGGCCTCCATGGGAGCCACCAAAAACGGCACGCCGAACAACCGCAGCAGCTCCTGCGTTCAAAACACTCATCATTTTACAAAGCAAAACAAAGAATAAAAAAATAAAACCACACAGACTGGCAAATGCTTCAGGGTTTATAGTTGTTTATTATAGCAACTGGGCAGAACTGAGAGACAAACGTGCCATAATCCAAAATAAAGGATTTTGTTAATTATTTTTTAGATAAAAACTATAATATATACATAAAACTAATGTATGATGCAGGTATAACCACAATTAAGTTAAATGTAAAGTAATTTAGTCATTGTCTTTTAAAATCCTATACAGTTATTTCAGAATTTAATTATTTTAGATCGTCTATGCTGCAGTCAATGGTAATAATAATAAACTCTAACTATGACTCATTAAATGCACCACAGCATCTAATTGATTAACCCATTAGCCAATTAAAGAACCCATAAAATAAATATTTTATGTAGGTTTTCCCAATTACATTTAAACATTAGCTTAAAATGTAAATACAATTTAAATAACTACAGAAACATTTGTTATTTATTTAATGTATGCATTTCCAGTGTTATTTAAATAAATATATACAACAGTTCCTGCTGGACTTTTTTTATCTACTGTATTGCAACACTTGTGGCCCTTGACAGGACTGCAGGATGACACCATAATTTTAACATATTTAGTTTCTACTTAAATGTTTATCTGATACCGTAATGTCGCTGTTGTTTTTTTACTATAACTCTCAGAGTTATAGTTGATTACAGCAATGCGTTTCTCTAGGGAGCTTTTGTTGTCATATGAGGAATCCCTTTGCTCTTAGCAGCTCATTATCAAAACAGCTGAAAGGATTAATGAAGATCATTCCACTCTGACAGGTATACACCGGTGCTGATTTTAAGAGAAATGCACCCTCGCCCTCCCTCACTGAGCTCCTGCACCTACTGTGAACGATCAGCTGTCAGGCCATCATCACAGAAAATCTACATTCATAAGCGTAAGTCAGACTGCTTAAGGAGCGTTTGCTCGCCGTTAAGACCGGATCTGATTACACAGCTCGTCTCATTCACCTGGCTCTCCAGGTACATCTGCCCGTGACTGTGTTCGCCATCCGCTCCTGTTGCTGCTTCTGCTCCCTCAGGTTGCTCTGCTCCAGCTGCAGCGAGCTCTCCAGAGCCTCCAGCTCGTCCTGCAGCACAACAGACAAGTTACTCTACAAGCACACTGACCTGCTGACCAGGTTCCTCTGAAATACAATCAAGTAGTTCAGATACCGCCTAAAGATGTTGACATTAAAGTTATGACAGCAAGGAAACATTTAGGTAGAGCTACTTTGCTGCAGCACATAATCTTAAACTCATTTTGAAGAGAGCAAGCTTTTCAGCTTTAAGAGATTTCAAATGTCTGCCTTTCCACTTGTCAAAAGATAACTTCACTAAAGTAGTAAATATATTCTCAGGGATTTACAATAGGGGGAAACAAATGTTAGGGTGAATGATTTGTTTTAGAAATAAAACAGCATTGGAAACATCTGCCTAGACTAGAAATACTACTTTGGTTGTTGGAAATTTTCTCTATTTAAAATTGAATGTGTCAAAACAACTTAAAGGTGTTTATGTTAAGCCTTTGTTGTAATCATCATATAACTTGCAAATTACATCAACCAATTGACACATAAAATAGCAGGAGGCTAGTTATAATATTAACAATAATATTTTGACTAGCCTACGTAAAAAATTTTTAAAAATTGTTTTTTTATATTGTTTGTATTTTGTATTGTTGTCATGTGAGGAATCCCTTTGCTCTTAGCAGCTCATTATCAAAACAGCTGAAAGGATTAATGAAGATCATTCCACTCTGACAGGTATACATCGGTGCTGATTTATGTTTCTCTGTCTAAACAGAGAAACATATTCTCTGTTTCAGGAATATGACAGTTGTGGTCCACGTCGTCTTGTGCTGTAATAAGCACAAGACGAAGAGCTTCTGGTTTGATGGAGAAACACTAACCATGTCGAGGTGTTCCCACTCGTTTTCTGCTGTTGGTTTGGATTCCATGTTGTCCTTCACCTCTTTTTCCTGAGCTTTCCTCTGCTCTTCCTCCTCCTCATCCTCCTTGTCTGAGCTCAGAGCTGGATGACCAACAACGGTAGTCAAACTTTCCTCGCTTTCTTCTTCAGTTTTTGTCTCATCTTCCTGGACCTCTTCTAAAATCCTCTTTTCTCCTGCTGAATCATTTGCATCCTCCTGCTTAGATTCTTCCTCGGACACCTCAATAAAACTCTCTGTGAAACACAACCATTTTAAATTTAAATGATAAAACAAATAGATAAGTCTATAAATTATTGTAGCTTTACCTTCTGAGTCGCTTTCCTGCTGGCTGTTCTCTGACTTGATATTGTCTCCGTCGGTTTTTGCCAGGCCAGCAGTGAGTCCATCCTTGCTCTTATCTAGGAGTCTCTGCTCCGTCTCTGTGCTGGCGTGTTTCCCACTTGGAAGCGAAGGAGAGCTGATGGATGACTCCTGATTGGATTGAGAAGTGTGCAGCTTGTGCTCAGGTTCTCTCAGCTCCAGCTCTTTTTGTTTCTCTGCTTCCCTGACGCGCTCAGCTTCTGACTCTGTCGCTGTTGTGGGACTTTGTCGAAGTGCCGCAGAGCGAAAAGCTTTATTTCTCTCTCCAATCACTTCCTCCAGCTCATCTTCAGAGCTACTGCCCAGCAAACTGTCTTCGATGTGTGAACTTTGGTGTGTGGCGCTTTGACTGAAGTCCGACTCTTCCTTAAGGGAAGGCATTGTCTCCTCATCAGAGCTACTGACCACCACTCGCCGCACAGGACGCTGGGGACTTGTCTGCTGTTTGGACGGTGAGACACTTACTTCATCCTCAGTTAATGCCTGCTGGATTGCGAGGAGTGTCCGTGGAGACATTTTGCCATCCTTGCCATCTGGATTCAGCTTCTCTTCATCTGAGCTGTCACTCATAGCAGCCTGGATTGCCTTGAGTGTCCGAGGCGAAGGCGGAGATGTGTCTGGCTGTGATGGTTTTGACACAGGTGGGTTGACGGCGTCTGAGCAGGTAGGCCGTACATCCTCTTCGTCGTCGTTGTCGTCTTCTTCAGTGATGGGTCGCCAGAGAGGCTCGGGCTTGTCAGCTTTCCTTTTTCTAGAACTTGTCCAGGGTGCCGCTGCAGGTTGGCTCTGTGAGGCTCGTTCATTTTTTTTGGAGCCTACAGGTAAATAAAGTAAAGAGTTGATTTTTACAGAAATTAAAAGACATTAAAGTAAATAAGCCCTTTTTGCTTCACTCAACATCGGTAGAGTGTAGACAGATTTGTTGATTATTTTTTCAATTAACCAATTAATAACTGGACAGCAAAAGGTACCAAATAGGAGAATTTTACAGAATCTGAACCAGGTGAATCTAAAACTTTAACACATGAGGAGTTCTGGGTAGAAAATATTTACAAAGAAATGTTTTTATATAAAAAGAAAAGTGTACATTTTTTAAAGACAACACTTTTTTAAAACACAGAAAATTGAATATTTTATTTAGTATATGCCAATTAACAATTGATCAATTACTAAATCAATTGGCAATTATGTCAATAATCGATTCAACACGATTAATTGTTTCAGTTCTATGGGAAAGTATAACAGTTATATCTAACTAAATCTAAAAGTGGCCATGGAGCCAATGAAATTTACAGATTTAGACCCTGATCCTTAGAAGAAATTTAAATGTGAGCGAATAGAAAAAAATTGAAGATATGCTTCTATCTAGAATCAGATATTGTGCATATGCATTTTTAACATAATGCTACATCTGCCTCACCTTTTATAAGTATATAGTGCGAGTTGTCTTCTGAAACCAGCCGCTTTGACTCCACGCTGCGATTCTGTTGATCCTCATCCTGCTGACCGAGTTGTGGAGCGCTGCCAGCACTGCGCTGGCTCATCTCCTTCTCAACTCCCTCCAGACGCTGGTTCAGCCGGTTCCTCTGCAGCAGGCCAGCCAGTTGGTACTGCGAAAAGTCTCCGGAACGCTAGAAGAGAAGAAAAAAACAAAGGAGTTAGTAGTGGAAAGAAGAGAAGAGAGTGGAGTGCGTTTGAGGCTTAAATGTACCTCAGGAGGTTTGTTAAACATGGTCCGACGTCTTTTGCAAAATTCTTTCATCTCTTTGAGTATCTCGTGTTTCATCTCAGGAGGCAGGCTGGCAAAATCCTCTGAGTTTATGTCCACTGAGTTTGGGTTCTCATACAGTTCTTCCTGAAACAAAATTAGGAATCTGGCTTTGAAGGTGAGTTGTCAAAAGAAAAAGGCTTTAAATTTATTTGGGAGGCGACATGCAAAACAGAAAGAAAAGGTAGCCAAAGTACATTTTGGAACTACTTCTCTCAATAATGTTTAACAGTCAGACACTCACTTAAAAAGACACCAAGAAATTAAACCAGAAAACTCTTTATTAATCATATTGTAATGTAAAAGTATTGTAATTTGGATCAGAATAATCTGTACGTGAAAGCCGCTGGATAGACTGAAATGAACTGGATTCATTTGAAGTTAACTGAACTTATTTCTGTAGCAAAGTGCCTTGAGATTTAAATCTCAATATGTTTTATGTTTATTAATGCCGTTATTTTTACCTGGTATGTTTCAACCATTTCGTCACTGTCTTTGCCCTCCTCATCCTCTTCTGAGCTGCAAGGAGAAAAAAAAAATCATCTGTCATGACTACATATTACTATCTACACCAAAGTATACATTTATGGCAGTGCTGTTTTTGATTGAAAGCTAATTAGGATTTTTTTTTTTTTTTTTAATGACACTAATAATTATATAACCATGTTAAATTAATTTGTCCTTTTGTTTCTAAATCCAACAACACTATTCAGTAGTCAGTTCTTCTAAAGTAATAAGTTGCATGTTATTTACTTTGTCATACACTCTGTTCCTTGGTATACTTATGTTAAATTACATACCAGATGAGAAATGCTAATTAGATGACTACTCACGCAGCTGGTTCCTCTACATTTTCTTTAAGGGTTTCAGAGTAAAGTGGCAACTCTTTATATTACTTTTTTTCTAACACCACACAACAATTCACCAAATGTCCGTTGATCACATCAAACCCCAATAGATTACTCATAAAATAAGCAAATGTTCAGGGTGTAATAAATCATTTAACCAGATAGCAATAACACTTCTTGACTCTGACCTGCTTCTTTCCTTTTCCTCTGTGGGTGGAAGGGTGGGTAGGACATACATGTCGTCCACTTCATTTCTTTTCACGCTGGAGAGGCTTGGTAGAGGGTCCTTACTGTGGAATATTTCAGACGAAAATGTTAAGACTACAGTAAAGAATATAGCAAATGGAGTATGTATGTAGAGTATGTACAAAATGATAAACTGTTGATTTTCATCACCTCCCCACCATTCTGCCTCCTTCTCCTGCTCACCTATGATCTCCAAGTGCAGCTTTGATAGCTTGTCTCTTCAGGAAAGTCTTCAGAAGTTTCTCATTGGTCTGTTTGGACTGAGTCGTCAGCTCCTCTTTTCTCTGCCTCCTCAGAGCCTGCAAGAGAAGAGTATTTGTAAACGGAAAGTTCAGTGGCGGTATTTATTACACCCTCAACAGTGATCATCTGAGCTGATCTCACCAGGGTCTGCTTCTTCAGGATGGGAGCATCTCCATCGAACACAAACACCGGTCTAATGCGAAAAAAGAGCAGCTTACAGATGCGGTTGAACAGAGTGAGGAGGTGGGCGTTCTGGACGCTGTTTCCTTCACGGTCCCTCACCCCCTTCACTGCCTGGTTCAGCCATATACTGATGTCTAAGCGGCGCTGGTTAAGGTTATCTTTATGATGCGTTAGTCGGAATCAATTAAAGCGCTTCATAGATGAAGGAAAAAACATATCAAAAACTAGGAAGAATAAACAGATCAAACTAAAGGTTAGGATACCAACAGCGAGAATCTTTCCTTCCAGTGTCTCGGGGTTGATGGGTTTTCCTGTACTCTCCAGGAGTCTCCAAAGTCCATGCACTCCCATGACAACGACTCAAGGCACACACCCTATAAAAGTAAAGTGCAGAATGGTGGACTTGCCAAGACTTCAGGGAATTGTAACAGTGGAATCAGACAAATGGAACCAAAATGTTTTTGCAGCACTTTTTAACTCCGTACTGCAACTCCGAGAAGACACGAAGGTTCCGCTGTTCAGCAACGCGGAGTAATTCGTCAGATTAACTGATACTGCGCTGCCTGATTTAGTAAATAAAGCAATTTGTGATCGTGGTAAAAAAAATACTTTCGTGTTACAATTTTCAGTTTTCTGGTTTGATCGAGAGAGGCTTCCGTTAATCCAGTTTTATTGAGATAAAAAAAATATTGTTCTGACAGGAAGTTTTGCCTGGAAGTCCAACTCGGGGAAGAAAACACTACGTGCGCTCAAGAAAGGCCAACCGTGTCCGGGTGGCAAAACAAACAGCGGACAAAACATAGAACCGAGCAGAGGTTCAAATTCATTTTTACCTGGTATGTTAGCACATAATATTTCAACTTTAAGGCTTAGAAATTAAGTCGCAGTAAATATTTCTGATAAACTCTCTTAGTAAAGAAGAGCTGACTGCTGTAGCTCGTGCTGATAAAGTTCTTACTTTTACTAACACCTAGCTCAACAACTAGCTTCCCTTGTCATGTAACCTTATCAGCACCCAGCTGATAAGAGGCTAACTATGAGCAACGTATTTCTTTCATAAACAAATAGTGCTGTAATTGGTGCCAAATAACTGCTCTCTTTCCTGTGAATTACAACAGAATTACCCGGTTTAAGCTCAAGTTTCGTCTCCGCCGCCGCCATGGCTGCTGCAGCAGTTGTAAGAGGTACGTATCATGTTCGTTTGTCCTTTTTTTTTTTTTAAATAAAACGGCATCATCCATACAGCTATTGTTCAAGCATTAACCGTATGGATGTAAAACATCTTATGTTTTTTAAAACTAGGTTATGAACAGGTTCCTGAAAACTGTGCTTATGTCCATCAATTAATGTTTATTCAGTGTTTAACAGTAACGAGGGTCCTTTGTGTTGCCTTGATTGGAATAAAGTCCCACTGTTTGTCCTGTTACCTGCCTAAGAGTGACGTACGTTGCAAATGGGTGCAGTTTAAGTACATTTAACTAAATATATCTGCTTCACACAATATTTTTTGGAAATTATGTTGATATATTATAATAGGATTGCAGCATATATTTTAAAATTTATCTTAAAATAGATTTCTGTCTTGAGATGAAAACAAGAACGTGTAGTAGAAAACAGTAAAATAGTAGTAATCAGAATATGTTGTGATGGTTTACTGACCCTATAATACAGCTCATTCTGAAAAGGCATTAAGACAGGACATGTTACACACTGCATTGGACAGGTCTATACACATACTTAATTTTTAGTCAGAAGTGTTTAAAAATAATTGCTCTCACTTTTTTATTTGTATACGTCTAGGTTCTGCCACTGTGCCTATTCGAGGGCCAGGCGATGGCATGGAAACTGAAAAACCACCAGTCACACTGGAGGTCATCACTGACGCCCCGCCACCGTTTCTGTCTCAAGTTCCTCTCCTTAAAGTGGCAAACCCAAAGCACAGCCCAAAATCTCCACATGCCACCCCTCCTGCTACCCCACAGCCTCTGGGCGTTCTTCACCTAGGCAAAGTGAATAGAGAGGCGTGTACAGAAGTGGAAGCCGTGAGGATTATTGTGCCCAGAGCTGCTATCACCCGGAGTGGCCGGGCGGGACACTCTGAGGGGAAAGGTGAGGCAGGTCAGCAGGCTGAGGAGCAGAGCTCTCCTCTGCTTGTGGACGACTGGAGAGGACAGCTAGAGAAGCTGCAGAACTCTGAACGCCGGCTCCTGCAAGACAAAGAGGGCCTTTCGAATCAACTCCGTGTGCAGACAGAGGTAAGGCACGAGTGAAATGAAAATCGAACAGATTTCAGTGTAAAAGCAATCTGCAGGGAGTAATTAGATTACTTTCTAGTTATCTGTAATGTTTATTCCTTTTAGTCATTGTATCTTAAGTATGTCAGTGTTTATGTATAATTTGGGCATAAAACTACTTTACATTTATTTTTATCTTGTTTCTAAATTGTGTGGCAGGTAAACCGCGAACTGAAGAAGCTGTTGGTAGCCTCGATAGGTGATGACCTCGAGTACCAGTTTGAGCGTCTTGCACGAGAGAAAAACCAGCTCATTCTGGAGAACGAGGCTTTAGGCCGAAGCCTTTCGCACACCGCGGAGCAGCTGGAACGTATGAGTATCCAGTGTGACGTCTGGAGGAGCAAGTTCCTCGCCAGCAGGTGGGAAATGCTCCATTTAATTTTGTCTTCATTTTAATTGGTTGAAAAGTTTAAGATAGTCTTCTTAGTTTCAAAGGCAGTGATATTCACAAGCAGAAGAAGAACAATTTCAATAAAAAAAAAGCATACTTTATGAACACAACATAACCATTATATTGACATGTATTAAAAAAATGTTGTTACTTCAGAGTCATGGCAGAGGAACTGACAAACGCCAGAGCCGCTCTGCAGAGGCAGGTCAGAGAGGCCCAAGGAGCGATTCAGGACCTACTGTTGGAGCGAGAAGAGTTCTCCAGGGACATGGTGCTCAGTCACAGGTAACACCACACTGATCAATAATTACTGACTCCTATCAAATGTTCAAGTTGAGTCTAAGAAGCACTCAGATTCTGTTGAAGTAGGTCAGTCCTAAATGCTAATTAGTATGTTTAACAAAAGCATCCAACACTTCAAAACCTGCCCTAATTGTGCTAACACTGGGTTTCCTCCTACTAGGTTATCTTGTTATACAAAAGCTAGTGACTACTTTTCTGTAGAAATTATTTTCTTTACCTGGTGAGGCTCCCCAAGGTTCAATGCCTGGTGTTTTGTAATTCTGTTGTGCTATTGATTGAACTCGACAAAAATGTTCATGTGTTTTTGTATGGCCACTGTTTACTAGACTAGAAATGGTTTCAGAGAAGCTTGTACAAGGGCTTCAGCTTGGATATTAAAACTCTTAAAACAGCTCCTGTTTGATATTCATAACGTTTTGTTCCTATGGCATTTGGATTGATTTTAAAGTATCGCAGTTCACATACAAAAGCTGTGAGCAGTCAGATGCCAGCATATCTAAAATTAGTTTCCCGCTCACTTCATTCTTGAAATTAACACTTATTCTTATATTTCTTTTCATATGCATGTTAGTTTCATGTCTTTAATTCTTTTCGTGTCCCTGTAATAATGTTGTTCAACTCTTTGACTACATTTATTTCTGCTTTATGAATAACTGATTCATTCAGCCATGCTTCTTGTTATATTGGTGCCTTTTAGAAGTGTTTTACTCACCTGATTGGCCATACAATTGATGGCCAATCAGTTAGAACAAAATAGATTTAGTTATTGTACTAGAGATGTTTGAAATGATTATGGAGCTATTACATTGTCTTTGTGCCTTCTTTGCGTTGCCAGGTCCTTGGAGCAGCTCCTGGTGTCTTTGCAGTGGGGCAGACAGCAGACTTATTATCCCAGTGCTCAGCCTCTCAGCATCGGAGAGCTGGCTGCAGCCAATCACAAGCTAGCAGATGCTATTAACTGTCATCTGTTGGGCAAAAACAACGCTAACAGCACTGTGTCGAAGGGCAGCGGTGCACCAGCCGAACATCTCTGCAGCACACCAGCCGAGAAGATGGCTGAGAAGGTATCAAGTTTATGTTAAATGTTACCTCTGTTTTTCTTTGCCTAATGTGTTTTGCTAGTTTTAGAGCATAATAACTGAATGTTTTTTCTTTATTCTGTTTTCTTGCTCTAGGTGTTGAAGGTTTTGAACCCAATCTCTTGTTCAGAAAACAAGGCAGAACCTGCACTCAGTGACTCCACCTCCCCAAACTTTCTGAACAGCAAGAAGAGCATCGGCAGGTTTCACCCTTACACCCGCTACGAGAACATAACCTTCAACTGCTGCGAACGCTGCACAGGGGACATCATAGTTCTATAGGTCATCCTCATTTGACACAGGGAATACTTGTCTTTTTCTTATATTTAAAAAAATAAAGATGGCAAACTGGAGCTGTAGCAGAAACCATGACTGTTTATCTGCTGTCATTTCAGTTTAATGGTTTTAAATTTGTTGCTTAACTTATTAAGCGCTTGGAAAACACCAAATAAGAAAGGCTAGTCTGGAATTAAGAAAGCATTTCAACTCCATTGTAGACTGGTATGTAAATCATGTTCATCGCTGAGATGTGAGGTCAGAGTCAGTGTTACACTGGACAAGTTTAGTTGTAATGGAACGTATTACTAATGTGCATAGTGTTTTTATTTAACCAGTTTCTACTTTCATACTGCAGGGAGTAATTAAATGGGAACACAGATAACAGGAAGTCAGACATTAAAGAAGTATAGGTGCCTCTTTTAATTCAGGAGGATTTTTTTTATTTATGATGGTGCTTTTTTTCATTTCAGGAATATATTTTCTTTCAGATGCTGTGGAAGCATTAGCGAAAGTGAATTGATGGTACTGTGATCAGCATTGTGCAGTTTTGTTTAAAAAAAAAACAAAAAAACCCTGCTTGAATTTTACCAGTGTCAGATTGTATTTTTATTTTTTGCTTAGAATAGACTGAATTTACTTACATGGTGCAGTATTTAAGAACAAAACAGACAGGCTCTATAATATTAAGCTGCATGGGAAACTTTACAGCAATGAGTATAATTGTATTTACTATAAAACTGTAAAAATGTTATTTAAGCATCTTGTTTTCTGTCAGACTAAAATAAAGACCAAAGATGTTTTTACCTTTTAAAGAAATCATATTCTTATCATTTGTACAGACAAAACTGATCTTTGTTTTCACCCAGTGTGAAAACAAAGTGGATATTAGAACAGTTTCCACACCACTTTTTACACTGATGCTTTCTAACACACGTCCATGTTAGCAGTAGTTATTTCTTGTTACTCATGCCACCACATCCTGGGCTTATCTCCTGTTTTTCTTGCTTCCATTTGGCTTTTGAATGACATGCGCACTTTAGTTGCAGCTGGAGAACTTTTTCTGGTGGCGTTTTGTCCAGTCATTCTGTCATGATTGGATTTGTAAACCGTCTGGTTCTTAAATGTTTGCCCAGTGTCTTTTGCCTCAGATCTCATGAACACATCACCACTCATTCTCAGTGCATGTTTTTTCACAATTCTGGGTGTGTCATTTGAAACCTCTGTTTGTGTCTGCCGTTGATAGAAGCCATCGTGTTTCCGCTTCGGCACAAACTGTAAGGCTTCTTCCCATTTCCCCGTATCTTTGATTGTCAGCATGATGCGAATCATCTGGTCCAGAGTCAAATTTTTGGCTCCCATTTCCCAATGAAGAAACTCATCAAGGGGTAAGCGAGCTGTTGCTAGTTTCAGGCGCTTGGCATTGGCTAGTGACAGTCCGGACTGGATGGACTTGTCCACCATGGCTCCGATGATGTAGACCTTGGATTGATCAAAGCTGCGCAGGACGTTGGGGGAGTCTGCAGTGAGGTAAACGAGCTGTTCCCTGGGGAACATATCGACATAATGTTGCTCAGTGCTGGTGATTAGCAGACGGTCCCAGGTCTCTGCGCCATATCGTTTCATTAGCTCCTTCATGTAGAGGCTGTCTGGCTGCAGGTTGCAAAAGTGAAGATGAAAGGGCTCTGTTGCGCGCCGGTTCCACCCTTCCACCTCCATCAGCTGAGACACTGTGTTCTCTATCTCCCGCCTGGACATGTTGGATGCATAGCTCAAGTCAAAAACAATTGGTTGACCAAACCGCATTGCCTGAGCGGTCCTCCAGGCAAACATTTTGTCCAGGGTGCGGCCCCAGAACTGGAGAAACATTGTGTTTTTCAGTTTGTGTCCATCTTGATCGCCTTCTTCTTCTTCACCGTTTCCCGACTCCTTTCTCTGCTTCATTGAAGCTTCTTTGTCAGCCTTTTTCTTCTGCTGCTTCTCCTTGCGGGCCAGTTTGTGACCCTCCTTGATAGCCAGGTACTTCAGGTACTTTTTACGGGAGGACCTGGTGGTGAGGCCTGCCAGCATCTGCAAGTCTTCCTCGGTCATTTCCTGAGGTACCAGTTTCCCAGCTTGACGCCACATGGAAACCAGCTCACGAGTTGCCTCCAATGAGGAGCTGTCCTTCACATCACCACCTATACTTTCCAGGTCACCATCATCATCATCATCATCATCATCTCGGCTGTTTCCACTCCACGAGAAAGTTTTTGCTCCTGGAATGCAGCTTGTGATCTCATTACAGCCTTCCATTTGTCAAGATCTAGCGCTTCTTTTTCCTCGGATAGGACTTCTTTAATGTCGAGGCCGTCCTTCTTTACAGGGTTACCTGTACAGAAGTGACTGACGAGGATGGACTCTCTGTAAGGTCTGGTACCAAAGACTGGTTTGTTCGTGGATGTCAAAAACGTCCTTTTCAACAGCAAATTACAACATCTGGATGAGAAGTGTCGCAGCATTGTGACAAAAACAGTTCACTCCCTCAGCAGGACCGTCAAAATGAGTTTTCTTTGCACGAGACACCCGAGCCAATAAATATCGTTAGCAATATTATTCACCGCTAGTTTTTCATAAAATGATCACAAAAAGCATATTCATTCTGTTATACCTCATGGAACGATAAATCCTCGTCCGCACATGTGTTTTTCAGACTTCCTACAAGAAAATTTGGTGGAAGGTCACGTTGTTACGCGGTGTCACGTCATATTGTTCCGTACTAAAACGTGAGAAGCGTTTTAGTTAAAAGAGAGAATAAAGTAATATATTTATTAAAATAAGATGTTGCCTTATGTAAAGATACCCAACTTATAACTATTATTGTAAATGAAAACTGTTTAATATAATGCTTACAGATATTTTAATTATTCTTTCACGTTTCTAGTCGGTAACTTAACCGGGTTTCACAACAACAAAGTGACGCAACTTCCTGCTTTGCCGACAGCAGTGAAGCTAACGTGTTAGCGTTCGAAAATGAGCTTCTTCTTACCAAAATTAACAACCAAAAAAGACATCGACGAAGTTATCAAAAGCGTCGCGGAGAAAGTTTTAGTTCTGAGGTTCGGGAGAGACGATGACTCGGTTTGTCTCCAGCTCGACGAGATAGTAAGTGATTTTAACAACAAAACATCTGATCAAAAAATGCCGCTTGTTCATAATTTCCTCACATCTTGTGTTTTTTGCAGCTGTCAAAAACCGCACACGACTTGAGTAACATGGCATCCATCTATATTGTTGACGTGGACAAAGCTCCAATTTACACCAGATACTTTGATATCAGCTACATCCCATCCACTGTCTTCTTCTTTAACGGGCAGCACATGAAAGTTGATTATGGGTAAGTTAATAAAACATATTTAATCAATATGCTTTATACATCGAACGTTGGTAACAATTAAATCAACAATTTAATTAACAACTAAATTGATTCGACACAGAAGTCGTCAATAAGAAGAATTTAAAATACATTTTGAGCACATCTGAGCACTTTCCAAACACCAAACGGACAGAACAAAGTCAATTAAAACAGATAAAACAATGAGGTAAAAAAAAAAAAAGACAATTACCATTACCAATGATAAGGACAGAAGAAACAGTTATTCAAAAGGAATAACTGTTGAATTCCTGCTCAACAGTAATGAAGAAAAATAAATAAATAAAAAAAAAAACACCAATATAAAAACGGTATAATTTTAGTTTGAACAAAAATCTGCATTTCATTTAGAGAATTTATAATAGGGTTATTAAAAACAGCAAAAAATCTAAAATTAATAGGGGAAGTAAAAAGAAAATGCAAATCAATTTATAGACAGATTAAAAGTACATTTAACTGCAGGTATAATGAACTTAAAATAAGGGAATGATTTAAGAATCAATCATTTCAACTCCAAAAATGTATCCAAACCAATAATATCATTCAGAAAAGATGAAATCTTTCATTTCTACTCAAACAAGTTAAAACTATGGATATTGGCTTTTTAAAAAAAATCCTGTCTAATTTTACATTATTTTCTGGTCATTGCTGTTTTCTTTGAATTGTGAGAATATTTCACAGCAAATACACTCACAGGCAACTTTATCAGGCACACCTGCTCAGTTGAGAATCATCCAGTCACATTACACCAGCGTAATGCATTTACCCATTTAGATGTGGTACAGACAGTTCACTGACTTTCAAACTGACCAATCAAAATTAGTGAGCAAGGGATACTATATTGTTATTATCAACAAAATAAAAGCAGTGCTAAAGGCAGCCAAATACTAGTGAGGTGTACCTAAAAAAGTGACAAGTGAGTATGCTTTGCTTATTTAAAAAACATATACATACATATATATTGCTACATTACAGTGGTGTTTATTATGTGTTTTTAATATTCTTTCAGCTCTCCAGATCACACTAAATTTGTTGGCAGCTTTAAAACCAAGCAGGACTTCATCGACCTAATAGAGGTGATTTACAGAGGAGCCATGAGGGGGAAAATGATCGTCCAGAGTCCAATAGATCCTCAGAATATTCCAAAATATGACCTTCTCTACCATGGGATTTAGCATCTTCGCAAGTGTCTCTGTCAAAACAACATCAAAGTGACATGTGTTTTTATTGACTGAGAAAATTGCCAAATTCTCCTGGCATTTAGCCACCTAGAAGTTTTGTGAAGAAGGTTTTATAAAAGTGTTCTAGATTTGAAACCTTATTCTTGGCAAAAAAAAAATGACAGTGTGTTCTTTATGCTTATTTTATTTGACTTTTTTTTTTGCAACTATAATGTAACATGAATTTTGTAGGTAAGAACATAATTTTGTTTGTGGATGACCTTAGAGGCAGAAATTATGTTTCCCATGGAAAACTGCCACATACCTGCTGGAGAAACCGATGTTTATGTGAAATGTCAAAACCTTGTTCTGATAATAAAACCTGAAGCACCTCCAAAATCCTTTGTCTTCATGCTGATCGTCTTATTGTTTTAAATAAAATGTTGGGTTCAAAGCTAGTTAAAAGTGTGCGGGTTTGCACCAGTGGTTGATTAACTTTTCTTCTGAATGCATCAAATATCAACAGGTTGGATCCTGTATATTGGACCCATGCTCAACACCTCATGAAAACAACACAAATTACTAGTTTTATTAAAAAACGTGCTTGATATTTATATGACATATGGTCATTTTGAATAAATGCATTAAGTTCAATTATTGACTTAGCTAATTCCAAGTATTAGAAACCTGTGAGACTGAATTGCACTTAACAATTTCTCATTTGAAAAAAGTAAAATGTAATATTCACTTATTTATCAAATAAACGCTTTTAAAAGGTAATTTAAATGTCAAACGAGTTCAATATTTTAACAACTTTGACATTTCACAAGTTTCTATTTTCAAATATGTCGCTTATTTTTTCGTTGAGGCTACTCAATGAAATTCCAAATCAAATGGAACAAATAAACTTTACAAATATGCCAAAGAAATCAATCTGTGCAGAAATTATGTTTGCAGAAAAGTTATCGAAATTAAAGCACCGCTTATTTTGAAAGTCACCTTCAACAGGAAGTGTCCGTCTCATCTTGGCGGAAGTATTTGTTGCGCAGAAATGGCAGCGACCTTGCTCGGCGTGTGGCGTTTCTAAAAATACAGTATTTTGCTAGTATTTCTAAGATGCCTATTTTAGAAATACTAAAATAAAAAATACGGTTTCTTAGTATCGGTTTGTACAAAATGATCTCCCTCGTTAAGGCTGCTGTCGGCGGCCTGACGGTCATCTGTAGAACTCACGGTCTCCAGCAAGGTAACGAGGCTTGTGCTAACAATGACGCATTTGGACACTTGGGAATTCTCAGTTACCTATTAACAAATGAAGATGAACAGAAATAGATCATATGAAGCACGCAGTTGCTCTTTATAAAGCTGGAAACCAAAAAAAATATTGAGTATTATGCTAACTCAAAGCTAAATGCAAATGCAACTTTGCATTTAACTTTGAGTTCTGTTGGTGAAAAAAGAAACTTCACCAAGACCTTTTGGGGGAGGGGGGGGGGGTTGAGTCACAGGTGATCACAATCTGTCGTTTTATCAAATTGCGCTTTGTATTTACTCCACAGCTCCAATGCACAGCCATTTGAAAATCTGCTCTGCTGGGTTGAAGACATTTCCAGTCACTCCAGACTACAGCAGTAAGCTTTCATCTTCTTTTGAGCACATAAGACATTAATAATTATGCACACACTTTCGACTGTTTGGTTGAAAGTTATTCTGATGTCTGATTTTTCATGTAAACTTAATGTCATTCCACTAAGAAGTTTGTTACTAATGTGAAAGAAGACAGACATCACTCAGTCAAAAGACCGTACAACAAAAGAGATGTTATATACATTTATGTCAAAAGATATTTATCGCTTCCTCAGTAATCAATAGAAAAATCTTAGCATTACATGATTTAAGCTTCTTTATTCAAATTTCAAAAGTCTTATAGTTACTGACAAGATTTGTACACGTTTTCACGGGTGTTATCCAATTTAAGGATTGGATAACACCTGTTTATGGGTGTTATCTATGGCTCCCTCCATAGATTATCTGGTAATTAATTATGTTGGAAAATTTTAAACTTTCAGGGCGGTAAATAAGCTTTGTTGTATGTGGTGCAGTATTTCTTATATGCCTTGTCTTCCACTTCATGGATGCAGGGTTTAGAGTTTCTCAAATCATTTCTCATCCCGCATCTGACTATTTTGTCCGTATTCCTCTCTTAAAAGATGTTATGCTGCCAGAGAAACCCAAACTAAAGTTCTTCAACAAGGTGCCCAACCTAAAAAAGGCCACGAAAGAGAGAAAGAAGCTCCGGGATATCCAAGGACCGACCAGGGGAGCAAATACCTTCACTTGTGGACAGTATGCAATCGTTGTGAGTGATCTATTGATCATTTTCTGACAGCTGAAATTGCCTGTTATTTCATAGCTGTACCACAGTATAATTTTATTATTTTTTTATGGCATTTAATGACATTTCTCCACAAGTTTTAACTTTATTTTGCACATTTAAATGGCTGAGTTTGAGTGTTAAATATCAAAGTAACATTGCTGCTTTATATTTCAGGCCATGGGCGGAGGCTACCTGCACTGGGGTCATTTAGAGATGATCCGTCTAACAATTAACCGAAAGATAGATGCCCACACAACATTTGCCCAGTGGCGTATTAATGCCCCATACAAGCCAATCACGCGTAAAGGCCTGGGCCAGCGCATGGGCGGCGGTAAAGGAGCCATCGACCACTACGTGACCCCGGTCCGGTATGGACGTTTGATCGTGGAGCTGGGAGGAAAGGTGGAGCTGGGGGAGATTGAGCATGTCTTGACTGAAGTGGCCAAGAAGCTGCCCTTTCCTGCTAAGGTCAGATCTGAGTGTGTTCTGTTCCAGTTGCTGTTTAAATACAAAGGCAAAAAGAAACCAAACTGGGGTACATTTACAGTTGTGGTGATAAGTTCACATGTCCTGGCAGAATTTCCCTTTTTTTTCAACATTTTCTGAGTATAAGACTGATGACACAAGAACCATTCTTTTCACATGGTTAGTGATTCATTGAAGTCATATATCATCAAATAATTGTTTGCTCTGTTTTAATCATAATCACAACAGTAACTGCTCAGGCTCAGACCAAAACTTTCTATAACCTGGACATTTCCACCTAGCAAAGGACTCATTAGTATCTACATAAGGCTTTAAAAGTAACCATTTTTCATTCAGTGCTGCACTGATTTTACTGGACTCTGTCTCAAAGAAAACTTGACAATTATCAGTGGATCTGTTAAACTGCTTGAATATTATTTAAAATGAAATACGGTATTAAAATTGATTGAACATTGCCAATAAGCAGCGTTTAAGCTCCATTTAAGAAGTGGAAAATTAAAGATTCTGTTAAAAACCAATCTGCAGTCAGGCAGTCCCACAAAATTTCAGCTGCTGGCCAAACAACTGCTCAGGATTCAAAGAAAAACCCTTAAATAATTTCAGCTGATGTACAGGACTCTAAAAAATGGTGCAGCTGCCTCCTTCCTTCCTCTGCAACCTCCATTTCCTGGCCTTTCCTCATTGGCATTGTCTCTAAGCGAAACAACATTGCTGGTCTTGCTCTTATTTTGTACATATTACTTCCCATTCTTACTTTTATTAGACAGATTGAAAAAGAAAATACATTAAAAAACACTAAATTTTGAGAACAAATGTATTTATTTTGTTTGTTTTTAACAAACAGTTCATATTCTGACTATTGTAAGCCATCTTTTAACATCACTAAAGTAAAAGTGATTGAAAACAACAGTTTTGGTTTATTTTACAATTGGTTTTCAGATAATAAAGTAATGCTTTGCCTTTATTATTTCAGGTAATGAGCCGAGAGAGTCTGGAAGAGATGCAGAGAAAGCAGAAAGAGATGGAGGAGAACAACCAGAATCCCTGGACCTTCAAGCAGATAGCCCAAGGCAACATGATGGGCGTCAGGAAGGTGCTTAGTCCATTTGACCTGCGCAACAATGGACGCTTTGCAGGCAAATTTCACTTTCCGTGGAGAGTGTGAGGGACCTGGGGAACAGCTGACATCATCCAGACCACATGTCTGAAGACTCGACCTGAATTTTGTTACTCCTTCACTTTCAGAAACAACTTTCTTTTTCAATGACGCATTTTGTTAAGTCTCTGTTTGTTTTTGTAAACCAATGACTTGTGTTTATTACGATCGAGCTACTTGGTTCTTACTCATAATCGGCAAATAAAACATGGGATAAGTGAAAACAAACATCTCACTTAATTCATCAAAAAATACAAAGCTAATGAAAATGTGAAAAGATAGGTTAATCTGACTACTGATATGTCAGTGTGTTTTGTGGGAACTTTCATTCTATATTGCACATAAATAACTAGGCCTGTCGCGATAAACAATAAATCAATTAATCGAACGATACATTAAAACTATCGACTTCATTTCAATTATGGGCTTTATCGTTTCTTCCGGCCATTTTCTCTTTCTGTTGATGACACTGAATGAAAAAAGGCTCAACTCCGGTGCTTCCACTGACCCTCCCTTCCTCAGTTTCTAAGTCCCACCGCAAGTACACGATCTTAGAGCTGTCGGCTCATTTTCAAAACTTGAGAAAACCACACATTAGCCGACAGAAATTCTAGGTATGACGGTTCGATCGGGTTCTATTGTGCCGTGTGGTTGTGACGGTGAGGTGAGAGGTTGGAGAAGGAGTTAGCAATGACGGTTAGCCACTCTAACAGCAGGACGCTTCTGTTGAAGTATTCCACGCTTTCACTTTATTTTGCTTCGAACATTTAAAGCCAGCTCTCCACGGTACTACGATTATAGTCTCATACACAAGAAAAGTAACTATAGTTTACCGCTCCGCACCTCATGATCACCGATGATCATCTCTACAACAAGAGTTCTCACTCCGCACAATAATACAACTAACGAAAAAGGGAATAGGCGCCCCCTTGTGGTGATACCTAATAATCTCTAGGAACCAAGCAGTATAATGACTTACATGGTGTCCAACAATAGGCACAAAATAATGGCTACAAGTCCAGTTAACTAATTTTAAAAACAGGCATTAATCAATGCTTTACTACACCTGCAATGCATGTGGCTAGTGTCAGTCCTGACTGAATTAAAATCATTATGACCTATTTATGTCACGTTGACGAAGAACAGCTGAAAAGTTACCAGGTTTACGGGGCAATATAGTATACAGACTTCATAATATGCACTCTTGGTTGACTGCAGTATTTATTTCCACTTTGGCTTTATGTTGTTTAGTTTTTATCCAAGTACATTTTTTGTTGATAGAGACTGAGAATCCATTTTATTTTTGTTTTTGGTTGTTTTGTTTATCAGTTCCAGTGTTAAGTGTTCTTTTGAAAATAAAGTGTATCTTTCTTCGGCATGCATTATTACATAATTTCCATTAAATCAGTGTAAAAAGGTCTTCAAACAATATTATCGTTTATCGCAATAATTTTTGAGACAATTAATCGCTCAACAAAATTTGGTATCGTGACAGGCCTATAAATAACAGAAAATAAATGTTTTATTATTTTTTTGCCCCAAAAATATTTTTGCACAAATAGAAATATATGAATGAAAGCAGTTGATGTTTTCGATAGCATAACAAAAATGTTACAAGTTTCATAGTGCAGATATAAGCTGTTTCCTTGCATATCTGGTTTATAAATCTGCAGTGAAATATCTGTTATAGCAAAAAAAAAATGTATTTATCTACTTTGCTTACTCCTTAAATATATTAAAATTATTATTCAAATAATGATGGTAAGTCAGTCCAAATCGGGTACTTTTGCCTCGTCTGTTAACCTCACCAATGAGTATTTATCGGTCATTGGTGCTTCTTAAACAGGATTTTAAAAATCTTTATATTATGTTATAATGTTATTAGCTAATCAGAAACATACCTGGGTTGTTGCTTTAATTCTTTCATGCATGGTTCAAGAATCATTGAGCCGTTCAGGGGTGCTTAAATGCTTACTCTCTTCTGGTTTATTTTGTCAGTGGTGACATCTGTTAGATATTATGTCGGTCATACTGTTTCTACAATGTGATAATCTTAAAACTACTTTCACAAAGCTCCTTCTTGGAGCTGCAGTCTCAAGCTGAGCTTCCACCTTACAGAACATTCCTCCCCCACACACCTTCAGACTAGTATTAGCAGCAATGAAAAAATACCTGATGGAATTGCAAGTCTGCTGAGTTTATGCAAATTACAACAGTTGTAAAGAGCATAATAGAAAGGCATTGTGATGAGGTGCTGAAGGTGGAGCGTCAGGAAGACTGCTTCTTAAAGAGGCAGGTCAACTTCTTTTAAATTATGTTTCACAGAAAACATAATTTGCTGTACGTTATAAAAACATGCAGCATTTTTATAACAAGTGAAGGTGACATAGTACCTTCATTGTGTTATAAAACGGCACCTTGTGCCTGGAAAATACACAACAACGCCCCTTTAAAACTATAAATCCGAGAGAAATATGACTCGCCATTTATTGGAGTGACAGAATATGTCACTCCAATAACATAGTGACATATGTCACTATGTTATTGTGACATATGTCACAATATGACATATGTGACATATGTCATATGTCACATATGACATATACTCTGCAGATGCAGAGTAGCTTTTCATTGTAAAACGCTTTTAAAGTTATTTGATGGTTTGAGAGGTTTTGTGGTCATAGTATAGTTTTCGACCCGTGTTTTGTCTTACAGGCGTCCTGTTACCACATCTTAGACTTGCGGGAGTATCAGAAATTCGTACAGCGAAATAACTACATTGCTTTTATATCCGTCAAGATCAGTAGATGTATATGAAGTATTTGGTCATCTCATGCATGCTACAGTCGCCAGAACGTGGTGCCTGGCAACCATGACTCTGGGTACAGTTACCCAGTAATGACGCATGCGCTCTGAGTCTCAACGTTCGAAAACAACAGCGCGAAAATACAAGTTGATAGGTGATTATAACATACCGTTACCTTAGCTTGGAGATTTTGTTAATCTTTTTCTGCCGTTTTGTTTGTGTCTTAAACCATATTTAGTCTAAATATATTGGTCAAAGCAATTTTCAACTTATTAATACTATCTAAGGTTTAAGGCGTTGGTAGTTAGCTATTTAGCTAGCTGTTTCTGTAACACCATGAAGCCGTCAAGAGGATCAAAACGGCCTCCAACAAAAGCCCCCAACCCGAAAAAGAAAAAAGAAAAGGCGTCGGGATTTCCTGCAAAAGAGGTGAGACATTATAAACACACGACTGTTTTACATACTGTTTTGTTTCGCGGGTAAATTTGCTACAATCACTTATTTTAGGATCAGGAGCAAGGTGACAATGAGAAGATCCCCCTTTCAAAACCACTTAAGAGGAGAACAGGTAAAATCTGCTTCTTTACTCTGCTGTTGAGATACAGGAAACAGATTGCTTGTTAATGTGATATTTCTTTGTTCTTGTTCCTAAAAGCTAAAGGAGATTCACCTTCAACGTCAAAGAAAATGACCATTCAGGACAGCTGGAGGCCGATGCCCCCGTCCACCATCAATGCAGTGGAGAACATATTGGACTTATCCATACTGTGAGTTTCACACTGATGATTTTTCAGTTTGCAAACTATTAAAACTTTTATAAATCATCTGATCATCAGGGTGTGTATTAGGACACCAAGACATTAGGAAACCATGCAGTGAAAATATTATCAAATATTGTGGTGATGATATCACTTGTAATAAATATAATTAATTGTTTTTTTTTGCTGATTTATATCCCAAAATAAAGTCTACAGTTAATTTACTTCTCATTTAACCTGCCTCTGTTAAAAATTAAACAGTGGTCAGTTATGCATGCATTTTTCATAGCAATGCTGCTATCACAAGTTAAAGGTGTAAACATATTTACACTTATGATACACTCACTGCAAGTTGGATTAAACTAGAGCTATATCATATCAAGATATATAATTATTATGCTGTTGCTAAACAATGCAATATCGATTACAAATAACCCATATTGTCCTATCTCCTTTTCTTTGCTTATGTTAATTCTAGTATCCTGCTAAGTATCACCTATAAGCCGTCAGTTAGAGTACTGTATACTCATTGCAATCAATGATAATTGATTGTCATTTGATAGGCTGTGCAGCTGAAGCTTAAATCCATCTTCAGCAACTATTACAAAACTCATAGTGTAATAGAGCTGTATATAACAAATTAATGTTGTCACTGCTTGCAATGACAATATCACAAAGATATACATGGCCTGCTTAGCTAAATAATTACTATGCATGAAAAATAAAAATAAGCCCTTATCTTTTTGTTGACAGAGCAACACTTGCTTTAAAGCGGGCAGGGAAGAAAGAGAGCCAGGAACATCTAAACATCATCAAAAATAAGTGAGTGTCTTAACATTTCAGTCTAAATACATCTAAGCCATTTGTGCAAAGCACATCTGATGAATTTTCCATGTTTACAGACAAATACAGTATTATTCGATTTCATTCTAATGTATTTCATCAAAGATTTATTTACCTAAACTCTTATTGGGGAGTTTCAGGTCGATGTGATATCAAAAGCAACTGAAACAAATAATCTGGTGACATTTGGGTTCCTATGTGGATGATAAGAAACTTATCAAACAGAAAGGTGCTGCTCCTGTGAGTTCATATATTGCCTGTGAAATTCCAGTTAACACTGATAAGGATACATCAAGTTATTTCACTGTATAGAATTCAGTGTGGTTGTGAGACGTCAAGCACTTCTGATGCAATCTGAATTATATGTTTTCTGCAAATTTTTCCAGGTTTTTAGCTCATTGTGCACAACTTAAGGTACCAGTGCAGAAACGGGGAGATCTGATTCATTCATCTCAAAGCCACCAGGAGGAGACCAAGAAGTCTGAGCTCGGAAAGATGACGCTGAACTCCCTGAAGGTGATAATTATGTGAGCAAATTAAATCTAAACATGTTCAAAATAAGATTTGTTTGCTTTTTCTTCAGTCTCCGTGAGTGTTTTCAGAGTCATGTTTTGGGTGTAGATTGATATGAATAAAAAAAAAAATAGTTGTTTAACAAGATTGAAACGAAACATTTTGCTGATATCTATTACCACATTTCGCTGCCACAACCACTGCTGCAGGCAATAAAGAAAAAAAAAAGAAAAAGCAGCTTAAGCAGATGTTTCCTGTAGAGGTTTGAGCCTAGTTGTGGCAACACATCAGCTTTTTTTCCAATTGTGGTAGCCTTTTTTGTTAGTTCTAGAATAAAGAAATATCTGCTTATTTTTAGATAATTTATAGAAACAAAGCATGCTTTAAAGAATCATGAGGTAATAGTTGACCCTTTAAATCTCAGTTGAGTCCCTGCTTTTGCAATCAAGCTGATTCTGTAGGATTTGAGGTCGTAGCTTTCCTGAGCGAACTGTTTGTGCGGCACATCTGCCACATCCTCCTGAATGTGACTTGGATTTAGAAAAAAATGGAGACCATGGCAACATCTTATTTTGTTTGTGTGTGTGTGTGTGTGTTCCTGAAAAGTGTAAAGATAGTCCAAGTACTGGCACACACTCCCTAATTTATCATGTTTACCCAAAACAAAAACCTTCAATGTGCGGGATTATAGTCCCAATTATGTGGAACTACATGGTCTTTACTTCCTGTATGGATTAGTGATCCTTTGTCTGCCATAACAGTCTCTCTGGATATCTGTTTTTCTTCACTTACCATGTATTGTACCTTATCAGGTTTGCTCAAGTCCCCACAAGCTTGTTGTGTCAAACACATGAACTCCAAGGACAGCATGTTCATTTCCTGCTTTGTGTCCTCCCCCTAACAGTCGGCTGTCGACCTTTTAGCAGTCATAATGTTCCTTCTGATCTACACATTTTAAAACACAATGTGTTTGTTTCACAGAATATGTGTTTGTATTTTGGTTGTTCAGGAAGATTTGAAGGCTGTTGTCAGCGTTTTGGAAAGGACAGAGGAGCAGACTGTGTCTTTACAGCAGACATGCTCAAAGTTGAGAGATGAGTTGGATGAAGAAGAAAAGAAAGCAAAACAGGTGAAAGCAAAAAGAGGCATTATCCATATATAAATCTATTTATTTAGATTTATGGCAACTTTGAGTATTGCATTTTTTAGATTTGTTTTGTTTTAACCCATTCCAATTTGTTCGCTTTTTCTTTTAATTGTACGGTCGAATATTATGTCTTGCGTTCTAAGAAGTTTTCAGTAGAAAAAAAATCTTCTTGGTTGCACACACTTCGAACCTTCGACTTGAATGGGACATTTCAAAATCGCAGTGATTATGAAAGATGAAGTGATTCACTGTTGTCTAAAACTTTGTTTCACATGTGGGAATTTAGATCTTTCACTTCTGTTCAGAAGATCTCTCATAAAAACATGTCTAGTAGTACAGGAAATCAACAAAAGATGAATGAGATTTTGAGATCTGAGCTTGCGATAAAAAAACACTAATGTGAGCAATTATTTCCTGCCTACCTGCAGATTTTAGAAATAAGTGATCAATGCGTTCTCAAGCTTCCGTCTATTCTGCCACAAAAAGAGGAAATCACATTAGAGGTGAGTTTTAATGCTGTACAAAAAACTCCTTTACTGTCTGTGTGTCTTTTCACTCTGGACACTTATTGTTTATCTTGTTACGTCTTTTAATAACGTGAAATATTCTGCATGTGCAGTTCCTGTGAAATTTAACACAGGAAGACTGAAGATGCCCTTTGTGGTGAAACCTTTTAGCTGTTGCAACATTCTTTTAAATCTCATTGCACATTAACTTGTGAGAGTTGCATGTGGTCATTTTGTGCAAATATTGCTCTAGAAAAGCCCAGTCTTCGAGCACCACAGAGACCACTACATATTCTGTTTATTTCAGTCTCGTTTACAGAAAATAATACCAGAGTGTGATTGTGAGAATACAGCTCAGAAGCTGGGGATCATTCTGCAGAAACCAGTGACCACCCAGGAAGCCCACGTCCTATTACTGCAGGCACAGAAACATGCTGATCACCTCTTCCCCTCACTGAGCAGTGGTGCAACTTAAGAAGATAAAGTAGAAACACATTTTTCTCAAAGATTCTTAATGCAAAAAATGTTTTTTCAGTTTTTTTGATTGTTGTGGTTAGATTTATCTTGCAAAAACAGCTGAACTGTTTTTTTCCTTTCTAACTTGTTTTTCCTTTCTTATCCATTTATTTTAAAATTATAATTGTTACCTTTGAAACATAAGATATATTTGCCTTTTGTCTGTCCAGCCTTGCGCAATATTTATATACATCACTAAAATACTGTATTGCTTTCAAATAAAGTTTCACTCGACAATAGAAACAGAGGTCCAACGTGTTTCATTAAAAAGTGTGAAGTCTTTTGGTTTTTAAAATGTTTTCATAAACAGTTTTTTTCAGATGCAAGCTTTTATGAGTCTACAGTGACATAAGGAGATTGTATACCTTAATTTACATCTCTTTAGAAATAACTAATCTACCAGAGAAATGCATCTTTTGCATATTAACTGTATAGAATCCGATGAAACCCAAATGTAAAAATGTTAAAATTATTCTAGTAATATTCTATTATATTGTCCTTTTCCAGATACACTTGTACCAAAGTAGTCAAATCCAATTGATTATGTAATGACAGCTGGTAAAAAGATATGTCTGAGAATCCCAGCTGATTTACTTTGCAGCGATCCCTGATCTTGAGTGACCAACATTAGAAAGGAACAGGTTTCGTTAAAAGAAGAAAAGAAATACTATTCCTAACCTGACTTAATACGAGTGGGAACTTGTTGGTGATTAACTGGAAGTGAAAACAAAGGAAAAAAAAAAAAACTAACAAGGAAGCACTGACCCAGGAGTATTTTTTGTTAACTACTTGTGCTTGCCTTAGCTTTCTTTTAATGACCGCAATAGCTTTCTGGGAAAACCGGGAGCCGGTAATGAGTTTGTTCAGAAAAGTGACATCTAAACACAGAAGCATTGGGCTGAAAACAAGGAACAGAGAACTAAGAATCAGAGAATGGCAGGAGTAGTTGGAAATATTACAGATCAGAGGGTATCAGGATATACCTTGGTCTATAATGTTAAAATTATATTGCCTATATTGACAATATGATTCTCTAAATTTACACTGATGACCAAGTCAATGCCATCAAGAGTGAGTCAGTAGCTGTATAGTTTCTTTTTATTTTTTTAATAAAAATAAAATATTTGTGAAAAAAAAAATCACATAATCAGCTGTTTCTAAGGCAGTTAAGGAGTTTGCAAACCTCTGCTTTTAAGTGGTTATCAGATGTAACCACTAGTTATGTGAACTGAAACTTTTTTTTCCAACTGAAAGTATTAATTCAGCACAATATTATCACTTCTTCAAATATATTTCTATTATTATATCACTTCCTTTTAAGCACAACTGCATTCCAGCATAGTGATGTGATACTGGTTGGAATCCATACAACTGTTTCCCTTGAGGCAAGATATTGACTTTGGTATATTTACCTCCATATCTTATCCATGTGTCACGAATTTGCAGGCAAGATGCATCATGAATTAATGCCTAATCACGCCCTGGCCAACTGCAAGCCTGAACACAGGCAGGAATGTGTCCTCTGATGAAAGGCAGCTATTCCATAAGTCCTTTTGCTTTATTCCTGATAAGTCATCTCAAAAAATAAATCCAACCTGGAGGAAATCTCCAAACACTAAAAGCAAGATTGACAAAACGATTCATGCAGAAGAGTGACACTTCCTTCTCAACTGAAGAGTGCTCCAATGCCTTGGGACTGTTGCTGCAAATCCCCTGTTATCCTCACTAACCCAGATCAGATAACAGCCAAAGATCCAGAAGATCTTGAAAATTAGGAATTTGAGTACAAGCAGAGGAGAAAAAGATCAAACACAGAGAACATTAAAACGTCTACACACTTCTGTTAAAATGCCAGCTGTTTGTAGTGTAATAAAACACAAGAACATGAGAATTAATTAACCTTAATGTGATGTAGATGTTGTAAAGTTCAATTAACAAACTTTAGCAGATATGTTTGAGGGGAATGTTTACAAAATATATTAAAGTTATCATAACCTGATTAAAGTAAATCTTTATTGGTCCACCATATGTATTAATTTTGCATTCTGTCTTTCTGTGAACACATCTGTCATCAGCTATAGAGAATCTGATAAACCATAATTAAAGTCTATCTGTCAGTTTTTTTCCACATTTGCTCCATTTCATCCTTTAGTTTACAAAGAGATTAAAATATCCAAAGGGCCTCATGGTACAAAGGTATAAGCCAGGAGAAGGTTACAAAAATAATCTAGAGAAATACGTATGTATTGGGTCATAATTAAGATGATCATCAATACCTGGAGAAAATGTGGAACAAGGACTGTATTAAAACTGGATCTTTCTAAATAACTAAAAAAAAGACAATACAGAATCTGGTCAGATGCCTGAAAAGACTTTTACAGTAACACTGAAGGAGTTGCAACAATTTCAAACTTATGCTGGTTAGATCAACATGTGACAGCTTTCTTTTTATCCTCCATATGTCTGAACAGAGGTAAGACAGAAGTCTTTTGTTGAAAAATGTGGCAAGGCCTGAGAAAACTAAATCAAATGTTGCAACTCATATTAGACAATTTTCTTTAATGACTCAGATGCTGATGACTGTACAGAAAGGATCTCTTGTAGCTCTATGTATGAAAGTGACTCCGAAGATCCCTCAGACTGAAGACACCATTACTGTATAAGAGTTTTATGAAGAGGATTTTCAGGGTTTTTAAATTTTTATGATTTTATGAAAAATTCCTTTTTGCATCATCATCTCCAGAGGTTCCACAGAAATCTCTAGAATAAAGCCAGCCTTCTTTATCAGGTTATTGTTTTAGTTCCTGGCTCTGATGCTGCTCCCCAACAGATGATGGAGAAGAAAGTGCAATCTCCACAACTGCTGCAAGACTTTAAGGACTTAAACTTGCTCAGTAATGAAAGTTTGCTACGTTCCTTCTTGTAGACACTTCACTGTTAAATCTCCAGTCCAGTCTGTTGTCCAGATGAACACCAAGGTATTTATATTCTTCAACCATCTCCATTTCTTCTCCCATGATGGAAATAGCATCTGATCTAATCCTGTTTCTCCTGAAATCAAAAATCATTTCATGTGTTTTATTTACATTTATTCAGCTTCTTGTCCATCTCTGATACCACCAGAGTCTGCAGTTAGATGTGGCAACATACCTCAAGTCCGAATGCTAAAATAGAACAAAATGGTGTTTAAAGAAAGTGTATAGAGATGTGCACACTTAAATAACCATGCTGTTGCATCTTTTTAAAATCATTTTTGAATATTTTTTCTTCTAGTCAGAATACATTTTAGTTGAAATGTATTTGGTATATTTAGAAATGATGCCATGCTGTTTGGTAAAATCAGTTTCCAGTCAATCTAAATATATGGAAAGAATAATAAAGAAAAATGTATTCAGCAGAAGCAGACAAAAAGAGAAGTCATCTTGTTCAGGGAAATGATTTGGCAATACTGAGTTTTGAAATTAATTGCTTAAACTCCTGAACTGGAGGGAAGCTGCTGAATGTGGACACAGTGTTTCCTTTTGTTAAAATCTATAAGTTGTTTCTTCTGATGTATCTACACAGACATGGAGGATGGATAAATATATTTTCACTTTTCTGTTAGCGTGAAAAAGACATTAAAAACTTTTGACTGATGTAGAATATGATAGTGAGAGGAATTTACCATTAGTTAAAAAATTTTCTCCCTTAAAAAGAAACAACTCTAATTTGATCCTTAAGGGTAAGGAATATTAAATATATATTATTGTACATTATATAAATAATATATAAAATGCTGGTACCTTTCCATGAAATGCCTTGCAAATATAATAAGAGCCTTTAAATCCCCCTTGTTTTTTTTTTTTGCATATTGTCTAAACTCCATTTAAACGGGGCAAGGAGAACTTTAATCGGAGTGTCATACTTATTTGATTTGTATTTGTAAAACTATTGTAGTTTGTACAACTAATTGTTCAAACTATTGTAACAAAAAAGTTTGCACAATTACAAACTACCTTGTTATAATCTGGAACATAAAGGTCCCAATCAAAAGCACTAAGTTTGTAGTTGGACTGTGAAAAAATTCTGAAAAAAGGTATTGAAATCTTTTTTAAGGTATTACTTAGATGTACATGTACATGAAATATCAACAAAAAAATTTGCAACAAAACAATTTTTGTTAATAACTCCAAAAACAAACAATTTCAAAATACATTTTATACATTCCCAAAAAACATATTTCTCTGTCTCATATACACATCGAAAAACATTGGCAAAAAGTGCTTCACGGTTACATTCCTTAGATTTTATTTACAATGTTCCTATTGGGGGAAGCAAGAAAGGTCTAAGGGGAGGACAAGAAATTTTACAAATAAAAATAAAAATCAACCAAAGCTTCACAGAAAGTCCTGGGCTCAAACGCCCTTTCTTCGTAAACTTCACTCCAGGTGTTTTGGTCGCCTCTCACAGTCCAAAAATAGCGACCAGGATAATCAGTCACTCTAAACTGCTCTTGGGTTTAAGTTGCACATGTGTAGTTCTGGTGACCAGTCCAGGGTGAACTCTTTCTCCTGCCCCTTGGCCACTGGAGCCCCTCCTCAGCATGGATAGAAAATGGATGGATGAGGTTGTCAATAAGTATTTATGTCAAAATATTTCTTAAACATCTAGATTAGATCTGGGAGCTCTTGAGTGACTTCCTTCGTATGGACTCATAGGACTCCTCATTGAAAAGTCTTTCAATTGTTGAGATGAGTGAATTTTTGATGGCACGGCCCAGGCCTCTGGCCGCAAACACGTACAGCACAGGATTAAGAGCACTTTTGATGTACACCAGAAATAGAGAGATATATGCGGCCTTCTTTGCTGAGTAGTACAAAACAGAGTTATCCTCTGCCAGGGCTTGCACGAAGCGACAGACAAAGTAGGGCACCCAGCAGGTGAGAAAGAGGACCATGGTGGAAAAGAGCACATGGTACATCCTTGTCATCTTGCGTGCCATTGATGGCATTGTGCCATTGGGTGTTGAAGGCATGGCTTTGTTAATGGTGAGCAAAACAGCCAAGTTACTTGCCACAAATACCATGAGAGGCAATATGAAGCCAGCTATTGTTTCTGTCAGAAACAATCCTCGATTAAAATTTCCGCTCTCCACGCAATGGTATTTGCCGGATATGTTCTTCAGTTCAGCAAAGTAGATGTAGGGGACAGAAAAGACCGAGGCCATCAACCATAGGACTCCACATACCAGAGGAACAGCCCAGGCGGGTCGTTTCAGTCGAGCCCACACAGGCCTAAGTAGACACAAGCAACGCTCCAGAGCCACAGCACAAAGGAGGAAAGCGGAGGCGTATAGTCCAAAACATCGCAGGAACATTACCAGGTGACAGAATTCCTTTCCAAATGGCCAACTGTACTTGTCTATGATGTAGCCAACCATGAGAGGAGTCCGCAGGAGCAAAATAAGGTCAGCCACGGCCAGGTTCAGGACGTAGACTCTGAAACTGTTGGCAGCACGCGTTTCCTCAGTGCTGCCTCTGCGTACCAGGTGACGCCGACCCCGTAGTCCAAGAGCCCAGACCACCAACCCATTCAGAGGTACCCCCACCTACAGGAACCAAACAGCGTGGGAAGAGATTTAGATTTTGCAATTATACATAACATGCCTGATTTCTCTTTGGGTTTTGCCCATCAAGCAGTTTTTATCATAAATATAACACACAGTCAGCCAGTGAGCACAAACTAGTACATTTTTCATTCCTGAAAGTCAAAGGAAATAAAAGATCGTAGCTGAAGCATTTTTAATCGTGCAGTTTCTTTTTCAAAACCATCGCTGCTTATTATGGATTTGTAAATAACTTCAGGTGGAACATTTCTTACCAGGAAAATAAGCAGAGTGATTGTAATTTGGACTCCTCTGGAAACGTCATCCTGCAATTGGCTGCTGGAGTTAGCAGCAGAGGCCTGAGTTGTGTTTTCATCAGCCATGGAGGTGATGTGGAGCTAGAAAAAACACACCTGTCCTTAACTCTCCAAAGACGCAGAAGGAGAACGATTGCACATATGTTGTCTAAAATGACGAAAAAGCTGATGCCCTTTACTGAAACCAGACTGAAACCACCTACTTCCTTTCTGTCATCCTCTTCTGTTTTGTACAAGAACAACTATACTAGCCCTTTAGGAACGAACCTAAAGGGCTCAAACAGTATATGAACCAATTAATAATGATATTATTAATGAACAACTGCACACAGTGGGTGTAGCCACACAAGTGATTAAGGTGAAAGGAATCTATCAGTAGTAAGCCTGAGGGTTCTGCGCAAACCTGCATTAAGACCTGTTTGTGTAGCTGCATGCAATGAGTCTCGTGTTAATGAACACTTTATCTTCACCCGCAGCAAAGTTATGATTGTAGCTGAGATTACGAGCTCATAACTGGTTTTTTTCACTAGAATCCACAGTAACTAATGTCAATTAAAGACAATTTACAACCTGGGGAATAAAAGCCATCTATTTAATTAAAGAGTCGGTTGCTTACCTTTTCAATATTCCTCAAGTGTGGAAGAAATGGAGCAACACCTAGGAGAGGGAGTTCCTGCTTGCTATTTTAACATCTGTCTCTCTCTCTGTCTCTCTCCCCCTCTCTCTCTCTCTCCCTCTCTCTCTCTCTATCTATCTGTCTCTCTCTTTCTCTCTCTCTTTCCTGTGTGTGATTGCAACATTCATTTCTACTGTCAATCATATCTGCAAAAGAGACAAACAGTTTTAACATGTAGAGCGTAAAAGGCATTTGCTCTCAGTTCAAACAATTTTATCTGACGCTTTTGTTAAGCAAACATGCATTTGGACATAAAACGGCTCAGAGAACAAATGTGTCCATCACAGGGTTATAAAATCTTAAGTGAAAAACAACAAAGTTTTACCTTTAGGTTTCTGGGTATATAGTACAACGTTTTTGCTCTCTGACAGCACTATATATCAGTTTTAAGAAGCCTAAGTGATAGTCTCTTCATGGTTCTGCAGAAACCTGATGGTTGAAAGGGATTTATTCAGGGAGGTTTCAATAGCCACATTTATTACATTTTACATGCAAATGCCACTGTGAAGGTCACACATCAGTAACAATGCACTTTTATGACACAGTCATACAGTGCCTGAAACTTAGGTTTTCACACAGAATTTTCTGTTATATATTATTATTATTATAACTAGTAGTAGTAATACTAGTAGTAGAAGTACTAGTAGTCTAGTAGTTGTTGTAGCAGGATGTAAGAACAGTACTTTACCTTCTCATTCAGAATATCAATTTGTATTTGAGTTTGTGTGTTTAATTCCATTTTCTTTTCTTTGTTTTTGTTTTTTTTGCTGTCTTTCATGCATGCTTGTGTGTCTTCACACAAGCATGAGTGAAGACTGAGCCGAAAAATGTGAGCATGCAAGTGTCTGGTCTGACTGCTGAATTTCTACGTGACGCTGATTTCTTTACCACAGTTTTATTTGTTTACTTACTGTGGAACCTAAGGGGACATGGCTCTTATTCACCAGAGCACAAGAGGATAACGTGAAATTAGACAATATAATTTTTTTTACCTTGTTTTAAGATATATTTTTGTGTTTTAACAAAATTAGATATTCTTCTACAACCATTCTCTAGTAGTCTGAGTTTGTGGACATTTCCTGACTGGCTACTGCTCTGGCACCCACGAGATGCTAACACGATGTCCGGTGTGCATGACAAAACTGTGTTTTTTCTTGCTAAGCACTTCCATAAACCACTGTGCAAAGTTTCAGCATTATTTTCATACAACCGCAGCATTCAAATTTGTGAATGAGGGCAGGTATTTTACAGTAAAATACAGTTCACATGAACATGGAGAAGAGGGCAGAATAAATGTTAGACAGTCGGATGACGCATACGCTTACCTTTGAATGACATATGGGTATATTTTTAAACTATTTTTAGACAAAAGATGAGTGAAACAGACCTAATTCAAGTTGAATTAGTTTTTATAAACCTGACTGAACTGAATTTAAAACTAATTATTGTTAAGGATGAACTGGTATAACAGATTAAGCAAATGTATAGACATATCTTTTGTTTGTTATGCTCAGGGGTGTTTTTTTTTTTATTATTTAAATTTTTTTAAAAATCAAACCCATGTTTTGAAAAGGCAGTAATCAATTTACAACATTTTGCAGAGAAAGCAAACACATGCCCAGCTACTGATCCTGAATTATCAATCATTAATTAATCATATTAATTTTTTTTAAATGTGAAATTATTATTATTATTTTATTTCTTGGAGGACCAAACCCAAACACTTATCTTCAAAGTCACGAATGCTTCAAAAATAAAGTTGCTTTCTTAGTCAACCATGTAAATGAAAATCAGAACCAAACCAATTGACATTGATTACAGCTCTGGGCACACAATGATTTAATGAATACAATGCAAATGAAATAAACTGACTGATCAGGATTATTAAATATTCTCTTAGCAGGTATTTGCTCAAATGTTAATTAGCTCGGTGCATCAAACAACCTCAAACCTAAAGCGGCAACGACTGGCTGCTTTAGGTTTGACTTAAGATCAAAACTTCAGAATTATTTTGCTGTGCTTCAGAAAGTCCAAACACCTGCAAGCAATACAATATGTGACCTTTTAAAAACTATGGTTTACAAAATTGAACCCCCAAGCCCATTAGCAGCAAAAACGTTTGAACATTTCACTCACACTTTTCACTGTGATTACAAAGCAATACTGTACCTTCGTTTTTACAAGCAGATGCAGTAGTTTGCTCCCATCACCAGATGGCGATGTTGCTTGTTTCGTGAGCTGAATAGAACTTTAATCAGTATTTTTATGAAGATTTCTTGTTCCAGATCCAGATTAGGGTTAGCAAAATAAAGGTCGCAAGCAAATATTTTTATTTGTAGACCTTATTCAATTTAATTTCTTATAAGATAAAAAAGGATTGAGAAATCTGCTGATTTTGTTCTAAAACGAATTTGGCATTAAAAAAAATCTATGAATTATATTGCAAGGTTTTGAAATTCTTGAGTACCTTTTTGATTCGAAAACAGAAGTATAACTTTTAAGCTGCCTCTAAAGAATTGTCAAATATATTCATCACTGTATTATGGAATGGTATTTATTTGTATGATAATGCTGACAATAAAATAGATTGGATTTCATATAGTTACTGGTTTGGCTGACATTTTTGTTATTTTTAAAATTGCATTGCAAGTAAGGATAATTCAGTCCTGTGTTTTATTTTTGAAAATGTAAGAAAAAAAACAACAAACCAATTAAATCTTCTTTTATGAACAAAAAGCTCTGAATACTACACTAATTAACTAATTTGGTTTCTATGGGATTCAGTTAACTTTGTTTTTGTATTTTGAAACATATAAAATCATAGAATTTGTCGCACTTATACACTAGGCTAAGCTATTATATGGAAGATAGATGAATCTTTGTCATGAAATCAAAAATCAGTTGTAAAGGAAAAGGTTTTCATCTTCCCTTTAAGCAATTTATATGATTAATATAAGCAAGGAAGGATGTTCTGTAAATTTCCAAGAGTAAAACTTATTCAACATCACAAAGACCACACAGACTAGAAAAAAAGCTTAAGGTAATTTCATTTTATCTTTATGTATTAATGATAATTAAAAAAAAAAGTTTCCATGTCTGAGGAATATGCATTCTCCAGCATGTATTGAAGGGGAGAGTAAGGACAGATTAAAATTAGGATTAGAAAACCAAAGTTGGAATCACCTTTTATCTATCAGCTTCTCAAACCATTACAGAGACTTTGTGGTCCAGACAGAGATGTTTTGCAACTTTGAATCGGTCACTTGGAAAGGAATGCGGTTCTGGTTACTGATTGTGTTGCATTTACGGTTTCCTTGAAGTTCCTCACTTTGTGTTCAGAATCAATTTAAGGAAACAAAAAACAAAGCTTTTGCTGACATTTACTCAACAGTAGACAAATGTAGCCCAGTGTATGACTTAATTAAAAACATTTATTGCAACACAATGTTGTAAGTCATTCAGACTTCTGGTTCTCGTGTTCTGTTTGTATGTTTCTCAAAACGCAGCGGTCAGGAGGAGAATCGGCGGTTTCTGTAGAAAGAAGTTGCCAATAGGGCCTGACCGACCAATCAGAGATGGAACTGCGATCATCACCTTGTGGCAGACA
Source organism: Poeciliopsis retropinna (assembly GCA_010277075.1). Taxonomy (NCBI): domain Eukaryota; kingdom Metazoa; phylum Chordata; class Actinopteri; order Cyprinodontiformes; family Poeciliidae; genus Poeciliopsis; species Poeciliopsis retropinna. The sequence goes on along the minus strand of VMRM01000006.1, from coordinate 19,553,963 downwards.
GACAGAACTGATTCTGTTGTTTTCCTGCCATGTACTTTAGACTCAGGGGGCATCTGAGAATGTAAACAAACTTTCCTTATAAGACCTTTTCATAATAAAGGTGTTCAGATGTAATAATATTTAATGAAATACACATTTTGATTTCAAAGTGTAACACAATCTTAATTTAATCACATATATTTATTTGTGACTATACGCACAGACATCAAAGCAAGACAAATTTCTGAGCATAACACACCGAGTTCATAAAAACATTGATACTTTGAAGACTGCAGGATCGCACCAATTTATGATGAGCAGTTGTGGCTAAACATATTGGTTGTTCAATGATATTCTGAGGAGACTTGGTGAAAACAATTCTATGTTAGAGATCAGCTCTGTGGGTTTGTGTTTCCTACATATTGGTAACGTTTACTCTTTTGGATTTTGTTTCTTCTTCTTCCTGCTGTTCCCTTTCGGTGTCTCCATACTTGATCGTCAGCCTTGTTCATTTCATAACATTCATTTCAGTTTACTTACTTTGCTTCAATTCAGAACAAGTCATCTCGAAGGACTTAACAAAAAAAGTAACTTCATACCAATTACAGTGATTCTAATTATTTAACAGTGCTATCAAATTTATTTTATTTTTAAAATTTGTTTGAAAAGTTTTCTGTTTGAGGAGACCCACGAGTGCTTGAGTTGTGTCTTTGACTCCACAGCAATCCTCCATACAAGGCCTGCATGTAGTGACAGTGGAGAGGAAAAACTCCCCTTTAACGAGAAGAAACTTCCAGCAAACAATCATCTGCCACAACTGACCAGGGGCTTGAAAAGATAGAGCACACACACACACACACACACACACACACACACACACACACACACACACAAAAAGTAATAGAAGAATTGAAGGAGTATTTTCCAAATCATAAACCAAAACAAGGATTAAAGCCAAAATAATTGGGAGAAATGAGGCAAGTTGTATGTTTAGACATTCATTTGCTCATGTTTCTTTAGCCAAATTGTAAAACTTACAAGACTAACAAAGTTTAACCCATAAAAAAATATTCTCAACTTTTAATTTCACAAATCATGACATGATACCTTTGACACAGGAGAGCTTTCTGTAGTGCTTCGTTGGTCACTTGCTGGGTTTTTCCATTTTCTTTTGAAACGAGACTTTCAGGCAAGTTTTGAGGACTATAGTTTCTTTTAGGCCTGACAGTTCTTGGTTTTGTTTTGTTTTTTTCCCCACAAATTTAGTTTCCATAAAAATGTAAGATTATACAGTGTAATGAATAATTAGAACTTGATGGAAATCACCTACGTAGCTTGAAAAAAAAAACCTTTCTATTTGTTATTAACCAAAACCAAGAAATGGGAACAGCTGCTTCCCAATTAAAGAACCGGAAGTTGAAATAAAAACTTCTGTTCAGTTCTAATGAAATGAAAGGCCCCTAAAGACTTTGTTTGTTTGTTGTTTACAGCATCTAGTTCTGCTACCCTCATACAGTCGATAAAGTACATTAACTTCAGTACATAAAGAGTTAAGGTGTCTGTGTGCACATTTAAAGTGGTTTGTGGAATTAAATCTTAACCAGTGTTGGTCTTTCCGCTTCTGACGCTGCGCCCACGTTTCCTTTAAACCAGCTAATTTTAGACCCAGGACTTTTGATTGGGGGAACCAAATGTCACTGTGTTTCTGTGCAAAGAGCAGGAGTCCGTCACACAATGTGAAACAATTTCTGCCTTTAGTCTACGAAAACACAACAAAGCAAACCAAAACACGTGTCTTCTGACTAGTGTAAGGCAGCGAGTCTGCTGAAATTTTTCCCGGCGGCGCTTCACGTTTCATTTTGTGGAGCGAGAGATCAAGGGAGGATGACGCCATCGAGAGCTGGAAATGATATATGATCGTATCAGCTGTATGTCTGTCGGGGCCTCATGCATATCCCACGTATGACAGGAAAACAGAGTGCAGTCAGGCCCACGTGGAAACAGATTTCTGCAGAGCTTGAGATGCACAGAGAGATTTACCTCTGTCTGTGTTTCTTGTGAATAAACAGTCGGAGGGGCTTTCGATTCTGAGTTCCTCCGTAGTCGCTCATAGAGAACTGAAAGTATGTGAGGTTGTGAAGCTCTCTTTAATATCTCATCTTAACTCTTCCATTGAAGAAAATCAGGTGATTGAGACCCGTATATTATAGACATGCTTTACACCTGAAACACCCTCTGACACGAAAAACAAACTCTGCGCTTTTGAGCTCCAGTCCAACATCATGAACTTAAAGGTTCATAAAAACAAAAGGGACAACTTTTAAAAACAAAAAAAATGTTCTTCCTAAATTTGTAATCTGAAAGACGAGCCAGTCAGAAAAAAAATGCGCTTGTGCTTGAAATGCTGTGAATTTCCAGAACATGAAGAGGGGGGGCCCCCGGCGGCATCTGGGCTTATTCCCCGCCTCGTTGTGTACTTTCAGTGTTTTCCCTTTTCAATTCTATGTCATTGATTCATGCTTCCTCTTCGACACACGAGCAGGAATGTAATGAGTACGGCGCGACAGAGGTTCACTGGGTCAGACTGAAAAGAAAGGAAAAAAAAACGCTTTGTATGAAGGTAAAGTGTGCAGCGTGGCATATCTAATGGCACTGCTGTCGTTGCTCAGGATAAACTGAGGAGGACCCAGGGCGGCAAGAAAGGAAGGGGAGGCACCTTCCTTCTGAGAAGAGGATCACTATGACTCTGCTGCCACAACAAACAGCGCGGGGCAGTTTGATTCAGGACAACTTGCCACCTTAGATTTGGTATCCTCTAGTCATTTAGTGGAAAAGGGTCTTGTTCAAAATCCCCACAGGTGACACTCCCATAACTGTCAAACAGAGACCCGGTTCATCTCAGGTCTAAGTCATAATGCTCAATACATAGGTGGCTTTGTAAGAAATGGGTCCTCTATGTATGTGTGAGTAAAAATGAAAATGTGAAAGTGAGTCATTTTTAATCAAGGGTAACTAATAAGGTCTGAATACAGACGTAAAAGCATACAGTCTACACGTCCCTATAGCACTTAGCTCCAGGAGCTAAGATACACAAGGAGTGAGGATGACGTTGAGCTGGAGAGCAAGTTCTGTGTTGATTTGTTCATTTGTTTTGGATCACTGAGTTCCTTTAATCGAGACTAAAAAGCCACCTGAAACACCATAAATTAAACATGAATGCTCTAATGTGTAACGATGGCACTTGACATAATGCAATGCTTCAATTGTGTGTTCTATGATTTTGTGTGTATATGATGTAAAGGACCTCGAATGCCCTTGTTGTTGAAATGAGCTATACAAATAAACTGGATTGATTGATTGATCTTTAACCTTATAAAAAACGAAATAAGGAGCCATTTTCAGTTTTTGTAATTTTATTTGTGCTATTCTAGCTTTTGAATAGCACAAAAGCTAGAACAGCTTTTGTGCTATTGCATCATGGAGTCCAACAAGGATGCCATGGTCTTTAGAACAGAAACCAGCCCACAGCATCATAGATCCTCCACCGGACCTACGGGGGCATGAGCTATGTGTTTTGTCATTTCCTGACCTATAATTGGTATCTACTCTTTAGCCAATTTCATCATATCTCCACGCCAATATCTAAGTGCAGCTGAGACTTTAGTGACTAACTGTGCCTGCCCACAGAGGCGACAACACTCCCAGTGAAAGTGTGGGGCTATGCACACAGCAAATACAGAAAACAAGGGGACAGAAGTGCTAGAAGAAAAACAACAACAATACATTAAGAGAGCTCAATTGTGTTATCTTCCAGGGACAACAAAGATGCAAAAAACTGCATTGATGTTTTTAAGGGGAATCCTTCGTGTTTAAATCAGATTATGAAGCTTCCAGATGGCTTGCGTTCCTGGATGCAGGAAGGTCTACGCACATCTGCCAAAACTGAATGTATGTCTTTCCCATTTTGAACAGTAGCCCTCTGTTTCAATCTTATTTATACCCAACAGAAACTGTATTTGCTCTAGTTGTTATTTAGGAATTGTTCGAGGTGCCAATTGATGTTTCATGGGTTGTCTTGTTAGACACAATTATTTTTAATAAGAGATGTTTCCCCTCATTGAATATTTTTTCTCAAATTAAAGGTTGGATATTCCTAAATTTTTCAGTGTGCCGTTGTGCTGCTGCAATAAAAGATTCATTCATTAGAAGCATTTTTGCACATTTTTCCCAAGGGTGCCAGCAATTGAGGAGGGTTCTGAAAAAAAAAAATCAAAACTCTGTCTAACTTCTTCTGTGTTAACAATGATCTATATTCCTGTTATTTTTCCAATATATTCGGCTTTCAGTACAAGATCTTCTTTAGCTGAAATCATAAAGATGTATGAAAGTGAACCAGAAAGAATAAGTGTCTGATTTTCTGTGAGTTCTTCTTGCCCATTTTAATGCACAAGGAGCTGTTTGCATCTTATGAAAAACAAAATATTTCTGTCTATGTAGTTGTGCCAGAAAAAAAATGGAGTACAAAAGTATTAATTATTAGCAGTCCTAAATTGTAACAGTCAAAGTTGTTGTCTGGTGGGGTTAAAGTGGGCCATGTTTAATTTTTGAAAAGCATCTTTAAGACAGGAAGATGAATGCAGCGTAACACACAATGAATAGGATTAATTTGAGTCATGTTTGTAGGAAAAAGAAAATGTCGGCATCGATTAACTGTTGCTCTTTTGCAGTTCTCGTCAAGGAAACACATTTCAGGAGACAAACTTTCAGTTTGAGTAAACACAGCTTGTGATTTCTTGCCCAGTCTCACAACAAAGACATGCTTCCCACTTCAGAAACTGAATCTTTAGCTTCACATCAAGAAGCAAGATTTTCATATTTGTTTCGGGCTTATTAGCATTAAAATAGTGAATTGAGGAGACCAGAGTTGTAACTGAACTGTTGCGTTTCATTTACCAGGTAAGAAAAGACACATCATGGAATAGAGCAAGTTGGATGGTAGAAACCAAACTTTCTATACTGAAATGTTAGTCTAGTCCCAAATATTTCATGTTTTAACTTTACATAGACATATATATATTGGGGTATCCTCTCACTGATTTATTTGAATTTCCCCAGTGAGAGACAATGAAAGCTATTCTATTCTATTCTGACAGTAATCTCTGATCTCTGCTCCACCTCTTTTCCATCAGAGCTCTTTAGTTCTATGGACCTATGAGAGGTCCATAATCCATGAGTTCTATGGACCGCACGAGAAATTTCTGTGATCTTTATAAAATCTCCATGATATCCTTTTGTAAAATGCAACTCAAAGTACATCAGCTTGAATTTTAATGCTGTTTTCAAAGCTCCGTGGAAAAGTGGAAAACTTCGCTTCTTCTATTAATCTCTTCTGCTGGTCAAGCAGCCTTCCAATCAATAAAACCTGAAACGTGTTGCTACTGTATGAGAGAAACTACGGACAGAGGGTTGACAGAAATATGGATATAAATATAATTATCTCCTCCTTTTATTGTGAAATCTTTTCCTTTTGGATATTTGAGGTTTGGTAACGATGATTTCTACATAAAACATCTTTGGAATCGCTTCAGGACTCTTTGAATCTTGAGAAGTTAAAGCAGTGAGATCCAGGTTGGGTGCAAAGATCACAGCATCTCAGTGAAGAACATGACATCAGTGCAGTGCTAGAAAAGTCAGACCTTCTCTAAAAGCAACACATCAGTCTGCTGGGAATTTGTTAAAAGCCACTTGAATGACTGTCAAACCGTGAGAAGCTAAATGTTTGGGTTCAAAGGGTCTGTACTTGATCATGAATAAAAAAAATAATTTAATCTGTTTAAATTGTGCGTTAGCTTATTTTCACACACCAGGACCTGATTCATAATTCAAAGGATGACCATTGACTCTCCTATATGTTTCCACTGTATAATGAATACAACAGATAAATTGTTGATAAATTGTTTATTTATCTGTTGTGTTCATTATACAGTGGAACTGCTCATTAGATGGGATTTAATGTGGTCTTGTCTTCACCTTGACTTAATTTCTATTAACTCGTTTTCTAGATCCGATATCAAATAAATTGTTGAAAGAATTATTTAAATTGGTACAATTTCTGACAAAAAACACTGAGACAATTTCACAGTTTATGAGAAAGTAATAAAAACTCGTGCAATAGGATAGAAAAGGATAATGGAAAATCATTAATCTATAGAGACTTGTTCTGACCTGAAAATGTTTGTATGTTGATTTTCCTTCTTAAGTTGGTTGAATAGCAACATTTCTGAGAAAAGAAACAATAAATAAAAATTAAGAAATGTGCCAAATTTGAAGCAGAGTTCCAAGGAGAACTCCGACTGATTCTTGTTCCCAATCAAACAAAGTGCCGCAAAGTATTTTCTCACTTACACCATCTTTTTTCTTTATTTGTTTGTTTTATTTAGATTTTTTTTTGTCACATCCAAATCTCATAAATTTAAGAAATAATTTTTTACATCATAAAGAAATGTAAAAAGTTATTTTTATATCATAATTTTGTGAATTATGGTGTTTAAGCTAATTCAACTTGACCATATGTGAACACATAGGATTATGTATGTTAATAGGAAATCATGTGAAATTGTGTATTGATTGTGCCTAGCCACATTTATACACATTTATTTGGACCAGTTTCTCTAGCAACACCCAGGTCAGGTTAATACCTGGCCTGTTAAATCAATAGATTTGATAAACAGAACCCACCTGACAACAGAAAGTAGGCTAAGAAAATTTCAAGAAGCACCACATTATACCCAGCTGAAAAAAGAAAGCTATAAAGCAGATCAGAAACAATGTTAATGACATATTAGTCTGGAAAAGGGGGTGAACCTTCACGAGTGGCTTTCCCACTAAATTACTCCTACTCCTACTCCTGCAACGACTCACCCAGAACGTCACAGAAGAACATAGAGCAACATTTCAAACACTGCAGCTTTCAATTACCTCAGTTAAGGTCGGGCATAATAAATGAATCATAAAAAAGAGACGAGGGAAAAGTACATTTCATGCGAGAGCTCCCTGGTAAAAACAACACAGAACTAAAAAAAACAAAACACTGCTGGCCAGCAACAAACTATTTGCCCAAAACAAAACAAAACAAAAAACATGTTGATGATTCTCAAGACTTTTAGAGAACTATTCTGTTTCAAGACAAAAGTGGCCATTTTTGGAAGGTGTGGCTTGTGCTACATCTGACATTAAACTAACAGCATTTTAGGTATCCAACATCATAGCGACAGTGAAACATGGTGGCTAATGTGGCAGGATGAACAATTTAGCAAGACTAAGTGAATCAAATGATATAAAATACATATCTATATAAAAAAGCTTGAGTGTAACTGCTGCTGTCAAGGGGAACAAAATCACAAACAGAAAGATTTCCAGATCAGCTTTGCTAAGCATCTTTTCTTTCACTAAAATCTACATTTGAAAACTACTTACTATTACTACCACTTATTCAGGGTATCTTTGTGTTGTATTAAAAATGTGTATGACAATATTAAGCATTTAAGTGTAATAAAAATAGCAAAAACAAAGGCAAATATTTCTTCACTGGAAAGGAATGTATTTATCGCTTGTCATATAGTTATGCATCCATCCATAGTGAGAGCTATGTTTAAAATTGTTATTAAAATAGAGTTTTTTGGCATGTCAAGCCATTCACAGAAAAACTGCATTAACAATTTGTTGAGGGTATGAAGGTGACACAGTTTGCATATGCTAGGAAAACTCTTAACTAGTCTTGTAATTAGTTGGTTTTTTTTTTCTGTTTGATGTGTGACACTTGTAATAACTTAAAAACTAACCCAGTCAAACTGCTGTCACGATTTTGAAAGTTTTTTTTATTGCTCTTATTGTAGCATGGATAAGAAGACCCTGTACATTTTTTAGTAGGTTGCATTTACATAAAATGATGTCACATCTGTCTGATTTTATATAGGATTTTTTTTTTTTTAAAGCGAAAGAGCAATGGGGATTTCTCCATGAGTCACTCAAGTATATAAAATGAGACTGCCAATTACAGAAGGTGGAGAAACGACAGAGGAGCGAAAGACTGAACAATGAGAGGAAGCGGAGCAGATGTAGAGACAGGTCAGTATATCTTTGCACACGCAGACTTTCTTCCTGGTAGTAAGTCTCCGATTAGTTCTTCATTTATCAGCTAAAGTCGACATGGCAGCACCTGTTACATCCTATTGCTGCTCAGCATTTGCGAAACTTTACGGCCAGCTCTTGTTGCTCCATTCTGGTTGCTTTTTCAGACTTTGTAATCAAGTCCAGGCAACTGAATTACGTTGCACTCATGGCCATTGTCATCTCCCATCCAGGTGACAAACAGCTGAAACTTAGAGCGAATAATTTTACGAAACAGAAATACAGCGATTGTTGCTTGAGAAGTAGCCCATTTGAATTGTATTTCAGATCTGATATTTGAAGGGAGACTTTAAACAGTGACAGAAATCACACATTTTCAGATAAGATTTTGTTTTTTTTTTTACTTTCAAACTTGTTAATTATAGACATTTTTAAAATATACTTTAAAAGTACTATTCTTTCAGAAAATTGAATGGGGAGACTTTTTTGTCTTAGCTGAAACCTAGAAATTCGAGTGCTAGTCTATTCTTTTTGAAGAGAATGAATTTCACTTAAACCCATGAAATAATCTTGAACCGAACCCCTAATGCTTCCTTCTGTCGCCCCCTGCAGGACATATTCAGAACTTTCGGTGATGGAACTGAAACCACCTCTGAGGACAAACCCAGGTTGAAGTTAATGCTAATCGTGATAGGGGTTTTCTATTGTCTGACACCTAACATGGTAGCATTATCTTTACCCTGGGAGATTTCACCGTAAAATGACTGGAGACCATAGACATGACGCAGAGGAGGAATATAACGTGTGGATGTTTAATAATGCTGCTTCAATTCAACTTAAAATTTAATTTTTTTTTTTTTCTTTTAAACTTCAAACTATTTATTTTATTTGTTTCATTTTGTCACACAGTGTTCCTCTCTGGACTTCATTTTTTTTTTTTTTATCTCTTTTATAACATACCTGACCTAGACCAGGTGCAGGTTTTTCTTATGAGGATAAAAACAGTTTTCTCAGGTCTTTTTATGACCTGATTATCTTTATTTTAAACTTGTTTTGTCATTTCCATTTGAACACATCTATCTGTCCATCAAGATTAGGCTCTTGGCCAACTTTTGTGCAGGATTACGTCGATGCTCTTCTACTTGATAGAGCATCCCTTAGGGACCATTCTGTCTTGTCAGTGAACGTTTCAACATGTTTAAGTATTTCTTCTTCTTGTTGTTTGTTGTCAATTATATCATATGGCCCCCCTTCCATTTAGACATGTCCTAACAAAACATTTAGACATGTCCTAACAAAATATAATTTTACCAGTTCTCAGTGAAGCTCAGATTGCTGGCCACTGGAAAAGTGGATGGCATTGTTTGCAAAGTTAGTTCAGATCTTCCTTGGCACACTGAACTACTTTGTGTCGTTTGGCAAGTGGAAGTAGAAGCAAAAGGATCCCATGTGGGGTTCCTCAAGGCTTCATTCTCAGCCCACTTTCATTATGCATACAGTACGCTGATGACACTTAAATTTATATTTCTGTGTCAATGCAAAACCATTATAAGTGTTCTCAAAATTGGCCATGAGTGGATTGCAGCATTATCTGCAGCATTATGTAGAAAAGTCTTTGTTTTTGTTTTTAAAACTACAATTTTAAATCACCACTCTCAATTAGTCTTAAAACCACAGAACACGTGAAATCATAAGTCTTCCGCAGTCCATTAATCATCCTTGTACCATTTTTGTCTGCTTTTCAGTTGACAGAGTATTTTTGGTTTGAATCATATCCCCTCATCTTTTTGATTTAATGACCAAATCAATCGTCATAAACCACATGAATTAAGTGACTCTCATATAGAAAATATTTGCTAAGTGGACACTACACAGAAAAAAAGAAAGTAAATCTGTACAAAATGTGCTTTTTTAAAAAAATAAAGTATTTACAGGGATTTGTTTTACATTGTAATTGCTGTCTGTATTTTTTTGTTTGCTTTTTCTAAAGTGTTTAGTTGAGAATGTTTTTTAACAAGGGTTTGGACTGGTATTCATCTATGAGACTTATGTTTTGAACATGTCTGCATAGAGCCAAAGTTTACAAAAAAATTATTAATCTTTCTGGAGTTTGAGTGTCTGAAATTTTAGTTTTGTGTTTGCATGAGGAAACATTTCTGCATCTGTTTTGCCTGTTGAGATTTAACTGGATTATATATGTGAAATATTTCCAGTACTTAGAGCACATGCGGCCCAGTCCATCCTGACAGAAACTGGAGACATTTCTGTGCTGCTCAGCCGCTGTGTGGGCAGCTTTAGTCTTGTGACAGAAGTCCCTTGTAATCTCTTAAATCACTGTGTCATTAGTCCACCCTCCCTGAAAATGAGAGGATTACCGTCTTGACTGGTAACATGGAGAATAGAGTGGACTTTAAAAAAATTCACTCAGTTCCAATCAGTCCTTTTAACAAAGACTCCCCATGCATTGATCTGTGAAAAAAGACGATCAAACTCATTATAAAATTTCAAGCCATGGATTTATCTTTATTTATAGAGATAGTTTTCTCTTTTTTTTTCTTTTCCAAATTAAGGGTACATAAACACCATGAACCTTACCAAATTGAACAGGGTAAAATTTTACCTATAAACATCTTAGAAGCAATAGCATGCTCTTATATGAACAGATTTTGTTACTGGATTATTATTGGGATTACAAAGATGTCCATAGTTTCTTGGCCTTGAAATTGGACATCAACTGGAATGCAGCATGGTGCAATTTGCAAAGACAAGTCCATAAAGTAGATTTTAAATGGCAAAAATAGTTTTGATATAAGGTTTCATAGTAAAGAGTAAATGTCCAATGATGATTATGCAAACCCATCTTTGTTGTATTTTTACAGAAACATCAGCCAAAAAAATCTGTTGTTAGTGTTGAGAACAGGCTAATATCCTCCTCCCCCCAAAAATAAAAAATTAAAAATAAATCACAGACTTTGTGTTGGCTCTTCACTGAAAAGCACTACTACTTTATTTATCTAACAATAACATTGCATGTTTAGTTTATTGTTGAGCAGCTATAAAAAATTTTTTTTTTAAATAAGCAGAAATCTTTACAACATTTTATTTATTTATTTTTATTTTGACATGGTTTTGAATGGCCTGGTCAAGTTCCGACACAAATCCAACTGGGAATCTGTGATAAGATTTAAAAGTTTAGGTTTACAAATACTCTCCATGTGACAGAGTTTGAGTAATTTTGCAAATAGGAAAATCTCAGTCTTTGTATGTGAATAAGATGTACACTCCTACCGGCTTGCAGATGTAATTGCAGCAAACAGTGACTGGTCATATTTTTACATATACATGTATTTTTTGATAAAAATCCATTTATATAAATACATAGTGTATCCAGAAATTATTCATTCTCCATATTTTGTGATGTTGCAATCTTATTCCAAATTGATCGTTCCTCAAAATCTTATACACAAATATCCCATCATGACAATGTGGATTTTTTCTATCTTGCAAATGTATTAAAATGAGAAAAAACAAGAAATAACATTAATATAATTATCAGCAATTTCAGCCTCAAGTCTTTTTAATATGGTGCCACAAGCTCACCTGTGTTCAGGCTGTTTGTTCTAACAGCTCTTCTGAAGCTCTATCTGATATGATGGAGACATATGAAGCCATCTCCATCTCTGACTTTACATACATTAGATTTTTTCTTTAAAAAGTGCATCGAAGTAGACAATGGTGGTGATGCATATTTACACCAAAAAGTTTAGGAATCTTAGATCTGATGCATTTAATGAAGACAAAGATAAATTCAGTGTTTCAGTGTCTGCAGGCTGCTGGTCCAATCACCAGAGGGAAGTTTGGAAGATTACCTAAAAATTGGTTGTTAATTTTTCTTAAAGCTCGATCTTTAATAATAAAATCTAAGTGTTTTAGAGCTTAACGGAGCAACCCTGTGCTATTGTTGAAAAGCTATTTCGCTCCCCCCTCATCCTCCCACTGTGTGTGTGTGTGTGTGTGTGTGTGTGTGTGAGAGAGAGGCTGTGTGTGTAAGGGCGGCCCGGTCGGTCAGACTACAACACTTCGCACAGTCTCCCGCCTCACTTTACGCACATCTCGTCACATGAATGACTTTGTGGCCAGAGTTACGCGCAATGTTCAGCATCTCCCTCAGCTGTGAGGAGAAGGAGACTCGTAACTCGGCGGGGTTGTCCTCAGGTATGTGTTGTCCTCCGCGCTCACATGGATCCACGGGAGGCATGCAGAGGCGACGGATGTCGGACAGTTTTCGCTGCTTTTTATGATAGTCTGCCCGCCGGTACCTTTCCCGGGATGGGGGGACGCGCACGGAGCTGCGGCGCCGTGATCCTGCTCGCCGTCGTTTGCTCCTGCAGGGGCGTCACGCTGGAGTCGATCCACTGGAGCAGCTCCAACTCAAAGTAAGAAGATGAGAAACGCGTGTTGCCTCTCTGTGCAATTGTTATTATTACTATCAAGATTTTATTTATTTATTTTTTTTGTATGCACTTCAAGGGGCAAAATTTGGCTGCAAAACATGGTTGCATCTGATAAGAAAAACTTTTCTAAAAGATTATTTTTAAAAGTCATTTCTAAGATTTTCTAGGTCAAGATTTAGTTCTTTGATTCTGCAGATACACTGTTTACTTCTAAGTTTATTCTGTGACTTTTTAGTATAGAAGACCCTCATCAGAAGTTCAGAGAAAACTCCTATTTTCAAAATGATTTCTTTGAACTAAACTTGCCACAACTCAATCATGCTTTAAAATCAGAAAAAAACTCCCACTTCTGATGTAAATAAAATCAAGAATCACAGGCTTCTAAGTTATTGATTCATTTGAGATGTTCAAGAAAAAAATGGATCTTCGGCTGTTGATGTCCTGCTAAAAGCATCGCTACTGTATGATTCATTAGTCTGAGCAAAGAAATTTATATCAAAGCCTGCCTTTTCAAAATGAATTTTGAGTTAAAGTACATCTCTTTGCTTCTTACCTTCCCAGATTCACTCCCGGTCAGGGTTTGGTGCTCTACCCTCAGATTGGGGACAAGATGGACATTGTGTGCCCCCGGGCTGACCCCTCCTCAGGGAGGACAGAGGAGTTCTACAAAGTCTACCTAGTGACCAAAAGTCAGATGGAGAGCTGCGGCGTGGCCAAGACTGACACGCCCTTGCTGAACTGTGACAAGCCTGACCAGGATGTCAAGTTCACGTTCAAGTTTCAGGAGTTCAGCCCAAACCTCTGGGGCCTGGAGTTCCTCAAGGGGAGGGACTATTACATCATCTGTAAGTCAAGGAGATGTGAGGCTCCTACAGGTGGAATGCCACTTCAATCAGTCCGAGAGCATTTCTCTTTTTTTTTTTTTTTTTTTTCTTCTTTTATTTTCATTTCCGGGGTGTGATGAGGACATCATACTCATCTCTCCCTCTTAGTTTGTCACTCTGAGTAAGGATCAAAAAAAAAAAGAAAAGAAAAGAAAAGCAAACCATCGTGGCCTCGTTATTGGACCGCTGTCGGTTAATGCAGCATCTCAGTGGCAAGTGATGCGTGAGATAGAAAGCAAGCCCGACCATGTAGCCTCACCCACCACCATGCCATGTTCCTACACCAGACTTGGCTCTGGGAGGCCCGTGTGATTCCAGGGGCTTACATGCCCCAAATCACTCAAGGCTTTTACAGCATCAGGCAGATTTGATGGGAGCTTTCACTGCAACGTGGCTTGTAGCCTGTGAAATGTTATCTGACCTAAATGCTCCTAACAAGTCTATGTGGGTGTGAGTGACAGGGGTGAAACAGAGTTCTTGGAGTGTGTGTGTGTGTGTGTGTAAGAGAGGAGTTTTTTTTTTTTCAGTGGAAGTTGGGTTTCTGCAATGAGAGTTGCTTCTTAAAAAAGGCTGAATTAATGTTTTATTCATCTAATTTTTTATGCCAAGGCTGTGCGTAGAGCAAAGTCATTGGTTAGTCGGTTTAATGAGAATATTACCCTCGGTTTCCACTTTATTAGCTGCACACTGCTCAAAGTAATGCAGCCTAATGCTGCAGTTCTGCATTAAAATTTCAATTCTACATACTGTCTTGGAATATCTTGAGACATATTTAATCACTATTGGGGTCAGGGTGTTGCAAAACGTGGCTTTTCATGTAACTACCGTCTTACTTGTGTAGAAATCACGCAAAACTGCCCTGGAACAATCAATTGCCTTTAAGTCGTGTCTTATTCTTATTCATTTGAGTTGACTGAACATTTGTCTCTTGGTTTTGCTCTCCAGCCACCTCCACAGGGTCTCTGAGAGGGCTGGATAATACCAAAGGAGGGGTGTGCAGGACCAAATCCATGAAACTGGTGCTGAGAGTCGGTCAGAGTAAGCAGCATGTGTTTATTTTAGTGTTCACGGACAAAGATGCACACACACACACACATTCACGCACGTGCACAGATCCGGATTTGTGCAGTCGAACGAATAAATGGCAACAGTTGTTTTGCTGTCAAAGGTTACGCGGGTAATGCAATAATATCATCTCTGTTTGATTTCCGATAATCTGATCAGGGGGCCATTCTCTCAGAGATTGTTGACATGAATTACTGAATTTTTTTTATTTTTTTAAATCTCTTGTTTAAATCAGGAGCAGCTTACTGCTATCAGTATTATCCCTCATTGGAAATTACAGTCAAAGATCTTCTTTTTCTATTTCTCCTCATATTAATTCCAAAATAGATAACAATTCAGTTGTGTGAATTTATGCTCTTATCACATGCTCTGAATAATAAGAAATAATAAAATAGGCTCACATAATATCTTTTCTTACTTTAAATTCACTGTGTCAGGAATTGTTCACAGAAAAGCATCTTGTTTCATATTGTCATACTTTCAAGCGTATATGTAAAGAAATATTTTAGTATAAATGTTTGTGCTGCATGAAAACCACTTACTTAGATATTAAACAGATGCAAGCTTTCTGTATATTTTTCTGTCCTGTTTTTTTTTTTTTATCCCTGGTATGTGAAGTGTTATTGGTATAAATTATTCATTTAATCAGCATTAGAGATGAAAAATCAGCTTTTCATGTGCTTCTTGTGCTGATGATAACTCAAAAATATTTCATGCTGTGTTTATAAACATTACTTGTGTAAACAAACCTTTTTTATTGCAAAAAATAAAAATAAAAAAGAAGAAGTTTAACAGCTCAGATTTAGTTGAAATCTTGTTTTTAATCTCTAGCCGTGTTGTGAGTCATGTTGAGTGGTTTGGACGCCGTCACGGATGTCCTGGATTTGTTTGAGCATATGGTGCGTGTAAAACCGAAACTCAGCCATGTTCGGGTGGCTACGTCGCAAGTGAATATCAAAATGTGTGCTTGGGAAGTTTAAATAAAAGTCAGTGGTGAATTAATGATAATTCACTGAAGCGAGACCTAACAGGGTGCATGGTTATGTTACTGGAAACGAAATGTTGACTCATGGAGGCAGAAATCACAAATCTATAATGGAAATAAAAATCAGAACATTTTGTTTCAGTTTATTTGCTGTTCATGCAAAGGTCATGATATAGATTTATGTTTAAGGAAATGCTCAGAGCCTCATGAATTGATTTACATATGGAGGCTTTTGGGCTCTCATTCTTCCTCTTGCTGCGGGTTGAAGCTGCTTCAGAGGTGTAAAAACAAATACCCACCCTTTAATAAAACTGCATAAACAATACAGTCGTCACATCTCGGAGATACATTATTGTTTCTCTTTAATATTTTCATCAAATTGTAAAAGACAAGGTCGTTCGCAATGACTTGATGTTTTTTCCCCCCTGCTTTTAATTGGTGCTCTTTTGTAAATGTCAGAGCGTTGAGGTCCTAAAGGAGCCCCTTCAAAACACTCCAGTACAGCTTGTGCATTTTTTAAATAGACTGAACATTTTACTGACACCATGTTGTCTGTTTTTGTGCAAATAAGGCATATCATGCATTATCAGCTCTGTCATTTTGGAGAAAACAGCTACCGGTTCTTTGAGCAACATATAAATTAGCTTTCAATTTCTCAAAATAGTGAAAACATGCAAATTCGTTTTAATGGCATTTGTACAAATGTTAAAGAGAAGTAAGTTATTTGTTGCCATCATGACGTGTCACTCAGATACAGAGATTTTCCAGTTTCTCGTCACGACTGCATGCTCAAAATATTAGCAACATAAAGTGGTCATAACCTTTTAGAAGTCTTATATGAACCACATAATTATTGTATGGATTACACCAACTAACAATCATCCTTCTAACTTAAAACAATATACAGGTAGATGCAGTTGGAGGTTAACTAGTAGTCATAATGTTTTGTTTGTTCTACAAATAACAAAATAACAACACAATTTATGAATGTTTTTAAACGTTTTATTGTTTTGAAGTGGTAAATTAGGTTCTCATTAAAAACATTTAACCAACATGTTCTTTACAGAGCTGTAAAAAGGCATTTGCTCCCTTAAACGTTTTGCTTTTAGATATTTTAGATTCTCAAAAAATATCAATGTCAAACCCAAAAAGCAGCTTTTAAAGCTATTTGACTAGAGAAAACAAAAATCCAAACCCAGCTGGCTCAGTTTGAAAAAGTAGTTGCATCTCTTGTTTAATTCTGATGCCATTGTTTTTTTTTTTTATCAAGCTGGTTCAGTTTCATCAGCCACACACAAGCTTGGTTAATGTAAAATTAAGAAATCATTCAACAGACTCTGTCCGGCAGACAAAAAAATCTCAAAAGCAAAACATGAGCTGATTTTTTAGAAATATAGAAAGAGGTGAGAAATAATTAATCAGGCTGGGAGGGGTTAGAGGCATTTTTCCTCAAGGAATGAAATCATTAATACAAAAAGACTTTTTGTGTTTGGGTTATCTTCGTGTGACATAATAGTTTGTCTGAAGATCAAAAACAAAAAAAGAGTAAAAAGAAAGCAAAATTAGAAGAAATATAAAATATATTTACATCGTTGTTAATAAACAGTAATAAATAAATAGAAACTCCAGAATTACTGACTGTTTTCTGTGAGACTTCTCGGTGTATTTGGATTAAAAATAAAAATAAAAAAAAAAAAAAAACATGTAATATATGTTTCTGTTTGATTAGTCATACAAAAAATGACTTGTGCATTGCTGAATATTGACTGATTATTTTCCTGTACTGTCAGAAGCTCCACTGATGGAACAAATTAACCTTCAAATGGTTATTTTGGGCTTTAAGATTACACTTTATTTTCCATATGTTTAGATCATAACCAGTCCAAGGGCAACCTTGTGAAGTTAAAGAAAAATGTAACATTTTCAAAGCTTTAAAAGTTTTATGCTTTCTTTTGTAAAAGTGACTTTATTCTAGGTACGGTGAGTAAAACCAACCTCAGCAGAGGACTCCTGTTGTTTTGACTCAGCAAGAGTCAAAACACAAAAAATATGTTAACAAATAAGTCAACAGGATGTTGAACATGTTTTGCAAAGCTTTTAAATGGTCCCAGCTTTGCACTTATAAGATGGTTAAATTATTTTAGGGATTTTTTTGTTCTCGCGTTAAAAACATTTCTGTAATTTTGTTAACCTAGATAACCAGTGTAAACATCGCATTCTGGTCAGTACTTTTCTTCTTTTTATGTTTTATTATTTGTGTCCACAGTATTGTTTTCATTCGTTTTTCTTGGTTGTTATATAATTAGCAACCTTTATAATTTTAGCTTTAGAAATCTATTTGGACCTGTAAACAAATTGACCTTTGGCTGCATATGGGCACAATAACATTTATTTTATTTTAGAAACACATTATTTTATGTTGGTTCAATAAAAACATCATGTAATTTAAGTCATATCAGATCAGGTTTCATTTTGCCATCTATCCTAATCTTGTGTAGGTGCTTAAAATTATAATTTTTCCAGGCAAGAAAAATTAAAGTCATAACTGAAAGCAGAACTTTGCTGTGGCTTGATTGGGTTAGAGAATCTTTTTTTTTTTACGCTTCTATTTGACCCAAATCTGCATTTACCTCTTGTAGATTTTTTTCATACTTACACACTGACGTGAAACAATAATGACTAACCACAGGAATGACATCACTGTGGGTTTCAGTGATGTTCACTGACTCATTACGTGACATGAACCCACCTACACGGTGCATCTGAAGACGTGTGTGCTCTTTCTAATGTGCTCCATGTGATGTGCTTCATATTCCAGACTCCTCTGATTCACTTTTAACCCTTCAGGAGTCACCAACCAGGTTCCCACTTACACCACCAAAGACCAAGACCAAGGATGTCTTTTCGAAAGGCAAGAATGTAGAAAGTATAATAAATATGTTTTGCAGCAAAATCTTGGATATTTAAATCAAATCAGTTTGAAGGTGTGCTTTATCAATTAGAGATGCTTTTTACTGGCTGATACCAATTTTAGCTTGGAAGTAAAGATAAGAATTATTTACAATATACTTTCCACAGATAAAAGCACAAAAGTAATTCACACAAAATAAGAGAATAATATGATTAAAATCAACATACAAATTATTCAAATTGATTTTAAAATTCAGAAACATTGAGGATATAAATATGAGGTTACAGATGCTACTTTTTATGCCGGTGTCTTTTCATTGGATAGATCGAGGCAGGTGCCACTAACTTGAAGGCTCAAACCCTGCAGGGCAGCCAGTGTGTGAGAAAGAGGAAAGATTCAAGAGTTCAAGAGACTCTTAGACATATAAATATTATAGAGATTATCCATTGACAACCCTGAAAAGTTGTGCTAACATTTGCAAAAAAGCTAAAACTGGAGTGAAGTGGATACTTGTATGAATCTGAAGTCGAATTAAAACTGATTTGTGAGAACAGATAAAGAAATAATTACAGTAATCCAGGTAAGCCTAAACAATAGACTATAATCCCCAGTCTAGTTTTTCTTTTAAAAAAAAGTTGCTTCAATGATAAGAGCAGTTTAGAATCACTTGTTTCTTATGATGCTCAATTCTAATGGAGTTGTGATAAACCCATACCTAAATTCAACTCTAAGCCCAATTTCTTAGGCTGAAGTGTACCACGGTGGCTAAAATATCCAGTTGTGGCTTTATTACAGTCATCACGTTTTATCAGAGTTCAGCTGTGACTAATTAGAGGTGGCATTTATGAATCCAGCAGAAATGCAGCATGTGTCCCACATTTTATCTGACTTTTACTGAACTCTAGACAGCAAGTTCCATTTTCTGAAAGTTGTCAAAAGAAATTTGCTTTTTGTTTAAGTATCAAACAAAAACTATTGAAACCTTTAACCTTTGGTGTTATTAACGTGTCGTGTTTATTTTTGGGGGTGAATAAAGTAAAATCTTGAAACTTCTGCTTCATACATGCTCTCCCTCTGATGTTCTTGTTTTCCTTGTCTCTTCTCCATGTCCCATGATAGATGTGGGTTCTGAAGCCGGACAGACTGACGCGTCCGAGCCAGGACTCATTGTGTGGGTCATTCCCTGCAGCTTGAGCCTCCTGCTGGTCATTGTAGTTGTTTTAGTGGTGCTGTGGAGGTACCATCAACGTTGCCGTGTTCCTGACCGCCAGCGGCGGCAGCAGCAGCAGCAGCAGCAGCAGCAGCAGCCGCCTGCCTCTGTATCCCTCAGCACGTTGGCTGTGCCGAAGCGGGACAGCTTTAGCAGTGACAATGACGGCTCAGACCGCAGCGAGGTTGTCTTCCCTCTGCGGCCTTCTGAAAGTATGATTTGCCGTCACTACGAGCGTGTGAGTGGTGAATATGGTCCTCCTGTGTATATAGTTCAGGAGATAATGCCTCAGAGCCCCACCAACGTCTACTACAAAGTCTAATAAGCTCCTCTAATGACTTCTTCTGAAATACAACACTACTCCAGCTGTCAAGTTTAAGCTAACGTGAGTTGTGTGTGTTAAAAGCTGGATTGCACTGTTTTTATGCCCTGCAGAGACACCTGTCCTTTTGCTTAGCAACACTGGAACAAATGCACAAAATACTGCGGAAGGATTTGAGACAATCTGAGCGGAAGACAGGCTCTTAGCATATCATTCAGTAGATGTACTCCCTTAGAAATGGTTAACAGAGGTAAACAGATTTATTTATTATGATATGTTTTTTTACTGTCACTATCTGTGGCAGGTTTAACTGTGTTTTATTTCACTTATTGATAAATTTAGAACTTATCGACAGAAGAATATTGCACTCCAACATGCTACGTTTAATTTTCTTTTCACCAAAATTTTGTGTAAACCTGTCTGAAAAGCTGTGAAGTGAACCAAAAAGTATAATTCTTTAATAAAGTAAATTAGAAATCAGTCTTTAAATTAATAATTAAGTTTGTGAATTTTCCATCTCCGTCCTCTGTCCGTGTAAACACATAACAAAAATAAAATGAAAACATGAATTAGAGCAGAAGTTGCAGGATATTCCTTTTCTGGTGCTCACAAAATTAACAAGATGCTTAGATTATGACTGTTATATACAACAATGTGTTTCCCATGACAACAACTCATCCATCGTTTTGGAGGCCAATAATATTCACACTCAGAGTTAAAGCCCCAGCACTGCTTTTATAAGGACTTTTGTTTCAGAAAACAATGTTTTCCTTATAGACTGAACCTGAGAGGCCAGACTTTCTAATAATCTCTCAAAGTGGCCTCAAAGTTATGGGCAGTTTCTGGAGGTCTTTTAAACTTCTTTAATGTAACTTGTTTAGTTCAGTTCAGTTCTGATTAAGTCAGTCCTTTCACCGTGACAAGATACTACAGAGTGCACAAAAGGAGGTCAAAAGAAGATATACCAGACATAAAAAGAAACAAAAGAGCAAGAGATCCATCATTCCTCAGCTGGTCTATTTTCAGCAGCGCTTCAGGAAATTACCTTGTTGAAACTAAAAACATTTTTTTTCAGTCAAATTGTATTGTCTTTCGCACTTTTCAGTCTATTGGTTCAGGAAAAGATGTTCTTCTGAAAGATCACTGTTTATACAATGTCTAAAATGTTGTCAAATTGTATGAGGTTTCAGGAAGGTTAAACTCAGCGCTAAATCCTTTAAATTAAAAGCCTTTTTAAAGTTGATTGATGGCTTTTGATTTATCTTTATGTTTCTCCTAAATATTTTATATAAACAAACATGAAAATATTCACAAAATGCATAATTTCAGTGAATTTAAGATAAAATTTTATATTGCAGTGGCGTCACGTCAATTTATTACCTAGGCAGAGGTTTTGGGATCAAACCAAAACAAGGTTGATAACATTAATGGAGTCACATAACCATATTTTCTTGCAACAGAGAACTACGTAGAAAACAACAGGTTGTAAGCAGTTATGAAATTATGAATAATAAGTATGAAAAGTTCATTTGTTCAAAAAAAAAGAAAAAACAACAACAAATTATTCATCTGAAAGAAGGAAGCGGACATATCAAGAGTGAAGCAAAACAAAACTCCAAAGACTCCAAGACTTTTAGGAATCCTGGAGAAAATTTGAACAAGACTGTTTCTAAAATATTAAAAAGATGTTTGGCTGCTGAGGAGCAAAAAAAAAAAAAATTATTCAAAACTTTTGCACAGGTGGTTCTTTTATTTCTGTGAATAATTTCTTGGGAAATGTTGATTAAATCAGAAACTGAAAAATGTCACTTATTCATCAAACGGTGCTTTACCGTCTTGTAGTCAAAATTATAATTTTGAATAGTTTAGGCAAAAATTTGAACAAAACTGCAGTTCAGTGTAAATTATTCACTGCTGAAATATTGGCTGGAAAGCTTCTTCGCCTCCCTAGTTGGTGCAATTTTAAGAAAAAGAGAAAATTGTGTAATATGAGAGGAAAAAATTTTTTTTTCCTGTTCTCACTTAACTTTTTCACTCATGACTGAATTGAACAATTGAAGTGCTTTCTTGGCATAGCAGCACGTGTGTGTGTTGTGCCTAAAAGCTCTCAAACCACCACCTCACGTAAAGAAAACATATTTATGTAAAAACACTCATTTAACTGTCGCTCTGTCTCCCGTGGCGATGTGTGACGCGCTCATGAGTGAACATGTTTCATGCTCCTTCAGCCACATCATGGCGCACATTTTCAACCTGTCAGCCTCCATGAGTTTCCCCTCCACCGGGGACACTGTTGTCTCTGACAGCAAGACGCCAAACAGGAGAGTCTTTGTGCTGAACTCAGCTGTTTCTGTTCAGAGATAAAATCCTAGTTTGTATTCAATTTATTTATTAAATTTGTTGTGTAGCTGTAAATTTTGAGCACAGACAGGGTTCCTGTGATCATGTAGAAGATCCATGATGTCATAGATTCAACATCAACAGGAAGAGAGGATGGATGGATAGGAAGGAAGGAAGGAAGGAAGGAAGGAAGGAAGGAAGGAAGGAAGGAAGGAAGGAAGGAAGGAAGGAAGGAAGGAAGGAAGGAAGGAAGGACAATGGGACCAAAGTCTGGAAACACAAATAGTTTAATAGTTTTCAATCGATCTTTCCTTTTTTCATAGAAGTCTATATCGAGAAAATACTGAAACACAATTGCAGCCCTTCAGGCTGCGTAGGAACCATAAACAGTGAACTAGGAAGCTGCAGCTGACTGGCATGGCCTCATTCTTCTTCTGCAGCAAAATATAATTTTCCCCTCTTAAAGGTGATGTGTCTGAATGAGCAGAAGAAAACATGTGTCAAAGATGACTTCATTATGACTTTCTCTAACTACCTTCCCTGTTGCAGCCACTTTAAAAGTCTTGCTCTGTTTCCGATTATTTTATTCAGTAATCTGAACAGAAAACTGGTCAAGTGAGTGAATTGAACATTGCTTTTCTTTATACACTAAAGCAACACATTTGATCCAAGGTGGTGTGTTTTATGTGAACATGCGTGTGTGTGTGTGTGTGTGTGGGCGAGCATCTGACCACCCCCTCGCCTTAAAGGATCCTTTAGAGATGGTTTCATCCCATGTGAAGCTTCACATCTGAATGGGTCGTGGCCGAGCGAGGTGAGTTCAGTTGACCCCAGGGTCGTGCTGAGACAATAGTGGTCAGGCTTCTATAGGAAGAACAAAACAGAGACCCCCGGGCTCACAGCCCCTGATGTGGGAGGGGCTTATGTGGTGGGCCATTTTAGAATGGAGGGGAAGAAGTGCTCAAGCTATTGGAGGGGATGTTTTGGATATCAAGTACATACTTGCATTGAAAACTGTTACCTATTCTTTGGTTGTCTTTCAAGTCTGGAAAAAACAACACTTTTTGTTAAAATATATATATATATATATATATATATATAATATCTTATATATCATGTCTTGTCTGAAGGTGCTACTTGCATTAAGTACATTTAAACTATCTTGAAAAGTTGCTTTAGGGTTTACCACCTACTTTGCCGATAAATCTTTTACAGCACTTGTGCAGAGCAGCCGAAGCTCAGGGCAGAGGGGGAGGTCTAAAGAAGGAGAGCTGTAAGCTTTTATCTGACCCCATGGGACGAAGTGAAGTCTACAACCTCCCCGTGTCCACCCACCCCCCACCTCACTTCCATATGCAGAGGAACTACTGGCTTTGTGTGGGGGGTTGGGGGTCATGACTGAACGCTCCCACTCCCACAGTGTGGAGTGGAGAAGAGCAGTCGGGGCGAGCTGCTGTCCAGTTTTCTGTCAGTGTCAGGTGACTGGGGATTAGAGTTTAACGCAGACTTCTCGATAAAGTCGACCAAATCTTGTGATCGGTCTTTATCTTACCTAATTGACCACCAGCCTGTGTTGAATGGGAAATATAAAACCCGTGGCACACGACCTGGCACCTGCTTTTTCATTCCCTTTGCTGACCACTGCGGCAAAACGAACCAATTTGAAACAACAGAAACCTCAGTGATAGGGAAACAAGAATTTCCTCTTACTGTTCACAATAATCATGTCATTACAGTATTTAGTTTGATGGTTCCCTCTGCTGGCCACATTATATACTGTAATATGTTAATTCTTTTTAAAGATTTAATTCATAATTCAACAGGCTTCAGTAGCAGAAACCTTGAGCTGCAGGCCTTTTCTTGCAGAATATTCTGTTGTTTGCTTATTTATAAAACATGAAGTCTGAAGTGCAAAACACACAACACATCCTCGCAAACACTTCCTGTCCAAGTAAAATCTCTCTGATGCATTTCATCCAACCACTATTCTGATAATAATCTCCCTGTGGTTCTGCTTAATGGGGGGATTATGGACGGTATGTGGACAGTAATTTGGTCATCTGTGACTTCTTTGTTACTAAAATCCTGTGAAAACAATTATTTTCGTTATTTATTTGGTTGTTTCCATATTTATGAAAGACATCTTTAGACACACTACTTTACTGGCACACCAGGGTGTTACCTGTAGTTTTTGTTGGTGGGAGGACACATCTAAATATCCATATTTACGATTGAAGTGAAAGTTACGGCCAAATGGCTTCTTTAGGCCTAGGAGAGGTTTTCTTCAGTAAAACTGTAGATAATTTATACAAAATAAAATAAAAAAAAAGCATAAAATAACCCCTTGATAAATGTATGAACTAAGTAAAATGTTACCACTTCCATACAGCAGAAGAAGATTGTTGCTAAACTCCTTGAGAGATTGCAATTTACTATCCTTCTTCTGCATTGGTTACTTTCAGTGGCTACTGAAGTAACTGCAATGAAATGTGGATAAGGTGTACTTCTTTTGCATTTTTGAAATGTCTAAAATGATTTTACTGCGGTTGAGAGGATTTTAAAGATGTAATTTGAATCAGGGTCACGTCTATTTTCATTTAGTTTAACAGAATTTGAATAAAGTTAAAGAGCTCAGAGTTAACATTCCCCACGCGTCCAGATAATTCAAACAATTCAAAACTACAAACACTTACTGTAAACAATTATTTTGTTTCTCTAATGCCTCTAATATCGATAAAAAATAGTTTGTTGATATAAACACAATTTTTTGTTTGAATATGAAAGCATCAGTACAGGATTTAGTGCAGGATTTGCTTCTGATGTGGTTTGTCGCCTTTGCTTGTGAAACCTCTGAAACATCGAACTTGTTTGTTTTAACTAGACAAAAGTCAGAATTCTCTGAATTTCTCTATGAGTTCTACCATGTTTTACATTTTGAAATTATCTTTAAAAATATTTTGATCATTAATGATACAAACTAATGTGTTGGTAGTTTTATTGTGTGGAAATTACTTTGAAGGTTTCTGAAGAAGAAATTAAAAAACTAAACTCAACACAGAGAAACATAACTGCTGTTAGCTTAAATTAATTGTTTTCAACAAATTCTCATTTTCAAAGTTAATTTTTTTTCTTAGAAATTTTACAGAACAGTTTTGCAGATGTTTTGTTTTGGTGCTTAAAAGCAGACTGAGCAAATGGACAGCTTTTCCTCCTATTTGCATAAATTTGTTATTCTTTTGTATAAAAACATATATAAATATATATACTTTTCTGGAAAGTTAGATTTAAAAAAAAGTATAAATATCACTATTATTTCATTTTATCTTTATTTAAAAAATATAAAACATTACAATTTGTTTCAGTGCATAATCTCAGAATCAATATAACTGAGTATTAATCAGATCAATTGCTCTGATTAATGCTTTCTATTTTTGGGTAATGGTGCAGAAAAACTGCAAGTTGGTAAAACAGCTTGTAAAACAGTAGTGAAATCACATTTAGAAACATAGAGACATTAACACACAAACATATGCACATGTAAAATATTAAACAGATGACTTCTTAGTACCTGGGCTTCAGATTCTTAAAAAATTGCGGTTCTATCATTGTGTAACGAAACGGTGGTTTATTTAATTTGTCCTTAGTTTAGGTATTGCACAGATTTTCCCTCTATCAAGAACAACAGAAAATATACAGATAAGAATGACTAAGAAAACGTTGTAAATCTCAATAAAATAACTTGCAAAAACAACAACAACAAAACAAACAACAAAACAAAACAAAAAAAACCCTTCATAGTAAAATAACCAAATACAGTTTTTGTCTCCGTTTGAGGCTGAAAGTCTGTAACTGATTTATGAGCAGCACTGTGTTATGTGCAACAATAACCCAGTGTTGGGTAATTATAATTAGTGGCGAAGCAGCAACAGGTTAATTAATTGTTTTGATTTTCCAGTTGTACACACGGCGACTGAAGAACTAAATGCGCTCTAATTAGTTTCAGCATTCTGTAATATTTGCTTTAAAACAAATTAAATTCTACGAAGAAGATTGTATATTGAATTTTTTTCAGTGGAGTTTAAATACCCATCGAAATGGGTACTGAGTTTACTTTCTTTTTCATTGTTAATTAAAAGCTTTCCAACAGAGATGTTTTATTTATGTCCGTTCCTCTCTGCCTCCTTCAGAAAAGAGCCTGTTTGGCTGAGATATGTCGGAAGTGCCGTAGTTTATGTATGCTAATAGGGGGAGTTGGGGGTTGTAGCTAGATATTTACGTTCAGTGGGAGCCGCCCTTCATTCACCCACATGGTTACCAACTGGTCGCCTTCGCGCCACTTTCTTAACCCCGCAATCATTTCTAAGACGCATCTCTGGGCTCCAAATGTGCTCTATGTCGGTTCCGACCTTACTTTACGTTTCGTTTTTGTCCGCTGTTTGAAAAGTTTTCGGGATAGCAGCGGTTTTATTCGCCTCTTTTGTCGGCGTGAGACCAGCACGGCAGCCCGAGCAAGTGAGCGAAGATGGTGGATTTCGGCTGGTGAGTGGAGCGCATGTTTATCGGTAAGGAAGTCGGGTCTGAGCTCATGTTTTAGTGAAATAAATCTCCGGTGTTGTGCACTGCGGTGCTTTTACTTGTTTTTTCTTGCTCGTGGTGTTGTGTAAGTATAAACACACAGTCTAAATGGCGTGTTGGCGATGAAAACAGAGTAGCGTGAGGCGCATGGCAGCCCCCTCAGCTCCACCATTGAGGGAATGAGGGAGATTTGAAAAAGCGGCGTGGAGCTTTCTCGGCTGCGAGCGGCGTGGAAAAATACCCGGCCTTTCTATTAGAGCAGAATGCACTCAAAGACACAAGTGCGGCGTGTGTGAAGTTAGTTTGTAAAAATGTGCTCAAATTGCGGCTGAGTGTCGAGTGCAGTGGTGTGTGAGTTAAAGTGCCCCCCAGAACAAAGCAGCAGCACATGGGGCAGCTCTAGGCCGCGCGTTTTAGCTTAGCTAGCCTAGCCCGTGCGCATCAGTATACTAGTAAAGTTCCCGATAATCTAAAATCCTTCACTTAGAAGGTAGAAGTTGATACAAAATGTAGAGTAAGGACGACCATACAAATCTGGAAAGGGCACACGTGGTTTTTGGTTTATTTTTAAACATGTTTGCTAGTTCGGTAGCGGCTAATTCGTGTTTAACTAAACACTGGCTGTCTTAATATTGAGATAACCAGTTTATTTCCTCTAATACACATCACACTGCGCCACTTCCATTTGTAACTATAATGGATGTTGGAAGTTATTTTTTCCTTTAATCAAGCAAACGGCATTTCGTAGCA
Organism: Poeciliopsis retropinna; assembly: GCA_010277075.1. Classification (NCBI taxonomy): domain Eukaryota; kingdom Metazoa; phylum Chordata; class Actinopteri; order Cyprinodontiformes; family Poeciliidae; genus Poeciliopsis; species Poeciliopsis retropinna. The sequence goes on along the minus strand of VMRM01000006.1, from coordinate 19,526,358 downwards.
GCTAAGCTACCTGCGGGTGCTGCTCCGACACGAACCACAGCCTTGTTTTGTTTATGATTTTTTCCTCATGGCGACCGAAAAACCACGACCCACGTTTTGGTCGGTACATACACGGTTCGGAGCAGTGAAGTAATTTTCATACTTTTAACACAAAATGCTGTATTAGCTCGCCTGATTTAAAGTCGTTTGAAGTGCTAACGTTGGCGCACTTCGAGGCGCCATGTTAGAAGATGTGGGGGAGGGGTGAACGGCTTTTGGCTCTCCGCGCAGGCGCAGAAGCGGCGCTGCTCATTCATGTTTTCAGCGACCTCGTGTTGCTCTTAGTCTACAACAGTCAAAACACCACTGCTTATAATGGCGTTTAGACCTTGTTGATCCTTTTACACTTTTCCCCATAAGTTTCCTGTTGCGTCGCCTTGAAATCTGAGTGGTCCTAATTGTGTTCTTTGTTTCACTTTCCTATTTCAGATCCACCACGAGGTGCTGAAGCCCATGCTGTGGACAGTTAGGAGCTTCTCAGTTTTGCTGTGGAGCAGTGATGCCGTCTGTGCATTGTCAAAGTGCTTACAGTGCAGGTAGTAATATGTGATACCTACTGCAGTGGAGGCACTTACAGCAATACACAGACACTTGTTTGTAAAATTTGCTTTGCTACAATGTCACTTGAAGTACTGTCTTTGTGCTAAGGTGCATCTAGTGCAGATAGTGAAATAGACTAGCACCTACTGCCCTAAGTGCTCCTTCTGGCATAAGGGGCTGTAATATGCACCACCAAGTCAGTACTAATTACTAATTGGGCAAAATATCTTGCAGTTCACTGCTAGTTTTGCATAGTTGCACTACAAGAATAGATGAGTTGTGCAAATCTATGCAAAACTGATGATGGCCTGCTTGCTCTACACCTGTTTTTAAATCCATGATTTTTGGGGTGTCAACATCAACAGCATCATTACACAATACGAAGCAAACAGTTTATAAGAAGCACAAGGATTGCTTGCTGGTTCTCATCCACTGACCACAGTTTCTGCAGTACTAAAGTGCTTATAGTGCAGGTAGTGTTTGTCCCCATATCTACTGCAATGTAAGCACTTGAAGTATTTCCAACTGTAAATTCTCGCTGCCTGGGCTGTGTCGTCGACGTCAAATCTGTTCGTCGCCTGGTCAGTTTTGCTGGTTTGCATTCAGCTTTTAACAGATGGGTGCTGTGCAAATCCATGCAAAACTGATTACGTTGACGGGTCACGTTCTTCTCAGGGAAACCGCTTGCTGTACTGCTTGGGTTTGTTGTGATGTCCTGTCCTATTCAGGTGGGGATCGGTGGCAATGCTGTTGTTCTGTAGGTATTGCACTTGTCCCGGCCTGTAAAGGAACTGGGAGATGAGCTGAGCAGACCTTGATTTAGCCAAAACGCTGCATAACTATGATGTCCTGTGTATTTCTGTAGTCTGTATGGGCTATATGCATGTTTCCACTTTGCAATGCTGGTTTTACGGAGATGTTTGTGTGGTTTTAAAAATAAAAAAAATTAAAACAAAATTGCTGTCCTGATTTCTTCTATGTCCTGTTGATGTTTTTAAAGTTGCTTTACTTTAATCTACCTTAACTGTGAAAAGCAGCAGTATTTTTAACATAAACGTGTCCAACTTTGCTATCTTTACATTTATGCTTTTTTCTAGATCTTATGTTGAACACTTGACTATTAGTTTGGTTTAAATTGTAACTTTGATTTTGAGCAATCACTATTGGCTAAAGTTTATTACTCTTAACATGTGTCAAACATGTTAGAAAATGTGCAAGCTTAGTGTTTGCTTAAATCGAGCCGTTTGTTCTGTGGGTTTTATGGCTTAAAACCGATCATTTAACATTATTCATGTGGATAGATTTATGCAGTGTGGAAACATGTAAAACCTGGTGTTCACTAGATGGCGCCATTAGACTCAGCGACCCGCCTCTGCGCAGGTAACCCGGTGGTACCGCCTCTGCTATCTGTCCAGCCAACTTGGACAGCATGCGATTTCAGAGTCCGCAGAAACTTTGAATCGTTTTCTGGATTTAAGTCTGAGTCGCACAGACACCATCTCTATCGCGGTTTAAGTCTGTTTCTGTATCCTGAAATGTGTACTCTTTCGCTACCTGTCGTCATATGCGTGAAGAAGGAACCCTGACTTCCAAGAAGCTCCACGTTCTCTAGAAGAAGAAGGGTATTTTCTAAAATGAGTGTGCTATTAAGGTGTTGTGTTTTTCTATGTTTGTGCGGATCAGGACTCGGAGAGACGGACACATGCAGCGAGGTGCACAAAGTTTTTCAACTCAGGCAAATCGGACCAAATCAGATTCTGCCTTCAAGTCCCAGATCAGGTAAGCGGAGGAGCCGGGTATGTTACAGAACCCAAATCTGTTTTCTAGTTAATGTTATTTGATACAAAAATAATAATTAAGGCAGTAGTTAGACTGGTGTTTTTTTCCCTCTCCTTTCTTTTGTACCTAAAGTTATAGGTGAAGTGGTTTTTCAGGTTCATCATATCGCATAAATAATACAGAAGGACAATAATAGGACGTGGTTAGTCTTTTTTTTTTTTTTTCAAAATAAACATCACCGTGGGAGTATTTCCATAACAAACTTCGAAAAAAACGCTGTTCATAAATGTTCTAAGGTTCAGCCTTATTAAACCAGTGTGATAGGAACCAGTCAGTTGCTGCTGATGAGCTAGCATTTATTTAATATCTGCTTTGATCTTTGACTCGGCAGCAATGCAATTAAAACAAACAAACTAGTCCATCCTGAGTGGAAATGATTCAAAATAGTCTTATGATCTCCAAGCTTGAGGATGCACATGCACAGTTCTATTGAACACATTTGAATGTGAAGTTATTTCATTTCAGTAAACTACTGAACTGGAAGAACACACAAGATTTATAAAAGCAGTCCCTCTAAACAAACGCTGAAAAAGCTTAGCTTTTTAGTTGAATTGTAGTAATTATAGTAATACCACAGTAATGCAAAAAGCATCTTCAATTGTCAAAGAAATGCAGGCTTGGTGGTTTGGGCTGAACAACCTGGATGCTGAGCCCTTGAGTTAATTACAAACTCTTTGTTTATATCCTATTAAATGCGAGTACACATGAACGCATGCAAGTGTAGCACTATCTAACTTTTTTAAACTTAAAATGCAGAAGGACAATAATAGGTTTAAGCAGCATGTGCTGTATTTGTGAATCTGCTGGTATAAGTCATGCTGCCTTAACCTTGTGACTCGAGCGACTAAAGCGTCTGAGATTATTTGTTGATTGAAATGTACAGAAACTCCCTCCGCGTTGGGTGTTTACTACAGATAAGTGGCTTTCAGGGATAAATAGGAGTGATTTTGTTTAAAGTTAGGTAAACTTGGCTTTCTGAATGCCACCCCTGGTAATTATGTGCAAAATTTGGGAGGAATTGTGGGTGTGGGTGTTCTTAATGGACTGTCATTGACTGCATGGCTTGTTGCTGGTGCTCCTGCTGAACTTTGTCCTCATTTTCGGAAAAGTAAAGCTAAATGGTGTTGACTGCCATCCTGCCACAAAATGTAGCCTATAAACTCAATGTCTCCTGACAGAATTGACAGAAAACCCTCAACAACTTCCTAACCTCCCCTTATAGTGGCACATATTCTCTCCTTAAATGAGCCTCTGTGGCTGGTCTGTGTCATAGCTGGAACTAAAATGTATTTTCTCTTAGATAAATTGTTTTCAGTGCGGTGTTCAATAGTTTAAGAGATGATAAGATCCTGTAAAAACACTCGCTACTGTTGTGAAATACGTCACAGGTGACCATTTTCTTATCACCTTGTCACATCTAAATCCATCAAGCCAGCTGAAAGATAAAGATTGCTGTCTTGATGGGTTCAGCTTGATGTTCCGAAGTACAACAAATGGTAGATAGTAGCTTTTGTTGTTGGTGGGCCAGAATGATCTCAGCACTTATCTAAAACATAGTCTAGCTTTGTGAAAAACAGCCTGCAGAAATATCCACAGACAGAGAAAAATGTATCTATATTTGACAATAGAAACAAGCAACAGACATATTTCAGTCTGGGTCAAAACATAGCAAGTTGCAACTCCTATCTGGAAGAAGGTGGAAATGGAACCCAGCATGCATTTAGGTTAAAACAAAAAAAAAAGCAAGTCCTTCATGCAGTCTTATCTGAAAGACTTTGAATTCCAGTACGTATGCCATCACTTAGCTCTGTTCACCATCAGACCTCGTAGGGAGTTAATAGCGTCTGAAAACAGTCTGCAAACTCTGTCTGGGCTTGTCGTGGAGGCTTTTGCAGCGTTTTGGGTCTCCTTTGGGATGTTTTGATTGTCCTGTATCTGGTGTACGCCAGCTTGTATCTGTGTCTAAAAGGAAATCCAAGACTTCATCTGTTTGAGTCAGTAGCTGTTTTATTTGGAGAGACTTTTGATTTTCGAGACACTTGATTCTGTAAATTAAATTTAGCAGTTTGATAAACATCTGCAATGTCCTTTGTGTTTATACCCCTTTAACAAAAACAAGACATTTGACTTCATGCTCCCAGTGTACAGACATAAACTATAAATACATAAACTTTAAAGGAAATACAAGATAGATGCAACACCAAACAGTATGCTTATGTCTTATTCAATAAATCTTAAAATAATTTTTTTTCAGTGTAATAAACAAATAAAATATAATAAAATAAGCATACTGCAATACCACAACCTGGCTTGTCCTAATGTGCAAACGTTAGGAGTTTCACTGTTGGCTTTGCTGAAGAGCAGTAATAGATACTTGATTGTGAAAAGGAAGGACATATTTTGCATGGTTTGCAATATTGTTGTACAAATACAATATTTGTAAAACATATTGTGCCATATATTTATATTCAACTCCGTTGAGTTAACATATCATAGAATCATCTTTCATTGCGATTACAGCTATTATTGGCTTTGCTCACTACGTGCAGTTTAGTTGGAGCAAGTCTAAATACATTTGCAGTTGTCTACTACTATCTCAATTTTTAGATGGTGCTCTGTAAGATGTTCAAAGCTATGTCAGCCCTGACCTGTCTGGTGTGATCTTTAATCTTCTTGGGATTTGTTCAAAAAGTTTTCTAAGAACTTTCAGAAGCTTTCACAGAGTAGCTGTGTGTTTTACTAAGATTCATTAATGCACAGATGCACTGTGCTTAACAAAGGTGTGACTCTTGAAAGCTCCACTGGGTTTTATTAGCTGGATCAGAGTAAAGTGGGTAGAATACATTCACACGGATTTCTCATTTTCCTACCATGTCACAATGTTGTAATCTTGCTAAAATAGAATTAAGGTTTGCGATCACAACATTACAAAATGTTTAAGTGATATTTACACATTTACAAGGCACTGAAAAGGATAGCTTCTTTAAGACCAACACTTATACTCCTCACAACTATTTTTATTTATTTTTTTTTACAATTTTATGTGTTAATTCTCCAGTTTGTGTAAATATTTCTGTAGTTATAGTCTGACGAAGGTAAAAGTGTTATTCTTTGTCACAATGCACATTCTTTTCATGAATCTGGTCAGTTTAGGGTGGCAAATCCACCAGATTTGTTTGTCTTAAACAGGAGTTTATATGGATTAAGTTAAAGGCAACATGCTTATCCCCAGTTTATATATTTCATGTGTAAGGCTTGGATTTCTGAAGACAAAGGTGCTTAATAGGAGCTGTATTTGTTCTGAGAGCAGTTTGTAGCATTAAATTATTTGTTGTTACAGGAAAAAGTTTAGTTTTATTAATTTTTGTTAATGTCATTAAAACAGCATTTTTTACATCCTGCTTTGAAATTGATGAAGGCAGAAACAGAACCACTTTTACTTTACATTTACTTTATCTTTTATTTTGTTTATGTACTTGTATGACATTTTAAGATTCTCACACTTGATGCCGGCTGCTTTAAGGTGCCGATCTCCAGGTGTGCACGTCCAAAAGCTCAACGTGCTGCACCAAAAAGATGGAGGAGAAGTACCAGGTGGCGGCCCGGCGGGATGTCCAAAACCTCCTGCAGACTTACAGCTCCAGACTCAAGCTGCTCCTGTCGCACTACGTGGCCGCTTTTCAAGGTAATTGCTTGTGTGTGTTTAGGCGTCACAGCTATAGCCTCGTGAACACGAGTTGAGTGCAAATGTTTATCCTGTAGTGTTTATGTGCAGATGTTTGTGTGGGTGTCGTTAAGATACAGATGAGTCGTGTGTGTGCGTGTGGATCAGATGAAATAGATATGTCCCACTCAGAGATCTACAGCACTTGCAACGGCTCTGCAGCTCAGATTTGTTGTTTTTTGCTGCTGAAGGCATGGGCTTTAGGGATAAACAGAGCTCCTTCGACTTACATCCTTTCTTTTGCAAGCTCTCCCCGACACTTTGTATCTTTTTACAGAATAAAACCATAATTTTTTAGAGAACTGGAGGGGGAACATTCCCATCGCACAGGTGGGTGTTTGTGTTGATTCCTCTCCATAATTTCATTCAGGGTTTGACATGCAAGCACCGACTTGCGTCTTTGTGTGTCTGCTCCTTTTGTCCATCTAGTGTGGGTTTTTTCTCTCACTCCGGCTGATAGCCGACATATGAGGGCTGAGGCTGGTGGGCAAGAGATCCAAAGTGAATGACTTGAACACGCAGCCTCAGACATGTCATTAAGGTTGTTCACTTTAATGCTGCCTTTCAGGTTAAAGACAGACTCTTATCCTCCCCTGAAACGCCAGTGATTTATAGGAAAGCCCCGCATGATTACAGTGTTTTAGCTGAGGTTTGGAGGGGCAATACCCTATTTTTGTTGGTAAATGTGTCATCTGTTTGTTCAGGCTTTGAACATGAAATGACATTTTAAAGTTGAGTTGGCAAAGCATAACTGGTGCTGTATAGCACAATCCTGTCGTTATTGAACCTTTTCAGCCAGTCATATGTAGTTGCTATAGAAAACATTAAATTGTCATCCTCAATATTCCATTCTTCTTTCTAAGTACGTGTTGACCCTGATGCTGCCCCTAACTCCTCAGTAGACCAACTTTTTGTCGAGTTGAATTTGGACTTTTGTGACGTGCGCTCTGGGCCGTTCAGGAGAAAACACAAGTAATGTTGCAGGAGTGGCGCTCGTAACTGTTTGAAAGTAAACGTTAAACTCACATGGTTTCATCTGCAGAATCGCAGCCAGTATTCACTCCTGCCAAAGCAAACAGCGCTCCCCATCAACATCAACTCCCATTAGTCAACAAACACTGGCGGCCGTTTCTTACATCCAGCTTGCATAAGACAAGTGGCAGCAGACCTTCCGGTTATTTTTCTTTTGCTTGTGAGGATCACTGTTGCACTCTGTTTGCTCTGGTTATACAGAAAATGTGTTTCACACATTAACCATGATTTGGATCATTCATCACTTTGACTATTTTATTTTTCTCTATCAAAACAAGAAGTCAGTGAAGGATGAGAAAACTGTTGATGATTTCTTTTATTCTTTTTTTTTGTTACCATCTCTCCATGTTTCTGGTTCAGTCACAGAGCAACAAAATGCTACACAGTTTTCAAAATTATTTAAAAAATATAAATCTGAGAATTGATTCAGTCCCCTTGACTTCTTTGATACCTGTAATGAAATCCCAGGCATCCAATTGCATTGGAAGTTATTTACACTAATGAAAAACAGCACCAATAAGACCAAGAAACACAGCAGACAGGTCAGAGATAAAATTGTTCAAAAATGTGCAACAATTCACTCTCCATTTTTGTCAAACATATGTCAAATCTGCAAATCTTATGACGTGGCAATTTGTCTGAACTTGCATACCTAAAGGTACCTCTGTAGAACCTGCAGAGATTTGGTATTTAAATTGGAGAGTCTGCACTTAACAAATCTGAGTTAAGTGCAAGGCCAACTTAAAAAAAAAAAAAAATCAGTTTATTGGTGATACAGCAAAGATGTAGAGGAAAGGTGCTCTGACCAGATAAGACAAAAATGTAATTGTTTAGGCCTTCATCAAAAATGTAGAGAACTGACAGTGTACATTATCCAGAAAAGCATTGCCATCAGGTAATGTGGTAGTGGCAGCATCATGCTTTAAAGATGCTGTTTGTCTTTTGAGAAAAAAAAGCTATTCAGAGTTGACATAAGATAGATTGAACTACATGCTAGGAAGTCCTAGAAGAAAACCTGTTAGAAGCTGCCAAAGAAAGTGGAGGTTCACTTTTTAGCATGACAGAATTAGAATGGCTCAGTCAAAGACCAGACTTAAAATCCAAATATAATCTGACTGAGTAAAAAATATATTGCAAAAGAGATGAAATCTGCAAGCTGTGCAAAGCAACCTGTATAGATACAGGCATTTCACAAATCACTTTAAAATGTTTATGACACAATTGTGCTTGCATTTTTCCATATTTGGTCTTTCATATTTTACAAGCTTCCCTTGTTTCTTCTTCTTTTTTAGGAAAGCCACTAAATGTAGAGTTGTGTTTAGTAAAACCTATGACATAAACTTCCCTTCACAAAATTGTTTGCTTATGTAAAGCTCACTAAAAGCATTGCAACATTACACAGCGAGTGGTTTCTGTATTACTTTAAAACAAGTTGGTCTTTCAGCTCCAAGCCAAACATCTCTTCTCTTCAAACAGACTTGATTATGTAAATAAATAACTTAGTTAACAAAGAGAGTCAGATATAAAAACAGCTGTGTTAACCAATTTACTGAAAGAAGGCTGTTTTTTGTATGCTTTCACCACCAACATGGATGGAAGACAATATTCTTGTCTTTGTGAGATATTTGAACACTGTAGCTAATTTGTATTGGTATTATTTGTATAAATATGGAATTAGACTTACTGCAAGTCATGTCAGAAACCAAATTCATACACTCAAGGCAATTCACAGTAGATGTTTTAAGCATCGACAACAGCACCACATTGTTTTACATTTAACCTGGCATGTGCAGAGACTCAGAAGTCGAGCATTTGATCAGCTATTCAAATCTATCAAGGAAGTGATGATAAATCGTTTTAGGTTTGTGAGATTTCTACAGAAGTGTTTTTGGCCAAAACTCAATGCCAGTTGCATTAACAAGACTTTTCTGGTGAACAGGAGATTTACAATTTACCAGGAAAGAAATGCCCCAGAGATTCAGTAATGATTGGCAGTCGGCACTGTAATTTGAGAGACATCAACTAACAAACAGAGTTATAACACCACTGACGGGAAGAAGGATGAGATAAAAGGAGGCCAGCTAATGTGGTCATTTGTCTTCTGCGTAGCCATCAATTATGTCTCTTTATATGATGGAGCAAAGGGGAGGGTATCGGAATGAAGACATTAGTGGAATGTAGTCGGACAACAGAACCTAATGTATGGGTTTATTTTATGTGAGACACAAAATAAACACATAAATTGTTAGAAATTCTTTTAAAAAAAGTTGTTTTATTCCTCTCATGAGTTGAATATGCACCAATTGAGCTTGATCTTCTATGCTTTTCTTTCAATGGTACTATGCAGAAAAAAAGATAGCTGAGCATCAGGAAAGGAGGAAAAAAGGGAACAAATCTAAAGTTAATTGTATACTTTTAGCAGATATTGCTGCAATCTTCAGCAAATTGTGTGTTTTCCCCTGCTGCCCGTCTGTCAGTAAGTCTATCAGGACTGCATGCTTTCTTTCAGCTTTTGTGAGGTTTCTGCACTTTGTCCACACAATGCACAAATATGCAGCCTGTCGAGAAGGCCTTCAGGGAAGTTCTTCCCTTCATACCGCGCAGGTTTGCCTCACATCCATGGCAACCATCCTAAGTGATCCCGGCACCCCGTCGGCCAGGAGTCACATAAAAGTCAAACAGAGCGCAGTATGAATCAGCTGTTGAGACTCCCGAGAGAACGTCTGAGGATGGCTGCGCAAATTATAGCACAGCGGTCTGAAAAGCACCACATCAAAGCAATGTTCTCCTCTGGGAAAATGTTGATTTGTAGAACCATTTCCGAAGCTCTGATTTGTATTGCACTAACTGTGGATGCGTGTTGAGAGGAATAACACAAGAATACTCAACAACTCCCGGCTGCTACAGTACTTGGTCGTAACTCAACATAGTCTGAATTCAGTAAAACAAACGTGCAGCCACAAAAAAAAAAAATCACTTAACAGTATCAGTAAAATGATTTATTTTAAGAAATCTGCTTGTTGAATAGACTGAACCTCATAAAGCATGTCAAATAACTCTCACAAGTCTTGCATATTAAAGTGTACGAAACTTAAACCCATTATTATGGTTTGCGCCTTATTTTATTTCATGCCTGGAGGAAATTTGTGGAGTTGTTTTCAGATTCCTGTTCTCACCAGAAAAAAAAAAAATTGCAGTTGCATTGTTAGGTTTATGTTTGTGGTTTTAGCACTTATAATGCAACAGTGTTTTTGTTGTCTTGAAAAGACTGATGGGAACATTACCTAATGATTTATTGCTATGAATATACAAACTATAGAGTGCTTTAAAAAATGGTTTTCCTGCGCAAAAAAAACAAAAAACAGAACATGCAACCCGAAGACCAATTCAGACAGAGTTTGTTAACCCATAATTCAGCTTGAAGCCTTCATAAGTACAACATGACCACTTGGAGGGCAAGTTGAAACAGGCTGTTTTAAGGTTAATGCTGCTGTTACTTGAATGTCTGCTGCATAAAACTGCTGCGACCATTAAGATTTTGTGGCTTGTGGTCTTTCTTCCAGTCAGTATGTCATTTTGGTTTTGAGTCTAGAAAGAACAAAAATGAAGTCAGCATGAGACAGAGGAAATTAGTGGGCACAGACACAGGCTTTTTTATTTCTTTATTTGCATTGTTTCTAACTGAGACATTCTGCTTAGGAGGTGAAAGTGGAAAAAAGTCCTCCTGATGTTACAGGATTTCTGTCATGTGGTGAAGTTCAGTTAATTTCAGTTCAAAATTACTCTAATTAAATGTCGTAACTAATCTTATTCAAAGCAATGCTCTGTTGTTTTTCTGCTATTTTTTTAATTTTTTTTACTAAAATTAAGAGTTATCAGAGTTAATCATTAAGGGCACATTTGGTCCCATTTTTACCTTTTGGCATTTTATAATTTACTGGCTTTTATTGCAGTGCGGTACAACTGGGTTGTATACTTATAGACTGAATTGTTTTGGATTAAACTGGACCGCTCTGAAGCCAAAATTAACCAATTAAAATTTTTGCATAATTCAACCACTTTGCCTTGTAAAGTGCTTTAGGTAATTTGGTGCTGTATAAATGAACTGAATTGACTCCAGATTAAGTAGTAAATCTTCCATCAGGGTGTGACTATTCTCCTGGTTCATCTTGAAAAATTTGGTTTTTAAAAGCCAAAATTTTCACTCAGTGAATGCATCATTTATAGCAGACCTCCTGCTGGTCTTTTATGGTAATATCTCCCCCCAACAGCGAACAAAGCAGATTTTGCTGTGGCACCAGAGCTTTGGCGTTTTAATTCCCCTGTTTGTACTCAGTGTAGCTTTTTAATGGATAGTATCACAGTCTTGCTCAGCAATCTGATTCCTCATTGATGCTGAAAGGAACAGCATTGGTCAGCTCATAACGATGTAATGTTGACACTCTTGCTGCCAATAATTGCTTTGCTTCGTCTTTCTTCTGAACAGTTTGTCCTACTTTATGTGATATGTGGGAACATTTGAATGAGCTCAACAAAGAGAGGAAGATATTAGCCTGGCCTCTATATTACCCAGAAATTAGGATGCAGAAGTTTTAAGTACCTGTCTGGGTGATTTATGACCACTATGTTTCAAACAGAACAAGTGAAACACATTATTCAACATGAAGATGTGATCTCAAAACCCTTTGCATCAAATGTTTTCTATTGGACTTTGTTTAATAAAGACTTCATAATACTCATTTGAATAATCATTAAGAAAATAATTTAAGCAATCTTCAAATTACTTCATTAATTAACATCAGTACTGATGACCTTTGATTATTTGATTATTAACTGTTATTTAAAAGAGAGTCTTTCAGACAGTATTCATTACATCTACTTTTACACTCCTATGCAAATGTCTTGTGTCCTTTAGATATGCCGTTTTTGAATTTATGTGGTCTTTAAATGTTTGAGATCATCAGACTGTAATTTCAGACAGATCATTTGAGTAAATGCAAAAGGCATATTTATAATGATTGTTTCATTAATTTGGGGGCAAAAGCAGTCTAAACTAACTTGACATTATGTGAAAATGTTTTTGCCTCCCTTGGTAAACGTTAAATTAACTGTGATTAACCATAATGTTTTGAGAGCTGAGTTTAACTTCTCTAGTCACTCTCAAGTCTGACTATTGCCAGACCTGTACAACAAAGAAGACACCAAAACAGAAGTAGACTAAATGATCCCAAAAGCAACGGATCAATCTGAATGAAAGAGTCATCTCTAAGGCTTTAGGTCTCCAGTGAACCACAGTAATAGCCAGTGAGAAAACATGAAATAGTAGTGAAATGTCTTGGGAGTGGCCGGCCTTCCAAAATTACTCAAAGAATGCATAAATGACTCATTCAGGAAGTTACAAAAACAAGCGAAATCACTTCTAAAGCACTGTAGGCTTCAATCACTTCAGCGAAGGTGGTTGTTCATGACATAGTGAAACACTGCATTCCAGAAAAATAATGTTATTCTACAATTAAACACGGTGGTATTGGTGTGATGATGCAGGCTGCTTTATTGCTTCTGGACTTTGACAAATTCTGCTTTCTTGGTGAAAATCCTGAAAGAGAATATCCAGTCTTCAGGTCACCTCTAAGGACCTGTGTGTCACAGAAAGACAGTGATCGAAAGCACACCAGCAAGTCAAATCTGGACAGTAGTTCAATTGAAATGTTATAAAATGACAACAGGAATCTCTTTGTTAAAGTCAGTATTTAAAAACACAGAAAATGGCAAATTAACCCTGCTGTTACTAACAGCTCTGACAGATGCCTTTTTTAAAAAAAATTATAAACATGTGTAATTGTTCTTATTTGTAAAACCACTATAGTTTATTATAAGAATACTAATTTTATTGCAGTGACCGTGGCAGCTACAACATATAAAATGTGGAATTTTAATTACTTGTTTTGTTTTCTCACTTTTTTTGGACTTTAAGATTATATTGGGATTACAAAGACCTGCTAAAAAATATGCAAAACAATGTTCTAAAAATGGAGTGAAAGCAGCCGATTCATTTAGCTGGTGACTTCTTGGCAATTCGCATTTTACTGTCTAAAATAGTAATTTCCTACTAGAGACAGATATTGTGCTGTGACCAACCACGGGTGGCTCTGCATCATTGACTTCAGCAATGCACTCTTTGCTTCCAGTAAAATTTCTATGTTGGTCACAAATTGGCTGCTTGCCTTAGACGAGGAAAATATGCTGCTTTTTATAGGACTCTGCATGCTTTGTGTTAGACATGGACTTCATGTTACTCCAAGGTATCCTGCATGGTATTTCAGGCTTTCTCATATTGAACTACCTGAGACCTGAAAGTATTATATGAAGTAACACACAATCCAATTAAAAAAAAAAAAAAAAAAAATCCCTTCTCACCCACTGCGGGTGGTTCTTATCCTCTGAGCTCGGGTCCTCTACCAGAGGCCTGGGAGCTTGAGGGTTCTGCGCAGTATCTTTGCTGTGCCTAGAACTGCACATTTCTGGACTGAGATGTCTGATGTTGTTCCTGGGATCTGTTGTAGCCACTGCTCCAGTTTGGGGGTGACTGCCCCGAGGGCCCCGATGACCACAGGCACCACTGTGGTCTTCACCTTCCAGGCCCTCTCCAGTTCCTCCCTGAGGCCCTGGTATTCCTCCAGTTTCTCGTGCTCCTTTTTCCTGATGTTGCAGTCACTCGGTATTGCTACATCCACCACAATGGCTTTCCTCTGTTGTTTATCCACTACGACAATGTCCGGTTGGTTCGACCTTACCATTTTGTCTGTCTGGATCTGGAAGTCCCACAGGATCTTAGCTCGGCCATTCTCCACCACCTTTGGGGGTGTTTCCCACTTTGATCTCGGGGCTTCCAGTCCATATTCTGCACAGATGTTTCTGTACACTATGCCTGCCACTTGGTTATGTCGTTCCATGTACTCTTTCCCTGCCAGTATCTTGCACCCTGTTGTTATGTGCTGGACTGTCTCAGGGGCCTCCTTGCACAACCTACACCTTGGGTCTTGTCTGGTGTGGTAGATCTGGGCCTCTATTGCTCTGGTGTTTATGGCCTGTTCCTGGGCGGCCAGGATGAGGGCCTCTGTGCTGTCCTTGAGTCCAGCTTTTTCCAGCCATTGGTAGGACTTTCTGATATCAGCCACTTCAGTTATTTGCCGGTGGTACATCCTATGTAGGGGTTTGTCCTCCCATGATGGTACCTCGAGCACCTCAACTTCTGTTCCCCATTGTCTGAGACATTCACTGAGCATATTGTCTGTTGAGGCTTTGTCCCTGATGTATCTATGGATCTTGGATGTTTCGTCCTGGACAGTGGTTCTCACACTCACTAGTCCTCTGCCTCCTTCCTTGCGGCTCATGTACAGTCATGTACAGGTGCTGGATTTGGGGTGGAACCCTCCATGCATTGTTAGTAATTTTCGTGTCTTAACATCTGTGGCCTGTATCTCCTCCTTTGGTCAGCTAATTATTCCTGCAGGGTATCTATGCAGGGATATATATATATATATATATATATATATATATATATATATATATATATATATTTTTTTTTTTTTTTTTTTCTTTTTTCTTTTTACAAATAAATGTTCAAAAGGTGGAACATGCATTTGTATGTTTACTTTCATACACCTAAGTGCAATTTTATGCAACCAGTTGACTTTAGATATAATAAACCAAGGAACACCTGGCACAGGTAAGGCATGAAGCTATGGAGAAGTTGAAAGCAGCAACAGGTTCTACTTAATACTGGAAATAAAAAGAACTACAGACAAACATCATGAAATAGAGAATCGCCTGACAGGTCCATGATAACTCTGGAGTGACTTTAGAAATCGATCACACTGGTCACAGATTCTGTTGCTTGGACAGCTGTTAGTCGTTCACACCAATAATCTTTTGGGTTTGTTGTCTCCCAGCTTGCCAAAAGCTCCAGGAGACGAAGCAAAATGTGGAAATTAGTACTTGGATCAAAAGGAACAAAATGCTTTTGCAAGATACTCAAAATAATAATAATAAAAGGGAAAAAAAAATTGCGTGTTTCTTTCAGGAAGGAGTGTTTCTGAGAATGTATTTTAAAAACAACACAACCCGCTCTTCCAGCTTACAAATGTTTGACAGCATTTTATATGCTGTCAAACAAATGCTTTCTTTGACAGCATAATGCTGTGAGGATTTTTTTTACAAATGATTTTAAGAGAGAGGGAGCTAAGCACATGGCATGATGATGTCCTGATAAAAGGCACAAAAATGTGCTGCTGTAAAGGTTCAAATTTCTGTTTGGATACATTCTCTGTTTAATTTAATGGAGCTCGAATTATTTTATAAAGAAGAATGGGTAAACATTTTTTGTTTCTTAATCTGCACAGCCAATAGAGACAAAACCTAAAAAGTCTAGCAGCTGTAATTTCAGCTCTACTTGGTTTTAAAAGGTTTGGGCACATTTTACAGATGCTTGTTTGTAGGAAATGCTGAAAACTGTTTATCCGCTTTACAATTATAGCGGATACAAATGTCTATTACAAAACAATCCTGGTAAAATATATACAAGTGCTTTTATCTTGAAGCATGCTGAATTTTTTGCAAGATACTCAAACGTTGTTTCAGTTTTTGTACTCTATCCAACAGATATTTTCCAAGTTAGTCTGTGCTTTTTTGAATACGTCTTTCCCTTACGAACAGGTCCACAAACATTTCTTTTTTTCCAGTTTAACTATTCACCAGAGGTGCATTAATGTGTGTATTGATGTGGGTGCACAATCTTGCTTTGCAGAGGCCTCACTGCACTATTCCCACAGAATTCAGGCTTGGCTTTGTGATTCAAGGCTGGACAGTTGATCCAAGGGAGGGACAGAAAGTGGGAAAGAAAGCACAGAAAAAGAATGAATTACTGAACTGCTGAACGAGAGAAGGCTGGGAGGATGCCAGATTCTGTTAAAGGTCTTTGCGCAGTGTTTGAAGTCAGAGGATAAGGATTTAGAAGGAAGCAGGATTATTCAGAGTCAAAAGCCTTCAGCAGTCCAGACGTGGGACTGCCACAAAGTCAAAGTGGCTGTTTTCCCCTGTCATTTCTTACATCTTCTGTCTGAAGTACTTAGTGAGGTCTTTTTGTGACTCTTTTATCATCTTCTGTTGTCGGTACTTCTATAAAATGTTGGGAGATTTAAGGGAAGTAATTCTGTATTTTCGAAAAAGGAGCTTGAAAACATTCCACATAAAATTAAGTTGGGGATGAATGGAAGTGACCTCCCTTTTATTCAAAGGTGATAGATTGAACTTCAACCTGTTCTCTGACTCTGTAAAGGGTAACAGAATTTGTCCACCAGAACCGCAAATGTTCAATAATTAACACGTTCAAGCTTAGTTCAAATATTCAGCCAAAGAATTAACAATGGACATGACCTACAGGTCCACAAACCTTGGTGATTTGAAGCATTTCTTTAACTGGTTGGGTAACTTCTTGGTATTCTCGCTGATATATCTTTAGAGAGAGAGAGAGAGAGAAAGAAAAAAAAAAAACTTATTTCCCTTTTACCAGGTTTCTACAGGTGTTTTGAAGTTTTAGAGGTTGGAAGGCCTCCATCCCTTCACCTAAATGTTTAGCTCCAGGCCCCTGAAGCTCCAGTTTCAGGGCTTAGGCCGAACCTTAATGTTACATTCAGTCAGAAGAAAACTATTGGCAGAATTGAAACATCCCTAATATTGCCCTTCAGTATGAATAATTTTGGACTCAACTGCATAATATAGGTTCGTATTTTACCGGGACAATGGCCATTACCGTGTGCAGCAGATTTAAGTTACAAAGAACTGACAGAAGTACTAAGAAAAGTTCAGAGCTCAGATCACCACTTTTCATGTATGAAGAAGTCTGATCAGATTTTTAGGTCAGGCATGTGATTTCATACGCATTGAGTTAATAAATCCTCCTGGATTTTGTCTTCAACTTTCCACAGAAAACCAGCAGTTATACGAGGTGCTGAAGATGCTCTAGCTCTTAATAAGTAGAGAACATCAGTGGAATCTGCCCACATAACTTTCTTTGTCTTACATTTAGGTCTCTTGCCATTAGAACTTCACACATTTTCTTCCTACTGCACTGCAGCCACTTGCTGCATAGAGATGAGCCCTAAAAATACACAGACTTGTCAGCACTTTGCATTGTCTCTTGTGTGCCTGTTTGAAATGGAGATTTATGGCTACTGCTTGTTGTCCTAAGGCCATTTTTGAGACGATACAGCACACTGCAGCTCAACAGGAAGTCTCCGGGACAAATTTAAACTATGTTTCCCCTGCTTTTTCATAGACCTACATTATGTTATCTAGATGAAAGCCAAGCCATTGGAGTTAAACATCTGTGGTCTTAAAGAGCATGCAAACCAAGCCTAAAACTAATGTTGTTTGATTTAGTTTTATGTTTGTTGACTGGACATAATAAAGTTAAACAAGAATTATTTTGAAATAAATACTGATCCGAGAGTATGAATAATTTATTTTCCAAAAGAAAACAGATTTTTATCAATTTCATGTTTTGTTTTTTTTTGTTCTTATTGTTACATCTTCTGTTTGAAGCTTACTCAGTCTTCCCTTTTCAATGTTACATTTCTCTGTTACACTGTAGGTGCTTGCTTAGGACAAATCAATTCTGTCAGTCAGATGGCAGGAAGTATTTACTAAGTAAGATCCAGGTCTCCGGGGATTAGGCTCTGCAGTCGACTGGGCGATGAAATCCTAAACACAGAAATACACCAAGCCTTCTGTCTGCTCCGTCTCTCTTCCCTTCCCCTGCCCTTCTCGGCTACGTGGCTTATATAACGGTGTAATTGCTCTCCTTATCATTAATATGCTGGCATGAGTGACAAATGAATGTTGTTTTTAGAGCGGGAAGTCCAGTGTCTGATAAGGCTGTGTGATATAAACATTTGAATCCCATTTTAAGTATGGTTACCCCCTTAAGAAAGTAGTCTTATCTTTAGAATAGACCACACACATTAATAATTTGTTTACCATCAGGCATTAGGAATAGAGTTAGGATAACCCTTAGATAAACTCGCCATGGTGAGTTTATCTATGAGTTTATTGGTTCTTGTATAATATTGAAGAGTGTTATGTTTTTATCATCTTGTTTTTGTGGTCTAACCTTTTTTATGGCTTTTACGTGTCAAAAAAGCCTGTCGTGCAACAAGTAAATAAGGCTATAAATGGTGTAGAGCAAACTAAATAGTCACAACAAATAAATCACTAATTCATGGCAACATTATTTTCAAAGGGTAGGAGTGTCCGTGCAACATTCTAGAGAAAACGATTTGGTCGTCTAGTGTCCTTTTTTAAGATGCCAGATGTGATAATTTGGCAATAAAATGGGTATAAAAGGTATTTAAATGTGGCTAAATGGATCATCTTTCTATCAGTGTCAGTGTCAGAGATGTGGTAGAATAAGGGTGTGAAATTGAAGAAAAAAAAGTGAAATTGCTGTCACAAATTTATCATATTGTACCTACATAAAATCATAGCTTTAAAACAAAACATAGCCCACCATAATTCAGGGCAAAGAGTATTCCTTGTCATATTGTCATGGGTTTTTGCTAACATTTGTCAAGCACAGCTGAAATTTTAAAATATGTTAAGACATAACAATACCCACCTCAAGCTGTTTTATCCAACTAAAAACAACTTTTATGCATTAAAGTTGATCACAGTTAACTTTTATTATTATTAGCAGTGTTTTTGAAGCATCTCCTCACACATCTTTATTTCTATGGGACAAATTACAAATTCATGCTGTTTGAAGTTCAGAGTGCTTTATACCAGGATAAGACTCCTATTGGTTTGTCATATTGACACAGGAGGGATTTGACATATTTTATTTGTTCATGTGAATACTCTGGCTGCAGGGTTTTGGATGAGCTGTAGATTTCATTTGAGAATGCCAGGACATCGATATTATATCAAACTGCAAAATTCAAGCCTAGAGGTAACAGAGACAGGAGCTAGTTTTTTTTTACTTTTCAGTTTGTCTAAATATCTTGAGGATAATGTGAGCGTAGGGAGCAGTTCATGTCCGGAACAGCTCATCATAATGAGGCCAAGCAATTCACTTTGACTTTAAGCATCTACAAAATGTGATCCGGAAGGATCCTTGAATCCTATCAGACATCAAAAGAACAAAATGCCTTCTGAAAAATAGGGATGTCGGAACCTGCCAGAAAGGTGTGGGAAAAGTTATTGCTGCTTGAACTGTGGATGATTTAATGGCAGTCTTAGATAAAATATCTAACTGCTTGTATGAGAGCAGACTCAGTAGGTCTAAGTAGATTTAAAGATAAATTAATGTAATTAAAATTTGCTTCTAAATAAAATAGACCCTATAGAAATTTTCACTATAACATAGTGGACATAGATCTAGGCTGAAAATTTTGAATCTGACTTTTGAACCGACATGTCACACAAGTAATGCAATTATCCAGCTCAGCAGAGTAATCACTGGCATGCTGTGTGTTGCAGTTCCTCTGTTCAGGCTCTTGAAAGCTCAGTGTACTCCTTCACTGGCATCCAGCAGTTCACTGAGGTCAGCCACAGGAAACCTTTAACAGCCTCACACAGAGACACCTTTGAAAGCTAATGAAAGCTTTATTATGATATTATTATTTTCACTCAGGGTTTTCAACCATCACAGCTGACCCCTTTTTCGCTGTGTGCACAGAGAGAAACTGTCAAGGACTGCTCAGCTGACCTGTGGTTTTTCAGCATGTATGAAAAGATCTTTAACCCTGCACAACAGCTCACAGTCATGTTTTTTATTTCTCAAGAACGTCTTGCATTCATTTGCTCAAGCTATATCTCAAACGTAGCTGTAGCCAGGTCATTGCCATTTGACTGTGTAAACAGAATCATGGCCTTGCAACATGGGTCGTGAATATCCACAAATACAAAAGTACAGCTTCCTGCACAATCATTTTGTCTGCTTATTGACTCTTTATGCTTCTTTTCCTGAACAGCATATTAACGGCTGTGTTCACAGCGAGCTCCGTGCTCTTTGAAGTGCTCAAGAGCTGCAACAGATCCTCAAATATTGACTTTTAAGCCTTCTGGGGAAAAGAGAGAGCAGAGATAGATGGAGAGAAACATGACTCACACAGAAAAATAACAGACAGAAACACAGGAAGAAACGTCTGTTTATTATAGCTAAGGTAGGCAGATTTATTACTCGAGGGCCGAGTTTGCTTTGGCTAAATCTTTGTTTGGTAAATGCTAATGTACGATATGAGGAGTATGTGTATTGATGTGGAAGAGGAAGTGGAAAGAGATAAGAGATTTTACATTAGTTTAAAAAAAAGTCCATCATATGAACTAATTTTCTCTCCTCTCCTCTCCTCTCCTCTCCTCTCCTCTCCTCTCCTCTCCTCTCCTCTCCTCTCCTCTCCTCTCCTCTCCTCTCCTCTCCTCTCCTCTCCTCTCCTCTCCTCTCCTCTCCTCTCCTCTCCTCTCCTCTCCTCTCCTCCCTCTCCTCTCTCCTCTCCTCTCCTCTCCTCTCTCTCTCCTCTCCTCTCTCTCCTCCCTCTCCTCTCCTCTCTCCTCCTCCTCTCCTCCTCTCCTCTCCTCTCCTCTCCTCTCCTCTCCTCTCCTCTCCTCTCCTCTCTTTTTATCAAAATAGACTTCTGAAGCCCCTCTGAGCAGGGAACTACAGTTCTACACAATACTTTCTTTATTTAAACCAAATACAGACGGCTGAAAAGAAAACATCTAAGAGCTTATTTATACCGATTTTCAAGCTCTTTTGAAAAGAGCTTGAAAATCGGTGCTGCGACACCTGCAAGTCACAGCATTCAGTCTGTTGCTGTTTGCAGGAGTTCTGTTGTTTTGTTGAAAAAAAAACAACAATGTGCAGAGAAACATTTTTTACAGACAGAAATCAGATTTGTGGACCCCCCCTACTCCTGCGTGCCTCTGCACATCCCGACCCACGCAGAAGATGAAAGACTGATTTTAAGTCAATGGTTTGTTTTTTAAGTCAGAGCAACAGGTATGTTGAACTCACTCATGTTTTCTAGAGAACCCATTCTGGCTCACCTCAGTCTCCTGGAAACACTTGGCAGGCTTTCATATGGCGCACGTGTTTGCATGTCTTGATGCTTGTTTTGATTATGCTGCTTTATCTTTTTTCAGTGTTTGAGACAACTTATTTTAGATAAATAACATGAGACCTGCAGGTCGCAGCATTCAGTCTGTTGCTGTTTGCAACAGACTGAATGCTGTTGCAAACAGCTAAAATAGGTACGCTTGTGTAAAATTTAATCTTGCCAATGGCAGAAGAAGCATATAAAAATCTTATCTGTCCTCTGACAGTCCTTCAGGGTGTAGTTTTTTTCTAGAAATGTGATTGGTGCTTTAAAAATGAAATGCTTCTTACAGGGACTACAGGTAGAAAAAAAACAATTCTTGATTTACATGTGGTAAAATAGTTTAAAATCGAAACTCTTTTTTTGTCTTTAGCTTGGCAAGGCAAGGCAAGGCAACTTTATTTATATGGCACCTTTCAGCCAAAGACAATTCAAAGTGCTTGTACAAGAAAAATAAGAACTACATACAGTAAGAAGATAGTATAAAAAATAAATACAAATTTAATAATAAATAATAAAAGAGCAAGCAGATGAAAAATAGACAAAGTAAACATTACAATTTTAAATATAGTAGGCTAAATGAGTGGGATTAAAAATTTAAGAATAGACAACTTCAAATAAGAAGGTTTTTAACCTTGTTTTAAATAAACTCAAGGTAGGGGCAGACTTACAATGAGCAGGAAGTTTATTCCATAGTGTTGGAGCATAAAAACTAAAAGCTGCTTCACCGTGTTTACTTCTGACTCTCGGTATAGTTAATAGGTTTGATTCTGATGATCTTAACGGTCTGAGTGGTACGTAGAGTTGCAGAAGACCAGAAATGTAGTTTGGATTTCTATTATGAAGTGCTTTATAAACTATTAAGGAGATTTTAAAGTCAATTCTTTGAGCAACAGGCAGCCAGTGCAGGGATCTGCGAACTGGACTGAAGTGCTGATCTCTTTTTGTGTTAGTAAGGACTCTTGCAGCAGCATTCTGGAGGAGCTGGAGCTGTCTTAATGCTTTTTTCGGTAATCCAGTAAAAATGGCATTGCAATAATCGAGTCTGCTAAAAACAAAGGCATGAACTAGTTTCTCAGAATCCTGTGGGGACATGAGTTGTCTGATTTTAGCAATATTTTTGAGATGGTAGAATGATGTTTTTATGATAGATTTGATGTGGTTATTGAAATTCAGATCAGGATCAGGAAACATTCTTGTCACTCTTGCCTTACAGTAAGTGTTTTTTTGTGTGCTGTTGGTGTAAAGCCGTTAGATAACACAAAGTTTAAAAATGCATTTACTGAGAAGCATTTTGCTTCTTCAGCTCCACCTTCAGAAACTGTTCTGATGTGTCAGGCAGTGGAGTCAAGAGACAAAATATGCTCAGTCAGAAGGTCTGGGTATCAGCTGCTCTCCTTTTAAAACTCTGGACTTTAAATTCATAATTGACAGACATGATGCTTATTTGTGTTGTTGTTTGTGACACTGACTGTAGATTCATATCCAACTTCTCCATTGGTGATGCAACAAAATTGGCTTCTGTTAAACTTCATCTTTAACAGAAGCCAATTTTGCAATGTCCTCTTCTTTGCTCGGCTGCTCTTTAGAATTGCTTTTGTATTTTAAAGGATTCAGAAGAGGGGCTGAAACAGTCCGTCGAGATGCTGTTGGTTTGTCAGTGTAGTTTATCTGAAGTTTCCTATATCTGATTCAGAGATAGGAAACGTGTTAAATAGTTTTATGTTTTGCTACTGTCTAGAAGGAAGAAATAAATACTAACCAGCTTCTTTAAAAGTTATATTCATTGTTGCTTGATATACTTTAGTTACAATTATATCTACTGAAACACCAGACCTCGTCATAAAACAACAGCTTAAAGGAACCCCTTATTTTCATCTTTTAACACGTCACAAAGAACTCACAGTTTCCTGTTTCCTGTACTAACCGTGTGGCCCTGGAAGTCATAGACTTCCATTGTGAGCATGTTTTCTTTTTTCCTCGGGATGAGCTGAACCCATAGCGCCACTGACTCATCCTCTCCAGATGGAGAATGGCCTTTTCTGCAGCCTATCAGATGTCACCGGGCTCCTCTGTTGTGGTCACAGCCATTCACCAGAGGATGAATCACATTAATAAAAGCCATCTTTGCGTTGCTCGGCAGCTCGTCTGAGGTCAGCTGGTGGCATTTGAGAGCTGGAAACCTGAAAGCAAGGCAAGTTTCAAACAAAACCGGCTCACGTTGATGTGCTCTGTTCACGCATTGCAGTCCACTTTTAGGAATGCAGCTCAGTTCAGAGCACTCACTGTGTCAGCCGTCACTGCGCTTATTCAGATTGAGTGTGAGAGAGCAAGCGCTTTTGGTTTTTTTTGTCTGTGTCGAAAGGGTCTTGAACTACAAAGGCTTGTAGTATTTATCTTCCTGCTGACTGATCCCCTACCTCGGTGACAGATTTATGAGTACAAATATATACATGAGCAGTGCCAGCATAAATGCCTGTTAAGCCAGTTGTAGCACCAGTTTTAAGGATTTGGAGCTACAGCAAATCCAATGGGATTTGAAAAGAACAAATTACATGTAAAAGATTCCCACTGCCAACTTGGAAAGGTGTACCTATCCTGATCCTAATGTAAACATACTAGTCTGAATGGGCTGTGGCCAGGTTTTGGTCTTTTGAAAGAAACATCTAGAATAGATCAATACAGAAAGTGGAAGAGGAAAATTTTTTTTATTTAACCTTCCTCAGGACTGAAAACTATATCATGTCACCTTCCTCCTCGCATTTAATCTGTACAGAATAAAAAGTGAAATAGATCGCCCTCTTGTGGCAGAAGCAACGTTGAACACTTACTGATTTCTACTGTACCTTCTGATGCAAGAAAACATGATACTACAATCACATGGTATGTCTCTTTTCCATGTCAGTGTCACTCCCCAACCTTTCATGATTGCTAAAAGTCTTAATTTATAAAATGCAGTAACTGCTTTTGTTAGAATTTCTTAAAGTTATTTAACAATTAAAATTTTCAAACCTTTAATGGGCTGTCAAATGCTCTGGGCATGAAACAGGCTGCTAAATGCAGAAATGAACAGCCAGTTTAGTAAAAGTTTAACAAATCTTGATAAAGTTTCAGCCTCCTCTCACTGTTCTTCCACATACCAGAAATACAAGCATTTCCCTTTATATCAATTTGATCTCTGACACTAAACAATCCACAAGCGAAGGAGTGAGTTTGGCTTTCTAATGAATCTCCTTCTAATGAACAAAGAATGTAATACTTATGTTCTTGAAAGAAAAATGGCTTTAAAAAATCTCTTTCTATATTTCATTGCGGTTTTTGTCTGTCTAACACAGCATATCATGGTTTTCTGGTATGATTAACATTGTTCAGCCAGACACTGTCAGGGCAGCACAGGTCAAAACTGAAGCACAGAGGAATTGTCAGCCTTTAGAGTCTGGAATAACCTGCCTCTCCATATTCATACTGCGGAGTCCAAACTGTCTGCTTGTCACTTTTTGGCTTGTAATTTGAGTCTCCTTGTGGAGTTGTTTTTAGGCTAATATTGTTGTATTGTTTTGTAGTTTGATTTATAATTTTAATCTGTTTATTTCTATTTATTTAATTGATTTATACTCTCTCTACCCTATTTTTAATAACTCAGAAAAAGTACTTTATGTTTTTAAACATGTTAAAGAAATAAAATTGACATTGATTTAAGCTGTTGCACTATTTTCTTGGCTGGCAGGTTTTTAAGAGTGATAGTTGGTCTAAATATGCAAACTTTGCTATATTTTGACCTTAAAGTATAGTAATTGCTTGCCTTTTAAAGCCTGTTGGTTACAGATTTTTTAGACAGGCTTGATTATTTCAGCTGAAAAAAATCAACATAATCTTCTTTCTTGTATTTTTTAGGCTTTCTCCTCATATCATTTATGTCCTCAGGCTTTACCTGAAGCCTACTGGTCGAGGCCTCCATCGAGCAGATGTTGTTTCTCACTGTCCTCTTTGCTGTAAAATTAGAATGTTGTGAAAAAGTGAAATTTGTTGTACGGATAATGGCTGACACTTTTATGGAGAAGCTGACCTCTTTATCGATCAGGACTTTACATCTTTCCACACTGCTGAAGTTACAAAAAGGCTGGTTCAATCCATGGTACTTGATTGGCCATAGAAGAAGATGAGAGAAACCAGACCTGCTTTCAAAGCAACGTGGGCTTAAATCACCTCAACTGTGCCAAAGAGTGATCATCTCCATGCTACGCTGCTTCGATGCAGTAATTAATGCAAAAGGAGCTACTGGGTGCATAGAAGTGAACAAGGTTTCAGAAAACTGGCATTTAGGATATTTGTATTTTAAATATTATTTAAATAATATTTGTATTCTAAATTTACAAGACACTGAGTTTTGGGTTTTCATTTTCTGTAAGCCATAATCATTAAAATGATAAGGAATAAGGGCTTCAAATATTTCACTCTATGTGTAATAAAGCTACATCATACATCAGACTCTCTTTCTGAAGTGAGTGACAAAAAATATTTAACTTTTTCCACAATATGTACATTTTTTAGATGTGCTTATACAAGGACTCAGAGTGATTTTTAAATTATTAGACGACACAATTTTCAAGATTTGATCAAGATTTTTTATAAATTGACAACTATAAAAATATAAATAAAATAAAAAGTACATGAAAAAAAATCCATATTTTATGTACAAATAGCACTTGTTGAAATCCTTTTCCATAATGTTTTTACTGAATCCTTTAAAGAAGATTTTACAAGTTCCATTATTGCTATTAAAATACAACATTTCTGTTCTCAAAGAGAGAGCATTTAACAATCTTTCTTAAAATTGCTCTATTTTGACAGATGGGATCCACAACATTTATAATATACATGTAATGTTCAGAATCCTGCTCCTAATGTCCATAATAATCTCAGCGTCTCTATGGTCTCATATTGTGTCATGGGTGAGGCGACGTTCTGTTTCATCAACTCACACATGAACAGATTTTCTTGCTTTTCTCTCTGCTTTTGCAGATTCCCTGTCTGATATTTGCTTTGCTCTGTGACCACAAAGCTTGTTGTGTAGGAGGTGCTGAGTTCTTTTTGTGTTTTCACACAAAAACACTTCTTTCAGACTCTGATCTTGTTAGACATAACACATTGAGGCAAGATCACAGAGGGGCTGTGATAAGACTCAGTTCCTGGTACCTCCAAGTTTAATGTTCCCGCCTGAGATGTTGCCTGCAGGCATGACAGACCCCCTCTCTGTTTCCCCTTGCGGTGGCCCTTGCAAGGGGGGCTTTTTGGTCAGACTTTTCTCATGAGTGCATATTACTCTGCATTT
The DNA here is from genome assembly GCA_010277075.1 of Poeciliopsis retropinna. Classification (NCBI taxonomy): domain Eukaryota; kingdom Metazoa; phylum Chordata; class Actinopteri; order Cyprinodontiformes; family Poeciliidae; genus Poeciliopsis; species Poeciliopsis retropinna. Next base: position 19,499,702 of record VMRM01000006.1, on the reverse strand, counting down.
TGGCTGTGGAAGACCTCATCACATTGGCTGCCCCCTCTTTCTCAAAGACTCAGCCCCTGGCCAGCTCTGGGTGCTCGCCCCCATCTATTACCTCACACCTCATGACAAGCACATGATCCGAAAATAGCCGTGGATCAGGTATTAGTTGAGATAAATATGAGCAAAGAGTGACAAAAGGATAAAAGCGAGCTTGTTGCAGTGATTTTTTTTTTGTGCTTAGATTACACTTTACTGTGTGAAAAAGGTCTTGGAGAGCCAGCAAAACCTAGTCTCTTGGGTGTTGCTGACACAAGTGGTGCACAAATGTGTTATTTGTTCCAGAACTGCTGTCTTTACAAAAATGCAGAACTTTGGACAATTACTGTTTATTTTATCAATGAAGTTGATGGGGACAATGGGGGGAAGTGTCCTGAAGCGACTTTTAAATTACATAGATTTATCGGCTCTTTTAGATAAGGTGTGCTCTGCATCCATACAACACGCACCCCTAAATGTTTAAGGCAAACCGTAAACTTATTGAGCCTCCGAAGATTTCTCAAATCAGAGATTATGATTCTTCTACAAGGATTTGGTGAAGTCTTTAAATTTTCTTTTTAATTCTCACATTTAAAAGTCGTCTGTTATGTGGAAAAAACACAAGCCGCCAAACCAGATGGTGAGGTGCTTACTCTCCCGGATCTTACATTTTCCTCCATCTTTGACCTAAAGTAAACCAATTAGCTTCTTGTTAATGACTACAGCTTATTTCAGTGTAGAATAATTACCATGCCAAGTTTGCCATGTTGTGCAAACTTAGGCAAGAGTGTAACATTTTTTGTAATGTATGATATCTTTTGCTTTGCCTGTCATTAGAAATGGGCCCTTTTTTCAAGGTGTAACTTTGAGTAGAAATGCCATACTTCCACCGTATAGAATTATTTGCACATGAATCTAAAACAAACTTCTGTTACAAAAGCTATTTTACTTTAGTTACATACCCTCAAGCAGAGTTAAAAAATAAACACCTGGTAAATTCAATCTCTTTTTGACATTTTCCTCTTCCAGTGATACTGGGAATATGACTAGCTAATATTTGTTAATGAATCATTGAGGTATCTGCATGGGTGGAGCCTCAGATGGCTGCTTGACAACTATAGTTTAAAAACAGCTTCACTTTAGTTAGAGTAATGCTATAGAAGCTCCTTTATTTTCCAAATGCTGACTATTTATGTATTATCATCAGAACCAGAAATAGTTCCAAACATGTGCATATTTCCATATGTGCAGTGAAGGAAAAGTGCTGCAGTCTTCTTTTAAGCAGTTGGTTGGTAGTGCAAGGCAACAGGTGGGGAAGGGGCAGTGCTGTGTTACTCTATACTCCATACAGCTGGAAAAAAAACTCTGGTTACTCCAGATCATTTTATGGTTCTTCATCTGAATGACTTTTAACTGGCAGAAGACATTTTAACTGTAGCTTTTTAGCACCATGTCACACTGTGTTATTGGTGGCCAGCCCAGCCTTACCCTTCAACTTCTTGCTGTTTTCAGTGGTTGTACATGCGTCTCACTGGAGTGCTGCTATAAAGATGGCACATTTACATTGTTCTGAAACATATATTTTATCACCACTGTTTCTTCTCTGAAGTTTGTACCCTTCTATTTCCGTTTTTGTCAGCAAAATCTTAGGTTAGAGAAGAAATTGCTTCACTACATGTTTGCTCCTTGCTTTCTAGAAGAAGAAACCTCAGGGAGCTGCAGCCCCTGCTGGGAATAACATTATTCTCCACATTTCTCTTTTCTTTTGAACTTTTGTACTTGTCTCTCTCTCTTTTTTTTTTCCTTTTCTAAAACTCAACAAGCAGCAAAGCAGGCCCGATGCTCAAGATGATATGTTAAAACTAGCTGCGGCATCTCCTCGTTCTTTTATCTCTCAGTCTTGATTTGTCTCTGCTGTTTTGTATTCCACAGAGACCTTTGAGGTTTTGATGAGGCAGGCGGAGAATCACACCAACGTCGTCCTCCAGGTGTCTTATCAGAAAATAGCTGATCCTGCTGCCGGCTCAGTGAGGGAGCTCTTCACCGACGTCGGTCTCTTCCTGCTGGGTTCTGAGCTCAACGTTGATGAGTTTGTGCAGCGCTTCTTCGACGCTCTCCTCCCGCTGGTCTACAATCACTACATAAGCCCAGGTGTCGGTGACACGTCACCAGGCTATGCTGAGTGTGTGAGGTCACTCAACCGCGTTATCAAACCATTTGGCACAGTGCCGGACCTCTTCGCCGATCAGATTGCTACCTCTGGGGTCTCTGGGAAGCTGCTGCTGCAGGCTCTGCACCTCGGCATCGAGGTCATTAACACCACGGACCATTTACAGCTGAGCCGTGAATGCAGGCGGGCCCTGCTCAAGATGCTGTACTGTCCTCATTGTCAGGTGTGGTTGCATTTCTGGGATGTAAGTCTATTGATCTGAGTTAATGAAGCGTGTTTACTGGCAGCGCTAATCTCAGAGCACTTCCTTCCACAGGGCATTACCCATTCCAAGCCCTGCATGGGCTACTGCCTCAACGTAATGCGGGGGTGTCTGGCGAGCATGGCAGAGATTGACGCCCACTGGAGGGAGTTTGTTCGCTCGCTGGAGGAACTGTCAGCAAGGATGCATGGAGCTCAGGATTTGGAGCAAGTGCTTCTGGGAGCACACACGATGCTTCATGATGCTATCGGGCACGCTCAGAAAAATGGACCTCGCCTCTCGGCACAGGTTTAGATCATGAGCAGAGATGTAAAATTGCTTTTGATGGTAGTTTTGAATGTATCTTGGGGCTCTTTATAGAAGGTGAACCCACTGTCACCCGTAGCTGTGATTGGATAAACAAAAAATAAAGTGCTTCACACTGGCCTGGAGCAATTTTTATTACGGAGCTGCTTGCTCCGTGTTAGAAAGGTATGGAGTCTTTAGGCCAAAGATAAATTTCTCATGTATGTACAAAACAGATAGTCTGAAAAAGAAATGGGTAAATTGCCTTAAAAATATCTGTGCGGGTCGCTGCAAGGAGCTAAAAGTATATAAACCTACAGATACAGGAGGACTTGATCTATATAGGGAGAAAACCACCAGTCCTAGAGTTGCCACTCATTTATCATATTTTATAGGTGGTCTTTTCCCTTCACCTTCCAGAAAAGATGGACAATAAAGGCCCCTTTTCAAATGTTTTGTTTTTTCCCCCCCAAGCTCTATATCTCTTTGTAAAGTGAATTCCACAGATGTTTGTTCCTGAACTACAGAGTTCCAGTGCACTAACTAAGACGCCACATCTCCATCTAGTGGACGATATGAGTAACTGCTGTTTGGCAGACAGACATAAATTGAGATAAATTGGAGTTGAAAGCCTTGGCTTGCACTAATGGTCGTAATACAAATAGTTATCACTCAGCCATCTAAAACAAATCTCACAGTTGAGGCCTCAGTAATGTTTAACAAGGTTATCCAGTTCTCAAAATACACATTCTTCCCTCTGTGTTTCGAAATTAAATTTGTGGCTGTTTTACTGTGCATTAGGTTCACAAACTGTGCAGCAAATCAATCAGGAGACCAGCTCAGTCGGTCAGCATCCAGGACGCGAACAGCAGAGTCTCCATCCCGCTCAAAGCTCTGAACAGGCGGTCGGACGATTCACTTTCTGTCATGAGAAAGTAGGTGGAAGTCAAAGGCATACACACACGGGATAGTCAGCAGTTATTTTTAGGTTTAACTAGATTTGAAGAAGTAAACTCTATGCATGCTTACATGTGGCTACTTCTTTTTTTAGAGACTTTCTGAAGACTCTGCGTACCTTCAGCACATTCTACGGTGGCCTGGCGGATCAGATGTGTTTGCAGGGACTTTCTTCTGGTGATGGGGTGCCATGCTGGAACGGAACAAACATTGTGAAAAGGTTTGTTTCAAAAGATGTTAATGAAAAACACAGATGCTTAATATAAGAACAAATGAGGCAAACATCTTCAGAAGAAGCTTTCATGACTGAGACTCAAATTTGTTTCTTTTTTTAGATGCTTCCTTTACGATTCTGTTTGGACAGATGCAAACATGCATGATTTCTTCATTGATAAACCATAGAGGTTGTGTTATACAGAGTCACAGCCTTATGTCTTAATCTGAATACATGAGCAAGTATCTGGAAATGATAGTAAAAATGTAATCCTAAAATGAAGAGTAGTCAGAAACTTGGTTTTAAAATTCACTGCATAAAATGACTTGTAAATAACATTGCTAACTTTTTTCCAATCAGTTAATTAATTCATGTTGTTTTTCTTCTTTGACTTTGGTTTTTAGTTTTGTTTACTTGAACCAAACTGCTTTCAGAAGGAAAAAGGGGGGAGTGGGAAGACATGCTCAGCACAGTTTCTTGAGCTAATTATAGTTTAAGTCCCATGTTAAAGTTTGAATTTTTCACACTTTTTGGCTTCCTAGTAAAGATGCCTTTCCTCAAAGTTTATTTTGGCATCCATGACTTCCTGTTTCTCTGGAGGTCAGTAGAAAAATTACTACTGGCTAAGAGACCATTTCTCTTAGCCACTCTATAAAATGAGGAAAAACAAGGGAATGAATGTCAGTAAATGACTACAATATGACAACTACTTAGCTGCACTGTAAATGTGATCCACTGTATCACATTTACAGTGGATAAAAAACTATCTACATGGAGGGATGCCAGTATTTTTTTCTTCCACTTTATGAACTCAAACTTAATAGTCTGGGTTTTCTAAGTGCTGCAATGCAATCCGTGGAAAACGTATTAGAGTTGTTATATATGTATGTATATATATATACTGAGATGCTGGTTTAGGATTCATCTATCAGCTGTAGGTGCTTACAGACATGCATGTGGGAAATGAATGGCTGTGAACTGGAACGGGCATACTCGGGGCTCTTTCATGGTATCAGTCAGTGGCCTTGTCTTCATTACATCACAGCTCTCGATCTTTCTCATCCTGTCATCACTCAAGGCCCCCTACACATATCCCTGGTCAGGGGTTGTTCTTTTTAACTGTCAGCTGCTCTTAAAAGAACAGAAATAGCAAGTGGACTGGTTAGTTTTTGTCAGCTTGGACTTCAACACATATTTTTGTAGAAGATGACAATTACATGGGGAATTACAGCAGGGAAAAACTGGAAAAATATATTTCACAGCATTCTTAGCTGAATGTCTTAGTATTGGGATGATGCAAATAATTAGAAATGAAGATAGATTGTCCAAGTTCAGTTTCACGCCACCTCTGTTAATTTAAACTTTCCATGTTTTACTGTTTCCCACCATAGGGCCATGACTTTTTGTAGGAAAGGAGTGAACTTCTCAGATAATAGCATTGTTTATTATGTGCTGGAAGAAGAAGCAGGCCAGCAGGCTGCAGGCTCTTGCAGCAGCCTCTGGGAAATATTTATGGGCCTGGGAATCTTTTAGCTGCTTAAGCTTCCTTTCTTTATTTCTCATTAACAGTTATACTTATTGATAGGGATTCTTCCACCTCCGGTCCACTTGGATTCATTTCGGTTCAGCCATTACTGAAAAAGTAGAAATTAAGAGACATTAAGAAACGGGCCTCTGAGGGGAGTATCGAGCCGAGAATCTCTGCAGCTTCTGGAGATCTGCAATCCTTTGCTGCTTTCTGCTTCCCCAGAACCATAGATGAGTGGCCGGGAGTCAACACTGGCTGAGACAAAAGCAATAAATAACCTCCTACCTACAGGTCGTAACCCAACACCCACTGAGAGAGGGGGGATAAAATTTGCTGTTGGATGGTGTCTGATTTACAGAAGCTTATCGAGGTCTCAGAGTCCCTAAGCGATTGCTTCTGTGGATGTGTGCGTGTGAATTTGTGTGAGTGTGAGAAACAGTGTACATGTATGCCCCTTATAACATCTTTTTGTGTGTGCTGGCACAAATTGTTTTATGGCCTAAAAGAAGCATAAAGTTGAACCAGAGCTTTGAGTTTTTTAATAAAAAGTGAGCACAAAAAGCTCTGAAGAGCCTCAGATTTAAGGGAGATTTAATGCATGTTCCTTTTTGAGTCTTTTGGTAAATAAAGTAAAGAGATGAAGAACGATCAGATAAGATCACAAAGGAAGAACACGAGCAGCTTTTATCCCACTGTCTCTGAGAATGTTGATGGCTGGATTTTATTTCAGTATGAGAGGAAAAAACACATTCTGTTCTTCTGCTGCTGCTTGGCTCGTTTCATTTACTCACTCATATTAGCAGAAAAACAGATTAGACAAGCAATCTTGTAATTAGTGTCATAGATTAGGACATAATTAATTTGATCTGAAGTAATTCCACACAGCTTTGGCATGCTATACTGAAAAACAAAATGTATATATTGAATAGTCTCAGCTGTTTTGTGTTCTTTGTTCTCGAATACTAATAGGTGTTTTTATATAAGCACTGTTTTCTAAATGTTCATAGGACTGACTTGGTGAGATTTACTGTGTGTAGCTATTCTATGGTCAATAATAATAATTGTTTTTTGATAAAAATATGACCCAACATCTTTAGCTGGTTCTTATTTTGAGACGTTCTTGCTGCTTCTCTATCATACTGTGACAATAACACTAAAGTTAAGAAATATTGACAGAATGTTTTCTACATTGGGGGCACCGTTAGCAATCTACAAACAGCATTTCATGTTGCATTCTGCATGTACTTGTGTCGTATTTTCAAGTTGGAAATACAGTATATCATTTTTTTTCCCCTAAATGATAAGATTGTGCTAATTGTATACCTGCAGTACAGTATCCAATACGACTGTGGATCATGTAAAATGTTGTGACAGTTGTTAACAAACCATATTTTGGACTTCTGAGGGTTTTTAGCTCATGAAACCTGAGGAAACCCACACCAAACCTGTATTTATTAACTTGAATTTAGTGTTTAAATGCACATAATTTAATCCACCCATCCATCACCTTGTATTGCTACTTGTTTTCCCAACCAGAACATACTCAACTCCGGTGTGACGCCATTTTTTTCTCTGAGACAAATCAAACGCACTAAAACCAGAGCCATTTAAAAACAGTGCACTAGATTTAGAGGTATCTTGTGGTAAAAGTGAAGACAGCAACAAACTAAAACAAACTAAATATGACCAACATATTTCTACAATTATGTTCTAGAACAAGCCCATAGTTTAATTTCAGTTGACAGGAGAAAAACACATAAACATGTTGGTGATTTTACACATAATAGTCCTAACTAAAACTTAATTAAACATATTACATTTCTGATTATCTGCAGAAAAACAGTAGCAATCATTAGGGTTAAGAAGAGGGTTTGTTGACTTTCCACCATCAGCTCAAATCCATCTCTTTCCTCCTGCTCTTTAGGTTCTGGGCATGTTGTGTATTGTCATTATCTAGAGTCTTTTCTGTTCAAAACAGATGTGGGTCATGTAGCCAATTAGCAGAGATATAAAAACACTGCAAATCAGAAATGCGGTGAAAATTATATTTCTTCAGGCTATTTCTATGTGACAGCAGATAAGGAAGTAATTCACTGACATTACTTGAAAGAGTTCCCAATTTTATTCTTATCAGGTTTTATTTGTAAACTGGTATGAATAAAGAATTTAAAGGTCTCAAGATTTATGTCATTGGACAGCTTGTCATGAAATCAATAAACATGTTGAAAAAAACTCCAGCTCCCTTTAAATAGCCAAAGTTGGAGACACTGTCCTTGTCTGGGTGGAAAGGTTAATACATTCCCACATACTTCCCCCATCTGTCACACAGCACAAATGGCAGGTTGCCATGAGTTACCTGCTCTTAAAAAGTACCCAAACCACAGCAGACATTGGGGTGGGTAAAACTTGGGCAAAGAATCAAATTAATCTGATTTTATTTGATAACCAGCTGAGAAACAACAGATTTTGATTTTTTTCTTAAAGTAAAGCTCAATAAGGAAAACCTAGTTTTTTTTTTTACCCATTTTCCTACTAGTTGTTGAAAACAGCTTTATACTGTAGAAGCGATGCTAAAAAGCCTCAGCCACGCACAAGAACCAGAGTGTGATGGTTTATTCATGATTACCTCCTCTGGCGTAGGCTCGCTTTAAGTCCTCCCCACCTGCGGTTTGTCTCACGGCTTAAAGCACTCACCATGTGCTTGGGAGCATGTTTGTGCTTTCAACGTGCCTTTTTTAATTGAATACAATATTTTTATCATTATCACAATAGAAAGTCAGGAGTCCACGCTGTTTGAGTTTAACATGTAGTGATGAGTCCAGTGAGGTGAATGCCAACAGCATGCTTCAAAAAGATGCCATAGGACAGGGAGGCAGATTTGAGCATGGCCTTTTGTTTAATAGGCCACCCTTTATGCTGTTGGAGCTGTCTGAGCGCTGACCTTTGACCTTTCCCTTGTCTTCGCTGCCCTGGCTAATCCCGTGGAGGTTAATCACATGGTAATGGGAGCCCAGGAGTTGAGGAGCAGGCATCCTCTCAGTGTGTGGTCAGTTAGCCGAAGGAATGAATTGATGCTATGGATGAATGTCTGTGCTGCTGTTTTCATTTGTATTATTCATTTTATTCAGTTCTGCCCTTTTTTTTGCAAACATTTCAATGGTTGCATCACTTTTCTATAATTCTTCATGCGTATAATTTTCATACACATCTTGCCTAATTTGTAGCTCAAGTGATTAGCCAACTGAGGTAAAAAAAAAAACCCAAAAAACCCAACAACATTTAATTATATATATATATATATATATATATATATATATATATATATATATATATATATATATATATTTACAAAGACCTCTTGATTTTTTTATTTTCAAAAATCAAGAGGATGACATCAAATACCTTATTTTTCATGACTCCACAGTGATGGCTGATCATCTGTGCGTCATTTGTGAACTGTATAAAAAACAATATAAACAAGTATGTAGATATGGCTACAAAAAAGCCCTACATTTTGAGTTTTATGATGTTACGAACTAAAAGAAAAAAATATGTTGGAATAATAAAGCTGCTATTTATTTTAATGTACTTCTAACAGCAGGAGCTGTGTGAATTCTTTCAGCCACACACTGCAGGTAGAAATAATTGCCTTATGTTAAACCCAAAGTACGTGTCCATGCAGAGAGCCCTCCAGATGCAAAGCCTCAAATAAACATGATCACAGCTGCTTGTGTTTGTTGAGCACGAGCGCGATGCCGACTCTTCATCTATTAATAAACCTGCTGGGGAAGCTGTGGTGCCACATTCAGCGAATTGACTGTGGTCATTACAGTCATAAATCCGCACACTTGGTCTGCTGGGCTGCGCAGGACCTGTTGCAACCCTCTTGCACCAGTAGGTGGAGCTCTGCACTTTGGGTTACGCTCAAACTCATGGGGATGGCAGATTGCTATCGCTCTGCTGCTGCTCTGCATCTGTTTTGGTGATGTATGCCGTCCGGCGGTCGTTCTTATCCATGTTGTTCCTGACAGTGACTGACAGGAAACAAAATTTAAGTGATAAACAGATACACAGAACATCATGTCTCCTCCACCTCCTTCCTTTGCGGTGATGAACTGACCTAATTTTCAAACAGAGGTAATAACCTTTTAAACATTCACTGTCAGATATATTATGCACAGCCATCCTCTTAGTCACGCTCTTGCAAGAATATAAGAGAGTTGATTTTTTTTTCCTCCAACAAATGATAAAGAGATAAAACATTTTTCATAAACTGATAAGAGAACTCTCCCCCTCACTTCAAAGCTTATCAACAGATAGTTTAGCTTTTTTATAAATAGTAAAATATAAAATTCAAAACATTATTGTACAAAGTCAAGACATTCTAAACAGGACCAAAGTGGGTGGGCTAATTGAACAGTTGTGATTGAGAGAAAGGAGGGAAAGATGAGAAGCAGAGGAAGAGCAGAGCGGACGGACGTTCTTGAAAAGCTTTGTATTGCGACAGCTGGCTGCTGCAGATAACCGCAAAACCACTGGAGCACTTGAGGTCCGGGTGCTGCATGGCTAGAGTTCCACTCCAACATGACCTTATATCCTGCCTGGGTTTTAGATGCAGGGGTTTGGTCAGAGTGCCACATCCTGACGATTATCCCAAGTGACAGAATCAAGAACTCTGTCTGGCTGACTAAATTGAGTTCATAAGTCCCTCTTGTACCAGCATGTGGATGTGTGAGCCCGTGCACGCACGAGTCCACCAGCTTGCTTTAGCCCCACGTTCTTGTATAATGCATGATTGCTCTGAACAGATAAATTTTCAATCTCACCCGCCGCAAAAGGGAGATTTCATTTATTTGTGCTCAGATATTATCCTTGATGTTGCTACAGTGACTGCCAGTGAGAGCACTGTGCAGGGGGGAGGCAGTGAATTCAGAGCTGGCTGGTGGCAGGTGGTGCATGTATATGCGTGCGTCTGTCTGGTCCCATTCATTTTTCAGTGACTCCACTCCCTTTTTGCTTCTCGAGCACCAATTCCCGCACACACCACACTTCTGCCACCTCGAGTTGGACGCCTGCCTCCAGCATCTGGAGCAGATTGTGGCCCTGCAGCTTGCCAGGTAGCAGGACATTAACATCCAAGGCCTTATTGTCCACCGCTGAGCTGTCAGAGAGCACACCTTCCGCAACAACACCAGGCTGCCTCCGTCCAGTGATGAGTGCTCGGTCGTGGCCCCCCTTGGAGCAGTCTTCCTCTGTAGCTTGGACATAAATCAGAGCCCGCTGAAACTCGGGAAAACAAAGAGTTGGGAAAGCTGTGAAGTTAATGCTCCTAAAGGGAGAGGATGTATTCTGTGATGGGAAACTCAGAGGGAGCCAAACCTATTTGTTTTGACAGAAATTACACTTACAAAAAGGACCAGAGTTGTGATTAGATTGCAAGGACACAGCAATATTGGTTTTATTGCACAATTTTACCAGGAATAATTTCAACGGTGCAGTGCTGCAAACCAGTAAACAACAGACAAATAGAACAATTTCAGTAATGGACTTCGACAATAAAGCTTGTGAATTTATTTTCTTGTTTTGTTTGGTGAATAGAGATTTGCCTTAGTGTATATTTTTCTCTGCTACACCGAGGCAGTCAAAACGTTGAGATGAATACAGAATAAAAGCTGAAAGCTTGACAATGAAGTCAGCTCTTAACCAGAGTAACTATTTGCCTGTCTGCACATGAATTAGACTGATAGGGTGTCTCATCAAGGCCGCCTTCCTGTCGACGTTATGGCTGCTTGCCGTCCACGTCTGTGTCGGGTTCTGCTCCAGAACAGACTTAATTTCTCTCCGTGGCCGAAAACAATGGCTGCCGTATCTTGGTATCATTGTCTTAGTTTATCTGCTGGCTGCAGGCTTTTGACAGAGCATGCTGTACCTTCTCCCGGTTTAATTTTCCCTTTCATTTGTTAACTGCACATGCTTCCCATTTACTGCCACAAAGTGAAAAATGTAGTAGTCATTAAGTTTTCATTATCAGTGTCATTTGTTTCTTCTTTATACACTTTTGGCCTGGAAAGGTTCTGCTCATGGAGGTAATTCTCATTTTAAATAGTGGCAGCTTTCGGTGGTAGTTTTACTCCTCTTTAATGTTTTAGTTTTTTTTTAACCACACAAAAAAGTAGCAGTTTGCTAAATCTAAGCCTTATCATTCATTCTTTCTTCAAACAGTGCATTCAGGAAGTATCATTTTCTTATCAGGAAAAAAGCCTGGCAGTCACTGGAGGTCTTTTCTGCCTTTATCAGGGATTTGTACCCACAGAAGAGTCAGCACCTCTTTATAAGTGAAACCTTCCCTTTTAGCTCCTGACCTAAGCTGAAAGCTGGGTGTGAATATGTTCTCATTAATCTCACCTCCCACAGTAAAAGGTCTGAGCCTGGCGGGTCCCTGAAAATTAATCTTAATGGCTTCGTGATTTCTGGGATGTAAACACAAATATCTTGGGCAGCAATGTGGCACGTCACAGGATGCCCCGAGATCAGACTCTGCTCTCCTATCAATGTCCCCGTAAGGTTGTGTTGCAGTTTCTATAGAAACCAAGCAGGCCTTATTAAAAAAAAAAAAAGTTTCACCTTCTCTGAGTCTGCCCTTTACCTGACAGCCAAGATAAACGAGCCGGGTCCTAGGAGGAAGGCAACACAAACATGCATCTCTGCTCAGTGGCCCGTGCTCATTGGCTCTCTGCTGGAAGCCCTTATTTACCTTAATGTTGGGAGGAGGTGAGAATGAGGGAGGCTTGAGGTAGCTGGTGGAAGGCGGGTGTGTAGGAGTAGAAACTTACTGTGATTACTCACAATGCCTCCCGTAAACAACCTTGAACCATGCTGCAATAAAAAAAAAAAAAGAAGAAAAAAAAAGAGCAAACTACTCTTACTGCTCCCCCCGACTACACGCCCAGGCCAGATGATGTCATATGTCACCTTCAGCTAATGAAGGTGATGATGACATGCATGAGTGCCGCATACGTTCACCATCTGCTCAGTTCCACCACAGTGGAGCAGCTTGCAGTCTTCACAATGCAGCAGAGAGGAGTCGAGGCACGTTGGTGGCGCGGTGCGAGCTTCCTGCGGCACGTGTGAAAGGCCCCGCTGCCTGCATCCAGATGACATACTGCGAGTTTAATCATACCTTTGTACCCTAAAGCTATTAAAGTGACAAGTCTCTGAGGTCACTTCTCTTAGATCCCTTGAACAGGTTGGGTGAGTCAGTGGAATGATAAGATGGTGGTCACCAGTGGCATAAAGAAAATTAAAAAAAAGAAAAAGAAATCACTTTAACTTTTGAGTAACACCTGTTTCTCATGTAGCACATGTCAGTGTTGATTAAACAAGCCATGCATTAATTTTCCCATCTGTGCATTGTATTTTTCTGGTAATTTTTTTTTTATTATCATTTTTCACTATTCAGGTTACAGACTTGAAATAGTTTGAAAATAAAACAGCTATAAAACAAAAACACAAAAGAAGGTTTTTCCCTTAAATTATTTTCAGACACTTAACTTAATTGCACCAGGAAGTAGATTGCTGTCCGAAAAGCAATCCTAGCATTTCTATAATTTATAATGCAAAGTGTTTAGAGAAATATGAGCCTCAATATATGAGACAAATGTTGTCTTTTTCAAAATTTAGTCTGTTACAGCAATATAGCCATTCTTCAAAAATACTTTTAAGAAAATCTGTCTTTACAGAATGGCAAACATAAATAAATACATGTATAGTAAAGTAATAAAGCTCTAGAATATAATATTATAGTTACTGTTAAATTAACACATTTATGAAATCTTTATCGGCTGTTTACTATCTTGTGTGTTATTTTGTGAATTTAGTTTTTAAATAAGAAATGCTATAGGAAAATTGTGTTATATCCAACCTTACCTGTATCTGTAGAGGTAGGTGTATATCTGGCCACCATTCAGAGTTTGCAGGATGGTAAAATAATATCTAAAGCTCACTGTTACAGATTTTCTTTTCTTTTTTGTAAAAAAAAGATTGAAAGATGTATTTTTTTTAAGGATTTTTACTCTTCCGTATCAGTGGTGCCAATAAATGTTTAAGAAGCTGTAAAATATTGTACTCTCAATACATTTGGCCAAAAATAAGACTCAAGGGTTTTCTGGGAAAAACTTATATTTCACCTAAATCACATTTGGAGTTTGCACCAGTCAGCTGTCAGAAACTGAAACCAATTCATAGGTAAACCAGACTTATTTATTGCCTTTTTGGTTTATAAATGCATCGAGCAACAAGATGTTCTTTCTGTTTATTAAATGTTTGGTAAATGTTAAATGTGCTTGGATACATAAATGTGAATAAATCATAAGTTTTTTTGTTGGAATAACTTATTCCATTGTATTGGTCAAACAGAAACTCAGACGTCAAAGGAAACAGGAAGTTGGTATTGGTCAGGAAAAAGCCTGATTTGTGCATCTCCAGTGATAAATATTTTATTGTTTTGATTTTCAGATCTTTCCTCTGTTTGTGCAATGTTTTCATCACCAAAGTTTTATTTAGTTAATCAATTTTATATTATTTGCAGACTTAAAAAACAAAAAAACAAAACAAAACATTTATTTACTTTATGCTTATCAGAAGTGATGATTAATTAGATTTTAACTTCCTGGAAATGATTGTGTTGTTGGACACACAGCATCCATTATTCCTGTATTGTTGAAAGTAAAAGGCTCTTTATTTCCTGCCCGGCTTTACTTTGTTGGGAATTGTCTTTCAGATTGATTACATCTGGAAGAGAAAGCCTCTTTGTGGTGCCTGCAGGTTATTAAAGTTTTGACTGACAGGTGCTTGACTCCAGCTGTTGAGCGGAGTGTAAAAAGGCGAAAGTTGGTGACTGTAGATGATCTTTAGATAACATCGGATGGCCTTTGAGAGCATCTGAAATCCGTCTCTATGGGGCCACTCTTCTGCCCTTGTCATGTCTTGACACTTTTCTTTTCTTTCTCTCTTTTTTTCCCCCATTTTTTCCCCCTTATTCTTCATGTCTGCCGAGTAGAGTTTCGGCGAGTTGGCAGCCTGTATCTGATCCTGAGGTAATTTACTGGCAGCGATAAGGAAGTGGTGTGCAAAGTCTTGCGATATAGTTCTTTCTGACAAGGCAATCTGAAGCCCACAGAGAGCAAATTGGAGGAAAGTCTTTGTTGCAGATGGGAAAGGAAACCCATGAGGTTGTTATTGTTGCACAAATGTAACTAACTGAGTGAGTAAACAATTACATCTAATTTTTCTCATTTGTGTATTCAGTTGGCTGCAGGTGGGGAAATAACAATAGGGTAATGACTGCAGCAGAAATAAAAGAGAAGAGTGGGCTAGCTTTGCTTTGTTGAGCTTGGTTGTTGCATCAACTGAAACTGTAAGTTGTTGACTTAATCCTGACTCATAATTTGGTTGTTGACTTTAAACCGCATTTTTCTTTTGAGAAAAACAAACAGACTTTGCCTTGTTTGACTTTATGTGAGCAGTTTCGCTCCAGAGAAAATTTCATTTACAAATGTGCAGGCGTGTGTGTGCGTGTGTGCATGTGTGTGTGTGTCATCATGCATGTGCAAGACTCTTGTACTGAGCCCAGTTTTGCTCAGGTGAACTCTCTTTATATTTCTCTCAGGCAGACAGGCCGAGCAGACCAGGGTCATTGCCTCAGGGGTGTCTTAGAGAAATTCTCCTCTGCCGTGGGCGTGTAGAAATATGAAAGAGACCCTAAATCAAGACACAGAGCCCCATGAATCATGTCAGCCACAGAGCTGAAGAAGAGAGATGGGACCATCTGTAGCAGCATATGAATGGCTAACTGACTTACAGTGCTGTTGACACAAGCTGAAGAAGTGTGAAGAGGTTGTGCAGATTAGCGCCGGTTCTTGCCGCATAGCCTGGAAACCTGTTTCAGTCAAAAAACGAGGAAGCCCAAATGCACAGTGCGCGCCATTTGTCAATCTGACATTTTTACAGGATTGCATGGGGAACATTTTTATGTGTGTTATAAAATAAGACGAATTCTCATTACAACACATTCATAATACCTGAAGTGGAGCTGTGTGAATTGTTCTCTGGCTTCCTCGACTAGGTTTGTTTTTTGTCTTTCTGCTGAAGTCTGTTTTAGTGTTTTGAGTGAGGTGCACAAGATTCTCAGCTGAAAAATGTTGAGAGTCCCGTGAAACCACAGCTGTTAAACGTCTTATTGCATGTTTTATGAGCTAAAAACGTTATTTATGGTCCTGTTTGGAGCTGAAATTATGAGTTATTTCAGGTGATCACTTGTCCAACAGCAGGCTAGTTTCAATCCCTCAAATGTGCAAAGTTGCTGCTTCAGTTTTTAGTAAACAAAATTTGTTATCTTAAATTATGTAGTCAGAAAACCATAAAAAACATAATTAGGGAGATTTCAGAGAAGGTAAATTTAATATTTTGGGAAAAGCAGATGAAGGAGAAGGAATAATTATTTCTAGTTAAGGCCTAGTAACAAGATAATATTTTTAGAATGGATCGTTTACCGACTCATAGATGCAGCACTTCTTGTGCCTAATTTATCTTATAACAAAAGTAATTTAAACTAATTTTAATAAACACAGGAAACACAGACCCATTGTTCTTAAGCCATTCTGAGACTGTGTTGTGAAAAAGTATTTGCCCCCTTACAGATTTCTCCTTTTCTTGCCTTTTTTGTCACATCCATGTTATCAAATCATCAACCAAGTGTTAATATCAGACAAACATAAAAAACAGGTGATTTGAAAAAATGTGAAGAAATAACCCTGATTCTTATGAAATCATGAATTAACTGTTTTTTTTTGTTTTTTTTTAAAAATAGAAATTTATTTGCTATTTAACCAAATTACTCCAAGAACAAATATCACAAAATATTACTGTCATAAACCTGTGAAGATGAGCCACCTATAAGTTTCCTCTGACCATTTACAAATCTCAAGGGAAGAAAGTGTTACTCCAGACTGCTGAAAGTTCACAAAATATTAAGCCAAAAAGTGTGTGACAACACGAGGTGTTGTGGAGCATCAACAAAAGCACTATGCAAGCCACAAAGTCGGCTTGCCCCTGTATAAGTCAGCCGATGGGGGCCGTGACTACGGGTTGATTCAGGGGTGTAACAGTGGCACCTAAGCCAGATTGCTTCTTTCGCAAAGCAAATAGAGAAGACAAAAATGTGGCTTATTCTCACCTCGATTTGTTTTGTGAAGGTGCCTTAAGACTTGTGTAGCAGATCACAAAAGAACGCAGAGCATAATGTGAGCCATTTTAGAAATGGAGCCCCCAATGCCTAAGGTCAACCACGGTGTCATTAATGAAGAAAATACACACTATCAAGTACAGCTTTGAATGGCTAAAATAATGATTGAAAAGGGTCTTTGAGTGGCCTAATAAAAGTTAAATCCAAGATATGATATTTAATACAGTGTTCCAGTTCCAAACCCTCCAAACAGAAAAGATGCAAATACTTTATTTACTTTGCAGTAGTTCCAAGTCATTAACCACAAACTAAGGTTGGATAAGATCTAACATTCATCATTGTGTAACTTTGCTCCATCTCCATAAATTTTGTTATTTAAGTTTCTGAAGAGGATTTTAAAATCCCACCCTTGTTGATTTTGGACTCAAACTTTTCAACATGTCACATTGCTTCTCAAATCAGCAACTTGAATTTCTAGGTTATAAGTTTGCAAAATGGACTGCAACAGGCCCTGAAGTTTCAATTTGAACTTTTGAAATATAATAAAAGTTCCAGATATAAACAGCTTATATTATTCTGACGGCTAAATACATGTTACATCATCTCTTTATGAGCAGATTCTTTAGGTGTTTGATTATTCAAAACACAAAGAAATATTAACAGTATTTTTTTTCACAAGAATCAGTATCAATCACTTTTTTACTTGCAAGTAGAGTCAAAGCCATGTTCCGTTCTCTGCGATTAATATAGTGTAATGCACAACTTTGTTTTTCTCATTGGAGAGAAATGTACATCACAATAACTAGGAGGGATACATCCAATTATATTTTTCTCCATAAAAAATGTCTTGAAAGGCCTGTAATGAACAAACCCTTTAACCTCCTAATATGTAAAGAATTAGTATATCTATTTTTATGAATACATTTATGGGTTGGACTAAAGGATAGGGGAAAAGAGCAAATTGAGATATGACCGTATTTTATTTCACCATCTCCTATTAACTTCTACAAAAAAACCCTTTGACCTCCCTAATTGGTGTCTCCTTTGTTATTTATCATTGAGCATGGTCTGCCAAACCGGTTTCCTCTCTGGGTTTTATTAAGGTTATAAAATCAGATGGGTAGCCTTGTCCTTCTGACTTAAAGTGATTACTTAATCTAAAGATAAACATAGTGCTGAAATTAAATTCATGCTTTGGGACTGCCTCATAAATGGAGAAATAATTATATTTCCATGACAAATTGCTTTGTCCTTCAATATGAAAGAAAACTGAAAACATTTTTTTTTTTTGTATTTAAAGTGAACTTAGTATTAAAAGAGTCTCATGGTATGTCTTAATTATTTACCGTCTGGCAAAGGTCTGGGGCATTACTTATAAAAGAAACACAATTTAATACATGAATAGAGAACTTATGCCTTTAAAGCAAAATAGAAAAGATGCAATGACTCCCAGGTAGAGAAGAATCCACTTTGAAGACATGATGAGATATTCCTGAATGTGTTTGTCTGAAGCGCGATTTAGGTGTGTCTTGTGATTTAGTTAAACCCGTGGCGGAGAATAAATTAATGTGATCTTCAGACTGTGCACAGTTGTCTGTTTATTCAAAGCAGCGTATCACAGTCAACAAGGAAACATAGCAGCTTGTGCTAACAAGGATCAGACCAATTTGTGTTATCCAACTGAATAAACATCAAACTTCAGTCTCACTAAATGACTGAAACTATGGGGGCACATCTTCCAAAATCACTCAAGCTTTTTGGTGAATGTTTTTTGTGTGAAATATGCTAATTCTGGGGAAACTGAAAATGTACAAACTTTCTTTTTGCACCACCACTTGTCCTTTGAGCCTTCAAGTTTATCATTCATGCATCTTGAAATAAAAACAAATGTGTTTATGCTATTTTTCCAAATTCTGAAAGCTCTGCAGCTGTGAGATCCATGTGCAAAGCAGACTTTTGTGAAGATGTCCTTAATTAAAGGAAAGTTAAACTGATACCCACCTGAGATGAAACATATTGACTGACTTTACATCAAATCGAGACTGAGATGAGTCTAATTGCGATGGACCTTTGGGCAGTGCAGCCGTTGTTTAAAGAGTGAGATGAGGGGTAAAAGGTGGTGTTAGGAGTAGTATTCTCCTGTGATTAGCCGCACCGTATGTGTCAGTAAGTACTGTGCAGAATAAACAGATAAGCCAATTAGAGGATAAAGACAGGGACTTAAGGTGTTCACTCAGCCATCTATAAAATTGACTCTTAATGTCGTTTGAGAAAGACTGGCATGTGACAGATAAAGTAAGTGTAAAAAAGACGATATAATCTTACCAGCCACTCTCTAAGGTACTTTAGTTAATACCTGGTTGTACGCCCTTTTTACGTTCAGCAGTCATTTAAAAAAGATTATGCAGTTGCTGTAAATTTATAATCTGTACATCCGCAACTCTCCCGTTCATCCATGTACCAAATTGCTCTATTGAATTGTGATCTTCTGTGAACTCTTAATGTTTAAGATGACTTAATTTTTGTGAGTCAGAGCAGAAAGTAGGCATCTGAAGATGGATATGTTGTTATCATAAAGGGATGGACATGGTGACATTACTTAGCCAGGCTGAGATTTAGTTGAAGCTCAGTTGTCAGTAATCGTTCTGGTTGATAAAAAGCAGGATGGGTCCATGCTTTCATGCTGTCTCTGCTAAATTCTGACCGTAACATCTAAATGTTGCAGCTGAAATCTAAACTTATTGAACCAGGCAGCATTTTTCAAACTGGTTGCTATTCAGTTTTTATGATCCAGTGCAATTTATCGCTTTAGTTTCCTGATTTTAACTGGTAGAAGTGGCACCCTGGTTTACTTGACAGTTCTACTACTCATTCTGACCTCTCATATCAGCAAGACATTTTTATCCGGACAACTTCCTGTTACTGCAGGTTTTCTTTTTTTTTTTTGACAATCCCCTGTAAACCTTTGAGATTGTTACAAGAGAAAATCTCAGCAGCAGATCAACAGTTTCTGAAAGACTCAAACCAGCCTGTCTTGCACCAACAACCATGCCACAATCAAAGTAATATAAAGCCAATTTCTTCCACATCCAAGTGTTTGGTTTAAACTTCACCAAAACATGCTTACCATTTATTGAAACCTAATGTATTGTCTCACTGTCTGATTCACTATTTATGCTTCAAGCTGTTGAACATGTGTACTTAATAAAGTAGCCAGAGAATGTACTGGATAGTGTTTTTATTTAAAATTGGTCAGATTTGATCCATGTTTACACAGCAAGTCGTGATGCTCAGTTCTCATTTTTGCTAAAATCTGCCTTTTTTTTTTATAACTTTACTAATTAACTTGATCGTAGTGAAACTTTTGTGTAACAAAAGTTGCCTTTTTTTTTTTATCTGCATAGGACTAACACTCCACTCTCGGTGAGGCATGATTTAATTAATTCATTTATTTTTTGTCAAGAATATGAGAATTTGAAATAACTATTTTTATTCATAAATGATGTATTTGTATCATGTTCATGATTCGTAAAGATTTCATGAAGTTATCTATTGAATTTAATTGCATATTGACTTTCAACTAGACAATTTTCCTACAACATAAACCACAGAGTGACTCAAAAAAATCAGAAATTACTGTATAAACGTTTTTAAGGAAAGACATGGCATATTAGATTCTTTCATAAAATAAATGCAGATTGTTGGAGAGTACAAACAATCATTAGGATATACCAATGCTGTTTTAATGGGAAGAAATAACAATATAAATCAAAATTAGAAGTTTCCCTTAGCAGCAAGTACCAATTTCTTACATTCTGTCCTGGTAATGAGGCTGCTCATGTAGCTTTACTGAGACTGTAAATTGTTCTTTAATATTTAAAGCATCTGAACATAGCACTTTTGGTTTATGACCTTATTTGTCTTTTAAATAAACTTGAATGACTAAAAATGAGTGAGCTTTGTTTAACATTTCTTTTATTGCTATTGTTACTGTGTGTCAACATGTAAAACTACAGGCGCATTCATCTTTTGGGTCACACAGGAGAATAAAGCAGGTTCACTGACATTGTAATAGGGAGAAAAGCTTTGAAAAAATTGAAGATATACATCACAGCATGTGTTTACACGCTCACTGAGGGGTGCAAAATTACAATTTTGGAACGCGAGAGATGTTTTAACGGCTATTTCAAGTATTTATCTGAGAAACTGTTAATGCAATGCTTTTCCCTTTCCGTCCTGTCTGCTGCCGCAGCACTTCTTTGCCTTTCAAGGATGACTGTCATTCTTTTGAATTTGTCGACATACAGGCTTCTTAATCTGAAGAAGCCCTGAACACCACTCAAATCATTCTGGCTAGTGTTTTGCAGCCGTCATTCTGCTTGGAGCTTTTTGAGAGCTGGGGGAGGTTTAAGAGATTCTTTGCCATCGGCAGCACTTTTTCCCCCCCTCTTCGTCCCTTTTTGGCCAACTGCAACACTGAGCTGAGAGAAGAATGGGTTTAGAGCAAATATCCACAAACAGCTTCACCAGGGCAATTAGATTGTTGGTATTTCGGTCCCTTTTGCCAGAGTTGTGTTTACTGGCTCTTTCCCTCAGAGGTGAAGTGACACTGTTGTGAATCTCACTATCCATAGCCAGAGAGACAGCAGATGTGGCTACTTGTTCCTCCATCCCATTGTGAAACAATGAGATTTGATGACAAAAGCCTGGAACAGGCTTAGAGGTTGGAGATTAAAAACTGGAACTCTGTAAAACTTTGTACTGGGTATCATGAGCATGGCGATAAACGAGCTGAAACATTTGGTTTCTGCAAATTTGGTTTCAAATGCTCAACATCTGACAAATCACTGAAAAATTACCATGTTTTCCAGACTATAAGTCACACTTTTTTCAAAGTTTGTCTGGTACTGCTTTTAAACATAGGTGCAATGAATGTATGTTTTTAGTCCTCTTCATGACTCACGTTTTGACTGATGACTGATGTTTTGACTGATCTGACAAAACGAAAGTAGGATTAAGCATCACCATCTGCCACTGCGAAGAAAGCTAATCACAGGCTGAAGGCAAGCTGGGCAGACCTGGAGGAAAGAGCCCACAGTTGGGCCCTTAAGGGAAATTCTGTTGGGAAAGAGTTGTGGATGGTGCAGTTACGTTTCCACGCCATAGTTGCCAAGGAGATGAGTAGAAATTACATTTCTGGCAGGCTTTCTTGATGTTACCGCTTCATGTAATGCGAACGCTTCTCTGTCATTCCAGATTTACTGTACTCATCTTTGCTTCATCGGTGGAGCGGAGCCTTTCATGACCACCATGATTTTAGGGCATAGACATTGGCATGTCGGAGACTGCTAGCAGATTCCCGAGGCCTATGTTGACAGTTTGTTGAAAATCAACTGAACACAACGTGTCAACGGATTATATCTTTAACATAGAGGTCATGTTTGACAGTTTCTAAATAAATACAACTTATACTGCAGTGAGACTTGTATGATTTTTAAACTGATGTGACTTGTACTCTGAAAATTATGTTGGAAATTTTTGTGCGTTTAAGGAGAATTCCAGTGCCCTCCATTCCCCCTAAAGCATGGATGTAATAAGAATGTAGGTTATGGAGAAAAAAACTCTTTGTTTTATTAGCCAGCACACGATTGAATGCACAAAAACATCAATGTCTGTTTCTTGTTATGGGTTATCCCACAGTATTTGTGGTTTTGATATGAGGTTTTTGACTTTATGCTCTTGTAGAAATGTTGACTGGTGCCCTACAGAGTTTGAAGGGTGTTGTGGAACAGTGGCTTGACAAAAGAGATTATATTCACCTACAGCAAAGAATATGATTAATAGAGGGGTGTCAAACAAATATCACAATAACAAAGACGGACGGGATGAACATGATAATTCCTATGTGTTTGCTCATTTTCTCACACTTTCTGAAATAGAGAAACGTGAAGTTTTGCCTTTTCTAATACTGTCCAGCTCTGGGTATGTTGATCTCTGTGAGCAGAGGCTTTGCAAAGCTGATACCTTTGATTGGTTTGTTAATGCTCGTTTTTCTAGTATGTTACTGAAACAACAAGGTTCTCTGCCTCTGTGTGGTGGAAAGTCAATCATGCACTACTCACAATAACCACAATGCAACAGGGGAGTGGCAGCATCATGCTATGGGAGTCATTATGGTTAGCACAGGCATAGTAGCTGGTCAAAATTGATGTAAAGATGGATGGAGCTAATTTTAGGACAGTATTGAAAGAAAATATCAAGCTGTGGTTCCCAGGGGTTCTCATGAAAATGTATATTTAATAATTTACTATTTTCAGAAATAAAACAGAACACAAATTAAGTATTAGCTAAAGAGTATCACAACATGCTTGTACATGTTGCAAAGAATGGCAAAGCATCTATCTGTTCCTGTCAAAACAAAACAAAACAAAATCCTTAAGCCTGGATACTAGTTTTACTTAAAATCAGGACAGATCAGTAATTTATAAAGCAACAACATCTCAAATGAATATTTTTCTGTGAACATCTTGTGCATGTATACAATTATTTATTACAGTCCACAATACAGCTTTTGATAGTCTCTGCCAATACAGTTAAATAAAACAATTTTAGAGCAGACTTAAATGGAAGCGGTTCTTCTATAGATTTATTGCTAATGTCAGTGGCAATGTCTCTAACCCGTAAGTCATATTACTTATTGTGCAGGTTCCCAAAACAGAGCAGACATGATGGATTGCAGTAGGGAGACAAGTGGTTTGTTTTTTTTATTTATTGAATTATTTTTTTTCAAAATATGCATACTTTAATATGTTTGACTTTTACTTAAACATATTAAAGTATAGCATTGTGGCTATTTTCTAGGCACTGCTACTGTTTGTGATCACTTTTCATGGTTTCACAGAATGTGCCAGTGGGACCGCTAAAATAAGCCATGTGACCTCTGCCTTGGCTTTATTTTCATGAAACCAAATCATTTAAAAATGTGAAATGACTATTTCTGTGTAGTTTGACAGCAAGTTGAGCTATACATTGGTTCAATAATATTGGCATCTTAATCTTACTTTAGGTATATTTTATATCTAAGGCCTAGGTGCTGACACTTGAGCTTTGTATTTATATTTAGTCAAACTTTGGATTTTATCATATTTAAATGTTTTAATTCAAACTCTTAAACGGTTCTATTAAAAACATTTCATGCTGCTAGAAAGTAAAGATCCCTTTGAGCTCATAATAATGTATTATAAATTGCTGCTGAGCATGTGCTTCCTGCTTCTCCATAGTAAATTACTGATCATTTATCAACAGTGAACGTTGGAGCAGGGATGCATCAGACAGAAACACTTTATGTTAATATCCTGCTTGAATATCTCAGCACAAGAGTGCTGCAGTGAGCTACTTCAAGCCGTATTCCAGTTTTTGTGCTCCTTCGGCTTCAACTCTCAGCTGGATTGTGAAACAGTGGCTCTGTGAGTGCAACTCCAATCACTGCTCGAGTGTTTACTTTAAACCTGACAATCTCGCTCCCTCAAGGGGAATAAGGGTGTTTCTTCAGGCTTGTTGGTTTGTTTTTGCATGTTGACAGACCTCTTCATAAATTGACAATCACGCTTTCATTGTGTTCCTTTGCATCTCCACGTAGCAGGTGTTAAAATCTGAAGCCAGCGAGGTCAGGTTATGAAGATGGCAAAGATTTCATAAGCCTCTTAAAGTTTGTGCCAAAGAGGGAGGGAAATCTTTTCATCAGATTGATGATTTTGATAATCTGCACTGTACTGAGTCCAAGAAATCAGTCTGTTAAAATGTGCAGATCATTTGTTGGCATTCTGCACTGAAATAAAACTCTCACAGAACTGATTCAGTATTCTGTGTTAAGCAGAAAATCCTTGTGGATGTGAGTATGTTGATCAATGACATCATAAAAGCTCTGATGAGTCTTTTATTGTCCGCCCTGCTCCTTCGACATCTGTTAAATCCTGAGCATTAATGCCCTTATGTGACATTAACAACCCTAAAATTTCACTCTTTTGGTGACCATCTGCTTTTATGAGGCCATTGTGCCTCCCAGATAGCCAAGTTTTCCATTTGTCCTTATTATCTACCATAAAAATCAAATATTTAGGAGGTATTAGAGAGGGAACATTGCTGTTTGAGGACTTTTGTTATCTATTCGACATTAACTGTGTGCATGATGCAGTTGCTCATGCACTTTTAGAGCCACTTAGCTTTGCAGGGATATCATTGGTGCAATATAACTCATCATTTACAGCTGCAATAAAGGACTTTCTTGATTGTAAGGGTTGATCTCATTTTGCCACATCACATGTTGGCAATTTTTTCCAAAAATATACATAATCCTTCGGAAATAGTTAACACAGATTTTGCTCTAGAGTGCCTACAGCTTTCTGAAGCTGTTTTAGATATGGTTATTTCATCCATTGACATTAATATCAACAAAATATTCTCTAAAATATCTGTTTACAGAAAGGTATCTTGGACAATCACTGATGCTAATAAGGAATTTGGTGAATAAATAAATTAATTCATTGACTTGACGCCTGCAGTGGTGACACACCGTTTTCTCTTGGGCAGGGACTTTGGGACTCTCTGTCATTTGAAGCGCTTGTTTCATAGTTTCCCCAAGCAATGTGTGCTGTAAAATGATCAATGAATAAATATAAGGACATTTCTTAAGCAGTCCTAAGAGACCAAGGGGGCACAAGAACCTGTAGGCAAATGCATTAGATGTGTAATCAAAGAAGTGTATTACCTAATAAGTCTTATGTTGATACATGAGCCAACAAGGATTGTCTAAATCAAGTCAATCATATTATAACCTACCACAGTTTTCAAGTATCTCTCAGTTATTTATTGTTTGCATTGAATGATTCAAACTTTTTGGAAATCGTTCACAGCGGTTTTTGATAAAAGCTCTTCAGACTGTCTGTGTTTTCAAAACTTTTATGTTCTGGTTTTACACCTTTCAGAGTAAAAAAAAAAAAAAAATAGTCACACTCTCTGTATAATTTCCTGCTGGGTGCACTAACATTCTGACATTTCTATTTTAAAATTCAACTCCCAACAAGAAATGTTGCACATATGATTAACCCACTAATCATTCATTGTGACATTAGACATGCAGTGTGTTTTAACACAAGAAAGTTGTTCGCAGCATTGGGTTTTAATGTAAGTTTGGACTGTAGGACAAAAGGAATCACTTGGTTAATTTTTAATACCGGGTTCATTCTAACATAGCAATGTTTTTATAAGTTTTAAAGTAACTCACCAGCTAATGAGTGCCTGTAAGATATTATTAAATGTCTAATTTAATTTCTTCTGCAATGTCATTTACTGTCCCAAAATCACTGCTTTAGTTCATTTACAACAATATTAGTGCCATTTTATTGATAGGACTGTCAGAGTATTGTCATTTATAACACCAAATTTACTACAGTAATTAATTTAAAGCATTTTCAATGTTATTTTACTTATTTTACTTTTATGACATAATTTTTCTGTGGTTTTAATACCACTTCTTTAATTCATCTACAGTAAAACTACTCTATTTTTCATTTACAGTACTACTTATTCATTTTCTCTTAAACTCAAAACTATGACCTATCACCTTTTTAATGCATACATTAACTCAAAACAAAAAATGTTGCATTTTCTCCTATGTGTGACCAAAAAGTTGTCTGAAATTATCTTATTTCAAGCAACCGCTGTGTTCTTCTGCCAAATAAAATTTAGAAACAAAAAAGGTCAGTGGTTTTCACTTTTTTTTCTTTTTTGAATATTTTAAAGGAATTTTAAAACAACTTTCTTTTAAGAAAAAATGTAGTTTTTAAAAGATAATTATATTTATTTAGAGAAAAAAATGCTACTCAAGCAAAGGATTATTAAAGAGGTCTTAAACTGTCACAAAATGTGGCCCAGAACCATTATTGGTTTTATCATAATAGACAATAAATTGAGTAATGTGTACAATTAGATTTTTTTTCTACAACAATGACACATATTTAACTACTATGAGAATTATAAATGAACAGAGACAAAAACATCCAACACAAGAAATAAAATATATTTATATATATATATATTTACATTTTTATTATCTAATCTGGTGTAATATCTGCTGCTTCATCTCTAACAGAGCCTGACTAGCGTTCTTCTTTTCTAAGTAGCTCTTTGCATCCTCTTTTGTAAGTTGGATCAAAGCGACTGCCAAATAAACACAAACATGTATTAAACTAAACTGTAGAGCAGACTAAACAACTGCTCTACCCCAACATCTGTAGCAGATTTTTCACCACATGCGAAGCAAACCAAACGCTTATTCTCTGGTAAAGAAACAAAACAAACAGAAAATAATACATCTGATTTAATATATAACATTTTTGAAAAAAAGAAAAACTGATCTATCACACACGTGCTATACCGCTTTTTTGTTTAAAATTTTCCATTTTCTCCAATTTTTGTTTGTGTTGCTGCTCTTCGACTGCACTGAGTTAAACTGTGACTCTCTGGTGGTTTATTTATTTTTAGGCCTTCCTGTACTTAATGTTCCTTTGTGCAAGCCACCCTCAAAATCCCAGTAAAAGTGTAAATACCAATTCCCAGTGACCACCAGCCCAATGCCAGACCACATTAATTACAGCTGCCACACTGCTCCAGCAGCGCTGTCTGATGAATTTCATGTTTCTCGCTGGCACAAGTCAATACAACTTTAAGGCTCAGGGCTTCTTAGTAATTGGAACAAACATGGCAGTAGCGATGTTTAGAGCTAAATCTTTGCCAGAGGCACAGTTCACTGCTGTCATATTATCCTCTTTGTCACACCTCTAAGTAAAGGAGCACAGCTTGAGATGCTCCGGCAAGCCTTGTAAGCCTAATCATAATAATCCTTTATGAATATTCCTCATTACAGTCTGTCTGTGGAAGTTTTGTCAATTAATTCATCTGTCAGTTATAAATAAAACATTTCTATAAAACCTCATTGACTTCCTGTCCAAACATATAGACTCTGAGCCCGATTTTCAGAAAACATTTATGCAGTTTTAAATAAGCTTTTTGTTTATGCACTTTGCTTTCTTATCACCATAATATTTCTTGCTCATTGTACCACACAGATGTTTCTCTGAAGTGTGGTCCTTCTATTGATTTTGAACATTAAAATGCATGTGTTCAATTGTCTTGCCTCAGGTATTTTCTGTTCTTTTAAGCTTAATTGAACAGACTCCATATCGGTGGTCTGCTCTGCTATTTTCCTATTTTTTCTGCCTTTTGCAGTGAGCCAGAAGGACTTTTGTTTCCTCAGTGACAACTCAAAGGCAGGTATTTCCATCTTGCCTACTAACTGCAGGCTGGCTTTGTTTCTCACTCAGCCAACCATGAACAGTGTGCGTCGTCTACCTTCTTCATCTCCCAAGCTGTTAAACTCCCCTCTCTAAAACCGTTTGATAAAATTGCACTCAGAAGAAATACATTTACGTATTTAGGCTGCCAGGTTCCGTTTTATCTTTTCATTCTTGAAATTGTGTTGGAAAAACGTGAAACGTTTAGATTAGTTCAGCCAATTGCAAATTAGAATTTGAATGACTACATGTTGACACCAGTATACTTCAATAGTTTACGGCAACCCATATGGATATAAATGCCAACAAAACCCCCAGTTTATTCTCTGTACCTTCACTGTACAGCTTTACCATATCCTTGCCTTTTTTGTTTTTCTCAAATACAGTTTTGTTTTTTTCTGCTTCAATAATTCTATGCTGCCATAAATATAACAGAAAATAATATAAAAACTGTATCTTTATAGTTATTTTTTTCCCATCTTATTTCTTTCTGTTCTGTTTTTGAGAAAAAAAAACTAATTTAATAAGGTAAATAACAATGTGTGATAAAAAAAACAAAAAACAAAAAAACCCAAAACATGAGGCGGTGTGTGTTGTAGAGATGGAGTGGCAGTTGCACATCCCGTGTTAGATTTATGAATCTGAGAGCTGTGCTGCTCGTCTGCCTTCTTCTCACTCTACCTATTTCCTGCCTGATTTTCTGCAAATGAAGTGCGAGAAAAACCTTTAAAAAAAACTTAAGCAGCTGTCTCACATTTGCCAAAAAACTTCTCGACGGTCCTCGTCGACTTTGTGAAAATGCTCTGTGTACCGAAGACAACAGTTAATCTTTTAGAAGGTGAAACTAACATGGTATTTAACAAAAAGAACATCCTGCCAACACTAAAACTTGGTGTGAATGTCTGGGGCTGTTTTGCTGCTTCAGAATCTGAGCAACTTGAGGTAATTGGTGGAACCATGAATTACACCATTAATAGTTTGATCACTGGGGCTCTGGGTGGCTCCGTTGGTAGAGCCTGTGCACATTGCGCAGGCGATATAGTCCTGGATGTGGTCGCCCTGGGTTCGATTATCAGTCTCGGGCCATTTGCTGCATGTCTTCTCCCTCACGCTTCACCATATTTCCTGTCAATTTGCTTTTCAGTGGAGCCCACTTGTGCCAAAAAGATCTTACATTGTTTTTTTTGTTTTTTTATTAATAAAGGCACCAGAAATGTATACCTGTAATAGCTCTGTGTAGCAAGCCATTTGTGCACTGTTATTTCTAAATACAGAAACCTTTTCTGTATTTCTTTGCAATCTAAGTTGTTTTACGTACTTTGAGATTGAATGATATTGATACCCAACATGTAGTACACAAGCAAATATCCAAACATACAAACAGTTGTAGATCTTGGTGACTTAGTTAATGCAAATTCTTCCCCAGTATTAATAAAAAAAATTAAAAAAAAAACTTGAGAAAAGAAACACAGTTTTAGAAACTATGTAGCGTACTTCTCAAGGAAGAGTTGAAAGCTCTGTTCATAAATAGTAAAATCCAATTAATTCTTCAATTAAAACTTACTGTTTAACAAATAAATAGGAAGTTGTTGAAAGGATATAGATAACATAATTTATCAAATAGAATACTAGCTGTTTAATTGTAAATTATTTGCTCTCAGGTTTAAGCCAAATAATCAAAATTGTTTTGCCTCTTTCTTCTTCCTTGTATTAATATATTATGTGATTTATTATGCACCAGATAAGTAGGGGCCAGACATTCTACTTTATATCAAAAAAGTTTAATATATATCAATAGAGCGAAAAAAGATTATAATTTGTGTATATACAGTTCCCTCCCCATTTATTGGAACACCAGAATAAGAAGTGGAATCACCTTTCAATAAATCCATCTTTTGTTTGCGTTGCATAATCTCGAATGCAAAAGATAACATTAAAATAAATGTGAATTAATATTTGGAAAGGAAATGAATACTGGAGGATCTGAAATTATGTATGATAAACTATCTGTTCATCTGCTGGTCTCTACTATAAAAACTAAAGATGGGTGGTCGTTGTGTCCTACAGCTGGACATGATGCTGAATATATGATCAAATTAACACAAAATGGTTCACTATACTCAAAATAAAGTTTGTTCCAATCCCTAAATTTAAGTCCTATAGAAAATCTTAGAAAGTAAAGGAGAGGAGCTAAAACTCTGGATTTTTAAGGGAGATTATACCAAGAGGTTTTATCAAAGGGCTCTCTGTCTGTGTGCTCCAACATTGTGAAATGTTAAAAGAGATGATTAAGTACCACCCCAATGTCAAAAGGGAATTGCACAAAGTATTGACATTAGGTGTGACCAGATCAGTGAATTTGTGGAAAAAAAAGAGTTTTAATAGCATTTTTCCCCCACTGAATAACATATTTAAATTGAAAGTTGTTCATTTCTACATTCATTCTTAGATTCTTTTACTGCAATATAAAGGGAATTTATTCTTTAGATTTTGCACATCTTTGCCAGGGGGCTCTAATAAAAATGGAAGCTGTTGAATTTTAAAGGTGCTAAAAGAAATCAGAGCTTCTAAATTCATAATTAAATAAAGTTTTTGAAAATATTAGACAATAAGAGTGGAAAAGTCCACAATTTAAACTTCAACCCTCATCTATAGACCTATATGTGATTAGAAATCAACAATGCACATCTTTATCTTAAATGTAATGTTTATTGGGCAAAAACCAAGAATCACTGTACTTGTGTGAATGTACAACAGAAAGACAGACACAGAAACTCTCATTGCTATTCAGGCTTGGAAAGCAGGAGCAGAACACTTGAGCTAGCACAGAATGAATATTCTTCCGCCATATTCATCCTGCTGCTTGAATTACCTTGTAAGTGTTCAGCAGCTATTACTAAACTCCATCTAGAAATCACAACAAACAGACTGAGCAGACTGTTATAATATGCAGTCATTTGCTTGAAATTAAGCAAAGCTGGAAACAAAAGAATACATCATGCAAACAACATGAACCACAGTCATAGCACGCAACAGGCCTGTTGCCTGTTGAGTGCTATGTTTTCCATTGTTTTCCATTACAGAGCTGATTTTTTTTTTATGCTGACGACTTTTTCAAGTTGAAGGAGTGTTTCTCTCCAGCATTTAGACTATTTACTTTCACGTTATGTGCTCAGAGCAATTTTAAAAATATATATTTTTATGAATTTTGTCATGTCTTGCTGTATCTCACGTCAAAGAGAGGATGTGGAGACCAAAATAACACAATGAGCAAACTAAAAAAATAATTTTCAGAAGGCCGTGGTTGAGTTTAGGTGTCAGAGTGGCATTACAGCTCACTTTGTTCAAAATGCGTTGGAGAGGATTCGGGCCCGTATGCACCGCAATTAGAGCAAATTACTTTGATGTACTTATCTGTCTGTACACTGACGTCAAAGAAGAAAGTATTAAGGGCTTCAGATTTCTTTTGTTCCAGACTTTAATATTTTGCACTTACACTGTGGTGGAGTAAGAATGGGATAAGACCCAAGGATAAAATGATTGAAATTTTCAATCTGGGCCTGAACAGTAGGAATGAGCTGCAAACCAAGCATCCCTTTGGGGAGAATTGTATGGATTATATTATCCTGTTGCTGGTCCACAGAGACCCTGGGCAATCACTCAGCTGCTTTATATCCTCTCGTAGGTGGTGCTCGATGCCGCTGTGTTCCTTTCCTGCTCACCTTGAAGAATGTATGATGACTGTGATCAGGAGTTTTCATCTCTAACACCTTTTAAGTTGCAGATTCTTATTCTCTGGTGCTATAGGCCACTGAGATGCTTTGTGTTGCATCGCCATCTCAGCAGCACATTACAATAGATTGTATGCTTTTCAAAATATAGATCCAAACGCCGCTCCAGAATACATAATGAGTTGCTTGTGTCTATTTCTGTGTGAATGCACAGATAATTTAATCTACATTAAACTTCATCTTAATTATAGCATGTTTTTTTTTTTTTTTTTTTTTGTATAAATGTGCACAGACATCTCAATGAATAACTTTGAGGAATTTGGATTTGATTTGATTTATTTACTTATGTGGAATTTTGTGCGGTGCCAGACGTGGCGATGACTGTGTTGATTCCGGTTCTTACAAAGACCTATCTCAATCTCCGTGGTTGTGTCCGGGGATTAAGCAAAGCTGAAGGCAGGTGCATCATACGTGGCTCCTCCGGCATACACGGTTCAGATGCAGCTTAGTCCTCCCGACGCTTCGACCTCTAGCTGCAGGCACCTGCTGCATCTTGCAAACAAGACCTTGACTCTCACACCTGTGTTTCAGGCAATCAGTAGGTTTGGATACACACTTGGAGCCAGGTTATTCAAAATAAATAAAACAAACTCTGAGGTTGTCTTGGCATGCACTTAAAAAACCTTACGCAATACACAAAAATATGCAGCTGATGAAGCCACAAGATCTTTTATTTAATACAGTTTAATTAAAAAAACAAACAAAAAAAGTGTTTTTTTTTTTTAATTAAACGGTTTTTCTTTGTTTTATGAGAATTGTTGTAAGTACATTCATGACGACATGTCAGGCACCACAAAGTGGATGATTGGAGATTTGAAATATCCAGCATATGCACATAGTTTGAAGGCTGCAACCACCCCCTCATAAATTTAAGGAGTGTTCATGCATTTCTACAGAAATGTAAAAGAAAATATGTTTAAAGTACTAAATGAAAGCTGAAAGTAATCCCAAATTGCCTGATTATGTAAGATGCAATTTAATGACTCAACTCTGCTAAGTATCAAACATAAAACTGCACGTCTTGTAAAAAAAAGATTCATATTTCACCGATCTGTGAGGAAAAAGCTTTGAGCTGTACAATGAGGCTTTTTAAATCTACGCTTTTGTTTGAAAAATCAACTCTGGTTTCATGGGGGAAGGGGAACAAATTGCTTTTATACTGACAAACACTAGAAGAACATCTTGATAGCAGCAGGTGATTGTTGTTCAAGCCACATAAAACACCTTTAACCCCTTCGTTAGACATAAATGTTTGCCTCATTGCTTATTTATGCATCTACAGTTACATAGGGTATATTTGAAACCATCAATTATATATAACACACACAGGCAGGCTGCAGTATTTTCTACATGCACCTCTGTGCCATTTGCTCTGTATAGTTATGAATTGCATCTTTTGCATTAGTATAGCCAGTGCATAAACTATTTGCAATGTGCAATAGTTTCGGGTCTTAGACAAAGAACACATAAAGATCCTCAAAGCATTTTTTTTCATTGATATGACTTTGTTGTTTTAAAATTTAAAACACAGTAGATTACATCAAATCATGAAATCTTCTACGTTAGAAGTCAGTCATGACCATAATGCAAATCTAACATAGAAATGTAGTCTTTAAATACATTGGCCTTTATATGTAAATTACCAAAGTATGGGAACCTAAAAGTTACTTCAAACCTTGAGTTCAATTTTCATTTTCTACAACGAAGCTGCAGAGACGAAGACGACAAAAGGCTGCAAAACAAGAAAAAAGAGCTGGTAATAAAAAAAGCGGCAGTGATAACAGACTCTTCATTTTATAGAAGGTGGAGCATGTTTTTCTAAAACTAATCACATTTGTGGAGTCTGATTTGCAGGAAATTAACTTCAAAATTACATCTCAAAGATCCAGACAAGCAATGGTTGAATTCTGCCACCCACCTTGTGTTTTGAATAAATTAAGCTTCCACACTTGCAGCATTTTATTTATTCATAGTTTTTCCTTTTCTGTCTGACTTTGTAGTTTTTTGATAGTCAGAGCTAATTTGTACTTGTTCCCGCAAACCATCTTATTTTTGTTGCAAATGATGTCAACATTCTCATTCAGATATTCAGGTTGAAAGGCAAACATCTTCTTTATCAGAACCTCCACAAACACGTGTGCTCAGCATCAGCAAAAAAAGAAGAAATATCTCAGCAATAAGTGACTTCACCTTGATCCTCTTGTATGATTTAAATGATACGGCAGAGATTGAGATGTGAGTGAAATGTGTTCAGTCACCTTCTGCCATGGTCACAGTTATTACGCCTGACAGACGAAAGGAAAGCTAAAGACTGGGGAGTCCTTGAGCTAAACAGAGGTCCATTACCAGCCTATAACAACAGTTCGCCCCAAAGTGGGCTTTGTTGCACACACGCCCACACACACGCTGTCATTTAGTTTTCCTTCCGCGAAGAATCACCACCTTGCTGGATGCATAGTTTTATTTTTAAACCTCACACTGAATGTTTAGCATTGAAAACCAAGCGAGTTGCATTTTTTGCACATCACTAATCTAGCTTTGTGAAACCAAAATACAGATTATTTTTTTTAAACCACCAGGCAAGCCTACAGAGCTGGTAGCAATTAGAAACCCATGTGTAATACCAAAAACATACTTTATTAGAATATGGAATCATTTTCCTGCTATGTTTCAATTTCTATGGTTGAATATTAAACAAGGTTTTCTTATTCCAGTGTTACACTCCTATATTTGTTTATTAAACAACCCAGTGAGTAACACCTGAGCATGATGTTACCTCCTCTATGTCTTACAGTAGATATTCTTGTTTGATTTGTAGGCAAGCAGGAATTATTTCCCAAATGTTCATGCCTGGCTTCGTCAGACTATAAAATATTCTCCCCCATGGTTTTGTGAGATTTCAGCCAGGCAAGAATGTTTTCTTTGGAACAAAATGTTTCTGTCTTCCAATCCATGTGGAAAATATGGGGAGTTGTTGATGCATGTACAAAAAAGAAAACAAAAAGAGAAAAAGAAAACAAGAAACACCAACCAGAAATTTGTACAGCTCCTTCACATTTGCTGAACACATTTCATGTCAGCTGTACATATATTGATGCTCTACCATTTCAAAATAAGACAAAAGCTACAATTTTGATATTTCTGCTTTTTCTTTGTCAAGTCTCAAACCTGGCAAAATTTTGATTTAGGAAGAAAAATCCTCACTTGGTTTTACTCTTCCCTGTAATCAGACTTCCCTTTCAACTCATTTAGACTAAGAGTTTTATTTCAGTCATTCATGAGCTTTGGAAAGGTCAGTTACCTCATCCTGCAAGCGAATAACTCCCTTTGATGTTATTTTAATCTTCTGAAAAGCACTAGAAGCAAAGAAAGAAATCTTTTTAAAATGGTACCTTTCATTCCAGTTTAGAGAAATGTTTCAAAAATTTATTTTCATGAAAAGACATTGGAAGTCATGCACAGTTTCTAAGTCAGAAACATGTGAATATAAGTATTTTTTTTATTACAAATGCTTGTTATCGTGTGCCTCTCAAGAGTAAAACCACTTGGAGTCAAATATTAGGGTTCAATTTCTTTTTGTGTCAGAAATCTGTGTGAATCATTTAGATAGATTTTTTTTTAATACATCAGGTGTTGACATGAAAAAAATGTATTTATGTGTTCACCTGTTTGTGCCCTTCACAGCTACACACGGCGCGTTGTTGGGAATGGAGTCAGAGCTCAGAGTACCAACCCCGAAGTCAAAGTAAAAGGAGAAGACCCTGTAATAAACCAGATCATCGACAAATTAAAACACATCAACCAGGTGAGATTCTTTCACCCTTTGTGGATTTTATAGAGAACTACATGATTTTGCTCTCATTTTCTCCAAATCTATATTTACATGGTTCATTTGTCAAACATATGGTAACTATGCCCATAGGAAATCTGTTAATTCCCTTTGCTTCTTTGTTAGTTTTTCATAAATTGAGATCCCTTTTGTTTATAAGAGTTAGACCTTTCACTTTTTACCTGTAATTCTCATCAAATGATTCTTTTTTACCCTCTCTTATGTTCCAGGTAAGTACCAGCACAGAGAAAAATAGTCTCAAATACAGAATCATTTCTGAGGCAATGAATGAAAAAAATCAATCATTACACATTTAGAAAGCCATTTGGTCTGCTTTGTGTGCCTTCGTATTTACAAAATTCTGTTTTTTTTTGCTCTTGTCAAAATCAATGTGGCTTTTTCTACCTGCCAGTCTGCCTTTATGTGCATGTGTGCTGCCATAGCACCTCTCAGTGCTGTTTATCTCTACGCATGATGAGATTAGAGCAGTTTATGGGAGCACTTTTCTTTCCTCTCATCTCAATAACAGCTGCTCTGACTGCATTTAGGCTGTCGAGCTGCAGCGGCAGCTTCAGATGTCTGTTGCTTCGGGTTCCCAAGTGGCGGGCTGAAGGCCAGGTCATCTCTCTTGACCTCATACTGGCACCCCCTCCTTCACTAATTCTCACCATCTGTGGGGTGTCAGAACACATAAATCTATATCATAACCATCAGAGAGCCTCTGTTCTGCCTGGCTGACATTCACTGTGTGCGCGGTGTCTTTTGCCTTTTTAGCTGTTTGCATCTGAAATGTGTTTCCTCGATTGTCCTTTGGTTCTGTAAATTTTTAGTTTCAGCAGGAAAGATTGTTTTGTAATCTTGAAAACTCAGGGATGGCTTATCTGATTTGGAAATGGTTTATGTGATTTACTTTAAATACTATGGAACAGATTATGATTATGAGCTCTACCCAGATTGTATAATCACCTACAATCTGCTGAGACCAAGTATTTCAGCCAGTGTCATTTTAAATCCCATGTAGTTCTTTCCTTTCCAAGTTGTTGGTTTGACATGGTTTATTATATTCAATGCTATTTTACATTTTCAGAACATTTTAAATATGCATCTCATTATATTTCGAATTTTTCCATTGCTCTTTGTGTAACAAAAATAATTTGAAGACGAATCCCTGATGGAGTTCTTTTAAAATCTACATGCCAGCAGCTTGACATGTAGATGAAAAGCTAACTACTCTCTCCACATATTGGTTGTCTTGATGAAGATGAATAATAGATTCAAACACAATCAATGTTTCATTGCAGTAGCCAACTTTCACTCCAGAAAATGTAGAAATGTTTAACCTCTGTTTTGAGTACATTTATTTATGGAGTTGCAAAATATTTCTATGAAATAGATGTAATTATTTTTATTTTTTTAAATAAGCGATAGGTTTTATGTTGACGAGACTTTCGAATTTTATTAAGTAACATTTGGCTTCTTGTTTCGCTGAGCCATAGATACGGTGTGGCACAGAAACTTTTTTCTTTTAGTTACTCTGCATTACAGACAAGACAAGAGAACATGACACTTAAGAAAGGCAGATGTATGTTGCTTTTCAAGTCTCGGAATGACTACAGTAAAATAGCTACCGTACTGTATCTATTTACCAGCCAGCAATAAAAAGACATTTTAAAAAACTGAAACTGTGACAACTAGAGATAGAAGCTCCAAATGTGCTTTCCAATTTGGTAGGTACACATCTTTAGCAAAACTATGGAGTGGTCTTTCTGAAAGAATTTGAGAAGATTATGTACAATATTTTGAATTGGTAATTTTCTTGCCTTTTGACAGTAAAGATAGCTAAATATACCTTGGCTTGGAATATTTTTTTTTTTTTCAAAATTAGGTAAGTGAAAAAATGTGGGACTAATTAAACTTTCTCCTTCAAAAATATCAATAAATGAAATACTGTTGCCACTCAATAAATCCACAAACAACAAGAACTTGTTTCTAGGAATATACTTGTTGTATAATTCTATTTGTTTATTTTTATTTTTTTACAATGGTTATGTTCCTAACAAGTTTTATGTAAGCACCAAAGCAGACCGACAGTACCGTTACTTCTAACACATTTTTTTTCCTGTTATTCTATAATACTTTGACCCAATTCATTTTCAGATACATTAGCACTTAAACCTCAGACTGATGTGAGTTGCCGTTTTGAGGCATCGTTAAGCCAGTAATGACTAAAAATAACGGAAAGGCACATCAGTGATGAAGCACTGCAATTTGACAGACTTAATGTCAGTTACCTTTTTTGATGAATACACTTGGATGCACACGGTTGAGCTATAATTGGGAATCAGTGAGCCAAATCCAGAGACACACAGCCAGTTGACCAGTCATAAAAATGGATTTGATGCGCCTAATTTAACTTTGTGTTTTGGCCAGAGAGGCTGCACAGGTCAGACTTTCTGAGCTCCATGCAGCAACACAGGTGAGCAATTTTCTCCAAAAGGCACGCAGTGTTTGAAACCATGAAGCTGTTTTGGGGATGTTGTTGCATATTAGTGTGGTTTTTATGACTCTATTCACACAGATGGGGATTCATGAGTGAAATATGTAGGGAAGGTTTTGACAAAAACCACTGGACCAGTCTGCTTAGCATGATGGTCAGAATGGGTAATGGAAGCCATGTTTTATAATGTGACTAAAACTTATTGAACTTTTGATAACATGTGTAATCTGTTCCTCTAACATTTAGAGCATGAGTAAAACTATGTAAAATACATCCTTACTGCGATACATTGTGTACATTGTGCGATACATGACTGCGATGCATAGTCATGTCAGAAAGGTGTCACATGAGGGTGATGGGGATCAAATTATCTGCATACAGATGTGAAAAAAGTTACGATAAGCCTTTAAACATTGAGCACTTTATTTAGGAATATCTAAAGACATGAATATGTCTTTAGATCAGACCACAAAGACCATAAAAATAAACCTTGTTTTGCAAAATGACTACAAAATGGCCTTCTATTCACACTACAATTTATGACCTACTAGCCAGCCTCAGCCCTCTTTGGTGGAAGAAGCCTCTGTGAGATGTTTCTTGTTGCTACCTAACAACCCCTGAATTCTGCCTGAGGAACATTTTTCTGACTCTTCATTTTCAGCAGAGATGATGATGAAGGGTTTCTTGCACATACAGCAAGTCACCTCACAGTATCTTGATGAGATCAAGATCCAGGCTTTGACTTTTTCCAGTGCCTTCTAGTTTTTAATTTTTAGCTAGTCCTGGTGGATTAGCTTGATTTATATATTTTTTTGCTTTTACAAATGGTCTCAAATTTTCCACAGTAGCAGGATATATGGTGGATTCTGAGATGGTGAGCTTGCCAGCTTTTTGCTTCACATTTTATTTGAGGTTCTTTGGATCTTCTCAAACTTGTCCTCTACTACACTGGTGTCCAAATGAGAAATTTGGACACCAGATAATGTATAGTCACACACCCATGTTCAAGTAAGCCCTTGCATATCAATAGTAGGAGAAGTAAAATACCATGCTGTAGGTCCTGCATGGTATTTTAAGCCCTTGCGAGACTCATAAGCTGCTGCAGCCTTCAGAAAGCTCTTTTGATCTTGCCCTGGTGTTCACTTTCTCTTCAACAGTCAGAAGTACACCAAACTAAATGTCTGAGGTTTAAACAGAGCAAACCTCCTTCAGAATCCAGGGTAGTGATTTGCCGTTGTGGGATGTGGGGCATTTGAGTGGGGAATTACATTGTTTGATGTCTTTTGTTTCTCTTCTTTATATAACATACATAAAACTTAGTTTTGTTAACATAAATATAAAATATTCACATGTCCAAATATGCAAGAAAAACATAGAGGTTGTGATAGGATTTTCTCACACTTTCCCATGACTGTTTGTCTGGACTTTAATGAGGCTAATGTTTGCATTTACAAAGCTTAAAAATAATTTTCATCGACAGGAGTACATTTCAAGCCAGGTCCTTTCAGCTTCCCAAGCTGCATTTTCTTTTGATCATTTTAAATATGGTTTAATTACAAAAA
Organism: Poeciliopsis retropinna; assembly: GCA_010277075.1. Lineage (NCBI taxonomy): Eukaryota > Metazoa > Chordata > Actinopteri > Cyprinodontiformes > Poeciliidae > Poeciliopsis > Poeciliopsis retropinna. The sequence continues at coordinate 19,459,999 of VMRM01000006.1, read as the reverse complement.
ATCTGGCAGATTTTCCAGAGACACATTTACAATTACATTCTATAGAGAACGGTTTACTCTGTACAATGGATTTGCCCAGGTGTGTAGACTAATATGATATCATACTATAATCTTAAGTAAGTAGAGCTCTTAAGTTGAAGCAGATAACATTTTACTATTTGAGCTTCTAAGTTGTATTAAACAGGATCATCATCAGTTGTTTTGTTTTACTTCTCAGATTTTGAAGTCAAATTTACTGAAATTTACTATAAGGGAATCTTGGCTATCTAGTTGCTGAATGGTTGATTATTAGTTTTTTAATAAGCTCAGCTGTCTGAGCAGGTTTCTTATCTGTCAAATTACTCTGCCTCCTACTTAAACAATGACATTTGTGTAATTATAACACCGCACTTGATTCATGCATAATTGTTTTAAAAAATCTTTTATAACAGTTGACAGCTCAAAATAGCCAGAAATAAAATCATTGTGTTTGTTTTTTGGCAGATCACTAAGGTTAATTATAATACATATTTGTTCCCTCAGACATGCCTTACTTTAACTAAAAATCTTTGCTTACTCCCATTATTGTTGTTCTTTTCCATCTCAGGGAAAAAACAACAACAACCATAACGTGCCTTGCAATCTTAATGCCACAAATTAAGGTCCCTTTTTCTATGTGGACCACCTTAACAAAGGTGTTGCGAGTCTATCAACCGCAGTTAGAAATACAAATATCCCCCTGGCATAATAATACATAGTCCTCATTAGTCCCTGGAAATACAAATAGCACAAATGTAAAATGTCAGAGAGTGAGAGTGTTTCTGTTAATTAAAAGAAGCTGTGTTTTGTGATTGTTGTAATCTTTTAGCCCTTACATCTATGGTGTATGAAGTAATTAAGATTCTACAAGAGATTTCCAAACATCACATTGCTGCTTTCATCGGGTTGTAAATGTGACTGACCACGACTAACAAGTTTCTACCCACTGGGGTTTTTGAGTTGTTTGCAGATTCTGAAAGTGCAGATTTGAAGCTTTATAATGATGTGAAACACATAGAAATAGAAAAATGAAGAAGCATTGGGACACTAAACAAGATCAGGGAGAAAAAAGCCCTCAATTAGCAGAAGCTAATAGATGTGACATGTTACACAAGAAAATATTTTTTTAGCCCAAAGAAAATATGATGTAAATAATTATTTAATTGTATTTTTACCAGCCACAAGATGCAGTTCATCAGCATGACACACACCACTGCTCATTCGCCTGGCCACAACTTTTAACGTCCTAAAAGAAATAAAAGTTCTGAGGCTCACTCCATGAGAATGAGAAAAGTATTCCTACAGACATGAGTATGTCCAATCATACAAGCAGTCTTAGTATTGCTTTTTTTTCACCAGTATTTCTCTGCTGGATGTCGTCGTCTCCGAAGTATCATATTTCTAACAGCACATTACCGGCCTGGGTTCAGGGTGCTATGATGACAATATTAGCTAGCCAGATATTTTCTTAACATTTGCATCTTATTGGCTGGATTTATTCTGAAAGCAAGTTTAGCATTTTAAAACCTCTGAGACAGCTATGTAGTTGTTTCTTCGTGACCTGAACTAATATAGCAGTATTTTCTGAGTTAATGGTGGTTTTTATCTATTTCTTTAATTTCTGTTCTTGTGACTTGCTCCTGGTTTTCTTCTGATATGTCACAATTTAATGCACAAAAGGTTTTATACTCATAACTAAATCGTTTACTGTGAATTTCTTAAAATATATATATATATATATATAAATTTTTTGAGAAAATTGCGTATCTATGAGCCACTAAACCACAACTGAAAATATTCGCAATTCTTCTAGTTTCAACATTTTGCTGCGAACTATCAAATTTACGGTTCTTATCTTGAAAGTAATCATACAACAAAAAGTTCTCAGTTGTGTGATTTTGTAGTTAAAGCCAACTCGTGTTGAAACAACATTTGCCCTCCTGCACAAGTGCTTTTTGCCAGGACTCCATTGCGTGTGCCAGAAGTGCCTCCAGCACAAGCAGACAAAGAACACAAAAAAATGACTGCAGGGAAAACAGTGACCCATGTCTTCTCTTGTATGTAGTCACGACGCAGACCTCGCAGATCAATGTTCCACAAGCCTTTCTTTGCCAAAGGGAATTTCAAGATTATGTTTGGATTTCATTTCAACAAATTCAAGTTGCAAGCAAAATAAACAAATGCAGAGACATCTACTTACTGAAGACTAATTGATCTGTACTGCTGGGTCAAATTGATTCTCAAAGGGAAGAGTTTTTGCCAAGCTATAGGTGTAAGCCTCATATTGATTAATAATGTACTGACTTGCAGAATAATTCATTACTGGGCATGTTTTCTTCATGTTGCTGATGCAAATAGGGAACACACAGACAGAAAGGATGTGCTCTGATAGGTTTTGACTATCTACAAAAAAATTTTTGAAATGAGAATAGCAGAAGAATTTTCAGTGTGGTCAAACTAAAACTGAATACCGTTTGTTTTTAATTGTGGATGCAGCTTTTCTCAGAATAAATTTGCCCACCAGCTTCTGAATACCTGCTACTTCTTAGGGGAACTACCGTGACTCACAAATTTACGGTAGTTCCCCGTGAACTACCCTCTTCATATTTTGAAATATTGCAACGACAAACTTTAATGTATTTCAAAAATGGAAGGAAAATGAGCCAAGGTTTTCAAAATCTTTCACAAACATAAATCTGAAAATTGTGTAAGCTTTTGTTCCCTCAGACATGTCTTACTTTAACTAAAAATGTCTCTGAGATGGTTTTTGCTTACCCCCATTATTGTTGTTCTTTTTCATCTGCTATTCTGGAAATAGCAGATGACACCTAAACAGACCTAAAGAGAAGCTTTATCGGGAGAATCTATTCATGGGTAAACCATTAGTTTGCACCACAAATCAGGCCTTTATGGAAGTGGGCAAGTTAAAAGCCATTATTAAAAGTAAGTTACATTCACAGCATTCCTGAAAGAAAACCTGCCACAGACCACAAAAAACCAGAGGCTGTGGAACTGGTTCATCTTACAGTGAGACAACAACTTGATATTTACAATCAAAACTGCAATAGATTTGTTTGGATCAAAGCACATGCATATTCTTGATTGAAGAGCGAAGATGTTTTCCAAAGAATACTTAGTTATTTCCATGTACTGATATGCAAGTCTGGTGAAGACTTGCTTGCAAAGTCTTGACTCAAGGGAGTTAAATGCCATCATTCAAGAGCTATTAATAATTTTCCATGCCATATATATGTCACATTGATTGGTCATTAACAAGACATTAATAAGTAAAAACATCATTAATAACAATCATTAATAGAAATTAGGATAATTTCTATTTCCTTTATTTAAAAGTAGAGGCTGTGGGCTGCTAGCAAATAATAGAGTGAGGAATCTAATATCTCGTTTTATAAACCTTTATGAACTTGTTGCAAAGTAAGCACTGTCTTCAGCTACTGTAGAAACAACCTTGAATAGAAATATGTTCACCTACATAAACTAAAATTATTCATGACACCACACCAAATCATTCAGCAGCAATATCATATTCAATTTCCCACTGTTGAATCTATTTAAGAAGTTCAATTTAACAGAGATACAAAACATTTTTGGCAAAACAGCAAATCCATGACCTTAGAGTAACGATGCTTTTAAATGATTAAACTAAGAGCATTTTAGAGAACACATTTGAACTAATCAAAATCATTTCTTGTCTCTCAAATGGGAACTTAGCTTATTTGTAATCCTACATTTATTTTGTGAATGGCTTACAGTTCTATGAGACAAAGATAATTAGAATATCTTTTTAATGTCATATTTAAATTTAAATCTTTTCAAATATAATCAACTAATTCTAACACTTGCTATAAAGCAGATTTATTTGAACATTTAATAAACTGGTGTCATACCCCTTGTGGTATTATTGGGCTCTGTGAATGGGCTCATTCCTTATTTCTTAAAGAGCAATACTGGCCATAAATAACAAATTAATGTAAGACTGAACTTTTAAGTTTACATCAGCTTGCTTTTGTTTGAGTTCCTTATTAGATAAATATAATTATATTTTAATTTGTTGTGAGAACTTACTGAGCGGCAGTGCCATTTATTATTCTGTTTTAATAATAGCAGATCATTAGAGGCTCTTGGAAGAAGCCCTACCATTTATTGCAGTATGACAATGAAACTGGAGAACAGAGTGCAAGTAATTACTTAAAAGGGCTTATTAAATATATTTGGTTTCACCTGTAAGTTCGTAAAAAGGTTGGAAATTGCTTGAGTTTTAATACTGATGGAGGAGGATAAAACTGTGCAAATAATGTAATGCTTATGAGTTGCAACCCTTTTGTATACACATCAGGCACAAGTCAAGAGGCAGCTTGTGTTCACAGTGCTTGAGTCTAGTTTGCATGATCATCTCACTGGGATTTCATTTGCAAATAGCTCTGACTGGCATCTCTCTCTAACCACTGAAGTGCAGAACAAGTGTGAACCTGCACATCTGACCTGGATTGTTTTTCAGCATCTTCCCCAAACTTTTCTTCAGTTTTTTTTTTTAGGAGGTATTGCTATATTGTAATACACAACATAGTGCCTTCTGAACTTGTAACCATCTAATTATGATGAATAATTAGAAGATTGAACATTGAAGATATATAGTAACACTTGAAGTCAGTGCAAAGTCCTTGTGAAGATAGAAATACATACTGTATGTATGCGTTAGTGCGTGTGTGCGTGTGCAGGCATGTGCGTCTGCGTACTTAGTGGGGGTTTATGACCTGCAAAAACATCAATTACATATACCAGTGCGCACACTGATTCCATTGTACACATGAGCGACTACATGCACATATTGTACATTATACTGTGTCAAGTTTCTATAATGTTGGTGCAACTTATTAATATCAAGAAAAATCCCTGAAATTACTTGCTCAAGTCTGCTTGAATGGCTTAAAAGAAATACAGAGAAATACAGGTGAAGGCACAAGGTGATATTTTGCTCATGACGAAACTGTTTTGCCATTATTTATGAGGATAAGAATGATGCTTCTATGCAAATGTTGATGTTTAAGGATTCGTTTCTGCCCATCAGTAATGCTCTTTATGATTTCTATTTATTCGCCTCTGACCTTGACGAGGTGCAGAACCTGCTCCCACCCAGTTTCGCCTGGACCAAATGGAAATGCATCATTACTATTCCTCAGCCGAGGCTGCAGGAGAAACACAAAACAGCAATGCGGCTATTGACAAATCAATCATGCAATCCGAGTGAACAAACTGTGGATTTCATCATCTTCCTGATCAGCAGCTCTTTCGTATGAATTATTTGTTGGCTCCTCTCCTTTTTGCCTGTCCTCGCCTCTTGATGTGGTAAAACCCATCAAGAATCTATAAGTAGGCCCGGTCCCTGTGTCTCTCAATCAAAATCAGGGGCAAGCAGCTCCTCACCCAGTCTACAGGCTGAATTATTTACCACTCATTGATGTGGTGGTTGACCAGCAGTTTTGCTTGTGAATTATTCATATCCCCTCTCCTCTTAGTCCAAAGGATTAACACTCAAAATGTATTCACAGTTTATGTGTTTTGCTCCTAAATTTGCATACTACAATGCAGCATTTGAATGCTATAAAAACCCAGTCAGAGAGCAAAGACAATCCTATTAATAAGCATGTTCCAGGTCTGACGATGTATCGGGTTATAAGCAGCTGAATGTGACGCGCAAATACAGTTTGTTTGGTTAATTCCCGTAGAGCAGAATGTCATGACTCTGAGAGGCATTCTTACGGGAAACAAATCCCTAAACATGTGGCACCAGGACAGCATTAAAGTCCCATGGGACACTGCATCCAAAACAGCAGTGTGCTGCATAATGATTGGTTTGTTTGTCTAACCCATGCTCATTGTGACATCCATTACACCATGAGATAAGGACAGTGAATAAAAACATTTGGGGACAAATCCAGCTAAGCTGCACACCTGTAGATAACTTTATCTGAAGTGTTTGCATGTGCTTACAGTCTGGGCTGCAGCAGCCACAGCATAATTCTCTGTCTTTAATTTGCTAAAATCTGAGGCATTCCAACTCCGTCCTTTCAGCAAAAATGGAAATGTTGTCATTCTGCCTGTGTGTGGAAATGCAATGCAAATAGAAATAATGAGGAAAAACTAAATCTCTTTGTCAACAGGTTGTACTGATATGTCTTGTTAATCATTGAGTTAGTGAATATTTGTTTAAAAAAGATATTTGAATAAGTTAAATGTAGAATATTTCTATGTTTCGCTAAATCTCGACTAAAAACCCACCTGTTTAGAATTGTATTTGAAACGTAATCTATTAAAAATTTAATGATGGAACTTGACTTAATGTCATGTTTTGATTGTTGATTCAATGTTGCATGACTTTGTGTTTTTGTGTTTGTTATGATGTAAAGCACTTTGAAATGCCTTGCTGCTGAAATGTGCTATACAAATAAAATTTGATTTTGATTTAAATGCTGTTCAAACAAAACCATACTGTTTTCTGAAATCAAGTCTTAAATATTTGATTTTCTTGGTTTGAAATGCCTTTTCTTACTATTCATTATCTCAAAACTTGTTAACTAAACACTGATGCAGAAACAAAAGTGGTTCAACAAAAGAACATCATTATCCTCAGAAGCACACAGTCTTCCGTTCTCGACTTAGGAGCTAACGCAGCTGTCTGTCAGGCCGCTCAGTCTTTAAGATTCAGCACAGCAGTCCGAACTTGTGGTTCTCCAAACGCAAACGTGACTCAAGTGAAAGAACCTTCTGACTGCCTTCTTTCTTAACCGATTATGTTACCACTCTGGGAATGCCCTCATCTCTCTTCTGCACCTGCAGTGCCTTGGCTCAGAGAAGTTTGGCTTCAGGCGTTACTGTGGCAGAATTCAGCCGCTGGAATTGATCCAACTCAGAACCACCATGACCCTCTGACATATGGTTTGCTTCAGGGGATTGTGGAAGGAGCAGACCTCCATTCTTAAAACTAAGAACTCTTTGTAGCCTTGTTCCCTTTTCTTAGCCTTTTGCCACAAGACTGAGCAAAATTAGCCTTAATTACCCCTCTGCTAACTTATTTGTCTTTTCTGCAGTTACTTCTTTGGAAAAGTGTAAAAGGGTTGTATTTTTATTTTTACATCTTGACCTCAGCACTCTTAGGTAAATAATACATGAGGTGATTTGCTACTTGCTACATGAAGCTAGATTAAATAATTTTTGGATAATTGACAGATTAGGAAATGGAAGAGAGGGTGCACTGTATTTATTTAGAAGAAAATAAGACATGGGTCACGGTGTTCTCAGTAAATATATATTTTAATAGGGGTTAATAATGTGGAATTTACACAAGATGTCAGTAACAGCCCAAGTACAAGTTGTACTTACCAAACTACACACAAATAAATCAATGCAATTAAGTGCACCACATAAATTATATGTAATTACACAAGAAATAAGTATGGGAGGTGGTTCCACAAAAAAGTAGCGTGATAAATAAAATATTTACCTCCAATTTTACATTTCAAACCTCTAGGAACACCAATACACCTGTAGTCTGGGAACAAAGTGTCAATAACATATGGGAGAATCAGAGCTTGATTACGAAGGGCTTTATATGTTAGAAGGATAATTTTAAATTCTCTTCTGTATTTATCTAGAGAAGGTAAATTTAGGGAACTATGATCTCTTTTTTAAATTTTCGACAGAACTCTTACAGTGTTTTGGACGAGCTGAAATCTTTTTAACTATATTTGTGGAATGATGGTAAGAATTTGCAATATTCTCACATTGAATTAAAAAGAAGTGTTCAGAAGACAGTGGCATTGCACACTTGTTGTCTCTAATTTGCTAAAGACAGAAATCCAGGTGCTACATTCTCATCCCATTCTAATTTCTGTTCTCACTGAACTCCTGCTTTCTTCCAGTTGATGCACTTGGTGTGGATAAATATACTGTCAATGCATGTTCTATGGAGAGGAAAATGGAAAATGACAGCCAGTGTCTTGGGAGCCAACACATATCTTGACACTTTTTTTGCTCTGACTGGCAAATATGATTATTGTAAGAGCTCTCCTCCTCCCTCAAGTCTAAGGACACTAGATCAGGTTCAAAGAGAATACTAAAGGACGTAAAAATGCTGTCAAAAGTTTTATCCAACCTCCTCCTGGATCTCTAAGAACGAGTCGTTGTGGCAGATGAATCTGTTCCTTTCTATAAAAGATAGAAGACAAATATGTGCTTTCAGATGTCACTGATCATCTGAAACCTTTTCTTATTTTCTGTGTTTGTGGAACCAGATGTGATAGATGTCAGTGGAACAACATGCATCTCCAGAATGAGTAGTGATGATCCCCTTGCATTTACAGAGGCACAGTCACTTTGTTACATTTCTGTAAATGCACTACAGAGTGTGATGTTGCAAATTGGAGCTGTCAGCTGAGTGAAAATGCAAAGAATTAGACGGCAGCACGATCACGTTTTCCGTTTTTTGCCACGATGAATTCAAAAGCAGGATTTTGATTTAGTTTTTTTTAATGACTGACCAGTGATGGATGCCAATATCTACGCCAATAAAACTGTTGAACTGTCGTGCTCTCAACTGTGAACAAAGAAGAACACAGGCCGTATCATTAAATAATACTTCAAAAAGAACACAACAAACCAAATGTTTACTTTTAGGCACAGATTTAATGTTTTCCTTTGTGTGTATGTGCACATGTTTTTGTATTTGTACGTAATACTCATTATTTTAGCTACCTGTGGGGGAAAGCTGCCTCTGACTTGGGTGTTGCATGATTTAATGCTCCAGTAGCATTTTCCAGATGGCATAAGGGAGAAGAAAATGTGTGTGTGTGTGTGTGTGTGGATGTGTGTGTGTATGCGTGTGTGGGGGTGTGTGTGTGGGCTGGATGACTGGTGTCCTTGATTATGCTCTGGGATTTCCCTCTGCAGCCGGTAATGAAGATATCACACAGCCACAGCAGGACTGTGCCAGTAAATTTTTGACAGGGACAGTTTCCAGGTCTAGTCCTGTACAGTACAGTGAAAAGTACTAATTCATGTACAGTGATGCAGACTGTGAGCATCCACATTTTATGGTGCGGTGATGATATTTGAGCCAAGCCTCAGTTCTCATACCAAAGCTTTTGAGACACGCCACAAACTGCAGTCCTTCATGTGATTTTCAGAGCTGGCGATGGAAGTAGCTGGTATTATTAGAAAGTATGTGATGTGAATAGAAAAAAAATCAGATTTATTCTGGACCAGAGTTTTTCAGGGTAAGTTGTTAAATGAATTTTAACTTCAGATTGGCTCAGTTAACCGATCAGTATTTATAAAGCTTTAATAAGTCTTTTCCCCTCCTAAGTATGTAAAGTTAATGGCTTCATCAGTCTGTTAAAGCAAGGTCAATTAGGTATTTGCCACTTTACCTCATTATTTCACATGCTTCAGCTTGATGACTGTGCAGGAATCTTAAAGAGAAGCAGAGAATATGAGCATTTACTGTTCTGTCAGTAACAGTCAGCATATCAGATGTTGTCTAAACTACATTTTGTTTTACAAGATGTTCCATACATTTGTAAGAATTGATCTAAGTGAGCCGCAAATTGTGTGGTTATGATAAAACACTTTTATTTTATGCTCCATGAACATTCAAGGTTGTATTCCTCAGGGTTTAGTAGCAAAACTGGGACAGTTTTGTAATTAACCACAGGGAAATAAAAAACATATATATTTTGCAGCCTCAGAAATGATCACTTCCTTGTGAAATCAGAAGCTAATTATTTAAGCAATGAGCTTCTGATTATTTAACATAAATAAGTAGAAGCTCATATTTTTTAACAAAATATAATTGTAACATTTTAATGTTATAAAATATGCACCTTTTTTTGCATATTTTATAACATTAAAACAACAAATGCTAGGTGATAGACTAATGCATGGCAAAGTGGAAGAAATGTGATAGATACTTTTGAAAATTATTTTCAAATAAAAGTCTGAAAAGCTTTTTCAGCAGAGTAAAAAGTTTTTTTCAAACCTACATGCAGGTTTATTTGGAGCCTGGTCAATTATTAGATATTAATGTTAATATTAATTTCTGTTTTCACAACAGTATCCTCTTCACAGGATAACTGCTTTAAGAACTTCTTTTTTGAGCAGATCGTCATAAAATATATAGAAAAACAACATAGTAAAGATTCCTGTGTTTGCATTGCCTTGTTAAATAGTCCACTCCCTCAGCTTGGAATAATTTTCAAAAAGAATCTAAATTGGCAGAGCATTATGCACTTGTTGAACTAAAAGCAATGCTGAAAGGCAGCAAAGAAGACTTTTATTGATTGCAATTTGTTTTTATTGGTTGATTTTATTATTTTATGATTTCATGAGGAGAAAATAAGTCAATGTGTAAAAAAGTGACAGGAAATAAAAATAAATAAAGTTGAAAATGATAAACAAATAATAATAATGATAAGTAAATAATTAATGTTACGCTGTATAATCAAATAAGTTAGAGAAATTCTTATTTTTTTGTATTTGGATGTAACATTTGGGCCATTTATTTATTTCTGTCAATGAGTTTTTTTTATCTAGTAAAATAAAGGTTATTATTCTTAAAGTCCAGACTTAAATCCAACTCAGAATATTCATAAAGACTTTAAAATTGCTGATCACAGAAGTTCTGACTTAGCTTGTCCTATGTTGCAAAGTGAATGGCCAAAATGTATGGATACACGTGTCTGGTGGTGAAGACCTACCTTAAAAGGTTTGCAGGAATAATTGCAGCAAAATATGTTCCTTGTGTTCCAACTTGAGCAAAGTGTGAATAGTGCAGATTGTAGCCCGGAAAAATGGAATACTTTATTTTAGTGATTGGTTGGTGTTACGGCCGCTGGCCTCTTGAGGCTGTGCAGGCTTCTTTTTGTTTTACGAGTTCAACTGTGAGGGCACACCTTCCTGATTGGCTGCATGAAGGCTGCAGAGGAGCAGCGACGTCATTGGACCAGTAAAGGATTGTCAAGCCAATCAGATGCTGATGAGGCCCAACTGCACTATATAAAAGGCTCCTGAAATCATTCCTTCAGTGGGGGCAGCTTGTAGGAAGAGGGTTTGTTCAGCTGTGCCCCACCTTTGGTGCGTGTAATGGCCTGAGGGCCGTTTTGAGACATTTTGTCCGTGCAAGCTTAGCAACAAGTAAAGTTTGCTCTGGCTTGACTTCACATAAGCTAGAAGCTTGTGTTTGGGAGGCTTGGTGCTCCCTTTGTCCTTTCTTTTAGGTCGTTTTGAGTTTACTTTAGACTGACTTGATTGAACATTTTGTAATTCAATTTGCACCAAAAAATTCTTGAATTTGTTAGTCTTTTTCTTTTATTTAAATTGGGTTAAGTTGAATTGTGTTTTGGTTTTGTGAATCCATCTTTTTTGTAATAAATCATTTTACATTCCACTTGTTTTCTCTGGACACATTTTTATGTTACCGCCCCTGAACCTGTAGACCTTGAGGATGCAACAGTTGGCGATAATTGTAGTCATTAAATGTTTTACTGTATTTCTTGTTAGATCTAGCAGCAATTATTGAAATATTGATGTATCCTCGATTTACAAATAATAAAAGATAATAGCTTCAAACTGCATTGTTGTGTTTTGGGATTCTCTGTGGAGTAAGACAGTAATAATCTGTTTTGGACAGACATACTGTCCAATCATCAGGTAAAGCATCCTGATTAAATAATTTAGCTAGCTTGTATAGCTTCATAGGTGCTGCTTGAGTTTGGTGGAGTGGTTGAATCTTAGAATTACTCTTTATCTTAGACATCATTATTTTGTATTCCCATCACTAAACTACAGAAATCTACAACTGGCATATTGAAATAAGATTTTATGATGCAATTGCCAAAGAAAACTAATATATATTTAGTGTTTGCACAAACCACTGGTAGTAAGGTCTTACTGATAACCTGAAAGACTGAAGCATTTAGTAATTGCAGTATTTTTCCACATTTTCAACCTACCTCTTTTGAATTGTTTTGCTGTGTAAGACAGTTTTTTTTCTGGAGTCTATAGTTTACAGAGAGGAGTTTCTTTACTTGTATGTCATCAAGCCTTTTCTTAGCATTATGCTTGACAGGTAAATTGTTGCCACTGCAACTTTCCCTCTCGTCAAAGTCAGAATCAGACTAAAAGCAATAAGTCTGGCTTCAAACCTCACCAGTGGAAGTAATGCTATTTTTCTGGTTGATAATGAATATGTGGTTGATACTGAATATGTGGTTATCATGTGAAAAAAAGTTCAAGAGCTGTTTATCTAATTTCTAATTTAATAAGCTTTATTGAAATAAACGGACAAAAGGATTAAGCTTTTCTTTAACAGTTAAAAGCAGACATGGCAAATTACATGGCAAAATTCACAAAGCATGTCGTTTTCTTTTCACAATTTCTGTGTGTTCTCAGAATATCTCAGAACATGAGGTGATATGAGGGCACAGCGGATGAAAAATTCTTCATTAATTAAATAAATCCATGCTTTTTTTCTTTTTTTTTTAGACTGCCATTACTGTCAGCTGCTCAGGGCAGTTCATAACTAAACTTGTTACCATCTGTTGCACATCCTCTAATGTTGACCTGTCCAAGTGTACCACTACATATACTGTACAAAAAGAGTCTTCATTATTATATCTAGTCATGTTAGCTCTATGTTGAGGCCTTAATTTGAAAAGAAACAGAAAATTCCCAATTGGCAGAGGATCATATAGAATGTGAAGTATAGTGCAAATTTTTCTGCACCTACGTGGTTATTTTTGTGAACAGAGTAATTGGTTTATTTGGGCATCATCTAGTCCCTACACACTGCAGTAAAAGCCAGAGGCTAGCTCAGGGGCTGGGGGCTGTCTGGAGTCAGAACAAATCAAAGCACCTGTCTCATAGCCAGGGTTACACATAAACCCTGTGTCATTCAACGCGATGAGGCTAATAACACAGTCAGGTAACACAGGCTCACTCCACTGTGTGTCAGTGTGAACAGTGTGGCTGCTCGACCCAAACACTAAAGAGGTACTTCCCCTGCCAAGGAGGAAAAAAACCGTGAGCTTTGACTGACAGGTTTGATCATAAGTTACAAATGTTTCAGCAGCTTTGGGACAAAAACGTGGCTGGAAAATATTATTACATTTTCCATATTCATTACTCTTTGGCACAAATAAAGTAATCAGCTAATGAGCAAAAACAAACAAACAAACAAAAAAAAACCCCCACTGGGGTTGTTCCTTATAACACACACCTGTACTTCAGGATTTACTGAAATACAGTTTAGGTCTAATCATTTATTGTAACTGTATGATTAGACCACCCCAGACTGAGACAATGAAGTAAAGAGTTAAGCTTAATTTACTGTCTTTTCCTGTTTTTAGTTTGATTGATGAGTTTCATCATTGATGAAATTCAGTCAACTTGATCTTTTTGAAAATATTCTACAGGCTCTGGGACATCTCCTGGGTAAGTACAGCTGGCATGGTTGTGCTCGAAGAAAAATCATCTCAAAGCATATTATCTGGACAGATAAAAATGAAAGTGATTCCAAATATAGCAGCTGGCTGGACTTGTGCTTATTCACTAATGGACACAGAGCTCCACTTTGAGCATGGCCCTCTGTCAGTGTGGATGAGCAAGCTGGACCTTTGTAAAGTTGAAAATGGACTGAACCGCTTCCAAACTTGCTGCCACTGTCTGTCAAATACTTCTGTACAAGTGCTGATTCAGAAACAGGTTTGCTGTCCAGTGGGTCACAGCTTTCTTCCCCTGATTTAAATAAATGATTTACTGTATGTGAAGACCAAGTCTTTGAGCTGAGTTTAAAAACTGCTAAGACTCAAGCATTTACGTCCCTACCTCATTTAAAATTAGACTTTTTATAAAATATGGCAAACATTTTTAAGGTATATGCAAAACCGAACTGCACATTGAATTGATTGATCTTCTGTAACTGGGCTGAACTCAACAAGATCAATGAGAGATACTGATGCCATCTGTCTCTCATCCTATCTCTGATTCATATTCATTTTTATTTAATTCTTATTAATTGCACTCCTCCCCACCTTACCCTCCCCATCCAGTCCTTCTTGTCTTTTTGTTGTTGGGTGTATTTTACTTTAGGTATATTTCATTGTTTGATTTTGCTTGATCCTGAACCAATTTTGTCCTGTCAGTTAATAATTGTGATGTTGTTACTAAAAAATACAAAATAAAGTATTCTAAAAACAAAAAAAACCTGCTACAGGAAAATTGATGATGAACACAGAGGGTTTACTGTGCAAAGATGTCTGAGGTTGTGTGGAATCTGTTTTTGGCAATGTTAGCAACAAAATATTGATTTCCTCATACATTTTGAAAAATTTAAGTTGTTATGTTTCAGTTACTTTCATTATAAAGAATGAAGAATGATAAGAAGAACTAACTTTTTTGCATGATATCTTTAGCGTCCTTATTTTAATTTTGAATTAATTAGAAAAAAGGACGTCAAGATGTAAACTGAGAACAGAAAACCTCCCTTTGGTCAGGCGGATATGATAAAATTGTTTAAGACTATCAGTGTTTCATATGAGACAGATCTGACGTCAAGGCAACCCTCCTGTGAGTCTCTTTCTCTTATATTTTTTCCTTTAAGAGGACGATGATACTTCAGAGTCGACTTTCACACATGCATCTGTGAATGTGTGAAATAACACAACTCCTTCTTTCACCTTTTTTATGCACATGTCCTGCGCAGTTAGTGAGCTTTTTGACCTCAGGGAAAAAATAAATCAATTACCTTAAAACTCAGGCTGCATATTGCTAAAAAAAAAAAAAGCAAATGCAAAACCTAGGAATTGCTGACAGCCAATATTTTCCAAGATGCATTGAACATTTTGATTTGTTTTTTATCATAAGTGGAAATGAAGCTATACAGTAGTGGCTGAGACAGCCTGAGAATTCAGTCCTGTCCATCATCTAACAGGTCACCGTTTAGCTGCAGCCACACAGCCTCTGTCCCTCCTCTGCCAACTCTGAGCCACAATACTAACTAATTGCTATAGTCCTTACCTTTTGGATCAACACAAGGCATTCTCTCTTGTTTCCAATGATACAACTAGAATTTAAATGAGTCAATTAGTGTGTGTATTTCCCCCTGTGTGTCAAGTTCACCAAGTGTTTGATTGAGATCCTGCAGCGCAGCAGTACAGCAAAAAAGTTGAGCCGCCCTGTGGGCCACTGGGACCAATAACGACGTGCATTACGCTGTGGATTCATTTATAGTTGTGTTGTTCAGCGTATTTACTGCAACACATTGTTGATTCTTCACACATGTATTGCTTTTGTAGTTTTATGTTTGGTTTGTTGCAAATCAAAAGCATTTATTCTGGTGTATACCAAAAATCTGCCAGATGCTTAAAAGCCAAAACACTTTGAGGTAAAATAATTAATTACTTTTCTATCTTCTGAGAAAGAGTGAGTTTCTGTCTTGTCTTTTTATTACTTTATGAATTGAGTAAAAAATTGAGTATTTTATTTTGTCATTACCATTAAAGTGCTTTGATCTGAATTTGAATACACATCCCCCTGCCTGCAATGTGAGCTCATAAAGACAGAGTGAAAATTGTTCACTGCATCAAATAGTTGTTTATTTTTAACCTGTTTTCTTATGCTGTCTTTTTTCCCCCCACTGTCAGTTGTTGCAAGGAAAGACCATCCCTAAACTGGGATCACTGGACCAGATTGAAACAGGAAGTGGAGATTCAGAAGGACATTACAGCGGTGACTGTGATGATGAGGATGGATGTGCAGGGTCGGGGGGCGGTGAGATTAACAGAAAAGTCTCCAAAAGTAAGTAACTATTGTGTGATAGCAGTAATAAATCTCTAGTTGATGTGTTTGTCTCAAGGCAAATATATGTAGTCTGAACAAATTAGCAGACACATTGCAAACTTATATTAGTAATATCAATGAGCTTACAAAGCATGGTGTATCAAAAATAATCGTCTCATATACATATCTATTATTGTTGAGTATTAAATGCTAGCTTCATTTAAATTGGCAAGATTTCACAAAGTTTTTTTTCTTTATCAGTGAAGAAAGTTAAAGATGCATATTCTTTTAAATAGGACTGGCTCCAGTCTCGTTTTATGACAGCCGTAATAATAGTCATTAAAGATAATAGTTGCTATGGGGACATTATTGCAATCAAGGCCTGTAACTCGAAAAATTATTGCTCCTCAGCGGTTCAGCAACCTTCAATGAATCACAGCGGCAGAGCTCTCCTCTCCATTTTCTTAGCTTTTGCACTTTTCTTTTGGCACTTATAGATTTTCCCTCTTCTTGCTCCTCTGCTCTCCATCAGACATGCTAACAACCTGATTAATTACCTCTCTCACTTTGCCTATGGCGACTCAAAGGAAGCCAGGGTCATCCAAACTCACCATTCTACCCATGAAAATGTTTCCTCTGCTGCTTGTCAGCCTCACTCTGGGCTTCAGCCGCTTAGGTTCAGGAAAGCTGCTTAACGATCACTCATCTGAAGCTGTCGGGAGGCGCTGACATTTATCACCCATTACAGCTGAGCCGCCCTTTGCTTGTCATAGGCCAGATCAGGCTGCCTCCTATATTTATAACCCGCTGTCTGCTGTGACCTCTGTTGAACATCGGTCCCCTGGTGCCTGACCCTCAAAACAACAGGGAGGGACTTCTTCTCAGTCGCTGCAGAATTTAGTGGCAACTACTGTACCGAAACATTTATTTATTTATTTATTTATTTATTTACAGTGTTTTGTCATTGTTGTGTGGGGAAAAAAATCAGCAATTACAAGTCAACAATATTTACAATTTCAATGTTTACATTTTCTCTACTTAAAGTCTAATAGTAAAACTATTAAAATAAAATTATTCTCAAGAAAATCAACAACTGATTAACTTTTGTGTTAAGCTCCAGCAAGAATTATGAAGAACATAAACCCTTTAGTGTTTCTGTTTTTGTTGTTGGACGATGTCAATTTTATTGCTCATTATTTGAATAGTTTTCTTCTACTTATTTGCAATTTCTTTTATGCTACATTGTATTTATTTTTAAATCCATGTTTCCATCATTTTTTTATGCTCATTTCAAAGTGTCACACTAGGAATGGTTGATGGAAACAGCAAAATACAAAATAACTTTCTCAAGTCTGAAGAAGCGCTTTCCAAGAAAGACTTAATGTGCAAAAAAGGAAATGGACACACATTTGCCAAATGAGTTCTGATGTAGCTTTTCCATCGGTGGGTCTGTACATTATTAGAAGTACAAATTTCCAAGTCCAAACTTTCAGAATGGAGGGGAGGACTCTCTCCATATTTCTGAGATGTGTGATCCTCTGCATCTTGCTTATTGCAGCCATGCGTAGCTTAACAAAAATATGCTGGTTGATCTGATCAATGTTTAATAGAGCCTAAAATGTTATGATATTCAAAATGTACTTTTAATCTTACAAATCAGCCTAATTTACAAAGTATGACTGTGAATCAGCAAAACGTAAGATTCAAATTCTTGCAGTCAACTGTATTGCCTGTTTTTGCACATTATTTCATACATTGAAATGTTTAATTTTGCTTGCTGTCAGTGACACGACTTTGAATTTTTATGAAGTTACCAAAGCTTTCTTAGGAAACAGAGTTGCTTAATTGCCTACCTTGAGGTTAAAACACCGCGGTGAAGATGCAGCTTTAATGACCGCTGTTAAGTTTTTTTTCAGTGAACGTGCAGCAACTTCAAAACAGAACACCTCAGAGACAAAAATACAGAATCCAAAATCCGAGGCAGACACAAGAAAAACTATGCATTTTGCATCAAAGCCATTGTATTGATAAAATTTTAGGCAACAAAAAGAACTGGATTGAAAACAGTTCTGTGAAAATAGATGATCACACAATTAACTATGACTAATTAAATAGCAAGGGCAGTCTGAGAGATGAGGTGGGTAAAAGAAATATTCAGTGGTGGTTTCCAAAAAGGTTTAAACAACATTTCTAGAGTGAAGTGTTTTATGGAAGACATATAAAACGCATCTTAAGCTTACAAGTCTGTCAAAGCAGATTACCTACAGTGATAGTGCTATTTTATGATCAGATTCAAAGCCTAAAGACCATGTATAATTTAATTGGATTTCTTTGTCTGCTATAATTCATAATCTCTCTCTCATTTGTGTCTTTGATATTTATCTGCAGAACATGCAGATGATAGATCAGTGTGATAAAGAATTTAAATGAGATGAGCTCAATACTGACAATACAAGCTTGATTTAAAGGATTATCCTTATTAAGCAGAATTATTGTTGCACAGAATTGTTACATATGCATGTGATCGATGCAACAAAATGAGCTGTGTGCACTTCTGAGATTTTCCTTGGATATTAAATATTTATTTGTTGAAGACAACCGGCTTCTATAGTATTGTTTTTCATTCTCTGCATTTCAGTCCAAATTGTGCTTTTTTTTTTCTTCTTCTTCAGTAAATGGTAACTGAAACAATTAATTATTCTTTGAGAAATTCAGAGAAACACTTGAAAGCACAGAGAGAAACCAGAAGATTGATTCACATCATCAGGCTCATTACGGTGGTGCACGAACTCCTCACAGCTCAGTGGGTGACATTGACTCGGAAAACACAAATCCAAAGGGAAAATCAATTCAGCATGAATCCAGGTTCACCGCATAAGAAGGCTTGGTCTTATGCATCAGTGAACTCTGGAAAAAGGGTTCAAAGTAGAAATGATGAGACAGTTAAAAGGCTATTTTACATTGTATTTAATGCTTATTAAATAATTAACATGGTAAATTAGTCAAACAAAAAATCACAATCATATGTTAATACATAGATGTCCAATTTTAGTTCTTAATTGCTACATAAGAACACAGTGTCACTTATGGCTCAAAGTAGCTGTATCCTTATTAATATTGAATGGCATTTTGGTGGGTGGAGGCAAATTTATGTTTTCACTCTAAATTTTGAAGTCTCATTTATGGTAATTCCATAAAAAGCTTTTGAGACAATTAAGCCAAAAGTGCAAATGTAAAACTAATGAATGTAATTAAAAGAGCTGGGACATCCAAACTTATTTTCCCCTGAAATGTGACAGCAAATAAATGGTTGGCCACACATGCTTTATGACTCTAATTGCATTTTGCCCCAAACTCAAACTAGCTTGAAAATAAAGCCAGTTAAGTTGCTGCTTTGTATAAATACTGTTAGCTATTATTATCTCTTCTCAATAAAAATAATGTCAGCCTTCAGTCCCTTTTTGACTTTAATTTGTAAATGATACATGTGTTCATTTTTTAAAAATGTTTAATGACTTAAAGATATCTGAGCCTTACAACAAAATAAAATTATTCTTATGGAAACTGAAAAGTACAACCATTAAAATCAAACTATTAGTAATTGCTAGTGTGTTGTTTTTCAGTAACCTTTGATGTGGTAAATACAAACAAAGCCTTTTGGAAATTTAGATAATCAAGAATGCTCAGAATCATGTTTTTTTTCTGAATTGATGATATCCATCTGTGACATTTACCGCTTGCCACAAAATTTCTGGTCTGCGGTAATGATCTGTGAATAATGTTTCACCCATTGTCTGCTGTTCGATAGCTACAGGAAGGGTTTGTTGCTGTGCGTAATGAGGTTGAGTGGCACCATAAACTCTGCTACTAATGCTGCTGTTTTTGGTCTTATTTACGTTTCTCTTTCACATCATGCTACCCAGAGGGAAAACTTATGCAATGCTATCGAGGAGTTGAAAAAGTAGCCTTATAAAATGAGTTAAAACAAAAGTGTAAAACTGTTATATCACTTAATGAATCAAATTGTTTAATTTCTT
Source organism: Poeciliopsis retropinna (assembly GCA_010277075.1). Taxonomy (NCBI): domain Eukaryota; kingdom Metazoa; phylum Chordata; class Actinopteri; order Cyprinodontiformes; family Poeciliidae; genus Poeciliopsis; species Poeciliopsis retropinna. The sequence continues at coordinate 19,440,092 of VMRM01000006.1, read as the reverse complement.
TCCAAACCATTTGTGCTAATGAATAAATGGATGAGTTGGCTCATTGCCAGTGCACATTTTAAAAGCCAGGACTTTTAATGACGTTATGTGGATTAGTATAAATGGCACACCTGTCCATAACATGTGCACCTTCACTGCTAAACTGACAGTTACTCCAAAAATACTCTACATAATTTTGGAGTAAGAGAAACGCTAATAGGTTCTGAGGTACAGGCATACCAAAGTTTAATATTAGCTTGAGTCAAACCAGCTCCAGCTGGAAGTAGAGGAATTAGGAATTACTTCTTTGTCTATAATATTTGTTCAACTTTTTGCAACATAACAGTTCCAAGCGTTTTTCTTACACCCCTTTGCTTTGCAACTGCTAGCTATAGCTACAGAAAGCTTTCTGTAGACCCTTTAATGGACTCCCCTAAACATACCCAATGCTCCTTGTTTTGGCTACTGGTTACTTTGTCTTGTTTGATTGCAAATGTTTTCCAGAAAGGTTTTTTGTTGTTTGTGGTCAAGTGCAAATTGTTATTGATCTTCAAGGCGCAAAATTTGCAGTGCGCTCCTCTTTCTCAGTCCATGTCGAATCTAAGCTCACTAAGTTTTTCAACATCCAAATACATTTTCTTTCATTTAAGGTGGACAATTTCATTGATAGACACAATTGGATGTTGAAAATATAAAAAAATATGATCTCAGGAAGTAGGATGATTTTTAATGAAAAAATTAGGGAACATTGAGCTTTAGTAATAATCTTCCCAAAGTCCTACCTACAATACTGTAAAAAGATGTCAAGAATATGCTTAAGCATTTCTTGGTTTTGAAAACCTGTTTGAAATAAATGAATAAATCAAATCAAATCCAGTGCCAGGACCATGCCAAAAAACACATTTAAAATTCTGCCTAAAAGTGCACAGAGACCTTTTCTTGGAACAGTACATTTGAAGAACTTTCCTTAAATCAAGTTAATATAATTTGCAAACCTGTTTTAACTCTTTGATCCTTTTTATGTAGAAGGTTGTGGGTGAAAAGTCTATGGTGAAGCAAGCACTCACTCTCCCATTTTTTTTAGCCACTTTGCAGAAAAAAAGGGGATAACAAAAGGTCTTTGCCACACAGTTTCCAATTACTTGTTGATTCAACATGTTCTAGAAAACACACAAAAAAATCAAGATCTTTCTCAATTTCCTCTTATCCAAGTGGATTCTTAGATTTCTTTTGCTTGTCAGCAGTGCCCATAGTGGTAAACATCTAAGAGGTTTTTCATGCTCCAACCCTGCCTGGCCAGCAGCCTGATGACTTTTATCAGGCCTGGCATCATTTAGCTGCAGACACTGTGACTGCTCGCACCATGAGTACTGCATGGCCAAAAGACGTCTGTCAGACATAGTGGCAGCAGGAGAGACAGAAATCGATTTCTTGCAGGTAAGCACAATGAGAGCGAGGGGATAGACTCCTTTATCACAACCCTTATGAACAAAAGCTGTTTTATTCAAATGCTCTCTAATCTATTATAGAAAATGAGAGATGAATGTAGTTATTTCTAATGAGACTCTGGCTCTAGTTTTAAATTATAATTGCCATAGCCATACTAAATAACCAAATCCATTTTTTTAAATTATAATTTTATGTTGTATTTTATCCACCTCTAAATAAGAGATCTAAGACATGAACAATAACATCATGGCCTCTTTGTTGGGAATATACAGTAATAGGGCTATCATTGAAAGCTGTTAAGAGTTTTCCTACCAGGCCCTACAGCACTCTGCTGTGACCATTAGACAGATCTTTATCTTCATTACTCTGTGAGATCAAATTAGCTTACCTGCTGTGACTCTTACCCTCCTCTGCACCAGAAATAATAGGATCAAAGTCATTTACTGTACTGCAGTGTCTCGTAAGCTTTTGGTCAATGAGTTTTACTGTGTGAAGTCCTCAGTGATTTTATTACTAGATACGTTAACCTACTGGACCATTTAATATTGGAGGATATCATGTCATATAGACTGTAGTGAATTATTTATTTTAAAGTTATGTTTTGTTGAGTGTTTACAGTTGACGCTCACACAGTATAATTTTCACACAGATTTTGTTCTGTGCTTAGAGATAATTACTCTGAAATGTCTGTGTCATAAATGGGTAACTTAGTTTATTGAGTGGCTAAACCATTTGAGACTCAGACCTGCATTCATAAACTTTGACAAAAGTATAAACAAGCTGCAAAGGGAGGAAAGTGACCATCTGTTAGTTCATCACCAGACAATCATGGTCAGGAACAGTGGGAACTATTTTCCATTATAACAGTAAATGGAGTTTGAAATCATCCACACTTACTGGTAGAGGAATCTAAGCAATGCTGCATTAAAGCTGAACAGCACAAATTAACTGAGTACCGGCAGACTCCAAGACTGTCAAACACAAGGGACGCCACAAGTGATCATGAATGATCTTGACAAGGGAACAGCTCCATCCTACTACTGCACAACACAGAAATTCCTGTCAGACATCACAGTCTTGAAGCTGAAGAGACATGTGTGTCAATACAGGAGTAAAATGCAGCAGGGGATTGAAAACAACACCAGAGGCCCAAAGCACCAGCTGCTGAAGACAGAGCTGTCATTGGAACAGATGAACCCGAACACCGGCTGGATTAGATCGACTTGGAAGAAGCAATCGAATAATACAGCACTGCAGAGTGGAAATACTTAACAACAAGCAAAAACTCTCCAGCAAAGTTGTAAATTACATGACAGTAAATGAATAGTAATAGTTACTACACATAAAAACAGTAAACAAACTTCAGAAAAGAATTTTGTTCCAACGCCACGCCATTAATTTTCAGCAATACCATGGCTACGCATTCTTTAGTAACTGATATTACACACATCCTGCAAGATAAATCATGTTGCCACAATGTTATTCAGCCATAGTACTCAGCTGCACCGTAAAACTTAAGACAATGACACAAATGTTCCATTTAACCATTTTACCATTTCAGTCAAATTTGAATATTTTATATGTGTTTTAGAGATAAGACTGCCAGCAACCATACCCTCTATTAAAGAGACGATTGACCTGGTTGACTGAAGAACTGAAAGGCCAGTGGGGAACAACTCATACTGGGAATGTGGTGGACACCTGACTGGAAGATGAAATTGATGTAGAAACTATAAAGTTCCAAACAAGAAAAATAAATGAAACATTGTGCTCGATACCCATGCAATTAGCTTAAGTCTGAGTATTTTCAGACACTATTATATGAGCAATTTATAAGTATTTAAGATAAATATAATAATTTTAAAGACAGATCTTTACATTTTATTGACAGTTCTATGTTCATGTTCATCTCACTTCACTAAAACTGACAAAAATTAAGGTGAACGTCAAGGACACAGTATGACACACAATGCATTCATGAGTGCATTAGTGAAATGGCTCCTGTCATCGTCTGACAGATGAGGTGGCTGCCGGAGATCACAAGAGAAAGACACCATCTGCCATTAGGGAGGCTTATTCAGCAAATGATGTGATCAGAGACGTATATTCTTAATTCAGCACTTTTGAAGAGTTGGTATCATTCATGCACAGCACTTTAATTTGCAAGTATAGGTAAAAGGGTGAATGACATTTTTCCATTTAGAGACCTTTTGGTCAGTAAATAGTGTGGTGGTGGAGATTATTCTCCACTTTGGAGAATAATTGTAAATGTGAATATTATTGTGAGCTAGGACCAGCTCTGAGTTGCATGTTCTTGTATAACCTGGCAGGTTTCAAAGACATCAAGATATATATATATATATGGTCTGTCGGTAGAAATATACCAAAATATATAATGCTGATTCATTATAGATATTGCAGCCCCTTCATTCTTCACAAAGTCTCATTACAGTGATTATGCTGGACTATGCAGGGTGTTTGTCTCTGGACACAGAGAGAAGTGGGCGGAGTGTTAGAAACTACTGTACTGTAAGTCTGAGAAAGCAATATCATTAGGGACTGAAGGAAATTGCACTGCCTGTTAAAGGAGAACGAAATAATTTTTTTTATGCAGAATGGAAGTTCATCTTTCCTACGGGAAGAATGAAAGTATCCACTGCTGTCTCATAAGTCAACAAACAGCAGCAGTTAATAAATTTTATATATACTATAAATGGCAACTGCAAAATTAAGCACATATCTTAAACAATCACACATACACCACAGTTTAAACTAAGAGCTCAAAAAATAAATGTGTTTATATAAATGATCTGATATCCAAGTCTGACAGATCCTCCAGGATTTTGTTGAACTGTCCAAAACATACATGGTGTGTCAAAGCAGGATTTACTATAAACATAAACATTTTACCAGAAGAGTGCATGTCTGTAGTAGCTTTGTACTCTTTCATATTGCATACTATTACATGGAAAGTAGGAGAGAAGTAAAGGAAACATAACAGAAGGGACTATTATTATTGGGAACGGTTTATGCATTCCTTCGTGTTACTGTTAAGAACTAAACCTTTCATTTAGAAAATTGAAAATGGTGGTTTGGATGTGTTTTTAAATTCTTTTGGAATTTAAGTGTAATTTTAAGAATAATATATTTGAGCTCATAAGGTAAATGATTAGTTATGGATAATTGAATTCATCGTTCAATTATTATTTGAAAGAGAAACAAATGTCCTTGTTTCTCTTTCATTATGAATGACTGAAAGATTTTTTCTGAAAAGTACTTCCTAGAATTTAGATAATTGGAAACAGGCTGAAAGGAAGCTAGATGCTGGTTTTGTAAAAACATAAAAATAAGTAATGACAATTTGAGGACCTGATCTTTTTAGCCTCCAGACTTGTTGCACAATAAAGGAAATTGCTTTCTTACGAGATATTCTTTTATGTCCCAGTTGTTGGCTGACATACTGCTGGCTGATCTGAGGCACTATTGACTATAATAGTGCCTCAGACAGATTCTCCAGGACAACGTCTTAAGAAGACTTTGTCTTCTTAAGTAGACAAAGTCTGAAACTCTGACATTGCTCTTTCTGCTGCTATGTCAAATATCTTTGCTCACTCAAATCTCAATGCTAAATAGCGATTAAATAACAGTGAAAAACAAAACAATAACATGTCAATAATAATATATATATACTATATATATATATATATATATATATATATATATATATATATATATATATATATATATATATATATATATATATATATATATATATATATATATATATATATATATATATTATATAATATATATATATATATATATATATATATATATATATATATATATGCTATAAAAACTTATGAAGTCATGTTCCATTCACATCAGGCTTGAGTTGCTCCCTAAACATAAACCTATGACTTAGTTTTTGTTGGGCTTTTTCCTTCACAAATGTTAAGACTAGTTTTGTGTTCACATGTTTTAATGTTGAAGTTGCTTCATTTCATCAGTAAACATAGACTTCAAATGTCCTTGAGCACTTGCTTATCTCTAACATATTAACCACATTTCCATCTCTTCATCCACAGACTCTTCTGTGTTTTAGATTAAATCTGTTTATATAATAAGTCTCAAGTGACTCATGATGAATGCTTCCCCCCTTCTATACTGGCTGATCTAACTCAATTAGATAATTGTGTAGTTTTGTATTTCTCAGTCTGGTTCCGGCTGCCTAAAATGATTCAATGTACAAATCAAAGAAGTCGTATTAAACAAGAAAAAGTAACAGACAGGATGTGATCAGCAAGTTAATATGTAGGATTTAAAATTAAGTGTAACTTTTACACACTTTATTTTTATATTTGCCTTGTACTACTTATAGTTGACTAGTAAAGATATATAACCCAACTTCACATTGTAGATCAAACTTAAGCTGTGAGACCAGACAACCCTCAACCTTCCAATTATTCAAAAACATTTTCTTCTTTATGTTCATTTTGAAGTAAACAGGGAAACAGATTGCTTTTTGCAAAAACTAGAAATATGAGTGGGCTACAAACCAGGCAGTTAAAAAGCATTCAGATTAATATCTGTTATTAACATATGCTCACAGCTCAGATTGGATATTTTTCTGATGAAATACATACCTTGCATGTGGTCTTTAAACGTCTTTGCCTGCTGTAACTCAAAAATGGCTGGATGAAAATGAAATGCAATTGCTTTTTGATTTGCCATGGTAAACATGATGACAATTTTATTATAAGATAATAAAAACCTTGCAATTTCCTTATCATTTCCCTTCCAGGTGTTTGTAGGTTTTGAAGCATAGCGTTTTAACCACAGTAAGATGTCATTATCTACAATGGCACATTCCCGTATTTCAAACATTTTCTCAGACTTTGCATGAGTTAATGGCTGGCTTAATGAGCTGCGGCTTGAATGTGGAAGGACATCTCATTGTGTTAATGAACCATGAAAAGGGCAAGCGCACATTATTGTGTGAATTGTTTTAATAATCAGCTCGCTGTCAGACACACAACCCATCTTCCAAAAGCCTGCTTCATCTATGAGCAAAGATGCTGAATGTTTCATTTAAACAACTTACTCTGCAATAGCTCAGCAATCTGCTCCAGCATGGCTGTTGTTTCTCTCGACACCCTTCACCACTCCTCCCAGCCCTTTTCATTAAAGGGTAGATCTCAGCTCGGCTTTGTGAATCCAGTGAATAGTCTCGTCTAAGACTTACTCAGTTGGAAGAGGAGCTGAGGTAGTGATGTAGTTAACTTCTATTGTACATCTGTTTTCTTTATGCTTCCTCTGTAATTAGCCAACAAAAGTTAAATAAATAATTAGAACCTCACACTATGCACAATATTACTCATGTTAATGTCAACATGTGTAATATTGCATTATTCTGTAGGATATTTCAATTATCATGCTTGCAAATTCAGAATGACATCATTTCTGTTGGATAGGCCTTCACTGCCATGGATGCCTATACTTTTAATAATGTCAGTGATTGAGATGCTAAAGCTCACAGAGTTAGTGATGAAGGAAAAGAAAGATGTCAGGAAAATATGGATTGATTGTAATTGACTTTGACATTGAAATTTCAGTAACTGTATCCCAATAGTTTGTTTACCTGTTACTGTTATCGACCCTATAAATTATTTAATGCATTACTTCTGATGCTGCAGAAGCTAATACCAACGATCGTAGCCTGGCTATTTTCTGAATGGTTTTCTGATGGATCCAGAATAATCCTTTAATGTCAGAAAATGTTGTTGAGCTCAGCCACCAGGCAAACTGCTTTCTGCCAATCTGACTGTTTTGTCTGTCTTTTGTGCATGAAAAACAGTAAAAAAACAAACAAAAAAAAAAAAAAACAGTAATTCTCACTACTGCATGTGGCACAGTAGTGAGAATGGCTTATAAAATGAAATATAAGACACCAGAAGTGCATATTAAATATTTAATTCTGCTGCTAACTCTGTATTTTATAAGTGGAGCTGCCATATTAGATTTTTAGTGCAAAACTATTAGCCTTGCAAGTTGAAATTCTAGTCTCAAGAGACTTCCAATTAATTCTTCCAAGTGAAAAGTTTGTTAAAATCCCCAGAATAAGCCTAAAAACAATTTGTTTATGACTTTGTTTTTCTTTTTGCACATTTAAAATTTATGGCATAGGAAAGTCGAGTTTATTTGTACTGCTCATTTGTGAAATCCGGCCCTCTTTAGAGGTAACTTGATTATAAATTGGTTTTACGTCATAGCACAACTCCTTGGTGAGTGACAATCCACTACACAATCAAAGCACATGATTTTTGTTATTACAAAGTCTGGAGCCGTCAGCTTTATTCAGTCTACTGTGTGACTATTGCCCTGGTAGTAACAAAAATTCAGATCTGCAGCACTGGTTCATGTTTTTAAGTGGTTACCAAGTGGTTTTACCTCTTTTCTCCTCTTGTTCAGCTATGATAACATGAATAATTACTGTTGTAACGAATCCTTATAGCTAATATGTTATTCAGGTTTCATTTGAAAAACAATGTAATGCTTTCAATTCCACTCAGAATTGTTTATTGCGTCTTATGCCAACATGAAAGTAGGCTTTCATGACTCACACCACTTGTCAGCATAGCGACATGATAGAAAGGTTTTGTTTCCTTCCTTTTCATGTCCTCTTAAAATTTCACTCAGCCTTCATCTCCAGACCTCCAAGGTCATCCTCAGATGTGCATCAGCGGCCCTGGCAGACCCACGCACTACTCTCCCATCATCCTCCCTCTCCGTTTGACTGCCCTGCCAGGCAGAACAAAAAACAACTCTGTCTGCAGCAAAAGCCCTCAGTTCACCCTCGCTTTCAATAGTGTGCACACCCACAACCACATCCATACACACACGAGCACGGCCACACCCGGTGCAGAAACATGTCAGGTGAACATGTGAAAATCTTAGTCGTCCAAGATGAACAGTGTTTGAATCTTCTCATGCTGATGTTCTTTGTTGTCCTTTAGTGATGATGGATGAGGAACGATGTAGAAAAGGTTGATGTCAAGATAAGGCCTGTTGAAAGGTTCATGTTAGAACCAGCAACAAATAAAGCAAACAGGCATGAGATTATGTTAGACTTTTATTGTCATTTATTGATTTGCATATTTTACTTCTTCAAAACTGTTGACACTTTCATGACTTATTTTCTTGGTTCACATAGATTTAAACATTGGAAGATTTCTTTTTGGTTGCTTTGTTGCTTTGGTGTCCAGTAGTTCACTGGAAAACAGAATAACGTCCAAATCAAGTTTAGACTGCCTTGCACACATTTTCCATTGACTTTTTCAGCTGATGTTTTGAGATGTTACTTCAATATTTCTACATAACATTATTTCTTCAAGGTTTTCTACTCTGTGAAGTGCACCAGTTCCTCTGCAGCAAATAACCTACACAACATGATGTAACCAGGATGGGACTTCACAGTTAGCATGGTGTTTTTGGGGATTAACCTTTCCTGCTTTTTCCTTCAGGAATGGTAATCATGGCTAAACACTGCAAATTAATTTTCATCAGACCAGAAACTATATTTCCAAAAATGTAGATTCCTGCCCCTGAGTAATATAGCAAACTATAATCTGGCTTTTTATGATGTCTTATAATAATGATTTTTTTCTTTCTGAGTGGTCTCTCAACCCATCTTGGTACAAGGCTAGTTTTATTGTGGATGAGTACCACAAGAAAACAAAATCACATGGTCTGTTGATTTTGTTCTGGGATGGATACCCACGTTTCAAACACACAAAAAATGTAATCTCTTGGTCACAGAATCTCTCTCCTTCTTGAAGAGTATGAGGACTGAAAATTCCAGCACTGCTATTGGTTCCATATAATTTTTGAGCAAATGATTTTGGTACCCTCAGGCATCTGGCAATTGTACCAAAGGATGAACTTGACCTACGGAGGTCCATCTTGGGTGATTGCTTTTGATTTTATAATGACAAGAGAGCAATGTGTTTGAGTTTCTGCCTTAAAATACATTTACTGTTGTGCTTTCACTTACCTTGAATGTTACATCTGGAGGTTTCCAAATGGTTTTGAATTCGAAGAAATTAATAAAAATATATTTTTCCTCTTATTTTTGGAGATTAACAAATAGGCCTGTCGCGATAAACAATAGATCAATTCATCGAATGATAAATTAAAACTATCGACTTCATTTCAATTATCGGCTTTATCGTTTCTTCCGGCCATTTTCTCTTTCTGTTGATGACTGAATGAAAAAAGGCTCAACTCTGGTGCTCTCCACTGACCCGCCCTTCCTCATTTCCTTAGTGCAAGTCCCAGCGCACACTACACGATCATTTTCAAACACTGAGAGACGACACATTAGCCCACAGAAATCCTAGGTATAACGGTTTGATCATACCCCCTTGTGGTGATACCTAATCATCTCTAGGAACCAAGCAGTATAATGACTGTTACATGGTGACCAACAATGGGCACAAAATAATGGCTACAAGTCCAGTTAACTAATTGTAAAATCAGGCATTTATAAATGCTTCACTACAATCTACTTGCAATGCATGTGGCTAGTGTCATTCCTGACTGAATGAAAATCATTATGACCTATTTATGTCACGTTAACAAAGAACAGCTGAAAAATTACGGGTTTACTGGGCGATATAGTGTAGAGACTCCATAATCTGCACTCTTTTGGTTGAATGCAGTATTTATTTCCACTTTGGCTTTATGTTTTTTAGTTTTTTTCAAAGTACATTTTTTGTTGATAAAGATTGAGAATCCATTTTATTTTAGTTTTTGGTTGTTTTGTTTATCAGTTCCAGTGTTAAGCGTTCTTTTGAAAATAAAGTGTATCTATCTTTGGCATGCATTATTACATCATTTCCATTAAATCAGTGTAAAAAGGTCTTCAAACAATATTATCGTTTATCACAATCATTTTTGAGACAATTAATCGCTCAGGAAAATTTGGTATTGTTACAGGCCTTGTCAGGCTACAATAGAATGTTCAGTTCCAATGGTATCAATGACATCAGCAGTTATGACATCACTGTGATACCACAAAGGAATCTCTCTCTTGAATGTAGCACACAGACAACGTTTTCTCAGACCTGTTCCACAGTTCTATCGCGACAGATCACTCTTCAGAGCACGTTCGAAATTAATCGAAACTAGCGGGATATCGATTCCAGATATTACACACCTTTCAGAGAAGCAAGAACTTACCAGAATACAGACATGAAGCAACAACAGATTACTTGTGAACATGTAGCTTTTCCAGCTGAGCTTTCATGGATCGAGATGATGGAGCACAACATCCAAGTCGACTACGATGCTGTCCTTTGTTTTGAAGACGACAGCGACTACTCTGAAGATGAATCAACAGAGATCCAGGGGGAACCAAGTCCTTCCGGCCTCTTGGAGAGTCCACGATTATTGGAAGTGGAGCAGGAAACAACACCCTCTGCTGGCTTCGAGGTTACCCCTTTAGTGGAAGACGAAGAGACAAGCCAACATGTCATCGATCTCACAAAGCAGGTACACGTTCTTAAAACAGAATTGCAGAATAAGATTTTTGAACTCCACGAGGAAAGAAACCGAAGGATTGCATGTCAGACTGAAGTCAAGTCACAACAAGAGGAGATTCAAAAACTGCAAAAACTGTTGGATAAAGAACGTCACCTGCAAGTGAAATGTGAACATGGAAGAAACGGTCCAGAGATTACCGGTGGCTCAAAGTATTCTAGCTCTTCCAAAGTAACAGCCGACAAGAGCATTCTTCAACAGCTGGATTACTTTAAGCGGGAGGCTGAAAAATACGCCTTCCACAACAAAGGTCTCATAGAAGTAATGATGGAAGAATACAGAGTGAGACTTAAGTATGAGGAGCAGCTCAAGAGTCACTCTGAGCAAGTGTCCAAATTCAGAGAGCAGGAGGAAACTCTGAAATCTCTGCAGGCTCTGGTTGCATACTTGAAGTCACAGTTCAAACTTGCTCTGGAAAACAACCCCCCTAGAGTCTCCACCCAACCAGAGGTCCCCCTGCAACCAGAAGGCTCCCTACAAACAGAGGAGTCCGAGGACAGAGGGAACTCCAATCAAGCAGGGAGGTCTGAAGAAAGACGGACCTACAATCGACCAGAGTGGTGCCATGAAAGACGGACCTCCAATCAAGTAGGGAGGTCCGAGGAAAGACGGACCTACAATCAACCGGAGTGGTGCCATGAAAGACGGACCTCCAGTCAAGCAGGGAGGTCCGAAGAAAGACGGACCTACGACCAACCGCAGTGGTGCCATGAAAGATGGACCTCCAATCAAACAAGGAGGTCCTAGGAAAGACAGACCTCAATGCGACCAACCTCCACCGGTTGCATGGAGGGCCTTCATGTTGGCATTGGCATGAAGGCCAAATTATGCCCGGCTCAGCCTTTACACCAACCCACACCCAGGTGGCACTAACCTAGGTCAATGTCTGAACCTAGGTTAGGTTTGCTAACACTGGGGATTATGGAAATTCGAGGCTTTAAACAAATTTGGGCAATAAAAACAGACCCGGGCCTCAACGCAAATAGAATTCCTGACTCCAAAATCAATGGAGAAACACAAGATCAGTTTCAGAGTTCAAAACATCAAAGGTAACATTATTAAAACTTTCCTATATGAAAGTTGCAGCAAGTAAAATTTCCCAAAAATTAATTGATGAATTGGTGTCTCTAAATTGCCTGAAGGTGTGAATGCAAAGATAAGTGTGTTTGATGATGGATGGATGAATATTTGTTAAAAGTGTCTGACAGTAGAATATAAAACAGAGAATCTGTGAAAAGTCATCTGGCTCTGCTACTGTCCAGAAACAACCAATCAGAACCAAAAGTCAAACGTTTGGTTCTGATTGGTTTCTAATGTGTTGAATGTGTCTCAGCACATTCAACACATTAGATTACTAATGTACTACAGCTATGCAATTGGCAGAAAAACAACCTAATATCATATAATTGTTATTTAATGAATGATTTAGAAAGCAAAATGCTATACAGGTTTGTCGAAACTATTTGGACCCATATTAGAACTTTGCATTGATTTCCCTTCGTTTTAGTAGCTGTAATTTTGCCTAACCCAATCCAATACTAGTCTATTCCTAACCCTAACATGAACTAAAACTTAATTCACATCTTACCTCTAAACGTTATCCTTGATCCAAAGCAATAAGCCATCACATTAGGACCAGGCTTTGGTCCTATTATGATGGACATAATATGACACTGGACATATAATGGTGCGTTCATACCAAACACATTTTGACCGTCAGGCACATCTGGTATACAGTCAAAGTCTATGTGGAGGCGCATCGAGGGCCGATGTGGCGCGTTTTTAGCGTCTAGCGAGTCCATGGCGTCCAACCCTAAACATAGACTTTGAATGTAAACCAGACTCGCCTGACGCTCAAAACGTATTTGGTGTGAATGCACCATTAGAATATTCAGTTTCTACGGTAACAATGACATCAACAGTGATGACGTCACTTTGATGCATAAAAGCAATCTCTCTTGTGTAGCACACACAGTTTTTTTCAGACCTGTTCCTGTTTCAGACTTAAGTTATAAGTCTGAAAAAAAATTATGAATCTTCTACAGGAACACAGAATCAACCCAGTACAGGTTTACATTCTCAGGTGAGAAACTAACCTGGTATAAAGTTAATTCTTAGGTAGTGAAATTACACCGAAGATAAATTAGTTTAATCAAAGCACATCATGAATATGTGTTTGTGTATTCCATATTAAGTACAGAGCATACTAGTTGTTTTTTTTTTTGTCTGTCCTGAGTCACGATCCCATCCACGGTTCTTTTGCCGCATGCCTTTCCTAATACCCTCTCTCCTTCCCTTCCCGTCGGATTACTGTCAAAATAAATCAATTAATTGCACGATAAATTAAAACTATCAACCTCTTTTCAATTATCTGCTTTATCATTTCTTCCGGCCTTTTTCTCTTTCTGTTGATGACTCTGAATGAAAAAAGGCTCAACTCCGGTGCTTCCACTGACCCTCCCTTCCTCATTTCTTCACTGTATTGCCCGGTGCACACTACACAATCTTAGAGCTGTCGGCCAATTGTCGGCCCATTTTCAAAACCTGAGGGACCACAAACTAGCCCACAGAAATCCTAGTTTTAACGGTTTGATCGGGTTTGATTGTGCCGTGTGGTGTCCAACAATGGGCACAAAATAATGGCTACAAGTCCAGTTAACTAATTGTAAAACCAGGATTGTAGTAAAGCGATTGCTTTACTACAATCTACCTGCAATGCATGTGGCTAGCGTTAACGTAAAGTCCTGACTGAATGAAAATCATTATAACCTATTTATGTCATGTTAATGAAGAACAGCTGAAAAGTTACCGGGTTTATCAACTGCCATGGTGATTTCGCTCCAACTCCTCCTCTTGTTATTTCTATTTTCTTTGCACAAAATCTTGAATAAACATTAATGTTGTTTCCACATATCATCTCCATAGCGACGTGTCAGTTGTTTGGGATTCCCCTCTGTAATTTTCCCTCAAAAAGCACGGAGCAGAATCCGCGCTTTCCAATTGGCTACTTGTCACATTCAACAGGCTGCGTTAACGCTCCCAGTCGGGGAAAACCCCTGATTTAGATCGGCGCAGCAACAACGATCTACCATGATGATCGGTCCAACATGTAGAGTGAACTACTGCATCAGGTAGTCGATGTATCCAGCTTCTCAATTAAAATCTAATGATTACTGAAGGGCAGACTTCATAATCTGCACTCTTTTGGTTGAATGCAGATTTATTTCCACTTTGGCTTTATGTTGTTTAGTTTTTTTCAAAGTACATTTTTTGTTGATAAAGATTGAGAATCCATTTTATTTTTGTTTTTGGATGTTTTGTTTATCAGTTCCAGCATTACGTGTTCTTTTGAAAATAAAGTGTTTCTATCTTTTGGCAGGAAATCGCATGTGTTATTACATATTTTCTATTAAATTAGTGTGAAAAGGTCTTGAAACAATATTATCGTTTATCGCAATAATTTTTGAGACAATTAATCGTTCATCAAAAGTTGTTATCGTGACAGGCCTATTAGCAAATAGGTATATATTTAGCTAATAGAATTTTTTTTAATCCTAACTGATCTAAAACATGAATGGTTTAGTTTGATTTAATCTTTGACATTAAGAGTTTTTGTACCTTTTGAAATGCAAGTAAATATTTTTCAAATCCTTATTTTTAGAAACATTTCATATAAAATGGAATGTGATTTCACTGTGTGATGTTTGCATTGACTTAAAATCATGGTAACGTTAAAATTTTGTTTTTATCTTTAATTTGAAGAGCATGTTCATTATTATTGATGTAGAGTGTAAACTATAGCATGAGCTACTATTTGGGTGCTTTTCAAACAAAGTTAAACATATTTTGTTCTTTGGTGTGATTTTCTAATGTCCTTAGCTTTGATGTTTCATTTTAATATCAAGTCCATTAAATGCATTTCGGTGAAAGCAGAAAAAAAGTAGCATTTCATTGTAAATGATTAATAATTTGACTCAGACACTGTGTAGGGAACACATCCAATTTCCTTCAAGATCAGCTATTGATGTATTAATAGTAAAATATTAAGGAGGCTTCTTTTCGACATGCTTTATTCTGTTCTTTTCCCCTGTGAATCATCACTAAAATATACTAAGTAGTAATATATGATGCAACAAATATTACATTGACAGTACATTTAATTAAATTTTTGCAGATATTTATCCTGCTTAAACATTTAGATGTCGCTTTGCTATTAAACTGAACAAATGAACCAGATGAAAATGACTCATCATTTATTCTTCAAATATCGCAGACATTATAAATTAAATAAATTAAGACAGTCTGAAATGCATTTTGCTCAGGTATTTAGGGCTGCTGTTGGGGCTGCCTTGTTTATTTTGCAGCTGGAGATTCCTTTCAGAGCGATTGTTGACTGGAGTAATGAAGGGATGCTGCTAGTGATCTGGAGAGAACGGTGCAGCATTTTAATGATGCTCCGTTGGCATTAAGTGCCCTTAGGTGTGCCAAGAAACACCACTAACAGAATGAGATCACCCTCTCTCATTCCTTTGATACAAGCTAAATAGATGCTATTGACAACTAATTATTGCCACACATTGACATAATGCAACACACATCAAACACTTTCCTCTAGTCTATCATCTGAACATTTTCTGTTCATGGCCTTATTTCTCTCATGATGCCAGACAGTAAAGAAAGCTTGCAGGCTCTTTGGTGTTGCGACCCAGACATTTCAAGGTTCAATAAAATGCGTCACTGAACGCTCCCTGCAGGATACCTGGCTGTTGTACAGCACTTTTATTCATTAACTTCCAACATTCCTGCTACTTCGAACAGGTCTCGCCAATTTCCTTTGACCTCGCTTTTTGCCGAGATGTTTTCAGCCGGCAGATTGCCACTGATGTCATACTGCTTTTCACCATGTTAGCTGCCTTTAATGGGTGAATTTAATAAAATGTTAAGCACACCTGAACTCCTGGGATAATTTACTCCAATATTTGTGCCAAAATAATTCTAACTTTGAAATTAAATACTATTTATTGCATTAACCAAAAAATAATAAAAGATTTTGGATAGATGACTACAGTCAGGCCTGAACGTTTGACTGGAAAACCCGTCTGGGAAAAGTGTAACAGTGTCAACAGGATCTTATCAGTCACATATCAGAGAGCGGATATGTGTCAGTGATCTGTGATCCCCATCTGGGAGTCAGGTTTTTTTCCCCGGTTTTGCCCACTCAAAACCCGCAATTACTCATTTTCCACGTCCGAGTGATTGAATGTCACAACACTGCGTGTGGCGCGTGGAGTCTCAACAGTCTCACTTCTTTCTAACCACAGTCACTTAACTGATGACATGTATAGAAAAAGTACATGTACAGAATGTCCACCCAAAATAACTTTTGGGCTGGAGTTTGTATGTGTGTTTGACTGTGAATTAATTTTGAATACTGCAGAAACAGAAAGAACATTAACGAAACACATGTCTACAGTCTTTTATTCTTACATGAAACATAGTTTCATTGATCTGTTCCTGAACCTCCAGCGCATTCTGCTTAGGTTTACTATACACAGTGAAACATGAGTAAATGTGCATGTACCCAGAAAAATAGACAGCCATACAACTAACTCTATAAAAATATAATATGTAGGAATGTTTTGTCTCTTTCTAAAATTCCATTAAATTCCCTTACATTTCTCCATAACATATTTTCTTCCTAGTAACTGGAAAGAACATGTATTGTTTTCTTACTCTTGTACACATTTTAGTCTTAAAACTACCTCACCGTGAAATATGAAATATTAATTATATTTTCCATAAAATACAGGACACACACACCATTATTCAACATACATAATAAGGACTTAACATTTGAATAGAAAGACTTTGCAAATGTAAGGAATACAAAATGAAATCTAAAGATTAATGTTCTAATTTATGTCAATTTATAGAAGGTATAATTACAATCAGATTGTAATTATACCGTCTATAAAAATGAAAATGAAATAAAGTGAAATAAAGTAACTCCCTTATTAGGTTATCTCTGACATTAATCTGTGGTCTATTTTAAAAAATAAATGCTGTTTCTTATTTTTTATTCGTTTCCATTTGACTGTCACTTTACTGCTGACACGCCTGTAATGTCCCACTGTGGGACAGTATTGGTACTTTTAGGGCCTCATCCATTTTAGAATTGAATATACCTAATTAATGATTTATGCAGAAACCTTTAAAGCCAGATAAGGAAAAAAAGGACATTAATTAAGCCAGTAGTTCGATATTAAGGCAAAACTGATAATATCCTCAGTTTTTAGTAATTCGAGACATGAATACAAAAAAAGTTGGTTTATAAAAGCATGTACTATTTACTGTCAGTGAAGTGTATTTATTGTTGTAATATGCACAGTAAAGATATATGCGGGTTCTTCACCATAAAGTTTAAATTGTTTACAGGGAAATCTAAGCAATGCTACAGGGGCATTAAAACTTTATAAAGGAATGAGGCAATGCTGATAAATCAAAAACACTTCCTCTCTCACAGTCTCAGTAATAGTAATCTCCTGCATCTAAGCCAATTATAACATTCATGAAGAGTAAACAGTGGGGAGTAAATTTACTGAAATGAAGGAAAGCCGCAGACATTCTTTCACAAATGTTTGAGATACGTATTGTGGACAGTTGTCCTTATGGTTTTTATTGTACAGGGAGTTTGGTCTTTAATGCATGGTTCAAATTATGTAAATTAAAAATCAAGATGAATTGGTGAAATAAAAATGGAGATCCTTTGATAAATGTGGGCCTACATCAAAAGTAAATTATGCTTTTAAAAACAATTTTAACACCACATGAATGTGGCTGCACTGATCTGCTGATCAAGATAGTTTTTTTGGATTTCAAAAGAAGCTTTGAAGATAACATAAAGTAATGAGTTTTTCCAAGTATAACCCTACTTTTAATGAGGATTACTGGCAAAACATGACATGCATGGGCTTTACTACTTGCTGTGAATACTTTTCTTCATGGCTTGAGTGTTCCTGCAGGATTGCCATGTTGGCATGCAGCATTTTTGTGGACTTTTGAATATGTTTTCAGGATTCTCATGGTTTGGAATGAGAGAGATACAGATGTCAGTCTGCCCCTGAACAAGATAATCTTTATTGCAGCTGAGTAAAACATGTTTTACTCAGCTGCATAGGCCGTTAGGAAAAGAGGCAACCAGGGATCTGTCTCTGTAAGTATATAGCCAGATATTTACAAGACATCCTTCGCAATTAATGATTTTTATTTATCTTCAAAAAATAAAAAAGAAGAAAATGTTGTGAAGAAAATGGGGAAATCCATTTAAGATGTTTTGCAACAGTGTTTGCACCCCGATCCCCTCTGGAGCAACTTATTCCTTTTGAAGCCGAATCTGAGAGTGGACATCTATTATCCCGGATGCCGTGGAGGTAGAGAGAGGATTATCTGACTCCTGCCGGGTTTAGCTGGCATCCCACAGTTTGCAGACATCAAGATCCGTCTCCCAAGTGTCGATCAGAGTGTGGGTGCATCTCCATTAGCACCTTTTGGCAGTTGTCTTCCATCAACCATTTATTGCTTAGTGTCGCACACCCTTAATTGGGCGTGGTAATTATCCAATTGCACAATATTAAGTGTCCTATTTGTGGAAATGTGGTTGCTGAAAATGAATAGTTATTGATCAGCAACACTGACATTCAACACACCCCTTTTCACATATTAGCCTGGCATTGATTGCTGGCAGCACTTCTTGTGTGCATTACTAAGAATCGACCTGATTCCTAATGTGCGGTCCAGGCTTGACCATTAGAACCATCCATTATCACGCCCAACATCCACTGGCCTGTCACTTACGCCTGGTGGGGAAATTGGCAAGCAGACATGATTGTGACTATGAGGTAGAAGCAGAATTAGGCTCTCCTGTTTCTGTCAGCAAGCTACTGCATAATTAATTGGCTGTAGCCTCGACTGTATAGAGGCTGAGCATATCTGTGAGCGTTGCTTCATGAGTGTGAATCAGCCTGGCATCAGCCGCACAATGTCCAGCTTAAATTATGGATAAAAGTTTTTGCCTTAGGTGTGTTTTTTTTTCCAACTTTTGCTTTTATTTTTAAATTAGGACATTTTTTAATAACCTCAGAAAAAGATCTCTCCTCCAACTGAATGTTACATTTTTTTTCAGCGGTCCTTTGTATTGGTTTAAATGTAACATTCTATTTTTACTCCTGTGCAAACTTAAAAACACAGGCATCACATACTGAATCTTGTATTAATATTAAACTGTACTCTGCTGGGTTATGTTAACCTGTATACATATGCTAGCGTGTCCTTGAACTACTGTCTGCTTACCGTTCATTCGGCTTTAGCTGTCCTCTTTCAGAATTCAAAATCCAGTCAGCTGTGTGCTGCCTTATTTCATTGCTTTTACTGGTTGTCACAAACAGCAATCTTTTTATGTTCTGCATTTATGGGTAACCAGGGCTTGTTTGGGCCCAAACTTTCGGAGAGATCTATCATTGTAACACAGGTAGGCAGTTTAATAACGCTGCTCTGGACCCCTGAGAGAAGCCAGGCATTTATTTAATGTAACGTGGGCAAAGGTAGGGGCCTGACAGATGGCCCAGGGTGGAAAAATGATAATTCATTGGACAGCAGCCTGGGAAGGTGTTTACTGCCTTTAACTTGCAGTTGGGATTAAAATGTAATCGGAAATGAAGGCTTTTTTTCTGTTTGAATTTTTAGGGACATGAAGGAAGCTACAGATTAAAATGGTTTCAATCAAACTGCCTATAGTACCTTTAGAATAAGGTTAAATTTATAGTTTCATTATATCGACTGTGTGCCTTTTACTGGAACCTTTGTTGGTCTTTTATATTTTGTCTCCTCCTGAATTTGCTCATTACCCCTCATTGGCAAGTATTTTCAAGAAGATCCAAAATGAGCAAGATTAGATTTGCGCAAACCCTTTCAGTCAGTTTCATAATTGGAGAGATGCTGCTTTCCTCACAGAGCCTCTGTTGAAATGAGACTCACCTGTTTAAATAAAGATAACAGAAAAGCAAATATGTTCTCAGAAAAAAATAACTCTTTTGGTTAAAGGAGAAAAAAAAACTTTACTTTGTTCTTTACCCAATCTGCTGTAAGTTAAATTGATATGAATTTTTACTATTTGACCAAGGAAGTAAAATATATTACAGAGCAGCAAGGAGAATTCATGTTTTTATTCCTCTACTTTTAGATGCAGTTTTTTTTTATTTAGCTCATTATTTTAATAGTTGCTTCATTTGAACCTTAATATAAATATTTAGTAAAAAATGCTACTCAAGTAGAGAGTAACTGTTTTCTTACTCCATCTCATTTTATTTTTTACAATATATGTAATAAGACAGACAGAGAAATAAAGTTGTGTGTCTCACTTTATCGTTAGCTGTAAGTTTGTGTCGATGTCTGCTGCATTTTTGGTTAAATGTCCTTTTCTTCATTCTGTGAAGAAACTAGAGGAGGGAACCAGAAATTGCCCTGAAGTAAGAATACATTTCCCCAGGATCATGATTCAATTTAAGGAAAAATGCAGGTCATGTAGCTGAATAAATGTAACTACTTAATATCCACCATGTCTAATTTATCAAACCTAAGACTTTTGTCGAATGTTATGTCTATACCAGTTGATATTTTATATTTTCATACAATACTTATGTTCAAATAATATTTTGAAAGTACACTTTGTTCTTTTTTAATGCCTTGTTCTCAGTATAAAGCAAAAAGGGTTAACATGAATCCTATCCTCTTATGCCAGTCCTCCAAAAATGCATCTTCTCATTTTAGTTTATTAATGTAGTGTATGTTCATTAATAAAACATAAGTTTAATAAAAAAGAAAACAGCAAAGATGTGCATTCGGAGCTTTACTTATAAATATTTTTAATTAAATTACAAAGGCTTTTTTATGGAAATCTTTTTCCCGACATAATTTTATTTTGTCAATATTTCCTTGTTGCTTGGACTTTAAAGTGTATACTTCTGGACCCCAAGCATGTGTCTCACACAGATGTCTTTTACTGTAGGAGAAGTTTGCCATGGTCAGGAGCCTGTTTGTAAATGATGAATATTGGATAAGACATGCAGCAGATGAGCCCAGTCCTTCCAGTCAGGCCTAACATTAATTAAATATCAATTGGCCCTGCTTCTGTACCTCATTTCATGCCACATTCACACCTTGTCTGTGCTTGCTGAGGGAGTGTTGAAATGCAACTTGTGGTCTCGCAGTTTCACACTTTTTTTTTTGTCTTGATTCAAACTACGTGGCTCCGTAAACTTTAACTTATAAGAAAAAAAAAAAAAAAACTTATATAAATTTAACTTATTGTGTTCTGAGCAAAGAAAGACAAAGATGAATTACTGGAATTATATTTATTTGTAACTTTATTAATTATACAGTAGCCAAACAAAAGTATAAAATTAAATACTTTTTTGATTTTGCATTTAGAAATGCTCCTTTTTTTTTTTTTTTTTTTTAAGAAGTTATACTTTAATGAAATAAAATTTATGTGAAGAAGCTGTTGGTCCCTCAGCAGCTTCTGATACTGTGCTCAAATTTGTTATATTTTCAGCACAACTGAAAGTTTTCCAAGGAACATTACTAATAGGCAGGAATGATGAATGTATTGCTCATCATGTAAACATGGATGCCTTTATTTAACCAAAAGAGTAAAATGGTACATTTAGTTTATCAAATTTAACCAAGCATGTATTTTCCAGACTACAAGCTGTACTTTTTAAAAAAAAAATTATCATCGTTTGGTTGGTCCTGCGACTTATAGTCAGGTGCAACTTTTTTTTTTTTTTTCTTTTCATGACACATTTTTTGACAGATTTTTAAATATTAATTCATACTGATGGACATGAGCCAAAGATTAAATATTATCATCTGCAACAGCATCTCAGGTCATGCTGGACAAGATCCTCCTCATGTTTGATAATTTCTAAATGAATGCAACTCCAGTGTGAATTAAATATATTTTTCCCTTATTGACTATAAGTCAATTCTCCAGATGGACTTATAGTCTGGAAAATACAAGACTTTGAGTCTTGTACTTTTCAAAGTTTCAGATTGAATAAATCAATAAAACAACCATATAAATTATGTGATTTTTTTCTCTGCACATATTCTGAATGGATATAATATCAGAGTGGTATATTGTTGCAGACATGATATAGGTTCTGCTTTTGAAATCAGGTGTTCAGCAGAAGTACTGCACTCTTCGCTGACATTTCATAGAAAGCTGTCTGCACTTTTGACCTTGGAGCTCCTTTGATGATGTCTCAGGGATTCCCCTAATCCTCTGAGTGTAGGGTGGAGGGCACATACTCCCTGCTGAGGGGATGAAGCCACTTAATGGATCACAAAGCTAATCAACCAAAGGAAGAGCTGAACTGAACATGAAACATTTGACTGGCCTCCTCTGGGACGTAGTCAAATGTAAACACACACATCATGCATGTTCTTTAGATCATGGATACAAAAACATATACTTATTTATCTTATAGAACTTTTGTTTTATTTTTACAATTAGAGACTGTGTTTATCTTTGCATACCTTCATTAACAGTTTGACTACATAAGCATTCCTCCTTTTTACAGTCTATATAGGACAGCTGAAGTTCAAGTTTCTTAATTCACAACTCTTAACTGAAAGCAAATTTCATTTCATGATTTCATTTTGTAATATATGCAGCCTAATTCGGACTTGTCGTGCACTACAGTCACACAGCAGATAATGCGTACTCTTACATACCTACAGTATTATTTTCTTACATGTTGAGCTGCTGAAGGACTTTTTCTGTTGTTCTTACAAAAATATTCATGAATATTTTTCAAATATTTTTTCTACTTGCTATTGCTTCAATGTCATTGTGTCTTAAAATAATTCATAAAATAATAAGAAAACTCCTGCAAATTTAAAATGTTTTATTTTAATTTGATGATGTGCTTCAGAAAGTTTTCATTACAGCAGCTCCATGTCTACACTGCTATAATTTTTCGGTTTGGCATTATCTGTCACATTTCTCTTAAAATAAATCATATTATACGTAAAATTCATCCACCCCTACTGTGTGTATTATTTGGTTAATGTGACTTCAAGTAGCTCCGACTCAAGCAGTGGGAAAGGTGATAACTAGATGCCACTAGGTCTGACCCAGTAAAAATGCTGGTGTGGCTTCTATTAAAAAGTAATGAGAATGTTCATTCAGACATGAAGCCATCATGTTTAGTTTCCATCAGTTTAATTGAAAGAAGTGCAGTGGATTAAATCAGGCTGCAGAGACCTTATTCAGCTGCAATTGGTTGCTTCAAGAAAGAACAAATCCAAAATCCAATGAGCAATTAAATAAGCTAACTTGCTCGTTTGATTTGTTGTTGCAATTTAAGATGAAGGATAGTTCTCTATGCATTCAAAATGTCACAAATGTCTGACATAGACCTGGGAAATGTTTTGTTATTCAGATATATTGCTGCTCTCATGTATTTGAAAGAAACAACCACGTTTGTGCAAGAAGCCTCTGTCAGTACGGTCACATAAAACTGCTATAAAAGGTGCTGATACTTGTTGTAAAAAGTTGCACCGTAAAGAACTATGGCAGTATTCACCCCATAAACGTTTGAAGACAATTTTTTAATTTAACCACTCTATTTTGGGTTTTTGGCACCAGTGTGAACTCTTCATTGATGTGAAATTCTCAGATGACGGCACCTCATTACGTTTTGCTCAGAAAAAAAGTAAGACCCTGAGCTCCAGATGTTCTTTGCTCTAGAGCGGTTTGGAAGTGATCTTCATCTTCAGTGAGCCGAGCATCTATCAGTGTCCTAATCACCCTGAAGCGATTCTGCAGCTGGTCTGATGAATTTCAGCCAAGGCATTTGGTGTTTGATCCTTGCGACTAATGCTCAGAGCTGTCTATGTTTATCTAAAGGTTAATGGAAGGTTAATAAGACAGGGAGCAGTGAAAATTCAAAACCTTATTATGCAAATGATGTTTTTTAAAAAGCGTAATATGGTTTATGATTTGGCTGTGCTAATTAGCAGATTGTCTCCATGTTGGTTTAAACAGAACCACCTCTGAGGTATAATTTGTAAGGAAACAATAATATTATTTTGAAGCTTACATTAGCTGATCACTGACAGTAAAATAGGGCTTGATTAAGGTGTCTCATTAATACTTGTTGAACTGACAGTGAGACGCCCGGCTTTGCAACATCTTCCCTTTTTAATCTCTTCTTTCTGTCTGTGCAGATCTTATTATGTAGACGATCTAAACTGAGGGCAATGTGTTCCAATTGGCTTGTGATGCGTTTAACGCCATGCTGAGCTCAGCATCTAGCCTGAATATAATGCTGCCGTGAACAGGCTGCAGTCACTGCGATGTTCAAATGGATCAGCAATGCCTTGAAATTCTGATACATATGAAAATAGAAAATAAAATGTACATATTACTATTGTGAAATATAGTTTAGTTTGCATTAAATGGGTGTTAATTTTCAAAACTACTTGAAAGTCAAAAATATATCTTTCTTATGTTTTGTTTTCTTTTACCCTTCAACCCAACATTCAAAGCATTTCACAAATTTCACTGCTTACATATTTAATCACACGCATGACCAGATAATTTTTAGATCAGAAATTCAATCATGCACCATTAAGAAGAAATAACATTGTAGGAGAAACAGTTTTGTGTTTGTGAAAATGACTAACTTGGTGCCCACAAAAGCATAACAAACATGTCCAGTTTTAAAGTTTTAATGCGGTTCTGGGCTGATTTGGTTTCGTATAACAGCATTGCAATTTTCTTCAGATTTCTACATTTTGATACTGTGTATTATTTTTAGTCAGTAATGTGAATGACATATCCTACACTGTATATTGATACAATTTATAACTTTAAAATCAAACTTCACTGCATTCTTGTTCAACAGCCTAAACATTTTATAATAATCAGTGAGGGTGAAATCCATGTGTTTGTTTTTGATTAACCAAAGAACATCTCTTTGTGAAGCAAGAGATGAACCAGAAGGTAAATGAAATTAATCTGAGATCATTAAAAATATACAGTATGAGTGACAGGAGCAGTGAGAAACAATAAGTTATGAACTGAGTTATAATGACTCAACATGAAAGGATTGTGTCAAAAGGAAACACAGAGCTATAAATCCCATTTAGTAGAAAACTAAAGTTCGAATTTCAACAAAATTAACTCAATGCTAGATGAAGGAGGTGTTATACATGAGTAGTTTTCTAGTAGGCTGCAAACTTAGGCTGACCTTCAGGTGTTCAGTCACACATTTTGACTTAGAAGTGGAGTGGTCACTCTTGCAGCGTAAATTTATCAGAAATACTGCAGCTGTTAAAAAGACAGCAAAAATAAGGGAAAACAATAGTTTTACAGTGCTTTAAGGTATGAGAAATTGGATGTTACAATCAGCTAACAGGGGAATATTGTGATCAATTTTGAGCAGAGTGGAAAACATTGTTTTTGCAATGTTTCTGGATAAATCCACCCTAGAAAGTGACTCTAAATCAATCTGGATGTTGCAATAGCTTACATACAAATAAAGTAACAGGATGACCAAACGTGTGCACACAAACACAACAAAATTGCACCTATTTTACCTCCATCTCGGCTGTTATGACTGATATGTTTGGCACAGCTGCTGCTTTAAATTCCCAAGAATTTGTAAGAACTGACTGAAAGAAATAGTCAATTACACAGTTTCCACAACTAAGTAGTTTTCCAAAGTTGTTGTGAAGTAAGATTTTCTTTGTACTCTCACAGAACTGTCTTGTTGTGAGGAGGGTGACTGAGGAAAAAGTTTGTGAAGCCTTTAATGCCCTCATTTATAGTTGGCGTTCTTTGTGAAGCAAGAGATGAAACAGCTGGATGACCCTGTGCTGTTTAAAAGCAGCCGAGGTTAGTTTGTTGTTGCAGGAGGCTGACTTCCATGAGGATTAATTCTGAGGATGTGAGCTGATGTTTTTCTACAAAAAGAAGACTAAAACCAAGAGGAGGAAGTTTGCAGAGACCTTTACCAGCATGTCAGTTTGATCAGCTCTGTACGATTTCTTTTCCTTTGCGGAAAAACGGAACTGTGTATGAAAAATTTAGTACATCCCCACTTTTTGTTAACACTGTCTGACTTTATCTGATACAATATTAAGTGGGTTGAGTATTGCTTATTATTCTCAAAGGATGTTGTTTGTTTTTCGCTTTTTGGATGTTTGGCTTTTCTCCGTGGACTTGGATAACGATAAAACATTATGTTGGCCAACAATATTATTTTTTATTTGTGTTTTGCTTAGCGTATCTTCAGTAATAAAAATAAACAAAACTAGTACATTTGTTTATAATTTCCCAGAGGCACAGACCAATGCAGCAACTTGCTTCTGCCCTTTGCAATCAATCTATTGTCCAAATAGTTTTTTCTTTTTGTATCTAACACTTGACTGACATAAGAAATTGCTGCGCAAATTTATTTTCACCATTGATTCTATGTAATGTAGCTTTGAGTTTAGTAGCAGCTTAAAAATGTTTCCTTTATTTTCTTTTTTTATATACAATAATTTGTTTACCCTAAAATTCTTTTTGCACTTGTTTTGTGATCGTAAGTCTCATGCCTCCTGTTTGCACAAACCTTTGCTTTCTGAAACACAAGATGTGAAGTAAAGGTGTGGACACAGATAGGATGCTGAGCTTTGGCTTTTCCAGGCTGATTTGTATTCTGCCTGTGTGTGCAACATGAGAGTGAGTGACTGGTGGTCAGAGCCTCTGTATTGACTGCTCTGAGGATGTAATAGAGGCTGGGGGTGATGGGATCCTGGACATGCACACCCTCTTCTGTGGTGGGTGGATCAGAGCCATGTGGGATAAAACCAGGGCACTTAATCATTTCTCTGGCTCCATGCAGAGAGGCACTAGGCCTTCTTTTTCAGAATAATGCTCCTGCCTTAAATTAGATCTCATTGATCCTGCTTTTCTCTATACGAGCACAAGCAGGATGGATGCCGGTTTTAATGGAGGTCAAAATAGAGATTTAGAAATACTTTAGCTTTAAGTATAAGAGGTAGAGGAAATAAGGTGAAGCAGAGATAGAGCCGCTATAAGGTGATTTGGCTTTTAAGAGTTTATAGGCAGTCTCTCTAAAGACTGCCTTTAAAACAGGGAACAAATGTGTCTTTATTGAACTTAATGTCAATTCAAAGATGCAGACACACTTACTTGTTTTACTTTGCCCATCTGGTAAATATACCACAAAAAAAAAAGCTCTGCTACGACAATATCAAATATCATCCATACACATGTAGCTTCCAATGTATGGTCTGTAAAGACATGTGTGTCTGTTGAAAAATCTCCTAAATTTCTTACCATTTTTCTGTAAGCTTAAAAATGCATTTCATCTCAAAAATGCATGTATTTTTATCTGGACATTGGGTCTTGAAGAAAATACATTTCGTCTAGGACTGGTGCTGCTTCATAGCTCATCTTATCTTATCTTCATACTCCTTTTCAAACAGAAAAGTAGTGGTAAACAAATTATTTTGTTCTTGATTATGTATGCACATGTTTTCTCTGTCTTGCCGATTGCTGTTTAAAATACCTGTTTGAAATAAATCAAATCAAATCAAGACAAGACAAAAGCATCAGCTTCAATAAATAGGTCTCTAAATATGTTTTAATCTTAAAAGCATAACTTACAAATAACTAATTCAATTCAATTGAGGAATGTATTGAATTAACCTGAAATGACTTCAGTTTGACAGAGAGGGTGTCAGTTAAACAATTTTATAGCTTTCTATGTGTTCAAATGCGTTGAGATTTTAAATTCTGTTACAAGAGCAGATCTGTATAGACTTCTTACGCATTTTGGTTCAGGAAACATTTTTATGCTTTCCACAATTTCTTCCAACAATCAAGCCACTGAAGACGATATCAAAATATCAATAAGAAGGCTTTTAAACCACATCACTGTCATGTTCTTAGAAATGTAATATGGTCGCCTGTGACAATTCTAATAATTCTTGAAACCTCAAACTTATATTTAATTTCTTATTTGTTAAAGTTACTCAGTCTCCAACCTGCAGAATACATTTTTTTATTGCTTTGCATTGTGTTATCCTAATTAGTGGTGTTACTAAACTCTCGTTTGAATTTATATTTTAAGTTCTGTAATACATTGTTTTTATGCACACTCGACAAGGAATAACATCTCAAATCACTTTAAACTAGACACATATTAATCTTCAGCTTGGTGACAATAACAAGGTGCACAGTTTCATTGTAAAAACAATTATGATAAGAAAAATATCTCAGGTGGAGTGAGAAAAATGCTGATTATGATAACAAATAAATATTAAACTAAAAACTGCTTTCACCTTGTTCAATTTGTTCATAACATAACACTCAAAGCAGATTGGGCATTAAGTAAAAGCAGTTTTAATTAATTAGGCAAATGTATGTTGATTGAAGAGAAAAAAAAAATAAAATCTGCCCTCCTTTTCTAAGATGTCATAAACATAATGATCACTGCAGCTTTTGACTGTTAAACCTAGTATAGAGAATTATTGACAAATTACACCTTTGTAACACAAACAATGATCCAATCAGGTGAGAAGCCTTGTGAGATGATACATTAACAATCACTGAACAACCAAATAAACAATCAAGTTATAGATAACTGAATAATTTACCAAAAATATAAGTTATTTGTCTATTATTTGTTATTGTATTAGCTGTTTGTTCTAGCTTCAAAAGGATTTTGTTGTTGTTGTAGGAGACTGA
This sequence comes from Poeciliopsis retropinna, assembly GCA_010277075.1. Classification (NCBI taxonomy): domain Eukaryota; kingdom Metazoa; phylum Chordata; class Actinopteri; order Cyprinodontiformes; family Poeciliidae; genus Poeciliopsis; species Poeciliopsis retropinna. The sequence continues at coordinate 19,411,237 of VMRM01000006.1, read as the reverse complement.
CCCTTTCATCATTGGAGAATTCACATGATAATGCAAAAAAGGTCTAATAAATTCCAATATTCTTTAAATAATTTAAAGAAATTTGCTGTCTTCTAAAGTGTGTGTGTTTGTGTGCTTGCAGTACATAGATTTTAATGCTTTACTGTGTGACTGCGCGTGCGGGTGTGTGTGTGTGTGTGTCTGTGTTATCCTATTTTGGTTTAATTCAGCTTAAAGACTCATTTGGCTCTGACTGAGGTGGCAGAAATGCAAAAGTGACACAGCCTGATTGTGTCATCATTCAGAAAAAGAATGAGGAAGGGAATCGAGAAAAATAGTGACTGCAGTGGATCAATCATTAGAAGCTGGTAATTTATTAAACACTGAAATTGTTCAGACAATATAGATGCATGAATTCACAATGAGTTACAAAATGATGCAGTTTTTGCTGATAAAGATTTAATTTATTCTGTTGTCTGTGGGTGTCTGAGTATAATTGAGAGGGCACCCGGCTCAGAGCTGAATAGAATTAATGTGTGAGAATGGGACCACTGAGCTTTCTCTTCAAAAGGTCTCAGGTGGTTTCTCTTTGCCTTGCTTTTCTCCTCAGCTCATTTTTTTCTTTTGTAAACAAAACCACTGAAGCAGAAACAACTGGGAAATATTCATGTCTGTATGTATGTGTGTATCTTGGCTGTCATGCTCTATATGGCTCTATAGATTCAGCTTTTCCCTGATCCCTGAAGTAGCTTAACGCCACACATTAAAAGCCTGTCGGGGTGTGTGTTTGTGTGTGTGGAGGATGGGGGTGGGGGTGTCTTTATTATGTATGTAGGAACACGTCTGCCTGTCTGGTTGACATTGTGGCAACCCTTGTTTATTGTTGGGGGGGGACAGAAATCTGACATCATCTAGTAGTGAAGCAAGATGTGAATATCTTTCTTAGAGATGTGATGTTTACATATATTCATATAAGACTGTTGAATATGATATACATGATATACAAGGAATAAATGCATTTACTGTGTATTTATTTCCCTCAAACTAATTTCTGAAATGTATCCCTTGTCTTTAGCAGCCTTTGCTGACATGCTAATGGAAATACTTGATCACAGAGGCAAAAAAAAGTAAGATAATGGGATAGATAGATAAATAAATGATAATAAAAATGTATGCAAAATGAAATGTATAAATTCAGGTATAAGACTGCAGAAATAAAGAGCATTGTACAAAAGTATAATGAATAGAAACACTTTACTATTTAATGGATAAATCAGAAGAAAAGTAAAAAAAAAAAAAAAAACAAGAATTGTTTCTTTATACTAAAAAGTGCTTTTAGAAGATAATTCACACAATTTTTATATAAAGAAGTAAAAAAAAGAGGCAATGTCAACTGGGCATTTTACAGAAATCTAAATCTCATAAACTTAGAGCAACTACATGAAACATGTCAAACGTGAGAGTTTTTAACATGAGCAGATGCCAGAGAAAAATACTTTGAACTAGGAGAAATGTGGCTCCTTCTAATCAGACTCCAGACATCTCCAATGGGCACCCAGTGCACATCACCCTTTGAACATGTCCACCATTAAAGACCATTATATAAAAACACACAAAAAATCTTACCTAACTGGTGTTTCCCATAGGAGATCAGTCTGTATCAAAGAGCTGGATGTAGCGTTTTATTTGCATCTTCCGTGTTTATAGTTGTGGTACTTCGATGACAGTTTTGAAAGCCTTATAAATTTTCTAGTTAAAAACACTTTGTTCCAGAGCATACAGAACAACTCAAATTGCATGTTTATATACTAAGCATGTGAGAATGACATTTTCATTTTTATTTAAGACATCCAACCATATAGAAGCATATTCTGTCATTCTGTCATTGTCTAGATCTGCTCATCTAAACAAGAGTTTCAATGCAGTGAGGATACATGTGATTTCTATTGTTGATTATTCTTTGTGTCTTTAGATGAAGGTATTGTATACCTATGGGAACAAGTTTAGGTTTGACAAGCAGTAATGTAATTTTGCCACATGCAAATTCTCACACTGAAGTCAGAGAATTCTTTCAAGATATTGCTAACAAAACTTCTATTCAAAACAAAAGTTGTCATCTATTAGAATTTATTTTGGATTCATTTTCTGGAATAATATTTACTCATAAATCGCCTTTGAGCCAGTGGTTTGAGCCATTGTTTACTCATCCGCTTAGCATCAAAGTACATGGTAACATTTTGGAAGAAAAGGATTAGAAAATTGAATCACTGCTTTTTGATTGCGCTTTTCTGTAATACTGTGGCTTAATCCTTTCAACTTTGCTTGTTCACATCATATTAAAAAGATTCAGTTGTCTGGTTTATTAGGGAAAACATTAGATCACATATAAATGCTTATTTTGTCCAAAACCTGTCTCCAAGTTATAATTGAAATAATTTAAATGAAGGTAATTTTCTCATCTGAGAACAAGCAGGAACCCCATTGATATTGTTCACACTCAATCTGCACATAGTTTCTCATGAATAACATTTTTGGAAGGTCTTTTAGAGTCAAAGAAAACATGTACACATCAGAGGGCACCTTTCAATATTATCGGGGCAAGCTTTATGCTGATGAGTAATATTGTAAGTATTCATAACACTTTTTATGTTTTGTCACATTACCGCCACAAGCAGTGGAGTTTTGTGGTTTAAATCAAAACAAAGCTATGCATAGCTGTGAAGAAGAAGGAAACGCTTAAGTGGTTTACAAGATTATTACAAAACAAATGCATTTGCTTGCAGCCCCCTTTATTCTGATAACTCCAAATAAATCCCAATTGCTTTCACACACTAAAGACCTAAAAATAATATTCATTAGTGTGTGATTTAATCCCTTCACCTGCTTTGTGAAGGCCTCAGAGGTTTGTTGAAGAATATTAGATAATAGCATCAAAAAGACCAGGGACCTGACAGACATGTGAGGTTTTGAACAACTCAAAGATCACAAATCAGTTCATCATCAGAGTATTACAACTACAAACCTAAGACCTTCCACCTAAGCTGACAGGTGGGACAAAGAGGAAAATGACCAAGGTCCTTCCAGTAAATCTGTATAAGTTGCAGTGTCAAAATGTCAGTAAATCTGTAGAAGTTGCAGTGTCAAAATGTCAGGTGAGAGAATCTCCTGACCAGACAATCATTACCACCACAATGAACAATTCTGGCCAATATGGGAAAACCACGTGGACATAGCAACATGTCAAAAAATGTCAAATGAGACACAATGTAACTTTTTGTTTCAGATGTACAACTCTAAAGCTAACAGCATACTTCACCCTAAGCACACACCACCTCTGGAGTAAGACATACTGATGGCGGCATCATGCTTTGAGGATTTTTTTTTATACATTAGGAACAACAGAAATTATATCAAAGTTTATTTGAAAGCTCAATACACAACAATCCTGAAAGAAAACCTCTTGAAGGCTTTAAGAGAATTGACACTTGAGAATAGATTTTCACTGTCCTGGAGGACAATGTTCAGCCATTTATGCAATGTGAAAGCTTTAGATCGAAGCCTTATTTGATCTGAATACAAGCACTCAGCACACATTTCATATCTGTATTTGTAAAAATGCTGAACACTATATGAATTTGGTGATTTATATTGGTCTATTCCTTAATTAACTAAAATGTATTATTTTGTTAAATGACTAATATTGAAAAAGGTCAAGGAAGGGAATACACTTGACCTAAAAAAGAAAAAAGTCACTAAAACAAAGGCTTGATTTTGGCTTGTGCTCAATAAACATAACTATTGAGGATATTGTACTTGTGATGAAAGCAGTTTTTATTACCCTTACATTTTAAAGATTTTACTGCTTTTTGTTTTTATTATGCAAATGTGTCGTCTTGAAAAAGTTTTGCAGTCATCCATTTTCAGTAATGACCAACGGTGTTTACAAAGAGTACAGTTAGCATAGGGGGAAAAAACATGCAAAAGTTAGAGCTGTCAATTACATTTATTGTCCAAACGTAACAGCAGTTTATTTTTTTCTAAGACTAAAACTGGGACTCATATAAAAAAGAATAGTTTATTAGGTTTGCTTTTATGATAGTTTTTTACAGCCATTTTACAAGACCTGACTTTTCAAATTCACTCCATTTTCATGTGTTTGTAACATTTTTCTTAGATCCATATTTGAACTATAGAAGAGTTTTGATAAGTCTACCTACTGTTTTCCAATAGACAGACACACGTCTACTTTCTGAAACAGTGCGAAGACACCTGTATTTCAGAAAATTAAAGCTTTTTACAGACCTACCAGTGTGTCAACCTTACAGTCATTTGTTTTTTGTCTTGCATTTCTACAGAATAAGGGTAAAAATGTTAATAATATCCCAAGTACAGCCATGGTAAGCAATAAAAAAAATCTACGAAATAAAAACTGTAGTTTTGGTCAAATAAGCTTTCCATTTGTCTTTGGGTTTTTCTTCACTAAATGGAGGTGGTAATTGGAAAGCTCTAATAATGAATCCCAAAAAAAATCCCCGTTGTAAAGTGTCTGCTGCTTGTAGCTGCTGTCACAGCCACATAAATCACTACTCATCAAATGTCTGCATCTGCAGTAAAATCCACATTGCAAAGTTGTTGTAATTATAGTCAGACAGAGAATTCAGACTGGGGTTGTGGCAATATTACAATCTTAAATGCCTTTAAATAAGATCATTTATGTTGAATTTACAACAAAACTCTATGACTTTTCATGCTCCAAATGTGAGACTTCCTTTATCATGTCATTTATTGTGCAGCTTGATTAGTCTACCATTTAATTTATTCAACTGGATCAACAACAAGCTGCAGCTTTTGAAAGAGAATGGTAATGAACTGACTGTTTCCATGTTGGATAACTCTTCTCAATAATAAAACTTAATAGTGAAAGGGAGGGTGTGTTCGGCAAGTAATTTCTAAAACTCATATAGAAACACTAAGAATATGATAGTGTAAATCTGCAATAACATTTTCTGCCACTGCAGTTGTTAGATATTTTTCACAAAGCAGTTAGCGTGCTATTGATCATTGTTTGTCCAAGCCATCAGGATCCAGCTTATATTGATTTTTCTTCCGTTGTAGGGATTCACTTCCTGACACATGTCTCTCCGCAGCCTGAGGACCTTTAAAAACAGCCTAACCTCTCTGGAACCAATTTACCAAAAAACATATAATTACAGACCAATTTCTAAAATCTTTCATTCTTGGATCCCCCCCAAAAAGCAAGGTCATTTTAGCTGTTTTCAGCTTTCAGTGATTGGAGACCAAATTCCCCATTTAATGAGTCATAGTGCTACCTCTGCTGGGTTATTATATTGAGGATGTAGTTGTTCTTTTATTGAGGTAATATATTTCTTCGTCTGGACCTTCATTATGATCTATAAAGTCAACTCACTTAGAGCCAGAACAGTCTGCATTGATGGCTGTGTATAATAATAGCTGCAGTACAAAGTCAATACAGTGCGTGTGCGTGCGTGTGTGTGTGTGTGTGTGTGTGTGTTAGAGAGCTATTAAGTAACATGTATTTGTTTGTAATCAAGAATGTGCATGCCAAATGACAATGACTGCATTTGTTACATGTTATTTTAAGAAATTATTTCATGAGTTTAAAGATTATTTTTCACACATAACTGGGTGTTACACTGCAGAAATATTATTTTTTTTGAGAATTGAACATCTTCAGTTTTTATTTCTAATAACTTTACCTTTGTAGGTTGCGCCCTTTGTCATTATAGCTACTGTATGCTAGAAATATATAATCTTATGTAATTTAAAATTGCCTACTTTTTGTTTACCCTGTATTACCTAATTCCCACTGTGGTGGATGCATTGTTTCACAATGGATTACGTCATTGCAATTTCTATGAAGATACATAGAGACATTCAAATAAAACTATTTCTGAGCCCACTCAGTTCAGCAATGGTTTCCAAACACGCAAGTATAAGGATTTTGGTGTCATCATGGTTGCAACTATTTGAATGTGTTCACAATAAGACAGATTCAAAGAGAAACCACAAATGCTATAAATGGACTGTTGAATTAAGTAGTTTCTATTAATAAACAAGTGTAAGCAGTTATTAATTATATATCTGCCTTTGCTTTCAACACAGCACTTTCTAATCTAAAATGAATTATTCTAATACCTCATATCTGTCATACCGTTTGGCATCTACCTTGGGTTATAGTGATGCTGGAAGATTTGCAGGTAGCTTCAGCATCATCTTACTATGTGTGCAGCATGTACAGTTTCATCTCCCACTGAACCAGCCTGTCACACATTATTTTGGATGTGTTGCATGAGCCTTTCTACTCTCAGATGCCACATATGTGCAACTGGTGCAAGTGAAAATGTCTGACTAAGAATTAATGACCTACACATAAGACCATTAAGGTCTGACTAGCAGCAGAGTGACCTGACCCCAGCTAATAACTGGGGGCAAAATATGCAGGCTATAGATTTTTATTTAACTCCCAACATACAAGGAAAAAATGTTTCAGGAGCTTAACGTTAATATTCTTCAAAAATGATCTCTATTGTGCAGCTGACCTCTTAAGTGTCTCAGATAGTGAAAGTAAATTAGAATGGTAATAGCTAAGCCATTTTATAATTCATTTATTGTTAATGACAATTTGTAGTTTCTGTTTCTGTTTTGTTTATTTTTTTCTCCCTGGTCTTTTATTTAACCATCAAACACATTGTTGTTTATTTGCTGTTTTATTCATTTTAGTATTCAATTTGCAATAATAGTACGGTATTTTTTCTTATGTTCTAAGCCTACTTTTACCATACAGTCTTGTTTTTGTTGTTATAATTAACCTTGTGTGGATTTGCATGTTTCCATTTGCTTATCACTTTGCTGCTGTTACACCTAATATTTCCTGACTGAGAAACAATAAAGGACATTTCTATTCCATCCTACTCTAAATTAAGAGCTCGTGCTCATGGGTTTTGTTGAGGTTCACACAAACTATCAAGCAGTTAAAATAAGAGTATTCTCTGTGAGTTGCATAGTTTATTCATCATAACAGATACTCAGCCATTCTGTCTAGAGCTTGTTCCTGCATTATAAACATTGTATCTTCAGAAGGAGGAGCCTCATGAGGGCTACAGTTCAGTGCTTTTGGGTTAAACCTGTCAGTGAGCTGTATGCTATCTTTGGAGCTCTGTGGTATTCAATCAATAGGCAGTTGACCGGACATGATCATCTGCTTTCACAAGAGGTACAAATCTTTCTAAATAAATAATACATGCAGTATTAAATCTGGTGAAAAATGTGTATGGGTATGTGTGTGTGTTTGCTTTACTTGACACTTTTGAATATTTCTTTGACATCATCTAAATTACATAATCACTGAATTAGATTACAGCATATATTTAGGATTGTTTTTTGTCTTTACAAAATCATGTAACGGCTTTGGATTCTGCTCTGGGTAAAAGAATTACACTCCATTTGTGCCATGCCATAAAAAGTGGAATTGAATCCATAGAGTACAAATGGCATCTACAGCTGGTCTTATTTTTCTGCCACTGAGATAAACTTTGATAGGAGAGCTGGGAGGGTGTAGGTGAGACTAATTCAGCCCATGACAGACTTATGACCCTTGGGCCTAAGCGAGAAACTCCAGAATCCTTGAGCAGCTGGTCATCTATTTGGGTTCAACCTCACTCCTTCCCCGAGGGAAGAAATTCACAATGAAGACTGAGGCTTCATCAGCAGGGTTAAAGAGGATGCTCTATTTCACACAGCAGGGTACACAGAATTTCTCCCCTCCAGGCCTAAAGGCCTCCAACGACATGTAAACAACAAGATGGATGTTGACTGCTGGTGTGGTGCAGCTGTCTGACTTGATGTCTGCTTAGATTTAATTTTAAAGACATAAAGACGTGGAGGTGTTTGAGTTCATGGCCAGGCAATCCGGGGAATAAATTTCAAAAGTTAAAAAAAAATAAATAAAAAGATGAGGAAATTGGTTACTGTTTATGTTTATGGCTTCCTGATCCATTTTCCTATGTTACACTAAATCTGTTCACTGAATTATTTTATTGATTGTAGTTCTCTAATGTTAGAACTGGAGGCGATATTGATTCATTGTTTTTAAATGTTTATATGGAAACCAGTCATGATGGCTTGACACTGACTTTTACTCCGTTAGTTTAAGAAAAGAACAAACAGGTGGATTCTACACAGAAGAAAAGACATCAAGTCCTCCATCTCATGAACTACTTTCACAACTCTAGTTTGTGAGGCTATTGAATGGGCTTTAACACTTTTAACACCTTGCCATAAACTCTCTGTGTCTGTTGACACAAAGATGCACCCAGGATGCTCTCTGCTGCATCTCCAGGGGATGAGATGGAGGATGAAGGTGCCCTGTGGTTGCATCAGCTCTCTATTTATAGGGTAGTGGAAAATTAACACACTCCCCTAATGGTTTAACAGGGCCTCTAATGTATTGCAGCTGCAAAAGATGTATGAGGCATTATTGCTGCAGTTGTAATTAAGAGGGAAATGAAAAACATAACTGTTCAACATAAGTTGCTCCATCAAATGTCACATAAATTCCTTGTGTGGGATTTGATAAAACATATAATGCTGTCTTCACTCAAATTTTAACCTTGACCTTGAATGCTTTTAGAAGTGTCTCAATTTTCTGACTATTTTGTTTGGTCTGAAGTAAAGTTGCAAGGGTGAAACATCCATTTTGCCAGGAAATTTATAAAATTTTGTTTTAAAAAGAAGAGATGGTCTTGATCTGCAGTACATTGCAACATGGTTAGGTAATTTTTTGTTTTTTTTAGATCACTTATTTTTGGGAAATTGGACTGGAGACAGAAAATCAAAGAAGGAAAAAGAAAATAGAGTGACAGTACATCACAAGGAAACACAGAGACACGCAGGACAAACAACAATGCACTCACACTCCTGAGGAAAATGTAGAGTAGCCTATTAACCTAATATTCGCATTTGTGGACAGTTTGAGAAAGCCACATATGCATGGGGAGACCATATAAAGAAAAACTTAGGTCAAAGTTCAAACTGAGGAGTTTCTTGCTGCATGGCATGCCAACAACTATGCCACTATCCAGGCTACACTGAACCAAATGGATGTAGTTAAGCAGCAAAATAATTTTTACTGAGACAATCACTTTAGGATGCCTGACTCTGTCTACTCCTCTTCTCTGAAGTTCATTACAAACCGCACAATATCAGCAAACCATTCTTATTATGTTCATGGGTGGAGCGGCATGGTCTGGCTGCCCGACAGAATTCCCATTGGTTAACTTTTATTTACAAAGCATTACTCAGATTTCTGCTGGCCTTCGTCTGTACTGGAATTACACTGAGAAATATTGACTCCTACATTTTTTACTCACAAAACTTGCTCCTGCTTTCTGTCCCATTTGCTCTGAATTGGGTAACGAGGCTTTTTTTTCTCTCTGCTTCCTTTTCCAGTAACTTGCTGCAGAAAATGTTGAAATTAACTGAATAAATCTCACTGACTTCTTTTTACCTCCAAACTAAAAGTTCTCCAGCCTGATTTAATAACATGCACCTATTTTTTTATTTTTATAACTTGTCATTTTATTTCAATGCACTATTTCCTGCTTACATAAAGGTTAATTGAAAAAGCAAACATTATTTTACATGGCTTCATTAAAATATGCTTCTAGGGCATGACAATGGTAGTAGTTAGAAGTAGTTTTAAAAAGGAGATACTTCTCCAACTGTGATATAAAGTTCCTTAGAAAATAAGATCAAATAATCCTTCAGGTGTAGAGTGATAACCATACAAAGTTCTTATGTTATTTTTTCTTGATTTTCTTTTTTTATTTTCATGTTTTAGGAGGAAACCCAGTTTTTATATATCTGAACAAAATCTCAGAGAAGAAAAGAAAGACTTTCAAAGATGGACTCAAAGATAGACTCTGTTTCTTTATTATGTTTATTGGCATGTAAAAGATCTAAAATAAACCGTCCTTGTCCTTCTAACATGTAAAATTGCAATGTATCTAATGTCATGCTGTTACTGTGCATCCTTCAAACTGTAATTTTCATCTCTTCTCTCTCTGCAGTGAGTCCAGATGTGACCAGTGATTACAAACATCATCATTATCATCATCCACCTGCCAAGGACTCAGAAATAGATGGCAAATCTCACAGCCTCAGACTGACTGGAGCCATCTGGGTCCTAGTATTGCCTTGCTTACACATGATCTTGGACTTGTAACAGCTGCGTTTTTGCTCCATTAAACATTAAATTTAGATGTTAAGCTTATTTTCCCCAAGATGAGAAAGCCAGTGGACGTCATTATTACAATATAACAATGACTTGGACAGAACTTCTCCTGGGCTAAGTGTGAAACTACATATTGTGGCTTGAAAATAGCAGTTATTTTTGATAAGGTAATAGGCAAATAATGACTTATTTATAATAAGAAAGATAAGACAATAACAATGCTGTAAATGTTTGGTCTGAAATGAACTGTATTACTGTACATTTAGTAAATACTCTGTAAATATTTATGCATCACTGTACTTCTGCAAAGTACAGCACTTCCCAGTACAGTACAGATTGTTGTTTTTTTTAATCTGTTTTTCCTGCCGTTGCAATATTTGTATATGGTGAAATTGAGTTTTTATAAAAGGCTGTTATAACGATTACTCTGTATTAAAACTGGTACTTACTTTTTTATACAAGTGCATAAAAACACACTAAATTATGAGGTATGTATGAAATATCCTTTTTTCCCTTTTACACTGTTGAAAATCAAAATTACATTATGCTTTATGGCTTAATCAAGCAACTACGCAGTAATACAACTGCAAGGGTGAAAACTGCTGAAGAGTGGACAGGTGGAGATGGGTGCATGTGAGAGAATTCATACCCCTTTCTTCTTTAGAAATAGATTAGTTTCCTCAGGAGTCTATTATCATCTTTCAAACTCAATCCAACGGTGTCTTCATGGGCCTGGATGGGGGCTGATAGCTCCAGGAGCCAGGAGTGAGGAAAAATTTGATTGCTTCGACTTGCTTCCTGACTGCATAATACTGGTGTGTTGCTAACAGATTACTGTGCCGATAAATGTAAAAGAAGACTTGTTTCATGTTTTCCATGCATGTCTGGTCAATGACTGGGAGAGAAAAGCACTTGATGGTAGTAAAAAAAAGTGTATTTTTATTGCTTCAGAAGTGAGCACTCTCCAAACAAAAGTAGATACTTTATTTTTTATTATATCAAAAATAGATTTGAAGACGTATATCACAGATTTAAGGCCCTTTTGTTTTTGAAATTTTGTTTATATATCTATTGTTTTTTTTTTCATGATATTTTAAATTTTAAAGTATGTCCTGTACAAAATACAGATGATATGTTAATTATCCTCTCTCCAGTGATTCTCATTTGGTTGGATTCAGATGTGGCTTCAGTCAAATGTTTTTTTTTCTGTACATTTTCCATTGATCACTATCTGAGTCTATTGTCAGAATTTCCTTTCCTGTTCAACTGCTAAAGACATTTCAGCTATACTCCGAGTCTCATTATTCTAATGGGACAGGAACACATGATGGATATTTTAAAACCCCAAAGAAGACAAATAGTCCAGATGAGTTAAAGATGAGAAGTCTGCCATGTAGAACAGGACCAAATAGCAACAAGTCGTAGTGAAATGATGTTTGTCTCAACAGCAGACAACAGTTAAGGATTGCACTTCTCTCTCAAGCATCTTTCTTTTTGGCCTTCAGGATAACAACAAATGGATTTAAGAAGAACAATTTATTTTTTCCTAGTAGTCTGACTGCACTCAAGTCAAAGCTGCATCAGTAGTGACAAACAAATGGCTACAAACACACAATTCAAGTTGATCTCTGAAGATTTCCATCAAATTTCTTTCTGAAACCTTCAACTTTTCTCACATTTGTATATGTACATGCCCATTTTCCTAAGCCTAGTTTTGTCCTTATCTTTTCAATTAAAAAATTTAAACTCTTATTTTTGAAAAATAAGAGCTGAGCTTATGCCACATTAGGTCTAAGGCCTGACTTCTCAAATTTAAGCTTGTGTCCCCTGATGATCTCTAAAACCCTGAGACAGTCAAGGAAAAGTGTCATATAAATCCCGCAATGATTTTTCAGGTGTTTAAAGGTTGTTGTTTCAGCCCCTAGAGACCAATTTTCTGAGTGGTTGTTTTGATGAGTGGTGCATTATTGTATTTAGCACCGCGAGAAGGCAGAGAAGCTAATTTTTTTCACAGCTTGTCCGTCTCATAATATATTGTCATGCCAGGTTAATAAAAAATAAATAAATAGACGTTTTTTTATAGAAGTTACATTCTGCAGCTGATCCTCTGATTTATGAATGGTTGTCACTTTAACATTAGTCTTTTTTTCAACTGCATGTTTTAGCTGCTTTGCTTGATTACATTTTAAAGTAAAAACTTCTGTGCATCTGCATGTCAGAATTATTATCAACTGCTTTTTTTTTTTTTTTTTACCTATCGAGGAGTTCAGGAAGAAGAAAAGCAGTCAAAGCTTTTTTGTGCTACCTGTTGTGCCAATTACCATCTCAGTGCTCATTCATGTGACTTGTTTTGCTTTTTCTCTTTTTATCTGCTTCTTTTCTCATCAAATGAAATTCCCAAATGGTGATATTCACTTGTTAAGAATCTTAAATTAAGAGTGTTACTTCTGGAAAAGTCACAGCTTCTCCCGAAAACCAATTATATCACAAGTTGCCACCCTCACAGTCAGCAGCATTATACTTTGAACAGCCATGGTAATGACACCTCAAAAGAACAGTGTTAAGTCTCCGCTGACACTCAGTAGTCTCAGAGACAAAGGTTTTCAGAGGCTAAATATAGATCTGAGCCAATGGTGTTTCTTTTGTACCTAAAATAAAGAAGATTATTAAAGTTTGATTTATTTTTTGATTTTTATCACTGAATTGTAGAGGAACTAAGAAAGAGGAAAGATCCCGCAGATTTTTGTCACATTAATTATACTGCACCCAGAAAGCATTACCCTCCACCCAAACATGTCAAATCTTCTATGAGAAGATATTTACTTTGTCAAAAAAAAAACACTATGAAGAAGTAATGATACATTCCCTGCTGTTTGCACACTGTTTTTTTTTTTTTTTTTTTTTTTTTACAAAGATATTCTGTATAAAATGGGTTTTGTCACAACTTAAGCTGCACTTGCAGAACTCAATCTAGCTTGTACTAAATCAAGAAGTTTCTTCAGCTGCATTAATTAGAACCACTGAGTGCTATTAATGTTGCAAAAAAATGCAGGGAGATAAAATCTTAGTTTGATTGTTACAAACTTTAAAGGAACAATACTTGCTGTTTTGAGTTAGATAAGCATCGACTTCTAATTTGAGTTATTTAGCCAGAAAGTAGTAAACTCTGAAATTTGTCACTTGACCTATAAGTCCAATATGATGTAATCCAGCAAAAATGCAGACTATTCACTATCTTTAGCAAATATCTCTAAATATTTCTCAGAATCCTGCTAGTTGCTGTAGTATTTAACCGTATGTTTGGAACGAAAAAATAATTTCATATTCTTAGAATAATGTGCAAGGTAACATGAGGAATCCTTTATTCAAATCTGCTACAATAAACAAATGTGACTGAGATTGGTTTTGTTAATGAGTGTTCTTTTTTCTTCATAGAGAGGTTCAATAGGTTTAATAACACATTTTATTATTTATGTAGATATGACTCCAAAAGCAAAGATTTTTGAACAAGTTCTACTCACGAGTAGCTAAGGTGATGTAAAAAAAAATCAGTTTTTATTCTCTTTGTAAAGATAGCTGTCTATTGTTTGAGTGATTTGAACCATACTATGCCCTCATGCCGACACTTAAATCTCTGATCACACGCTTTAGTGAGCAGCCATTACCAGAGGAAAGAACTGAATGAAAGACAGGGTGAAAAAAAAAAAAAAAGAGATCTGTGATTAAACAGCTCAGCTGACTGCGCAGTCCACTCACAATGTCTACATTTTGAATTTGACCATCTTTTGACCAGACTTAAAAATAAAACATTTGATAAAATCCACTTGGTAAAAAGCAAAGAAGTAAAATCATGTTTTGGGTTATCTAACGTGATCGATGAGGTGTGTGCTTCTACATTCTACATCATTTAACATGGGAGCCATCTCACAATAGGAGGCAATGCCAGCATTTTTCTTGAGTTGTTCAGGTAGTCAGGGTAGAAATATTTTCACTGATGGATTACCAACCAAGAAGTCTATAGACCTAAATCTTATCTCAGTTGTGTCAATGTGGCTGGAGGATCTGTAGCAGTCCCATCAGCAGTATCAAACTTTGATATAAATAATTGATTTGAGTGACTTAAGCATTTTAATACCTTCAAGTGAACAGTGGCACATTTTTATTTCTCTTCAAATCAGTAAAATTATAGTTAAGTATTGGTTGTTTGACAAGCAACAGATTAGTTTTTTGGGGGGAAAATATCTGTTTTTGGGGTAATGTAGTTAAGAAAGTGCAAACCAGTTAAGCAATGACATTAGTTCAGCTGTTTAGGGAGTCTTTTTTTTAACAACTTTGACTCTTATTACAGTTATAATGTTATAATTTTTGTCCTCAGATACTAATGAGCTTTTAGTCTTTTATCTCTGCATACTGAGAAAAGACTCTTGAGACCTTCAAAGAAGAATTGCGCTGAGCAAAGCTTAAATGTATACAAAGATTCATTTCATTTTCCCATTAAGGTTTCTGTTTCACTAAAGACGATTAATGTGACCTTGACAATAGCTAATGTTTAGCCTCAATTCATGTAGGACCTTTAATCATCGCCGTGCAGGCACAGACAACATGCAGTTTTATTTTTAATTCTGTTTCTGGCAAAGACCTTATTTTCATTTTTTAAAATTCTGAACATAGAGTGTGTCAAAGAAATTTGTTGCACAAAACAAAATCCCACTTGCATCAGAGGAATCAATGTTGCACAATACATTTTAAATAAACCTTCCTGAATGCCTTTTTGAATTATTCAAATGCTAAGTTCAAAATGAAACATCAATAGTCATGAATTTGTCCACTTTTGTTAAAATTGTTAACTCTGGATCTTTGTAATATAAAACCATTGGATGGTATCCACATGGATTTTTAATCTGAAGCCAACAGCAGGTTCACATTTTCACCCAGTGATCACTTTTACACCCTGTAGGTTGAGTCCATTTTCTCACCTCAAATGTTTAATTATAGCACATTTTCAGAAGGGATCAGGAATCATTCCTGATGTTTGATGCTATATTAACATGACAAACTTGTGGCAGAATATGGGCAGCATCTTCTTGATGTACTTTACCACTCAGTACCATTTTAAACCCACTGACGATTTTCTCACTTTGTCATGTTCCAAGCATAAATGTCTCAGTAATCTTATGAATTTTATGTCATAGATTAACATAAAGCAGCACATACATGCAAATCTGAAAGAAAAAACATATTTTTTAAAATTAATTATTTCAAATATAAATTCAATACAGGGACATGGGACTTCAAAATTCATCTGTGAGCATCGGAGGACTGGTAGAAATGTCATGAAACAGCATCATGGAGACTAAGGAACCCACCAGATACACAGGGTTGGTTACAAAACAAAATCCCATAATTTAAGCATTTCACAGCACATTGTTCAGTCCATCACCTGGGTGGAAAGAGTATACTGCCTACCAACAAATGTCTGTTCATCTCTAAGCTGTCAAAGTGTCAATAAGCCAAAAGATCCAATGTAACTCTAGAAGAGTTGTAAAGATGCACAACTAAGGTGAAAAAAAACATGGCAGCTGTTGGTTGAGTAATCTGCACACTTTGGTTTCATGGAAGTTTGAAAAATACAGGAAGTACCATTTGCAGACTGCCACAAGCTATGAAGAAAAAAACATGATAAAAGGTGCTCTGGTTAGATGAGACCACAATTAAACATGCAGAATGCTTTGGTGAGAGATAATTAAAAAACATTACTGAGCAAAGCATCACCTCAGAGACCTTCGGCGGTGGCAGCATCACAGCAACGCCTGTCTCCTGCAGAAGTAGGAAAGATGGTCAGAGTTGATGAGAAGATGTATGGAACAAAAAAAACCCACTGAGACTGGGGTATGACAGTATTCAAAATGGCAAAGCAACAGAAAATATTGAAAAATATTGCTTAAATAATAGGTATTTAAGTTACCTGTGTGAAATCACACTGTGAAACCACAAAGAGTGACATAACATGTATGTAAAAATACAACTATATTCATCAGATATTTATTTATAACAAAGGCTGTCAGATTAGGTGTTAGGCTTTTCTAAGGGACTGTGCTCACCTTTTCACACTACTCTGCTGGTGCTAAGCAACTTGTTTGCATTAATTAATGAGTTATGCTAATTGGTGGGAGATTATCATCATGTAAAGCTGCTATAAGGTGAAATTGAAATCGGACTAAACTGCACCTACTTGAGCTGTAATGACAATTTGTTTTATTTCCACATCCCAGTCATTTTGGTGTGGATAAATAGTGGTACCAGTTCTAGACGTTGTGTTTTTATGCTTGCGTGAGGAAAACACAGCTCATAAAATTTAGTTCGAAGCTTTGATCTGTTTCATCACTTCCAGTGTTTGTCGATGTGCGGTTTGCACTGCTCTGTGAACTCTAACGTAAATCCCTCCCACACTCATCCACCTACCAACGCCAATTGAGAACATAAAAATTATTATTGTTACAAAGCAAAGCATGTTCCTGTAGATCCAGTACAAACAAGTGGAGTTCATGTCAAGTGCTGCTGTCGACCTGCCAAGGTTAGAAAAATTCAAACACATTTTTTCTGACCAGAGGTTCATGTTACTGAACCCTGCAGCTCAAATCCAATACCAAGGTTAAAGCCTTGCGTTTATTTATGTATGTCTGTGCTTCATTTTATTTATAATTGATTTTAGTTCACAGACATAAAGAGAGCAGATGACATCATTCAGCATGAAACTGATCCACCCTGCTGCTCTGTTTCTGTGCTTCTTTATACTATTTTACAGATAATAATAGTAAATTAAAACTTAACAAAACTCATTACCCACAATCCTCCCCTCATGGCGAAAGAATCCCAGTCTTACCCAAGCTCTATTTTGCTGGAATCATGTTATTTTTCTCTCTGGCCAGGGAGTAAACAGTCTCATCAATATAGTGTTTTCTGCTGTCTTGCCACCTACTGCTTCCAGATTATCAGACAGAACGAGAGCACAGGTTTTACAATAAATCACCTCATCCCCTGCATCCCTCCTTTACTCGTCATTCTTCCTATGTTCTTAGTTTAAAATCCTATTCTCCTAGCAAAAGATGTTAAAATTAGATCTTCTGTATTTTGCTGTTTTAGTCATTTCGGGGAATGCTGAAAATATAGTTGCTTTAATATGCAAATAACCAGATAAAAAGTCATAATCTAAATTATGTAGCAGTAAAATCTACCTCACCTGTCACATTACCAGCCATACTATTTGTGTCTACCACATTGACCTGAAACCGTAATTAATTTTTCAGCTGCATGGTGGATTTTCTCTCCAAAAGCTAAAGATCTAGTTTCAGGTGTGAGAATAAGTGACAACAAATAGGACTGAAATATGCATGTGCTTGCCTGACAGTTTTGCAGATGATATTTGATGTACTGCTGAGGTGTCAAGTGATCCTGCTGTTTGATGAAAAATAAAAGAGTCAGAGACGTTAAAGGCTTGCTTAGCAACAGATTTTTAATAGTGAACAGATTGAAAATTCTTCAGAGTAGCTGCACGTAGTAGGTTAGAGGTGAGTTTAGAAACTGAATGATTTTGTGTTCCTGGGCGACTCAGTTGGTATAACAGGTGTTACCTTGTGTGTCGTCTGGAAGGGTTCACTGCTAAACATTAAGGCATTGCTGTGGGTGAAGCACACAACAGACTGATAATTTGGCATGAATTTGATTCAATAATTTGTTATTATTTTTTCAGGAGAAGATTTCCATTTTATATTTTGACCTATTTAAAACTGCTCCCTAAAAACATGACTTCGACTACAAAGAACCTCCCCAGCTCTCCACTTGTGCAGTGACCCATTTGCTAAGGAAGTCAACCTTCAAAATTTCACATTTTCAGATCACATAAGTCATGGTTATATCTACTCACCCATATTCCACCACCAATGGTTCTGTCTTTCTGATCCTAGCTTTTTTTTCATCATAGTTCTCCTGTGCATGGTGGGAGTCCTGCTCAAAGTGAGGCTGACACGTCATCTGTTTGCACCCAGGGCAGCTGTATTGCCAGCTCAATTTCTGACACAAGTCAATGTTTAATTTATTCCTCTTAATTAGACAGCAAAAGAGCATTTTACCAAAAGAAGAAGACATCTTGCACATTAAGGTTTTGGCTTGAACTTTTATCTCAACTTAGCAGCTGCACACTGAATTTCTTAGTTTAAAATTTACTGTAGTTTAGTTCTGTACAGAACTTGAGTACTTGAGTACTGTGTTATATGTTTTTTAATATGCTACAATTAGTAATCAATAGTTACATTTAATAGCTATTCGTTTCTTACTCCTTGATTGTTTCTTGGTTCACAATCTGTAGTATTTGTGTTTCAGAGTAGGTTTGTAACTCTGAAATTGTTTTCTTCTGTGAATGTGTTTCTTCCCAGATTTAACCAGTAGCTTCCCCCAGTGCCTCAGTTGCCTACACACTCAAGTTGTCTTCTATTCCCTCGCTAACTTTCCTGTCTGGTTTTCCAATAATCAAATAATAAATGCCATTTGACTTTCTGGTGTCAGATCATCCTATTTTTTTAGTCACCAGCTGTGAATTGTGCTTAGATCACCTTCCTCTAGCTTGGGAGCAATCAGTCTGGAACAATACACAATGGTATATAGCATGTACACTCATAATTTATCTGACATATGTATTTCTAACTGTTTAAAGTGTCTATATAACTTTATATAGAAACTATACAATGGCAATAGAACAGCACACTATACATAAAACCTATTCAGAGCTAAGACAGGAAGAACGACTGATGATAATCTGTTGTCTGAGAAACTGTTTTGAGAGACGTTTTCAGATAAACTTGAGAATCATGAACTTAAACTGAGAATCATGATTATGTACTACAAAAGAAACAAAAACATGCAGATGTGTGCAAATGATGGGAATCAACAAAACAAATGATTTAGGTGCTGAATCTGCTTCTAAATAATGTCTTAGTGACATTTGCAACAAGAATTTCCAGCTTAATCAATATGCTTGGATTTATCCAAGCATATTGTTGGATTTATCATAGGAATACATATAATGGATTTCAACAGGTTCTGGTGTTCTTAAGCCTTTAAAGGGATCATAGCATTTTAATACTTATGAAAGAGAGATTACTTTGAAATTTAATTTGTGACCACATAGTGATTTTAGGTAATAATATATTTCTCAGTGACCAGGACATTGTTTAGTGTTTGATGGATGACTTGAATGCTGATACATATTAAATACTAGTTGTTGATCAGTTGCCCTACTGAGCCCTGAGGCAAAATTTCATGCAATGTGTGATATTTTGAGGGCGCCTGAGGCCTTGAATGAAATATTTCTTCTAAATCGTTTAAGCTTCAGAAAAATTGCAGATGGTAAGTTATAGCAATGAAGCAGAATATTCATTTTGTAAGCACTCATTCACTCATTGATCGTGTCTGTTATCATATTAACCCATTGGTTCTACTGTGTTTTGTGTATAAATGCCTAACAGGAGCAGATGCACTGGCCCCTTTAATATTTTTTAAGGATGACAAATCGTCGGTGGTTTCAGAGTTAAGCTGCGGTTTCTATTGTCATTTGAAGAAAGAGACAAAGCTTTTGGCTTTGCAACAGTGTGGCTCTGACCTGGCAGTGTGTTTACAGATTATCCACCATAGTGACAAGCATATCATCCAGTACTTGGGCTTTCTTCATTCCTCTCTTTTTTGAGTAAGCAATAGGTCGAACAGGATAAAACCGTTTTCTTCCTCTTCTCTGATGGATGCTAATGCACAGACTGTCAGTACAGAGGTGGCAAAGCCCTGAGGGAGGGTTTGCATTGAACCATTTCTTGTCTGTGAAAAGATCAGGGAGGGTAATCTCTGTCTCTGCTATCCAGGACTGCTCTGCTGTGTAAATTCACTCTTTATCCTAAATCTAAAGAGAGCAAGAGAGACAGAAAGCGATCTCTAATGTGTGAAGGTGGAAAAAAGAAACAGAAGTGTGTTTGTACATGGTTGGAAAACAGTTTTTGGAAAGATGTTTTTCAGGTGAATATATACAGACTGACAGAGAAATATTTCAGAGATAATTATCCTGCATATTATTTTTATCTTACTGAAGATGAAGTTCAGACTGCCCAGTTATTCATGCCACTCTAGATTAGTATATCTTTATTAGATCTGCAATGAATGAAAGTTATAGACACACACATACACAGCAACAGACACACTTTATTTATGTCTTATTATACAGCACTGGGTTAAACCCATTTAATTGCTCAAGCCTTGTGGGAGAGAAAATTGAAATCCAAGGTTTAATTTCATAGGTCTCTATTTTCAAGGGATTTTGTTTCACCGTCTCTAAAGCCCTTGCACTATTACTTGTCATGTAAAAAGCAATTACAATCCTTGCCAAGATGAAATGTGTCATCAGAGAATCCATTAACAATGTCCTCAGACCTCAATATTTACAGGCACCACCCTACTTTCTGTGGTATCAGTGAGTTTTGCAAGTTACGAAGGACAATTAGAAGACATTGTCATTTCTGTTTATAATACCTTTCAGTTAAGTTATTTTATAAAGCACTAATTGAAATTAAATTAAATCTGGAAACAGTTTGCAAAATGGAAAAATTTAATTAACAGCTGTGTAAACTCTAATTAGATCTAAAGTCCATTCATATCAATTTGATTGTTCTAGAGCATTCTTATTGTGTAGTTTAATTCAGATCCAGTTATATAGGATCTGACTCACTTCTAATCACAACATAATGCAATAATTTAATGTCAATATGAAGAGTACTGGAAATTGGAGTTTAGAACTGAATTGTGTGCAATTCAAAGAACTACCGTGATTGTTGTGTCAAGAACTGATCTCCAGAGTTTTAGATGAAATCAGGGCTGCAAGAGAAGGCCTTCCGTCTCTTTCTACAAGAGACACTACATCATTGTCGCTTTACTAAAGGAGAAAAGGAAGACGTGAGCTGTTGGGTAAATCTGAAACACTTGTGGGAAAAAAAGCAAACAAACATCTGATGAACAAAGGACTCTTTTCAATTCAAGGATACCACTGGTAGAATGAAAACCCTCTTGACTTTTGTATGGGAAAAACAATGTTTTAAAACACCTCATTAAGTTAGAAGATAAATACTCTACTGTTTTGGCTATTAACAGAATAAATTGTATTTGTTTACTCAACAAACAAAAAGAAAATTGTGATCAGCTGGTGGTAGATTTAGTATCTGAAAATACTGAGCCTTTTTGACTTTGACTTCTAAGTGACCTTACTGGGGCGTATTTTTAGGGAATAATCGGTATATTCCCTATATTCCCGTTCGATATAATCTGGAGAAATGATATAGAACGTCCTCTATTTACTGTTTATGGAAAGTTATTGATGTAATGCACAAGTACACAGTTTTATGTAAGCATTAAATTATAATAATTTCCTAATGTGTAGTTGAATTTAATTTTCTGATAAAAAAAAAAAAATAAAAAATTATGTTTAAGCTTGGCTAAACAAGTGAAGATGCCCCATCCATCTGTGCAGGTGAGAGTATAATAAATCAGTCTCAGATAGATTTGTCAGTGCCAGGAACCATGTCAGGCAGGTCAGCTTGCTCTCATAAAGCATATATGAAGAGCATGCCAACTCATATCACTTGTCATAACAGCACATTGTGCATTTTTCAAGTGTCACTTTCTGCCATTGTGGAAGGCTGACGTTTTGCAGCCTGGTATCTTGAAACAAGTGTAGTTATGACAGGGAAAGTCATGACACATGTTAGAAAGCCAAATCCTTTTCTTGACATTTTATTGTCATTCAAGATAGTCTGGAATGACAGGAGAAAATCCTGCTTCTCAGCCCTAAACGCATGCATTTTTTTTTTTAACAGTATGCAGAGTGACAAGATAATACATACAGGGGATTTGCAGCCTATTTCTGAGTTCTAATACCTACTTTAAAAAGTAAGTAAAAGGAGAGATGAAAGTAAGGCTGCAAACCAGGTTTGGTCTGTCAACTTTTAGAACTCAAACTAAATCACAGAAATAGCTCATTCAGGTCTCCCCCCTATGTCTTTCTCAAATTTAGAGATAGCTGGGTTCTGCACAATCAGCATTTGTGTCTACTAAAGGTTAATCTTAAATTGGTAAAGTGTACTGCTTGCTTAAAGTAAAACTGTCTGTATGTTTGGATACGTGATCCAAAGTTGAAGAGCTTTTAAGCACCTCTTTAAGTGTAAG
The DNA here is from genome assembly GCA_010277075.1 of Poeciliopsis retropinna. Taxonomy (NCBI): domain Eukaryota; kingdom Metazoa; phylum Chordata; class Actinopteri; order Cyprinodontiformes; family Poeciliidae; genus Poeciliopsis; species Poeciliopsis retropinna. The sequence continues at coordinate 19,388,730 of VMRM01000006.1, read as the reverse complement.
CATAAGAAAAAATTTAATCTTGCGCAACTTGTCCATAATAAAATTTATCTAATGTGAACAGATCTTCAGGTTGATCAGTCCTGTCTGCAATAATTGAATCTCATTCTTAATGGATTTTACAGTTTAGTTTGTGTCTCCTGGCTCAGCTCAGCTCAGCTCCTTGACAGTATGTGCATCCAGAGCAGGAGTCATCACAAGGCACTGATCAACTGCTCAGAAGTAGAGTTTGGCTGATGTGAAAACTGTCATCTTAGTTGAACATATTTGTTTCCCAAGACAACTTCTTTAGACATCACTTCCCTGATTAAAAAATGTCAACAAGACACCATGTTGGCCACAATGTCTGTCTTAGACTCTTTACACAATCACCTTTCAAGCAAGAAACTAATATAACTACACCAAAGAAAAAATAGGTTCACACTTAATTTGTATTTAAAATTGCGTCTAATTGTGAATTTTTTTTCCAAGCTTTCCAATTTTCTTATTAAGACAAGGTAAAGTCAACAATTTTACCAAAAGTATTATTAAGGTGTACCATCTAAATAACTTGACCATCACAACTTACCAAGGCTGTTTGCTTCTCATTTTTTGGAGAAGTGTTTTGTTTCAAACTATGATTCCAGAAGAACATGGAGAAAAGCATTTAGAGAAGATTCATAGTTCAGAAGCGTGGAATATTTCGAGGAAACAATTTACTTTTTTGACATTATTGACAAATCAGGTAATGTCTTTGAACATTTGATCTGGAGAAGCATTTTGTACATTTAAAGACCAAAATGCATAAATATATGTTAAGCTAAGAACTTGAACAATTAAAATACACGATTTCTACAAGAAGTTTTAAAAACACAGTAAAAAGGCAGGGAAAATTAGTTTTTTAATAAAATGTTTATTATTACCATTGTAATATTTTCTGTATACAAGAATGTGTAACAAAAGCCGAATAAGCAATCCATTTTAGTCTTTTAAAAAATGGTAAGGCATGTCTGCTTGTATAACCATCAACTTCAGTTCCCCCAAAACACTTTAAACAGCGTGCACTGAACAGCTTCAAAAAATCGTAATGTGCTCCTTAGTCATTAATTTTCGCAAGTCACAACAGTACCACACTCAGAGCATTATGTTTAACAAAAGTGCAGCAAATGATTCACGACAAAATGAATTTGCATAACAAATTGTGTTCGAAACATTTAGTAAAAAATAAATGAGAAATTCTGATTTTTTCCCCCTTTTTTCAATCGCTAAAATAATTCAAAGAAGCTAATTGATCTCTTTATGGCTCACATGTAAATGAAGACTTTCACTGCATCATTTCAAAGAGTCATTTTGTATTTCTGATTAGAATAGTGTTGCAGCTTGTCAGGAGTGATAGGAATAAATACGGTTACGGAGAATAGCAACAGTTTATTTTATCTTTATCAGAGAGGACCAGTTTCCCTAGTTACAAGCAGTTTGGAAAAACAGGACCCGACTCTAAGAAATTCTTTTCTCAATTCACGTTTTCTGTTGTGTTTTCAGCAACAACAGCACAGCCCTGCATTATCCTCACTCATCCACAGCTCTGATGCAATCCCAGCTCTAGCAGAGGCCCTAATAGGTGCATTCAACCTTTGTGTGGCTGTAGATGTTTACTGTGTTTCTGCGCTGTGGAAAAATATTCCCGCTGAGAATCAAACAAAACAAGTATCTGACGCCAATCTGCCGACTTTCTGCATTTGTTACCGAGAAGGGACGTTTTAAGAAAATGTACAACAAATTTAAGGAAATTTTTTTATTTTATTTTTTTTGCGATACATCACAACACTTTTTAGTTTGTGCTGTGTCGCTTCATGGTCTCACTCAAAGATATCTGCTTCAGCTATCTTTTTTATTTATAATATAAAATTAAATTTATCGACTAAATGATTTCACCATGTGAATAGTACAGGTCAATGTTACTTTGCTTCGCCAAGCACAAAGTCATCAATGTAATGGATTCCTGTAAACCTAGTGGTGTTTCTCCCTGCTTTCCCTGCCTTAATGAACACTGCAAAACTTTAAAAAAAAAGTGATAATATAATAACAAAAAGTTTGTTTTTGTTATTAAAAAACAACTCAGGCCTTTTCATTAGATTGTTCATCAAAAAAAAAAAAGTTCCTCCTGTTATAGACAGGTTATAGACAGGTTAAAAAAAAAGTCAGATTTGCGGCGGACTCAACAATCAGCATACTTAAAAGATTCCGATGAATGTTTCTCATCACTCTGACCAAATAAAAAACCATTAGCTGGTATTTTTGTTTAATAAAGAATTTCAGATTGGTTGTTTCTACCAACACCTAACACAGCTTGACCGTATTCATCATCAAAGTGCAGTGCAATTTCCACCACCAACTTCTGCATAGGAACTATTTTAGAGGTGGGTCAGATGTGTTTATGTGTAAGGTTTTCAGGCTCTGTCATTGGAAGGGGCTTGCTAAGTCACCCTTATACTGTTCACTGAAATTTTCATGAAATGTTCAGTCAATCAAACTGGATTCACTGACCCAGTGGAAACTGTATAGGAATAACAAGACCAAAAAGCTGAAGGTGGGCTCCTCTTCCTCATGCTCCAATAACATTGGTGGAGCAGATGTGGGTGCATCCTGTCCCTCATGCATCACATCTTTTTAGTCCCAGTAGATTCCTAGATTACAAATCTATTGGTTAGAGAGTGCTTAAGGCTACCATTTCTCTCCATCTCGGAAAGCCATAAAATACTAAAATGTGTGTGTGATTCACAATCCATTTTATATTCATTCACTGGCTAACCAAAAGTATGGAAGTTTTAAGAAAACTCAAAGGATATTTAATAAATATTGCCATGTGTCAATATTTGAACCTGCAAATAGAAATAGCCTGAAACTCCAGCATCACAACACTCTTCAGTAGAAAACTACGCATAACATTTTAGACAGAAACATATTATCTATCAGAAAAACAACGATGTGTCTTTCGGGTCAGGGGACTGGTAACATTTATCAAACCTGCTCACAGGTTTAAAGTGATAAAACATGTGACCCATGTACCATGTACACAGGCCTTAGTCCTCTAAATTCAGTTGCCCATCTTTTCGTAATGACATTACAATTGCTTCCATTACTATTTGTAACTTTATTTTCACTTTTATATACGTTTTTAGAATGATTTCTTTTGCCATTTTAGCACCATAGCTGGTTACGTCCTTTCTCGAAACAAAGAACTTGTCCTTAAACAACCTAAATTATTCCAACTTTGTGAGTAGCATGCTTGAAATGCAGGAAGGTGTATGTATAGTAACAAATAAAATAGATATGATGATCCAAAATAAAACATGTGACCCATGTTCTATGGGTCACATGTTAACACTCTCTAACCACCATGCACCTGTGATAAAGGTTGAGTAAATAAAATAATAGAGCAAACTGTAGAGTACATGTGTAAATACCCTGTCCCCTTTTTTGTTTTTCATCTTTCAGAGAATTGGCATCTTTCTTAATTGCCCTATCTTTTATTTAACCATTTACTGAACCATTTAGATTACTTGGTATTTTAGCAGTTTAATTTGGCTAATCTATTTATCCCCCCCGCACCCCCCCAAAAAAATGCTTCAGTAGAAGTTCAGTAGGAATAGGATTTCCATCTTTCCTAGCACTGATTTACTTCTGGACAGTTTGACATTGAGGAGGGCCTTATGTTAATCACTGCAATGTCTTTCCTCAGGCCTTGGCCTGTTGCATTCTACAATTAAGGTTTACGCATCGGTGCTTTAATCATCTCATGCTGGTTTTGGTGGGAGGGTGCTATTCAGTCACTTTCTCTTAAATAGGTTTTTGCGAGGAGTGAGGTCATGAAGGTCAACTGTTGTGCAGTAGGAGCTTCCTGCGGCGCCTGGGGCCGCGGTTGTGAGTCACCAGCGCACACTGAGGACAGATTTCCCTTCTGGTGCTCTGAGTGCAATCAGCTGTGATGCTGGCATAAACTTTGTGCTTGATGCCATTTTTTTCATTCTCATCCCGCATTGCCTTTGTGTGAGGGGGAAACTTGTTTGTCCCATGCTCGTCTTCCTATGCTACAGGACAAACATGGCCTCTGTGAGACACTCAGAGGAGCTGTTAATTTGTTACTGTGATGCATTTGGAGAGGTCCCTGCTGTGATAAGGGACATTTGTAATGTGGAAACAGTTTAAGTGTTCATGACCTGGCTGGTTTTGGATCCTGCAGAAACACATGTGAGCATGACATTTTTCTTCTTTTGTGCAACATTTTGGAACGGTTCTTCCATTGTTAATTTTAGCAGCAGGCCTGCAAAACTTTCTAAGACTAACCTTTTCTGTATGACCGGGGGTCTCAGGCGCTGTGTTTCTGGAGCGCAGGTTATTTGGTTTGCACACTAAGCCTCTACAGCCTGTTAAAGGTCAAAGCCTGTAGGAGACAGACTGAAGGGTATGTATAGTAACCCCAGTTCTTTGAGTTCTCAAAGCCCTCTAACCTTAACAGTCCTCTACCTTTGGAGGTGACATTGTACATGCCATGTTAAAGTACATGACCACTTGCAAAGAGCTGCAAGGTTTTGTTTGCTGTTGCTGGTCAAACAAAAAACATGTGAATTTCTGCATTGTGCATAATTATATAAGAGGAAAATAAATGAAATTTACATTTTGTTGCTGTCTTCCAAGGGTAAAAATAAATGTGTTAGTGCATGTTAATGACTCTGGAAAAACAGAATAAATCAGGTAGTTTGACAATCTTAGCAGGCATTTGTAGTATAATGGCTTGATATTGTTGCTAAAACATTGTTGTATTGTAAAATAAAATAAAACACATATCTTTATAAAGATGTAACTTTAACCAATACCAGTAAGATTACATAAAAGTACAATCCTGTTAACTACATACTGTACCCACTTAAAGAACAATACAATCAGTTTAAATGATCTGAAAATATAAATTTTCTTTCTCTATATGATGGGTGCCTGTTGGAGCTTAATAAATAAGCCGATACAATTATCTGTGCAAAGTAGTACCTTAGTGCAGCACTTTAGCACTTTCGTAAAGATAATCAAATGTGCAACAACAAAGTGGCTGTAAGACCCACCGTTTCCTCAAGCCACAATGATGTGGCCAAAGAGGAAACCAAGGGAACTGTTCGGGCTGTACGGTTCTGTGTAAACAAACCTAAAACTATGGAGCCTGGAAACACAAAATAAAGTCAGAATAAATAAAGAAAAGCAGAATGAAACAATGTTTTGCCTGTTTACATCACACCCATGCATGCACACAGAACTTTTTTCTGATTTTGTCTGAGGGAAAGAGAACTAATAAGATAAAAACAGTGTTGTCTTCTTTTCACTTCATCACACAAAGGAAAAGAAATAAAGGGTTTCCCTTTATCTGGAAAATCACTGATAGAACCACCTTAAGATAGTTTTGTTTCCTAAACAAGAAGCATGTTTTTCGAAGCTCACTTTAGAATAATGAGAAAACACCACATTTTCATTTTTTCAAGAGATGGTAAAAGCTGGTTCACTGATGGCACCAAGCATTCTTTGGGGGACAAGCAGGATTCAGCGCTGCACTCACTTCCAACCCTACCACACCATACAGTCAGTCATTCTAGACATGTTTCCGGGAGGTTCTACATGTCCAGTGAGGGAACAGCAGTATAACTTGCTGTAAGACATACTGTTACTTAACAGTATAAGAGTCAATGATCAGGCCACATTGTATTATCTCCATTGAGTCTGTACTGCCCAGAGTGGGAGTGTGAGGGCAGCCATCACCAGGATGGTGGAGGGTCCACAGGAGAGCGACTGGCCCGCAGCAGCAGCTGCAGCCCGTTCGTCACTTCTGTCGGCTCTAATCACGGGAGCTTCTGTTCCCACAAAAACGAACTCTGTCGTGCAGCCGTCAGAGCAGCCGCTGCCACTTCCTGAGCTACTGCCCTCTTCACCTGCAGCAAGAAAATTACACTCATTTAAATGTAAACATCATAAATGGTGTATGACAGGGTCTGGCATTATAGGGACTTGATGAATTTAAGTGATTCTATTGAGACTGAACTCACTTTCAGAAACCATGGAATAATCTTTCATGATTTTCTATGACATATTAGTTAATTTCACAATCTATTTCATTTGAATACTGCATAAGATAAGAAAAACCACATTTATTGTCAGTTTTAATATAGACACATTTTGGACGTGGCTCAGAGCATTGTTCCCATCTTGTACGCTCTACCAGATCCACAGATTCAAACATGATTGTTTCTGTCACAACAGCATTTGAGACATACATCCTCCTAAACATGGACCTGTCTGTCTATCATATGTTGTTTCTCCACACCTAGAGCTATTTATTCTCCTAATAATGTCTGTCTTGCCTCAGAGATGCTCTGAACATCCTCTGCCGTTGGTGACAAGTTCCAACATGAATGACAAATGAGATCTTGTTTCTGTAGTTTGTGTATCCCTGAGAGTGTTTGTGGTGTGTGTCCAAATCAAAACTACCATGCAGGGAGAGAAAGAAATGGAACAGGGCTTTTCGATTTTGTTCCCCAGCTGCATATGCAAAACATTATGGAGATATCTGAGGACTTACTGGAGTCCTGGAAGTAGATGTCATTTCCATTGTAGGCATTCTTTAGCTTGTTGGTCATGACTCGTAGAGCCATGATCTGCTGCCGAATCAATGTGTCCGGTCGGGTGATATCCAAAATCACTTCTGGATTGTTCACCTGGTTGGTGAGGCCCTCCTTTACCACTTCAGGGAAATATCTGGAACCAAAGAGAAAGATACCTGCTCAAAGGTTGTTATTAACCAGACTCATCGGGACGTGTATTCTAATGTATTGTAAATGACTGAACATACAGGCTGTAAAAAGACAATTTATTAACTAATGTGACTGAAATTCCTGTTTCAGGTCATTGTCATAATTCTTTCTTTTTGCTTAACGGCAAAAAATTGAGCAAGAAAAGTTTGAGATAATTTTACCATTTTTTCATTGTGTAAGATTTTAAAGGTAGACTATAGACACTGCTTCATTGTGCGACATCACATCAGGGAAATACTCAAATAAAGTCAAGCTATAAAGAAGAGGATTATGGACCTGAACATGTCCAAGTCCTGGGGTAAAATTTCCAGGTACCTGAAGGTGAGTTGTTGATCTGGCCACATAATTGCACACAATTAAAGCCATCATGCTGTGTGGGTGTTTTGCTGCAGCAAGGGCTGGTGTATATCACAAACTAGATGACATCACATGAAAAGAACATTATGGTGAAATACTGAAATAAGATCTGGCCACATCAGCAAGGTAGATAAAACTTCGAAATGGGTCTTCCACACAGACAATGAGCTTAATTGTACTGGAAAAATATGTTACAAAGTGGCTTAAGGACAATAAAGTCAATGTCTTGGAATTACCCTCTCAAAACCTGGATTCCTGTTCATTTGAAAATTTGTGGGCAAAGCTGTAAATGTGTGTGAGTGAATCTGTGTGTATTTGATGAGTTTCAGTTTGGAGTTTTACTAACACAACTGCTCCCTCTGTACTCTTGATCCTTCACAGCTGCTCCAGTTATTAATCAACCTCAGTGCCTGGAGGGGTTGTCTGACAGAATGTTGTTTCCATTTCCCCACACACGCTGTTCAAATCACTTGACTCATCTTTCAGCCTTTATTCTCTGATTTAGCTAAACAAACACTTTAAGTGTCTTTAGTCGTTCATAGACTTATTTTCATCTCAAAGGAGGGTGCCCTTGTAACGGCCCAGCAATAATGACAGACTCAGTGGACTTGTAGATGAAAATGGCTTCTGGATTGATTCAGTCTGTACACATAAAGCCAAATATTCAGTTAAGATAGCATGACCAAGAGCTCCAATCACAGCATCAAAGCAGTGTCACAACACAAACCCAGTTATCTCAATAACCATAAAATGTCCAAGCACTAATAACATTCAGCTCACAGTCCACTCAAATGTTTGTTCACACTATATAGCTGCTTTTAAATCTGGCATAGGAAATGCTACTTTCCTGATCCTAACTCCTCTTTTGGGGACAACGGTGAATCAGGGCTTTGTTTCTCAAAAGTCCTTGTTGTTGATTCAGAACGAAACCACCTTTACTTTGGATACATTGTTGGTTTATCAAGCAGGAGGGCATAGGCTGAGGCTTATTTGCCCATAAGGACATCAAGCAGTGGTCTTCTGTTGGTTTTGCTAATGAGTTAAAGGGAGTCTTTAATCTTCCTGTTAGGGCCTGGGATGTAATCAGGTTTACTACTTCTCCACCAGGGGCTAAAGCAGTGTGGTGGAGAACTGAAGAGTTCAGGACTTTAAGAGTGGATTGAGGATAGAAAAAAAATAAACTACTATGAACTGGTGACCCCAGACTGTCCACAGTCATTCAATGTATGACAACTTAAATTTGTAAGCCCTAAGAGAGCTCAGCTGCCCCTAATTATATCTGCTCTCGAGTAGTTAACTGGGAATATTTACAAAGTTTGTATTGCCATTCTGTAGATCACCCAGCTTTTGGGTGATCTGGGCCCCTGGTATATTTAGTTTTTTTATTATTCTTCAACAAACTCTCAGTTTTTAGGTGTTCTTTATTTATACAATATGACATGCTTTAAGCCTAGAACTTAATTTCATGGACACTTTTGTGTCTACTTGTGTGCATTTCCATAGTGAGTTCCAAAATTGAGAAATTTGTATAGATTATGTCCCCTAACGCTAAATGGATCCTCCTCTGCTGGAGTGTTCCTCCTCTGGAGGAGTCCAGACTGCAGATAATTGCAGTGAAATTGAACAATCAGCTCACAATCACATTGTCTCATAGAAGCCATGATTTAAAAGTGGACCAACAATAACTCAAGGTATATTCAGGTGGAGGGTTTAGAGTGGTTGGGTTCCTGCAAAAGCCATGGTTTTAAGCACTAAAGGCACAGCTGAGAATTCTGTCACTGTGACATCACATTATAACCGAGTCACTCAAACCTCACAGTAAGGTGTAACTGTAAACTTTAAATAAATATCGCCAACACAGACTTCCATATTTACTTGCCTTTTGAGGAGAGCAGAGACACATCAGCTGTATCTGCACTCTTAGTCAGCTGTTGCTATTTTAAAACCCAAAATTGGTTAATGATACACAATCCTTGGGGGTTGTGTTTAAGTTTTGCCTTGGAACAAAAATACCATGGAGAGTACTACATTTCTTAGTTTAAATATTAAACTCCTTTAAGCCATTGCGTGCAATTTGTGGCCTATATTTGTATTACTTTGTGTGATCTAATTCCTAGCATAGACATTATATATATATATATATATATATATATATATATATATATATATATATATATATATATATATATATATAGAGAGAGAGAGAGAGAAAGAGAGAGAGGATATAACTACTCTGCTTACAAGAAAAATATTCCTGCTGTGGAAATCTTTTCAGACCTCTTTATAAACCCAAATAGCTCCCTGCGCAGAATAAACAAGGTCATTATCCCCCTGTTTAAAATGGTCTTCATCACTCCCAGGGATTCTGTGGACAAACTAAATTGACTTTACTTTGGACCTCTAGACATAACCATGTTCTAGCGGATGCTCCTGTTTATCAAATAAGTGAGAGAATTCAGCTTTCTTCCCTACAGATAGCTTTAATGACCTCTGATACACAGTTTTTCACTGCAACATATGCAGTGAAAGTTGTCCTCCCATCCATGATTCACAACTTATGCCTTTTTATTGAAAAGAATTCCCATATAGTCCTGGATTCTTGGATCCCTTTGGTGCAGCTGTTTGCTTGAGCTGAAACGTTTTTATTTTGTTCCCCATCTCCTCTCCAATCTTTGCCACAATGTTATTCCCTGCCAGCCATGACACACCAGTGAAAATCCTACTTGTGTCTAGATCTTGTGAAAAAGGTTTTTATTTCTTTTGTTTTCTGTGAAGCTTTTTTACTTACCTTGCTGCTCTGTCTGTGCCCTAGATACTCTGAAACAACTTCTTTGTGTGCCTACCTGCCTGTCTGCTTGCAAACAGCTTGAAGTGAATCACATCTCACATTCATTGTGTGTTGTCAAATAAGCTCCTTATTTCTTTTCAGCATTCCACAGCCAGAGGAAAAGTATTAAGAGGTTAATATTTTTTTCTGTCCTGTCTTGAGATGCAAAATCAGCAGTGCAAAAAGGGCATGGCAGCAACTCAGAACCTAATTATGAAATAAGCTGCATTATTAGTCACAATTAAATTGGATTGGATCTCTCAACATTCTCCCAATTGTTTGTGATGAATCTAAAATGGCTTTATCACCAAAAGAAGTACCTAAACAGTGAATACAGTGAGGAATGTGTTCATGGCTGGTGATTCTCAAAAACGATTGACTGAAATGTAACAGCATATGATCTGTTATAATTATTTACAGAGGAGTAAATCAGAAAGACCTTGTGCGTATAATTAGGTTTCATTTGATTATTTTGCACATTCTTCACAAAAGGGAACCTTTAACATGTTGGAAGGCCAAAATATGATGCAGTTATTTTTTCAAAGAGTGATGCACTAAAATTAATATTTCAATAATTATTCATGCTGCATGAGGGTTGAAGGCCAATCAGCCCATTTGTTGTCATACCCCAACATCTTCACTGGAGTCATGTGCAGACTTTGATTAGGTCACTTCACAACCTACAGATTGTTTTTGACCCATTTGGGTCAAAAACTTTGTTTTTGTGTGTTTGCTTCAGGGTATGTTTGCTTCACCCTAACTAACAATGCTTGTGCACTTGCTACGTATGCAGTATGTGGTAACTATTCCCCATAATTTTCTATTAAGTTGATCAATTTATTACTTGTATGTATGTAATCATTGATCTGTATTTAGAGAACATGGTAGCTATTTAATAAAGAATCATTGATAGCCAGACTGGTACTTCATTATCAATTTAACTACCAGATTTAGAGCAGTGCTTAAAATGGCACTGGCACCAGCATATATCTTTTATCGCACCATCTGGTGATTTTGCTGCTTGGAAAGGATGGAAACGATGGAGTGATTCGTGCTCCCTGCCAGCATCTCCAGTTCACTGTCGGAAAGAGCTACTTTCTGACCAATCAACTGTCAGTCTCAGGGTTACTTTACAAGCTGCTCTGGCGACAAGAGGTTTTTGAAGCTCCACAGTCCTTCGAGTATTAGAGCCTCGGAGATTATGCACAGCACAAGTTCTCCATATCACTGCTAACCATTGTAGTTTCAGAGAAACTGTTAATCTTTGAACAAAATGTGGTTATTTTAATCCCTGGCAGGCAAAATGTGATAACAGGAGAGCGGGGTGACTTTAGTTGGAGCTGTCTTGTCCTCACCTGCCCTTTGTGTGGCTGTTCCAGCACTGTTCCTCGTCAAACTCTGTCAGTTCGCCTTCAGCACAGATGTCATCTGGTAATTTGGACCAGAACTTCTTGGACTCCTTTAACTTCTCTTTGATGTCAATCACCTGCCATTGGCCGAAACAATGGAAAGAAAATATATTGATGTTCTATTTCAATTAAAAGATGAGAAATCAAGAACCTGTACATCATTTACTTCTATTAAATAAAATTACAGATTTGACTGTGGAAAGCACAAGAGTAAATGCAAATAAATTAGTACTACTAGAGACAAACTATCTTTATTTTGCAGTTTGTGTCTTTGCTCCAGCCCTTCTGCTCATTTATTCCATCATAAGAGAAATTCTGATGGACAACAGAGTTTTTTTTTTCTCTTTTTGTCCACTTCCTTCCACATTTGGTTCATCTCTGATTCATACAAGACAGATTTGAGGTTTCAAATCTGATATTTGGAATAAGTGGTCACCCCCAACTGATTCCATCTGGGCTCAACAAGACGCTTGAGAGAGTGAGCAGCAAACAAGACAGAAAGAAAGACAGCACAATTATCATCCACTGAAACATGTTTCTATGTTCTAATATATGACTAAGATAACTTTTTAATAAAGAAGCTAATGGATCAAAATTATTTTCCAAGAAATGTTTTAGTGAGTTTTATCTACTTTTTAAGTTTAACGATTCATATTGTTTGTCCAGCGCTGCTGAGAATGTTTTGTATAAGTTCACTGAAATAAATATATTTTGCATAGAGTACAACTTTAATACTTGAGTCAAGCTTTACATAATAACAGTTATTAAAATCTGAAAGACACATAAACCTTATGAAGTGACACAGTAATGCTGTTTGTGAGTTCTGCACAAAAACAGTCACGAACTAAGCCTGATAATTTAGGCAAGTGGCAAATTCATCCCGCGTCTCTGACTGTCCCAATGTATATTTTGAAGAGAAAAACCTTTGTCGGAGGGCCTCAACCTTCTATGTCAAATTCTATTGCCTTTGGCTGTGCTGCAATTCTCCCAGTAAATTGTTTTGGACTCAGACCAATTTCAGGTACTGAATTGTTCAAAGCTCAGGTAAAGCACAGACCGAAAAGTATCAAGCCTACAGAATTTGCTGCCACACACACACACACATGCACACACACCCACACACACGCATGCACGCATACTCATATAGAAACATGTTGCAGAGTTTGTGTGTGTATGGGAAAACATAATGCCAGAATAAAGAACATGCCAAAAATCTGCATCCTTTATTATAAAGTTCAGTGGAGCTTTTAGCATAAATATTTTTTGTTTCAAATTTTTGATCCATGTGATTTTGATTACAGCGTCCTTTTTTTTTCTTTCTTTTTTTAATAAGTCTTAATAAAACACTCTAGTATAACTTAATATGATAAACTAACATTTTTAGGTTTTCCTCTTGTTTATTATAGCCTCATTGATTGAATCCAAGCAAGTGAGTGACACAAGCTAAAGACTTTAAGCTCCCATTTCTCTTTAAGTTCACTGAAAGACTACATAAAGTGATGGAGCTTGCTAATGTGACAGGAAGATGAATCTGCTGACACACAAGCTCAGTAATGACTGAATATGAACCTTAAGGTTAAAGAACAACAAATACTTAGTGAGTAAGATTAAACTATAATGCATGAGATCATTGTTTGCCAGAAGAGGGCAAACCATGATCATAACTATTTAGGAAATGCTGATGAACAATTTAATTTCCTAGACTCTGGAACTCAACAGATCTCACAATATTGTCTTGTCCCACAATGTCTTGCAGAGAGTTATCCAGTTTGGGTCACCACACAGTTATCTGATGTAAAACAGACATTTTCCCAAGTCCAAGTAAAATCTCTGGTTTTTCATTTCAAGTGAAGTAAATTTTTTTTCTGACTGAAATAAATAGTTTCTCTTCTTGCCATATATTCTTCTAACAACAGGTTATTGCTATAAATTGGATTTAAAACCTGCACTATTTTATTTATGCTCAATGAAATATAATGAAGAGATTAACACTTCTTAATCCTGCATTTCAGAATAAATTATTTATGTTGTCCACTTTACGCTGCCATGTACAGAGGTTGGGAAACTTTCTTCTCCTCTTACTGAGTTTGAATGGTGTATAGGCATAATACAACAACAGTAATTTTCAATATTTTTGTCAAATTAGACACATCTTTAAATTTTTGTGACTGTCAACAAAGGTACATTTAAAAAAAAAAAAAAAAACATACAGGACTTAAGTTGGGATGTTAGCCAGGCCATCTGCTATTATAGATAAGAAACAATGCCAAAAAGGCTTAAAAGGATTATAATCAGACGTATAATTATCTTCAAGTGTTTTAGAAAACCATAATTATAAACAGTGGTGAGGTTTTTCCTACTTTTACATTTTTATCAGCTGCATGTTGATGGTTTCTTTCAGAACTATTGAAAAATAGTACTTTTAATTGTTTTAAGTTCTTCTGCCCAATATTAGCATCCAAATGCAAAAAAAAAGAAAGAAAAAAGAAATGTTTGTGAGAAACAATGATATTGTTGGGTAATGAATGTCCTATCTTTAGTTAACTTTATGTAACAAGGTTTTCATAAAATGTTTTAGTATTTTTATGTGGAATGCACATTGAATACTTATTTCAAATGACGTTACATTAATAATAGAAAGTAAATTAGGTTAGTTAGTGTTGGCATCTAAGTTTTGCAAATCCACAATTTTATGACTATAATGTATGTTTGCTTATTTACAAAGATAAATAAGCAAATACAATAGTATTCACTATTTGTAGTAGTATCTACTACTACAAATAGTGAATACATTGCATTTTCAATTGATATATATCTAAGCAATCTAAAAAAAAAAAAAGCATTAGTAAGAAAAGTCATCAGTTCCAAATGGACTCCAAGAGTGTAACATTTAGTTCAGGATGGTAGACTGACCGATTTCTCGGCAATAAGAGCTATTGCTTTATCTCTGTGAAGCCTGAGGTAATAACCCACTCAGCAGCAACATTGTTTTCTCTTGGATACAGCTGCATGCAGTAGCCTGCAGTTGATTCAGTAAATCCATATATGAGGAGACTAAATGCCTGTTCTGATTTTGTTTTTAGAAGCCTATACAAGCTTATATAACTACTTTTTTAAATTAAATATATTTTGTTTATCAAAACATTTACAAGAGCTGGACTGATATTTTGGATTAGCAATTCATAACATTTTGAGAAATAAATTAGTGCGAATACTGACTCGGTCTATTTTAAGACTTTTGCTTTCTTGTGCTGTTTTGCTCATGTTGTAAGTTCCTTTTCCATTTCCGAACCATTCCGAAATGGTTCGGAAGAAACTAACAACTCCATCAAGCTCTGTCCCAGCAGTCTGAACAGCGTTTTTCAATGTTTAATCTTATTTTTCAGCTAGATAAAGTAATTGGCTGGACTGTATGTGTTACTGTATCTGTTTAGCTCTCCGCTAAAGAAGCTATGTCTGTCAATAACAGTCCACTTTTTCTTTAACATAGAAAGTATTCTTGGATCAGTGATTATGCACTTTTATTATTTGTGCATATGCTCTCTTTTCTCAAACCCCCAGCTGGTGACAGCAGATGACTGCTCAGCCAGGTTTTACTGGGGGATTCTTCCTCTTACAGGTTAGTTTCCTTTGTACAGGCATGTTCAACATGGAGGATTGCTGCAAATCTAACAACTCCTTAGATAAAAATCAATTTGTCTGTATAATCATATTAAGTTAACTTGTTTTTGGTAAAGTGCCTTAAACAATACCTGTTGAGAATTAGCACTCTGTAAAAACAAAATTCAACTAAATATTGTGGGCAAATCAACCCCAGTAAAAAAGCAAAAAACCCTGTGACATGCTAGCTCACTATGATCAGAAAGTATCTTTATTCTCAGTAAAGATGGTCATGTACAGACATGAGCTGAAAAGTCACTAGGAGAGGAAGAAGTCATTACACCAAAGGCAGAATGAGAAGCCAAATTACAATTTTTAAATACTATTGTTACCTTCAATAGCAAATACAAAGTTGTTTTTACTTTCTTTTGTCACTTTGTGTCCAAAGTGACTCAATAGCAGAAGCTGTAAATTTTATGGCAATTTCCCTCCTTCTCATCAGCCATGAGCATCTTGTGGATCTATCACACAATCGCCATATCATTTGTATAATTTCTTTATTTTAAACAAACCACAACACTAACTGCTTAGCAAGTGTTAGAACTGCTTTCAATGGCCCAAAATACCTCATACATTGTACAGCAATGCATGCAATAAGAGCTGGATCTTTTCACACAAGTGAACACAGAATATGAGAAAAACAAGTAAATATAAATAGATAGTATGAGATCAACGTAAAAACACCATAATGATAAAAATAACTGATAATTATGTTTGCTTGAATATAAACGTGAGGAAAGAACATGAGCTAATTACTGCTGGAATTTGGATTTAGCTCAGAATCTTATGTGGTGTACTGTGCACACTTAGCAAGATAACCTTTGAACTTACATAGGCTTTTCATGCACAACACTGATCAACCACTTAACACATTTACTTTAGAGAATACATTGTCGCTACATGCTTGTTCAGCAGGAGGGATTGCTGGAGGTCACTGACTTGATTAAAGTTTTTGGATTTCTTTTTATAAAAAAGCTTTTAAAGAAATGTCATTATTAAAATGTTTGTAAGATAACTAAGATCAAACAAGAGTCCATGAAATGGACTTTGAATTTGTCTGTATGATTGGAATAAATTTCTGTTAATGTAAACAGAAATTTTAATATAAAATTTCTGTTTTTAATGAAACAGAAATTTTATTACATTTCTGTTTCTGTTTATAATAGATATTTATTGTACATTTCTGCTACATAAATAAACTTTACTGAAATTGAATTAAACACAATTCAAGAAAAACACAGAATATAAATTTATTAAAATAGTCCTAATGCTCAAATGTATTTGGAATAATCTTCTAATTATTGGTCTCACTAAGGATTGACAGAATATGGATGCATTGTGATGTAGAAAATGGTTCGGTTCTGGTTTTCAGAGTCATTAGATTACACTAAACTGTTGCCATGGTAGAGAGATTTGAAGGATTGCTGGCATGGTCCCCAGGAAGAGAGGTCAGAGTAAGGGTGAGCAACAACTCCACCCACTAACACAGTCTGCTCGACAGAAAGCTCTACAATAGGGTGAAAAGCAAGCTGTTGTTCATGAATTAAAAGATATTGTGACCAAACATGCCTCCAGCATTTCATTAAGGTTTCAGTATATTAAGTCATATTTCTCCTTAAATACTTAGAAAGGCTTAAAGGCCACATCTGTTTGTTTTTTCTCTTTCTGCCTCAGATTTTTTATTCTGTATTTCTCAGCATTTGCCTTTTCAGAGTGTTGTTGCACAGCAATAATCCCATTGCTTCACTAATTAATTTGTCAAATTATGCCATTGCAAGTTTTTATTCACCTAATTTCCATTTTTTTCATTCACAGCTTTTAGTTAACACAATTTTTCC
This sequence comes from Poeciliopsis retropinna, assembly GCA_010277075.1. Lineage (NCBI taxonomy): Eukaryota > Metazoa > Chordata > Actinopteri > Cyprinodontiformes > Poeciliidae > Poeciliopsis > Poeciliopsis retropinna. Next base: position 19,371,812 of record VMRM01000006.1, on the reverse strand, counting down.
CTCAAAGGTTTTTTTTATTTTACAGAATCTCAAAGGATTTTTTAAATCCCTTCTTTAATAAAGATATTTTTGTCAAGGTAAGATGTGAGGTTATTTTACACTGCACGTTCTGCTTTAAAAAGTATCTTTACCTTTAAAGATCTTTTATATATTTTTTCTTTTGCACACTTCTATAATTGAAAATATAAAACTTTTTTTTTTAATCAGAGAAAGAAAGCCTCAGAAAATATGTAATTGGATTTTCATGATACCTTCACTTATTAGAGAAAAAACACATTCAAGCCATCCTGACTCTTTGTGAAAAAGTAATTCACCCTATGTCTAAAACCTAACTGTGCCACAATCACATTGAACTCATGGTTTAAGTAGGGTGGGGAGGAGCAGGAAGAAATACCTTCAACAATTATGCATATATTTTGAACCTTTCAATTAATTGTAGGATATATATATATATATATATATATAAGTGATATATATATATATATATATATATATATATATATATATATATATATATATATATATATATATATATATATATTGATTTTAACAACCAGTCCATAGTATGTGAGATAATCTGTGCTGTTTTCATTCACTCAGAAGTTGTTTGAAATGTTGAAACATAATAACAGAAAACTCATAACTTCATTCATGCATAGGGAACTGTGCTAGAGATTTATTAACAGACCCAATTTTTATTGTAATCATCTACCTTGTGTTTGCAATAGAATGCCTTTTTATTTGCTTGACAAATGAGTTGCAACTGATTTATTTCTGTCACAGCATGAAACCATAAGTCTCTCATTATGAAATATCCGATCGCTATCCTCAGAAACACACCCTCCTGTGGAAACCAAACCAGGACCTGCGAAGTTCATCGGGAATTGCAGCAATATAGTTGGACATATCTTACAAAGTTAGAGTATTGAGACAGGGACAAAATGTCTAATCCCACACGGACTGGGCATTTTATTTGATTTCAAAAACAGAATAAAACGCCTTCATTGTTAGAAGTGTAGGAGATTTAACCCTGCTGAGTCTTAGTGCGACACTCAGCAGCAGTGCAGCAAATGTCACAGCCAGACAGCGGGGTAGCGGGGGGGGGGGGGGTGTCCAGTCAGACTCTCAATTTCCAAAACTACACACAAAAAACCTCGTAAAAACACACATAGGGTCAGTGCGACCCTGCTGGAATAAAAAAATGACCTCTAAGACAGCGGGAGGGCTGATCTATGAGTGAATAGAAAAAAAGTTTTCAGTCAGTAAATTAAATTATATGTGAATTTTTATCTTTTTTATGACCATTTGTATTCCTAATTTCTTAAAATTACTTCTTACCGTAGCAAAAAAATAAACTGTCAAAAAATATTTGTTTTTTGACAAAATATATTTTCTTCACATGTAAGAAATCTTTACATACAAAGTCGTCATGGACACAGGAAAGGTGATTCAGAGCTTTTTATAGAGAATAGCCTGGGTTTCCTATTGTGAACAAGAATTTCATACGTCTAGACTCTGCTGCAGTTTATGCTATCTCCAGTTGTAAAGTGTAATGGCACAACATCTAAATCGATCCTAACAGCCAAGAGAGAGTAATTAAAAATTTTTTAAAAATAGCCTGATTTTTACATATATGCACTATCAATGGTCTAAACAATCCTGATTACACAAACAAACCTATACATACATACCTGGTTCAAGTGACCATGCAGAGCAACATGCACGAAGAAACATCATGATGTCCTAGTTATGTTTTAGGTTTTTAAAAGAGCCTCCTATACACTGAAGCCTCAGGTCTTAACAGGACATGAAAGGGCCTGTAATAATAGGATGCCACTGCAGGAGGCTGCCCTCACATTTGATGTGATAATCCTATTACACAGGAACCAAAGCTGGTTAGTTTTAACACAGTGGTGTGGCTCTGACTCATCATGGCCCAAAGCAACCTGGCAGTGACAACAACATATGGATGGGGTGAAGATGTAACAGGAGATTTTGCTCAGGCTTTTAATGTGAAACTGACACAGCTGAATCTGACATCCATGAGTCAGCAAGCAGCATGATTTTATACAGAATATGTAAAAGAAGAAAAATTCTGTGGCAAATCTAAAGATATGTACATATACGATATAATTTTATTTTGGACATTATTTGTAGAAACAACATAGCCTGAAGTGTGTATGGATATTGCAAGGCACAGTGCACCATCTATAAAATGGAATGGACATGCATCCCCCAGAGACACGCCACACTAGGTGCAAAATGATGAGTGTCGAGATCAGAAAGTTTCTAGCTAAACATTTACTGCTTTCACCGTATCTGCACTGCAGCAGAAACTCTGCAATATGATGGTCCTGAACTTGCTCTCTGAATGCTCAGTACTGAAATCTCAAAGCAACTTGTATAATTATCAACAGGTCTGCTGGAGGAAGAGTCTGATAAAATTCCCAATGAGTCATTTTACGCTTTTCACGTTTATTGTCCAACATTTATTGGTTAGAGGACAAGATAGTTTTAATTATGAAGCTCATTTTCAAATAACAGCAGTTGGTTAGATTGCTGTACGACTCACTGAATGTCAAGTGGCAATAAACATCCCACAAAAAGGAACAAATTTATCACTTTTAGTGACTACATCAAAGATAAATCTTTAGTATCTCTCTATTGTTAAGCACCCAAAAATGACCGGTGTAGTTAACTGATTTTTATGTTTGGATTTATATTGTGAATTCTCCATAATATACAAACTATAAGAGCATCATCATAACTAAAGTGTGTGCAATTTGCATTATTCAGTAAAATGAAAATGAGGTATATTATTTATATTTATAGGACATTTAGAATAACAGCTGATTCCAATCTGGTCTAAATAAAGCCAGATGGCCAACACATTATTCCTACTTAAGTGGAGTCAGTTGGCAGCAGACTGTTCCAAATGTTAAAGTTTCCATATGTTATTGCCTTTTGAAAGAGACAAATGCGGTAATCTCTAATTTACAGGAAATATGTCTGAACCGTCAGTCACATTTGCATTTTAAGATTGTGCCGTCTGCTAGTGTGAAGCCCCACTCTTTAACCATGGGTTTAAAGAGTAGGGCAACATTGATTTTTTAGAGGTTTATATCATGTTATAATTTTATTTCATCATCAAAGTCATACCAGGAGTTTTGCTTTGCTTCTTTCATGCATGTTAGAGAAGTCCTTAAATAGTCTGTGGCAGCCAATTAGGGGTATCTGCATACTCACACCCAAAGCTCCACCTTGTAGCTTCAATTCCCTGCCGAGTTCTTGCCCCACAGAACAACGCACAAACACACCGTCCCCATCAGACTAGCAGTAGCAGCAGTTAGTACACATCTGTTGAGCTTATCATAAAAAACTACTTCTCAGTCCAACGCTCCTAAGAATTGTTTTAAATGGCATCATAGAGAAACACTGTTGAGGTTATGTGCTGAATGGTGAAGGTTGAAAAGCTTGAAGGCATTTTCATAAGAACAGAAGGTGTAGTTACTTTATTGTACTACAAAATGGAATTATGTGTCTGGAAAATACATAATACACCCATGTTAAATCTTTAAAAATAATTTGATGATATAACGGCTGTTGTTTATAATCTTGCAAGATTAAGCTACCTTGGACTTAATCAAAATCTCATAAGTGCAGATAGTCATTTAATTCAAAATAAGTAGATTTTCTCATAAGCCAAAAAGCAAAACTTTCTGAATTTCCATTTTTTTCCCAATTAAGACAATGAATAATAACCCAAATATATATTAATAATAAAACTGATCAATCAGTTTTATCTACCCATAATCATTGTAAATCAGCAGCATAAAGAAAAAAACAACAACTCAATCTTATTGGAATAAAGAAAAGAATAATATATATTTTTTAATCAGTCGCATTGGTTAACTGAGTCATTGTCTATTGAAAGATTAAAGTAAATCCCTTAGTGGCATCGAAAATGTAAATTTACCAATATTTTCAGGGACATTTAGAATAAAAATATTCTTCCAAGTAAAACTAACAATCTGCCTCCTCAATTGCAGTGACTTACATCAAATAAAACCTTAAAAACCCTGGAGGAAATCACTAAAATAATACAAAAAAATAATAAAAGAAACTAAAGATAAGACAACCCAGGTAAAGTAATTAATTTTATTGTTTTTATAAACACTTATTTGCTTTGTCTGTGTGGACGAAATAAAAGTTTGCATTTACAGAGTAAATTATTCTAATCTCGCACATCCTGAGTTGGCTGTTTCTTAGAAGAGTTAAGTAGTTGTTGAGCATTTATAGCACACAGCAAGTAGGGCAATCTCCAGCAATGCATGTTAATTGGTCCAGTAATCTTAATTAGGACTTTCAAAGTTCAAAGACCCACCAGCCAGAGCTAAACACTTGATACTTGTGATCTAACCATATTAAATGCAGAGATCTGTGTGTTGAACATTTCACTCAGCATGTCAAGTGTTTTACCAGTGAATGATAATCAGAAGTATTGCTGTTTCTATCAATAAGGGCACAGTTGTCACTGTGCTGTGCTTTAGCCAGAGTAAGAGAAGAGGCTAAACCCACTAAAGCAAAGTGTTATTGGTCTAAACTAATTTCTGCTGCAACAAGAATAATTATTTGTCTCAGAACACACATGGGCCATTAGAAATGTCTACCTGAAATGGGATGTATGGTGTGTTTTCCAGGCACATAGTGCCGTTTTACAGCACCGTCAAGAAACTGTTGCCCATAGTTGTTAAAAAGCTGACTAGGATTGCTGGGGCAAGTGTTTTGGCACACAGAATGGCTGACAAGGGAGATTTAAGGATTCCTTCAAAATGCATCAAAGAATCAAAGCAACACTTCAGGTATATTTTTGATGCGTGGATAGCATTAGAATAGTACATAAAACTCAAAACAGTACATTTTTCAAAATATTGTCCTTTTAATTAATTTTAAAACAATGCCATTCACATTGTTTGAGATAAAGCACAAAAATAACTAACATTTTATCGCTTCTGTAATTAATTCATAAAGAACTGTAGGCGAGGTAAAACACACAAATGCAACACCAGACACAACAATGAACTGAAAGCAACCTTTATATTAAAACAAACAATGCAAAGCAGTTGGTCCAGTAATCTTAATTAGGACTTTCAAAGAGTTGAATAGTCAGGATCTGAAGTCAAAAAAAACAAGAACAGTGCCAGAAGCTCATGACTAGCGCTGCACAAAATCATGCAGTCAGGATGCTATTAAATACTTAAATTGCAAAATCAATCAATCCATATTTTCTTTTCTCATCTGTCATTATAATCCTTCCTCAAATATTGGTCTTTATTGTTAGGATGGAATAATTTCAACATTCTAGTCAATAGTCTCTCTTTAAAGTAATTATAGAAAATGTCTTAAATAAAAAAATATGTAACCACGATTTCCTTTTATTTATTTTTTATTGACAAAGACATTATGTAGAATTTGTTCATCAGTGGACGTTTTTGCAATCCGTGTGCAGCTGGCATATTTTGCTAGGCTGTAATTCTCTCTAATAAGTATTTTTGTAATAACTATAATTAAATATTTTCAAATAAATAGATCCACACAGTTAAAAAAAGTAATTTACAAGTGTCTTTAAGGTTATGAGCTTAGCTTAGGTTGTAGGCAGTTTAAAACCTTTGCAGACACCCCCCACATTCAGCCTAATTAATAATGCATTTAAATAAGAACATAAGGGATGCCAACTAGAAAATAGCAATAAGAGTGAGGTGTTAGGTAATTTAGTGACTAAAAGGGAAAGGCTATTACATTAGAACATGCCTATTTATTTCTGCTGCCTTTTCCTAGAAAATACTGGCAATTAGTGGTGGAGCTCAAGGGACTGAAGGGCCAATAAACACTTAACACAACTGAAACTGGACAGGCAAAATTTTTGTTTATAGTTTCTTCGTAGCTCATAAAAAGTACAAAGCTATATTCAAAGATTGTTTATAAATGACAACAATCTAAAGTTAGAAGTAAACCATGAAAACATATCTAAGGTTTTAAATTGATAAGTTTACATAGAAATAAATTGGATGTGTAGGTTGAGTTTTAACTTTATAAATATTCATTTAAACAGTATTAAATTTCTCTTAACAAGTACACCCTTTCACTGTATATTGTGACATCAGAGTGGTTGATGTTTATAAGAATTAATTAGTTTTTATCTTACTGGATGTAATGTTTTTCTTTTACGAATCAACGGTAATCACAAGTGATGCGATGGAAAGAAAAAACTGGCCTGCTGGTAATCATAGCAGTTGAAGGCAGTATATATTTTTAATTAGCTATGACAAACAGACAAAGGGTGAAGGTAATAACTACAGAGAGATAGCGCTAATAGCCGAGAGGCCTGGCTCTCTCTGGCCAAGACTTTAAGAATATTAAAATGTTTTGTGGATGGATTTGCAGAAGTGAAGAGGATGGAATAGAGAGGCCAGCCCCGCTGCTGTTGAGCTGTAACAGAAGGAAAAGCCCAGCTGCCTCATTACTGGCCATTTTTATTTCTGCAGAAAGGGCACTTTATCACAAAGCTGTGGTTGAGTTGTGTGGAGGTGGAAAAAAAATCTCTGGTTAGTATAAACTGCTTCCTGGAAACAAGGTTCAGTCATGGTAGGATGTGCAAACTGAGAAATTTGCACGAATATCTCCACAGTTTTTTTAAAAAATTTTTTATTAAAAATTACATTCTTTTTACTAACCTTGTAATTTAGTATGTAAACAACCACCCTTCCTTTTTTTGAAATATATATCTTTTTAAATAAAACTGAGTTTTGTACATTGATGGATTATAATTGATTTGTTTTTTTCTTTCTTGAGTCTCTTGATGTTTATGCAAATGAAGTCCAAGTCATCAATAAGCTGGGTAAAGCCTCGGGGGGCAAAAGAGCATTCACTTTCATATAAACCAGTTTGGCATATTTTAACTATTGGTAAATATATCAGAAAACTCATCACATTTTTTTTTTCATTTCAAACATATTTGGGCAGGGACAAACATGAAATTATGCAAAAATTTAAAAGAAAATGTCCTTCAGGTAAAGGTCAAAAAAGTTCAAAAGATATGAATGCTTTTGTTTTTGTTTTTTAAATAGAAATAGTTTTGGTTCATTTTAAACAGATATAGAAGAAAGTAAATTTACAAAAGGAAAAAATGGCATTTGTGCACTTGTAGCTGCATCCATATTATCTCAGGTCATTAATCAGATTAGCAGAAATACTTCATATGTGCTACTAAACAGAAATTTGTGATCCTTAGTATATTTTGTGTGCCATTACAATAATTCTTTTTAAATCTGTTTATTCACAGTTTTTAGACTACTAAAGACTGTGTCAAAAACAAGGAGAGTTATTGTCAGACTTGAACAATTCCCTACTCTAGGCATTTAGGTGAAGGGAATCAGAATATTCTGTCAGGTGATTTGTCCTCCTAAGTTCTGTGCTCAACAACCAGAAAACAGTCACCAACAAAAGTAGGGGAAGATTTTTTAAAAATTGATTGAAACTGATGGGTTTGTACATCAAAACACATTGTGTCATACTGTCATTTTAACCATTTGTCAGCTCCGTAGCTGGCTACATTACATTTTGTGGAAAGGCAGAAGGTAAAAATTCAGAAGGAAAAGGGTATTAGGTCTGAGGTCTGCATAAAATACAATGAGAAGCAAACAAGGTCAGTATTGTCATATATAGTTAGGTATAATGGTTTGCTTTAGCTCATTTGAGTTAAATTTTCTTGTGATAGTTTTAGGTAATTTTAACCTACCTAAAACTAAAACGTATAGATAAAACCAGTGTAATAACACAGAACTAAGTAGAAAGACACAAATCATTTCCCTGTGTGTAATAAAAAATATTCACTGTTTTTCATTATCACATTGTCACTTAATTACACAATTAGCACAAGCTCTGTACCCATAATTAAATGCTCCACACATCTGTTACTTCTAGCAACAGGGAGCAGGTATACTTAGCATGCAGTTCACAATGTGTCTTCTTAACAACGGCTCTCCAAATAACCTTCAAGATTTCTACAACATTGTGTTTTTGTGTGCACATGTTGTCACTGTCACTGTAATTATTTTTGCTTTGGAGACACAAACAGAATCACAAATATTAAATTGAACATTTTAAGCACTAACTGGGGACAACACCATGAGTGATGAACCCATATTTGTGGAACATATCACTGAGGCAAAATTAAAGCAGAACATTGTCTTCAACAAAATTTGTGCCTGCCTGAACATGTTCAAACCTAACACACCAGGGTTCCTACAACAAAGAAGTGTTCAAGTGCTGAAGAAAAATATGACCACTTGCTGGTCTGGGGTTTACTTATTTGCAGCATTTCTTTAAACTTAGGGTGTATTCAGACCAGCCCAGGATTAGAGTCCTGAATCAGACTCTACTATGTGTAAGAGTCTCTAATCCTGATTCAGGATTAGAGTCCTGAATCTGTTTGTCCAGAAAGTCCGAGTTTTTGGGGAGGTCTGAATGCAAATTTGAATTCCAAAACGGAGTTAAAAAACAAACTCTGATCTGCCTAAAAATCTAGGTCTCGGTCCGGTTGAAGTGAACTCTAAAATAGTAGAAAACCTGTCTGAATGCAACTGACCAGAGGCCATTTCAAAAGCAGGACGTTAGCTACATTGCAAGACATTCTGGTCATATATTACTCTCTGCTCTGTGGGTTAACGAAGATGTTGTGTCGGTTGTCATATCAACGAGTTTGCATGAATCCGAATTAGAGTTTTGAAAATGTAACAAATGTTGCAATTTTAGTCCCCAATTGAACCGAGTCTACCGGACTATCCGGTCTGAATACACCCTTAAAATAAGAAAGACTGCTTTTGAAATGAATAACTAACACAGTAAGTTGTTATATATCAAATAATATAAAAACTTTATAATTACTACAAAGTTATTCTCTTTGTAGTAATTTAATGATAATAGATACAATTCTGTACTTAATTTTAAAAACACATGCAAAATGTGTGCATGCTATTAAATAACCATTTCCAACAAGATTCTATGAAATCGGTAAAACATCTAGATAAATTTGTCACTGCATTGTCTGAAAATCTTTCAGTTAAAAACTACATGATAGAAACTGAAGAAAAGTTCTGTTGTTACAGAGTAAGAAGAAACCCTCAAAGGAGACAGACACAGAGCAGTTTTAGAACTGCACATTCATGCTAAACAAACCGTGTCCTGCTTAATGTAAGCACAGATGGACGTTTCATACATAACTGGTTCTGTGTCCCATCCCAAGGGTAAACATAGCATTTAGGAGTGGAAAAAAACTTCACAAACAGATGCTCCTCTAGAGGTACAGTTACTAAACCAACTTTAATTAATAAAGTAGCTTAATGGTGCTAATGAGTTTTGTTTTGACCTCTTAACAACTTCTAACATGACTAAAAATGTACCTCAATGATGTGTCAGGAATTTATCTGACATGTGAAAAGCTGCACACCATTCATTTACTTCATGAATGCCGAACTGAGAAGCAAATAATTTCAATGGGACAAGTATCGACTGACCTTAGCAATGACATTGGTATCAAAAGAACAGAATGAAAAGCAATTTCATTCACTACAAGACTTTGTTACCTTCATGTCTAATCCACCCTCAATGAGTGACACTGCATGTGAAACAGAGACTGTCCGTAGATGATTTATATATTTTAGCAAGTTTTAACATCAGACAAAGAGAACCTGAATAAATAACATAGAAAGAGATCTACAAAACTGAGTTTTCAATTATAATTTCATTGATAAATGGAGCGAAAAGACTAATCAAAACAACACTAACCAAGGTAAAAAATGCACCCCTTATGAAATCATGGTTTAACATTGATTGACCAAATTTCTTGGAAAGTAAATTTCACAAGCCTCACCTGACTCTGGCTAATGCAAGACCTGTCATATAAATAAATACCTTTAATTGTCTGGCAACATGAAGCAGTATAAACAACTGTAGCACTATTTTAGCCATGCCATACAGAGAAGCTGGTTTCCTACATGTGCCTGGGAGGTTTTGCTCTGCAAAACGAATATCTGAAGATGAAATCCTAATTTGTGATTGACTTTATTAACTCAAGACTGCATCTAGCATCAAAGTAGGCTACCCACATTGCTATAACAGTCCTGTGTTTGTATGACCTTCAACCATTTTGATTATTTGTGTGCCAGTACTCGGGCATGTGTGGGTAGGTGGGTGAGAGTAAGTGTAGAAATAAATGTATTTGTGTTGAGTGGGTGTATGTGAGTTTGTTACTTTGGAAGTACACAGTTATTAGAGACAGAAATGTAGAAAGTCATGCAACACACATCGCCCAAAAGAACCAAAGGACACGTAACCTCGGCTAAGAAATGCCCCAGCAATCCTAGTCAGACAGATACAAGATATCACCCAAGGGCAGTTATATGGTATACCTGCAAGGTCCATCATCCCACAACTCAAGATCCTGTTTATGTGTGGTGCATGCTAGTGAGGAGGGGATAAGCACACAGTCACTAGCATGCCATCTCATGTGATCAGTTTCCCAACTGGCCCTCTGCCAGGAGCCCAGGATCCAGAGACTCGCCATGAACCCGGACCTAACAGGTCCCTTAATCAACCCTTTAAATTTTATACCTTATATTGCCACACCCATCAAGCCCCAGCCATTGGGCTAGGGACACTAGGGACGCACACCCCACATGACACACAGGCAGCCACCCAACTAGGTGCTGGCCACAAGTCACCTAGAGACCCAGACCCAAATATGCCCTCACCAGCCAGGAGCAGCAGAAAGCTAGATAGGTAGGGAAAGCTGTCCAAAGCCCAACCACCACAGTGCTGACTGCCAGTACAGTACTCAATTTACCAGTTCTTTTACACCCTGATCATATGGTCACATATAACCATGAGATATGTATCATGAAAGAACAAGAACTTGGGCTAGAGACGAGCTTCCTCGAGAGGGTGGCTTGACTCAGCCTTAGAGAAAGGGTGAGGAGCTCCATCATCCAGGAAAAGCTCAACATAGAGCCGTTGCTTCTCTCCATCAAAAGGAGTAAGTTTAAGTAGGTTGGGCATCTGAAAAAGATGGAGGTTTTCCACTGGGAGGCGCAGACCACTGGCAGGAGACTCTCAGGAGGACCCAGAACTTGATGGAGGGATAAGGTATCCCTTATCCTTCCATCAAGGGATATTTTGATGGAAATACTTTGAGATCTTCCAACACTTCCTTGGTGTCATCCCCAGACACTGGGGATGATGGGCCAGGATTCATTTATGGGGATATAAAGGACAACCAAAAATCCCAAAAGCTTGAGGTCAACTGTACTGGCTAAGGCTGGCACAGTAAATTATTTGATTTAAGGGGCATTTACTTTTTATATAGGACCAGGTTGTTCTCGATTGATGTTTTATCCCAATGAATAAAACAATAATTTATTTCACAAGTGATTCTTTGTCTGACATTATTTTTTGTGATTAAAAAAATAGGTGTGACAAGCGAAAGCAAAAGCAAAGATAAAACTGTAAGGAACAAATACAATTTCCTCAAAACATGCAACATTGTGAAATTACTCTAGTATAGATTTTGGGACTGTTTAAATTTCAATAGAATATGAAATGGGAAGTCCCACAGTTTCTAGGTCACGTTGACATCAGCAGTGTGCCAGCAAACAGAACTGCGGATTGAACCAGTGTCTGAAACGGGGGATTTGAATTGCATAAGCACGGCTAAGGCTGGTTTTAAAAAGTGGCAAAATCTCCAAAGGGGAGAGACATGAATGGTCACTTTACTATTATGCTCCAAGCATTTGGGTTAGCTTCCTATGAGCACAATGTGACTGCATTTTGAGATTTACTGCTTTGAATAATGTGCTAAATAGGATTTTCTTAAATAGTCTATTTCAGCTTGCCTTACCTAACTGGGGAGCTTAACAATGTTCTAAAGAGTTAAATTAGGGTAAACACCTTCTACCTTCAGCAATGTGATAACCACACTATTTCATGCAAAACAGCAGAGTGCTAAACAGCCTGATAAAGAACAGAGAGGCTGAAGCTGAGGCAGATTCCAGTTCATGCTGGGCTTTTTGGCAGCTTCTAAAGTCAAGCTGTTTAGAGGATAAAGTAACCCGGTTTTGAGGACTGGTCACATCTAAATTTAGCTTGAGATTGGAAATTAGCTTAGTTTACATTAAAATAGTAAAAATATATTTTTAACTTAAAGTGCAGTAAAGATTAATGTTAATTAGGACCAGACAAATGCCTAAAATACGTACTCTTTTTAAGACCTACCCCCCTTATCATTCTCATGTGGTGACAAGATTCAAATTCAACACTTTGTTGATCCCAAAGGAAAGTTAAATGTTGTTGTAACCAATATTATTCAGGAGTCTTCAAAGTGTAGTTGTACAGTGGTGAGAAAAACTGTTTGGTCCATTCCTGATTACCTACTCTTTTGAATGTTTGTCACAATCCAGTATTTCAGAACACCAAAACAAATTTAAATATCAGTCAAATACAACACAGACATAAAGAGCACTTTTTAAATGAAGGTGTTTATTAAGGGGAAAAAAAAAAATCAAGAGGTGATTGCCTCCTAAATCTATTAACTAGTTGGACAACCCTTAAAAGTGTCATGATTTGAGTTTTTTTGTGTGTTTATTTTAGGTTTCTGTGTCTTTCGAGTCTCCGTGTTGTCCTGTCTTCCCCTTGATTGTTCCCAGGTGTTTTGTTCCCTGGTTACCCTCTGTGTATTTAATGTCACCTGTGTCTCTGTGTCTTTGTCGGGTCCTTGTCGAATTTGTCGTACCAGTCTGTGTGCATTGTCCTGTTCCTGTCGCATCTTAGTTTTTGTTACCAGTTGCTACCAGTGTTGAGCCTTAGCCTTTCCGCTCAACTGTGCTGCCTGGACTTTTGGATTATTTGTGTATTTTTCGTTATTAAACCACCATCATTCATTCCAACCTGGGTCTACAGCGTCCTGCTTCAACACCTACACTCCACTTTAGCTATTGCAGTCAAGTGTTTGCAATAGCTTGGACTGAGTCGTTCATGGCGCTGAGGAGCAATTTTGCCCCACTCATCTTTGGCCAAAAATAGGAAATCGGGAAGAAGACAAACACCTTTTCACACCAAGATACTGATGGCTCTGGGCGGCAGCAGCCTGTATGACAAAAAGTATGAAGAAACCTCTTACAGAAGAAACTTTGTTGTTGTATGACAGTGTCATGTGTCATGTTCCTGATTGTCATGTAGTTATCTACCATTTTCTTGATTTTATAAAGAATCCTCCTTTGCACCATTATCTCCCACGTTTCCACTGTATTCCCCAGAACAGAAGCAGCTTTCTTTATCAGGTCATTTAGCCTTCTTTAGTCACTGGCTCTCTTGCTGCTTCCCCGACAGATGATGGAAGTAGAAATGGCACTCTCCACAACAGTCTTGCAGAAGATATGCAGCATCTTACTGCAAACACTAAAAGACCTAAGCTTCCTCTTATAGAATAAAAGCCTAATCTGTTCCTTGTAATGGAGGGCTTCATTTTTGCTTCTCCATTTCAGTCTGCTGTTGAGGAGAAAACTGAAGTATTTTTATTGCTCCATTTCTTCTCCAATGATAGAAATTATATTTGACCTTGCTGTTCCTTTTGAAATCTACAATCATCTCTGGTATTTTGTTCAGATTAAAGATAAGATTAACTTTTCCACACCGTGACCTGATAAACATGGGTCATTTTTCAGGATAATTTGTCAGAGTTTCAGTTGTTTAAAACTTTCTAAGTATTACTCTGATTGTATATATTTTGAAATCAACTGTTTACACAATCTGTACAAAAACTAAATAATATTTTCCCTTATTCTTATATTAAATCAGACCAAACGTTTGGTTTTAGAGGTCAGTGAGGACCAAAATTATTTTCATTTGCTTAATGGCAAATGAGATAAGGGTTAAAGTCTGAATTTTACATGTAAACTTTCTCACAATAGTTGGCTGGAATTTTGGCCCATTTTTCCAGATAGCAAACTTTTTTAGGTTGAGGGCCACTTACCCCAATTAATGAACACTCACAAACCACCTAACTAGAAATTGCTCCTGCAATAACACAATACCTTACAACTTGAAATAAAAAATATTAGTCTCTTAACTCATTTTCTTTGTCCCTCCTAATGTGAAGGGTGGTGCATTTTGTAAATGTGACTTGTGACTCGTCTCAGGCAGTATTTTCACAAGGTTTCCTTTCATTGTGGAGTTAATACACACATTTTGCATAAAAATACCTTTCTTTATGAGAATATATTTTCTCAGAAACGTATCTCTGTCCTGATTTATCATTACTAAATATTGCAAAGGTGTTTTAATGGAGCTTCCACACCCCTCACATTACAAACCTTTTGAAGTAAAATTATAGCATTGCAATTAGAAATGTATTGATTTTAATTTAAGTGTAGAAGACATCAAATGTGTCTTTCAAATGTGCATCAAGTGCGCTGTATGTTGTCAAAAGGAAGAAAGAAAAAAAAAAATAAATTGATTTGTCAGATAAAAACATTCAGGACTATTGTCTCATGGAAAAGGTCCCACAACATGGAGCAGCGGAGGCCTGGAAGAGCTCACACATAAACCAAGCAGAGAAATCGGAAATTACTAACAACAAGACATTACCACGATTTTGTATTTTAGCAGCATATCTCCCGCAGGATGCATCATACTGTGCATATTTCCCCAAGCAGCTGTCCACCACAACAGGTGTCTAGCTCCATTTTTTTCTTTTTCTTTAGTGGCTTACTGACAGATTACAACCAACTTCTTCTTCTTTCCAAGTTCCTTTTTTTTCTCAGTTTTGTTTTTGAGAGAAGCTGGAATCTTAGATTCTGTAGCACCCACACACACGATGTTTATTACTACTTTATGCATTTTCTGTGACGCAATACTTATTGTGTGCATTGATAACTGAACAAACATAAAAGTATCTGAGCTCTAAAGAGGGCTTTAAAAGAAGAAAATAGGCAGAAAATTGTTCAGTGCTTAGAATAGAAACTCTCAAACCATAAAGCTTAAATCTTATGAGATCAAAGTATGAAAAATGTGGCATAATGATGAATAAAAGATAAAAACTGGCATAGAATGTAATGGATTGAGAACATTGCCCTTTCTTCTACAGTTTCAGACTCAATACTTTAATTGATGGTCATTCAAATAAAATTTTTATGACAAGTAAGGATGGCTGATTGCACATTTATCACTGTCACAAATGTATCTCTTTTGACACACCAAATTATCCCTGGATGGATCACTTCATTACCCTCTATTTAGCCATAAAAGGTACTAGACAAACCAGCTCTCACCATTACATTACAATAAACCCACTTCTAAAGGCATATAATAAGGTGTTTAAATAATCTATTGAAATCATGATGACCTGCAGGTGATCCTCCACCTTCCTTACGATTTTACAATACATATGTATCTTGGCACACTTCATGAACACAATTCAAAAAGTAGATTGTGTTTTTTTTTCCCACTAAAAATAGCTATAACTGTCAAAGACAGTTAAAACTGCCTGCTTCATACTGTCTATGTTTAACAAACAACATGGTGGCATTTGTGTTGCATATTTTTCTGTTTGTGGTAAGGTTTTGGATAATTTAACAAACTGCTAAATGTCTGATCATTTACACATTAACACCCTAGAATGCAAAGCTGTTTATTTTCTTTGTGTCTGCCATTGTTGTGTTGCTTTATTGAAGAAGCCAAACTACAAAAAAAAAAAAAAAAAAAAATCTTTTGCAAAATCTTTGTTCACACAATTAGGAAAACAGTTAAGGAAATCTCAACAGCATGGATGCCCCATTGTTGTTACTGCTGTTAAAACATCAGCCCAGCATGCCAAGTATAGCAAATTAGCATGTCAATGTGATTAGCTGTTTTCAACATTTGTTCTTTCCCCCTCACTCATCTGCTCAAACCATTAAAAAGACAGAGTACACTAAAAAAGATTTGCATTATATACCACAATTCAACTAAAATTATAACTGAATCCATTTTGGAGCATGACTCTGATTCTGCAATTTTGGTTGTATTACAACTAATCTTATTTGACACTTATGTCAGCTGTTGTAACAAAGAAAATATTTTTTCTATAACTAGTGACCCAGGCCTAAAAAGAATTACATATGGGACCAGTGCCAATACCATTTCAGAGGCTGAGTATGATCAGCGCTCATGATCACTTCTCATTCTTTCAAATGTATTATTCTCATATCTCCGTAGCACTCACACTATATCTATTTTCAAATCCCCAGTACACTAAACTATAGTGAAATGGTGTGAAGCAATATTAAATTATTTTATGTAATTAGAGTCACCGATCATTTACTTAACCATTTCTATCACTCTAAGAAAAATGTCTCCTCCTGTTATAGTATTTTTAAATTTATTTATTTTTTTTTTGGTAGATCATTTCCCGGTCCTGGCCCTCTGCAAAAACAAAGTTAAATGGAGTGTGGAAAAAGGCCTGGCCGCTGCTAATGACTAATTTGCTTTCTTTCCAACTGCATCCCCATTTCAACGTACTTAACGACAAACAATCCATTAAGAAGGTCTAAAATATTTAGAAAATGGTCAAACAAATCAATGATTGAATCTGTTTAGGATATCCATTAAAATTCTTTTCAGGGAGCATTTGTATAATGGAGAAACTAATGATAATGTTCTGTCAACAACATGACTTAGTCACAGAGAAATAAATGTCAGTGAGAATCGTTCCATCTCACACCTGTTCATTACTGGTTGAATAAATGAAGCAAATATAAAATGTAACTCCAGGAAAGTTCTCCTGCTATGGAAATCATTTAAACACTGAACACAAAATGCATCATGTATGCTATGTAAAAAAAAAAAAAAAAAAAAAAAAAACATTCAAAATTGCATACTGGGAGTATGCAATGTTATCTATCAATTAGCAGATATGTGGTTTAATCACACAATTCCCACTTCATATTTTAAATTATTGCTTGTCTAATTCCTGTACTACACATTGCTAGTTATGTACTTGTGTGAGTAGCATTTAAAGAACAGTTTCTACTAATGAATAATATTACTAACAGTATCAATTCTTATAGCTTAGCAAAGTAAACATATATGAACTACAAATCACATTGTTAGACAACTATATCTTCAATTATGATGCCACAAGACTAAAGCTAATCTTTAATGGATAATCCATTACTGTCTGACGATTAGCATCAGTACTACTACTCCAGACTCACCAAAAACAAATGTTAATTTACTGTTGTTTCAAAAAAAGTTACACTTTAACAATTCCTTGGATTGTCTTTTGCTTTTAATACAACATGAATTCACTGTAGTTTTGTTTTGATACGTTTTTGGACTTATCAAAACAGCTGTTTACAGCTGACCTTATTCTTTGGGCACATGATATTTCTGACCCTTGACTACAGTCACTACAGATAATATTATCGTCCCTATTGGCTTATGCAATAGGCACTAAAGATGATGAGTCCATTATTTCTTATCCTGATCCGGCCATCACTCTGAAACAAGGTAAATCTGGATTTATCATCATCAGTAACACACAGATCTATGCTCATAAAATCCAGCCCCTTGTATGGGCTCTGTACGAAGCCCAGACCCTCAATTAGAAATTATGGCTTCCTGGTTCTGAGATTTTGCACAAAAAGGATAAAGTTTCCAACTGAATGAGAAGAAAAATATATCTAAAATACTTCTTCTGGTACTTTTAGTGTACCAGAAGAAGTACACTAAAAGTACCAGTATTACTGGTACTTTTAGTACCAATACACAATACAATACACAATCGTATTGTGTATTTCCACAATACAATAGTATTGTGGAAATTCAATACAATTATTATATGGAAAGCTGCTAAAATCTGCATTTGTTATAATATTAAATGTATTAAAAAATTGGTTTTTATTTTTATTATTTCAGAAGTGTAGGTTGCAGATGTCTGGCCTATGGAAACTTACTGGTTTTGAATTCTTGTTGTAGAAAAATCCCCTCAGTTACGAGTTTACCCTGCCAAGTCCTTTTTCTTTGTTTTTTTCATTCATTAATTCTAAAATTTTTACAAGATCTATATCATACTAAGTGCAAATTACATAAATATTTGTCAAATAAGTTATTTTACTTCAGTTTCCAGACCAACTAATCAGCATTTTCAAGTAGTAGTGCTTTCTGAAACAAAAGCGCTTAGTTTGTGTTTAGTTTGTCCCCTTTGAAGTTTTAATAAGGCGCCATTTTGCATTAGCAAAATGTCATGCATTTTGCTAATGCACAACATTAGCAAAATGCTAATGTCATGCAGGCAATTGCTTGTTACACTGTTCATCCTGCTGTTGACATGATTGTATCTGACTTTGTCCTTTCAGTAGTTTCTTTGGGTATCTGCCTAAGTGGCAAAAAGCCACATGGTGCTTGATACGCAGTAGTTAAGTGTCCAGTCTTAATGAGTTTCTCAGTTTGAACTTTTTATATTATGATTATTATTATTATTTCATGAGATAAAAAGGATATTTTTTTTCATCTTCTGTTGTTTAAGTTAAACTGAGTGTTAAGATAATTAAATGTGTTCCTTTGAAACACATCTGTCTAGTCTTTGTGCCAAAGACTTCTAATTTTCAAATATTAATTTTATATATTAGTCATTCAACCAGTTCCCTCATTAAGTTCCCTTGTTAAATCAGGATGGATTATTATTGAAGATGATGATTTAATAGACAGTGGCAGGAAGACCATTATTTCTTGTAAGTTTTACTTTTCTCTATAAATCAGGATTAATAAAAGCTGTGATTTTGTAGTAGATCATAATTAGTAGAGTTTTCATAGAAAAATAGTTTTGCTCTGTCATTTGCACATTTAATAAAAATAATTTTCCTCGAAAATAGAGACAACTATTTTGTAGTAACTACATAGATATATAAATTTATCAAAAGCTGAAAAATCAGCAAATAAGAGAAAAGCAAATTAACAGACAGTTGTACTGAGACAACGTATCAAGTAGATTAACAGAAAAATATGAACATTTTTTAAGCTTCCACATTTTTTTGATTAAAGATCATCAGAACTCACTTTTGTTTCTGTTGATCAATGAAGATTTGAAAAACCAAGAAAAATGTTTAATGTTTTTTTTTTACATTTAAAGCAGTAACACAACTTTATGCCAAAACAGCACTGAATGTTGTCTCTGATCGTAACAAATGATGCACATGCTGTGTAAACAAAATGTACCAAAACAGTATGACTGAAGTACAAGCAAATTATTTGCAGTCTGTCTACTTTTCTAATGATGTAGGAATCAAAGCTTCAGCAGAACATTTAAGCAGGATGAAAAAAATCCCATAGATCAGAATTTATCTTGCTGCAACAAGCAATCCTAACCCCTGAACCTGTAAGTGTTTGTAAGTCAGAGAATTTGAGATATCAGGCACAGGATCAAAAATATAAATACATCGTGAGCGAAATGATTAAACAGTTATGAGTCAAAGAAGTTACCAGGACCAATGCTAAACATAAAGAAGTGAAGTTCATTGGGCAGGTTGATTAAAACACAAGAGTGATGACTTTGTGAAATCAAGAAGAGGAATGGAAAGCTTACACTGTGTTGCATTGTCTTCCAGACAGCCCTCTGGGAGCAGCAGAGAAATGAAGAAGAAAGAGATTTAATTGGACATTGGAGAAACAGATAGACTGAGAGCAAGAATTGGAGCAAAAGAATGTCTATTAGTTAGCGAAGCAAAAAGTTAAATGATAAATGGAGCTGCTGAAATATTCTATTCACCGGCCTATGAGATTTAGCACCTCGAATCATTTGATTTGAAGTGACTTCCAGTGAGGCACTGTGAAATATTTTAAAAATCTTTTACTTTCAGATCAATGCATAAATCAAGACATGCATGAAAATCTAAGTCTGAAGTAGAAAATGTGTCTGAAGTTGTTTGAAAGCAGAAGTTTTAATATATATATATATATTTGTTTTATTGGAAGAGCTTTTTTGAAATTGACAAACTTATAATTGTTATATTCAGTTAATTAAAATATCCATTTTGATTAAGCTCATCAGTTTAAAAGTTCCTTTTGAAAATTGACAACATTTATACAGGTTTTAAACATACTTTTCACTAATGCTACATTTCTGTGTTAAGGAACTTTTTTCTAAAAAATGATCTGATGTAATGTTCTAATTTTAAATGTCATGTTTTTCATTAACTGTAATTAGAATATCCTCATATCAGAAATGCTTTCGAAGCATCTATCTGTGTATACTTAATTTACATGATGTTTCACTTAGTTATTATTCTATTATTAAAATAGTTTTCAATACTGCTTTAATTTATTGAATGGATCTGTACATGTAGGTTCATATGACAGATAGTGTGTTAGTTTTCTACTTTACCTGTCAAATGAATACATATTTCCTATATCTCTCTGACATTTACACAAGGTAAATATTTATAGAAAACTAGTGTTACTCTAAGCAAATTACTGATTTACAGAGAACTCAAATTTTTGACAAGCAGAAGTATAAATGCATGTAGTAATGCATTATTAAAACTAGAGTAACTTCTCTAAAAGCACAATTACCTTTCACCTTCTTTTTGATCTTTATGTCTTGAAGCAAGTAAGAGGATTTAGTTATAGTTTTTAAGCTGGGGCAGTTTGCAAAGATACATATCAAGAATAATATTATAAGGGATCTGCCCTGTTATACACATATATCTTTGTATTTATTCCTTAGAATTTTATATTAACGAGTGCTGTTAAACACTAAGACTAAACTCTGCAGCATTTAGTAGCTTTTGTGATGCTGCATATTTTCCATTTTAATCATTTTCAACTGATTCTGCAGCACAAGTTTAATGACTGGGGTGGTGATGTTTTTAACAGATGGATTTCCTAGTTAGAGGATTATGTAAAGAAGTATCTGAGGCATGGATGAGTCGAAGGACAAATGCAATAAAATGAGATGCATGTCTGACTAATGTCCTTTCAACACCTTTACAAGTTGCTAACTTAGTTCTCTTTATATATTAAAAATATGCTGGGACGCAATGCTTGAATACAGTATACCATTGCCTTTATTTAGGTACTTGGTTTCATTCTAGAATTAAATCTATAAAAGTATGTAACAACTACAACATTTCACAGTGTGAATTGCAACTCAGTCATCCAGGTTTTAAATCAAATTTTGTGTGAATATCTTCTACAAAAACCAAAACAACAACATTTCTAGGTGAAGGCATACCCTGCATTTGGAATTGTATTCACATATTAAATTATTAAACAGTAAGTGTGGCCTCAGTGGTTTCATATACAATAAAAAATACATTTTAAGCCACGTGTGTAGGTTTATTTTTGCTTTATACTCATGCACCATTGTGAGTTTACCACAACTACTGGAAAGGAGTATTTTTTACATATATAGATATATATCTATATCTATATATATATATATATATATATATATATATATATATATATATATAGGTATATATGTTTTTTTTATTATTTGTATGTGAAAATAAATATTTTACATTACTCGGAGTGTAGCAGTGGTAGAAGTCACACTGCACCTGGGAGCTCCATGAACTACATGAACATTCCTCTATTTTTTTCTGGCCTTTGGACTTACGTCCCAGTTAGCCGACCTTAAGCTCAGCATCCCTTCACCAAGTTTGCCTCTGCCAATGATATTTCCCAAAAAAGAAAACCTCTCCTGAAAAGCTCTGGAAATCAGTTTGGCTGTGAAAATATGTAAGAACGACTGAATATCCAGAAATTCTTGATGATTCATGTCAAATTTCTTTAAAAATATATTTATATTTTAAGTACTCTGTCTTTTATACAATTAGTAACAGATTTAGTTTTTGCATATTATATCAATATATACATATATGTTTATATCATACCTTTTTGTGTCATTATGTGATTAAGTTTGATTTTAACATTTACAAACACTCTTTACTCTGTCTTATATTTCTACATACCAGTCTATCCAGGCTTGTTCCAGCTGCCGTGGTAGGTCTCTGTTCGGGGGTAAAGGGTCTAAAGCGACTACTAAATACATCAGAGAGGCCCCGTGCAGACCTGCCTATTGCTGAAGGCTTTGGATCACCACACCCTTGAAAAACCTAAAACAGAGCAAGGACAAACACAGTTACTATACAGAAAGGACTGGTAGTGTGAAAAACAGAGAAAGCTCTGTCTGCATCTGAAAACGGAAAACTGTTCAGTTAACACCAACTCTTAAAGTAAAGTAAAAGTTTCTTTTTCTCCACATTGCCAAACAACACGACACCCGTATGTCACAAAGCCAGACATGTTTTGGAGCAAAACACAGCAACCTTTGCAAAATGAACAAGCATTTGTGTATCTCTAAAATCTATTTTGGAGGACTTGCTACTCTGAACATTAACCTTGGTCACCGATAAACACCAGTGCTTGTTTGTTTTGCGTTTGTTTTGTCTTGCAGCCACAAATTGAGCTGAAAAAAGATAAGTTTCATGTGGGTGGAGAGAAAAAAAATCAATCTTGCCATTTTACTATTCACCTTCATGTGAAAAACTGTACCACCATAAAAATACTTTTATGTAAAAATTGAAAAAGATGTACACAAATAAAGAATATGACCATCCAGGATTCATTTTGACATTGAAACCCCATTAATTCTGGCAAATGAGACTTTTACTTTGAGTATAAAACACACAAAATAATACAATTCCTGAATCCCGCCCCAAAGAAATAGTGGATGGATGTTCATAAAAATTTTAAAATATGCTACTATGGAATAGATCAAAACCAGTTTTCTTTGTAAGAGAACCCAAAATACACAAATGAATGCTGAATTTAAAGTACATTTAAAATTTGTCTAAAATACTAACCGAGGAACACCTGAACCAGTTTATAACCTCAGCAAGGTCTATTGCTATTCAGATGCTTTGCTCAATATTATCACTCTTTAGCACTCCTCTATTGGTTAATTATTTGTCCTTGTATTATGTGATAATCATGACAAAAGAATACCTTTTTGAGTCCTTAGTTTTTTTTTTGCATTGTGTTGTGGTCCCACACAGTAACACAATTACAACGCAATTTAGTCTGGTGCGTATAGAAAACCTCAACAAGATTACATATTGGAGAATTTATTAAGGAATGGACATGGTCAGCAACAATAGTGAACTGGTGAATAGTGACATCTAAATGATGTCGGTTCGTACTAAAAGGCCCTGAGTGTGGTAAGAAAATACCCTGCACATCATGAGACTACAGCTATTCTGAAACGTTGACGAGGTGAACATGCTTTCTTGGTGTTTATACAAAATCCTGAAATTCAGAATTTTGGCTGTTGTTCAGTGATTGTACTCTGTGATTGTAACAACTGGTTTTTTGAGTGACTGTTTCCTTTCCATCCCTTCTGACTCCCTGTTCCCCTCTGACCTTCGACATCAACAAGGCAGTTTCTGCCACATAACTGCTGGCTATGTTTATCTTTTCTGAACCATTGTCTGTTTAACCAAGTTGGTTACACATCATTTCCTTAGTAGATGAGAAGTTCCTCTAGGACCAACATTAATGTCACATTTAAAATTATTTAAATATGTATTTTGTTGTGTTAATATATATGTTTTTGTTTTTGATGCTGATGCTCAGTTAGCGCTCCAGCAAGTTGTTTTCACAATGACCAGATGCCTACATCGACTGAGTTGTTGCTATGTAATTGGCAGATTTACAACAAGCAATTAAACAAGTGTACTTAATAAAGTGACTGCTGTGTATACTGCTGTCATGGAGAAATTTAAATAAGATCATATAATCCAATTTATATAAAAATTATGCAGCTGCCGTTAGGATTTGGCATTGGACACAGTAAATTACATTGCATTTTACTGCCAGGGAAAGGATTTGCATAATAAAACATAAATAATTAAATAAAAATAGGTATAAATAACACAAGAGCAAGGCTTCTCAAGATACAGTACCTTAGCTGATACTTGCATGCTGTTGTCCTGCATCGTCATAATAGCCTCCGAAATTTTTATATCAATTGGCTCTATAACTGCTTCAATGTTGAAAGGTCCCACCAGTCTGTCTGCGACCAGCAACATGGCATCTGTCAAAGAACACAGAAAACCTGTCAAGTACGAGATATTAAAATACTCCAAGAAAACCACACAAGTCAGATCATTCATATTATCTTGGCACAACAACAATACTGCCAGGTGTTGGCTTTATTGTTTGTCTATTGTTCTGAAGAGCACAAAGAATCCCACTTTCCCAATGTATCTTGACAGCCAACAGTTATAAAGATGAGTGGGAACCTGCCAGTACCTTCATATTTCCACAACAATGATTTAAATGGAATAACGAGGGATGGAGATTGAGCAGATTTAAAACAAGACATGCCACCATGTGTTCAAATTCAGCTGAAATGTATGAATTTACAAGAATAACAAATTTAGAAGAATAAAAAAACAAATAAACTGCTTCATTTATCTGTGTAGTAAACACTGCTTAAAAATATTTTTACAATGTAACACATATAATTGTTTATATTTCAACTAAAAAGTGTGATTCTTAAGTATTTTGAGTGCTATCCATCTTATCTATAAAATTAAACCTCCACCAAACTCTAGTTTGAGCTGGTTAAGTGGGAGGGTTCAAACATCGATGTATCTCAGTGCAGTGACATTTACTGAAATATAGGGCAATCAGTAGAACCACATTTAGCCCAAAAGGGCACCAAAACACGTGCCTCTTATCCAGCGAAGGAAAAAGGGCCTGAAAGATTTGAAAATTACAGAAAATACTTAAGAAGCTGGTGAAACCCCAGCGACTGAGTTGCTATGACAAGAAAAAAAGACAAAGAAAGACGTAGAGAAATAAAGAAGTGAAAACATTCATTGTACCTCATCATCCATTAGATTTGTGTCTGACAAACACTCACCATCAGATCATACACTTGTACACACCTTTCAAGACTTGCTAAAGCTTTACGGTTCTCAAATTAGTCTCTTGAAACTGCAACCAGCAGCTCCTGTCTTTGACAGAATCCACAGACACCCATCTCATTAAACAAGAAAGAGCTGCTGCACCTCTAAACACCGACTTTCTTTAGGTTCAGTTTCAATCAGTACTCCAATCTTAATAAGTGGTCAGAGAACGATACAGAAAAAAATAACCTATGCATTTTCTAAATCCACACTTTAAACCCTGGATTGATATTTATTATGTTTTTTTTTTGCTGATGACATTTATATGTATGTACAGCAGAATGTCATTGTACTCTATTGCAATTTAAATCAGATAAAAATTTCTATGTATAGTTTTCCAGAATACACAACATGTAGAGACAGAAAGATATTCCCCTTTTGATCTAAACTTGAAAATGTTATTTTTCCAGAGCAACATATCAGATAGTAAAACCAACATCAGTGGATGTGGATGATACTTGTAAGCACTCTAACACAATCAGGACATGAACTCTTCACCCGTGAATCACAAAAACAGGTCATCTACCAGTGTCTTCTCTATCAGCATGATTTTTGAGTGCCTTCTAATCATGTTTAATCAAACACCCCTGTGGTTGCAGCGTGGTAGTAGCTCGGCTTCAGAAAGTACTTGGGTATGTTAAAAATCAGCTATGATGATTGAAACAAACCATTCTCTTCTTTTCAATCCAAAATCCACGACTTTCATTGGTTTAACACTGGTTCTGTCCTATCTGCAGAGAGGTTCAATCTTTGGCTTAAAGCATGTCTTTTACCATGATGTCCACTGCTTCCTTTTTACAGACGTGTTGAAACAAAATAAAATAATTTGGACAGAGTAGTGTTCATATGCGTGAACTCCATACAAACACTGCAAGTAGTGATGGAAAAATAAACTAATGTAATATGGAAATGGAAATCTTTAATCCTTTCAAACATATACAAAACAAATGTGTTCAATAATGATGGAAATGCAGTTCTTTCTTTTCTGACAGATTTTCCTTCCTGAATATTGGAGAACTGAGGTAACAAAGAAACAGGACAATAATTTATAAAATGATGTCTGTCATCTGCTTCTTAAAGAATTGTTACTTTAACCATTTCTATGCTGTTTGGAAAGGAACTGATTGTAAAGTCATTTTTTTTACTTTTATGTATTTTGTAATTTCTTTTTATGTTCTCTCTTTTATAAATCCATTGTCAAGAGCATTCTTATTCATTCAGGCATTTTTTTGTACTTGTAGTAATCCATTGGCTCTGTTTATGCTTTTGTTTTTACAAATATTGTATTATTTAACAGGACAACCTTTATTGCATAATCTTACAAATGAGTTAATGTCAAAATATTCGAGCCCACTTGATATGTTTTAATATTATCTGTTAATATGTTATCAATTAATGTAAAATAATATGAAGTAATTTGACCTGGTTTTTGAATTTTTAATTAAGTTTTTTAATTTAACAAATCAATATCATAGTCTCAACAGACAAATAGTTATATTCAAACATTTGAAAAATTCATTCTTTAAATATATACCAGACACCAGAGTCCTATAAAGCCAACCAACAATTAATAACCAGATTCCTCAAAATCTTCATTCCTTTTACCATAAGATTACTAAACTCCCATTAATATTTTTGTCATATATATAAATATAAATATATATATATATATGAAATCTGAAACAGATTTTATATATATATGCTTTTCATTATTATTTATATATTTATATTATTATAGCAGTGTAATAAAATTTCACTCAATATGTACATTTTAAATGTACAGCTCTATGTCTATTTTTCCTCTTTTAAATACAGATCTCCATGGTGATAAATCACAACAGATTATCTTTGGCTATGTTAAGCTCTTCTCCACATATATTGCTACCTGTTTTGGTAGCAATATATGTGGAGAAGAGCTTACAAGCTGTTTTTCTGTCATTTTGTTTGTTCTGTTCTGATAATTTCAATTATAACCATCATTTTTTTAAATCTCTGGCTGCTTTCAGAAAAAGGAGTGGGTAGAAACAATTTATCATGAGTGATAGTAACATTTATTTGACAAATTGGTTAGTTCTGGGTCTTACTTCGTGTGGCCTGACATTGCGCACCTTTTCCTTCACACCTTTCAATTATTGTTTAATTTCAAGTTTTGGGTGGCTCTGTCCTCATCTAACCATCTGGTATGGTATGGTTTTATGGCTTTATGAAGATCATCTTTATCCTTAAGTCTTCTTATTTGTCTAGATGAGTCATTGCTTCAGTTTCCTGCTTCATTGTTTGTTGTATTTCTTCTTGGCTTTTCCTGGCTCGACTTAAATTTGAATAAGAGAAGTTTAATCTATTTCATAAATTTGACTAATTAAATCACAAGGACATGTTAGGTAGAACTAACTAACTAAATAAATAAAGGATTGAGTGGTAAAAATAGCTCAAAGACTGCCTTGGCCAGCCTTTAGAAAATTTGTTGAGGTCCTGCCCTTAGGCCAGCTTTTCAGAGTAGCTGTCATGAAAGTAAGGAAACAAAGCCACTCTCTTCTCAGTTGCAATTGACAGGCAAGGATATTAAGCTCAGAAGCTGGAGTTAGATGTGTGATTGAGAGCAAAGATCAATTCAGATGAAAGACCACAAGAGCAAAATGCTTCAAAGAGATTTTAAAGGAAAAATAATGAAGAACAAAATCTGTAAAGCAAATATTGTTATTAAAATATTTCAAATGTAAAGGTTTCTTCTGAGGTACTTCACAGCTACACCCCAAATGCAATTTTATAATAAAGAAGTTGATCTGTAGATATTTCAAAGTGGAAACATGCTAAGCTGTATCATATTTTTACTGTTTTATTTAATTTTAACAAGACATGATGATTTGCAATACCAGAATAAAGGTTAATCATAAACTGGTAAGGAGAGATTTCAGATATAAAAATATAGGATTTTGTATGTGAATTACGAGAAAATTATACAAAATATTAACATAGTACTTGTTAAGACAGCAGTAGCCATAACCTCATGGCCAAAAGTATGGTTAGTTTTAATGTAATTAAATGTTCTCTACTTTAAAGAAAGTATTCAGAAAGTTAATTGTCATACACTAAACAGGGACAGAAAGACACACTAACCCTTTTTTATTTTATCTCAAAGTAATATTTTATCATTTACATTTCTTGATGTTTATTTTCTTGCCATAAGTTACTTTATATACTTTGTTTGGCTCAGCTTTATTAGATTTTGCCAAGGTTAATGTACGTTTCTTAGTCAGATGATGTACTGATTGTGCGGTTTAGTTTTGGCAGTCTGTGTGCATTAGCAACATATTGTGCTTAAAGACAAGCTTGTTTATGGGTCATGCAAAGCATTCGAAATAACAGCAACTAATAATACTTTTATGAGTTGAAAGAATAATGCAAAAAGTGCTTAAAACACAGATGTTCTAATTACAATGTTAACACCTGTTGACAAAACTAATATTGTGCCTGTCTCTGGATCAACATGGATTCTGTTTTGGAATATTTCAAAGAAGTTAGTGTTGTATATGTAAACAAAGAAAACTATCATTGAGAGACAGCAAGCATGTTATATTTGTAGTAACACTCACTGAAGCTCTAATTTCAAATGCAATACAAATAATCATTCTACACAGTTTTCCAATAACATATGCTTCTCTGTGTGTTTGTTTCTGATAACCAATTTTTCATATATCTTGATGCATATTTGATGGATTGCATCAATGAAGTATGAGTCAGCCATTTGAAGGATGATGAATGTAAAAAAAAAAAAAAAAGGCAGGTTCTTGGTAGATTCATAATGGTGGCATTATGGTTTTGGGGATTTTTCCTGGGATCGGTAGGCTGTAAAAACTTGAACTCTTAGATGGACAGAAGCCACACTGGGATACAGAAAGTGTTTTCGCAGACATTGGAAACAGCTGGTTTATACGTACAAAGATTTTCAATGGCACAAGTTGCCACTGCAGTTTTCCCATTCTGATTTAGTTACCTTTGTAAATACCAGGGCATCTCATTGCTCTAGAAGCCATTCTGGTTTTGTTTCTCAGAATCTGAAAAGTACAGTGTGGATCTTGAACCTAAGCACTCTGTTCTTCTTACCGTTAGGATCTCATCTGACTCGGGGGCATTGTCATTCTTTAAATCTCTGTTATGGAAAGAAGTAACCCCATGCAGTCAGTCTGAACAAAAGAGAACTTGCCAGCTCTACATAGGAGCTCTCTTACTGTCACAATTCAAACCAGAGGACAATTTGTTATGATGTAAAAGTGTTACCTATCAGATCACTTGGTATCTGAGCACACCAAACCAAACTCTCTACCATCATACTTAGATCTCATTTTGTTCTACAACAGCTATGTTGAAAAGACTCAAAGGCCAAACTCTGACAAGGAACAGTTATTCATTTTATTAAATGTCAACTTTACTGCACACCTACTAAATGACGAAGGTCAATCCCAATTATAAATCGACCAGTTATTTCATAAACTCTGTATTTTGTTATGATAAAAGCAGTCAGCTCCTTTTCTTTTATTCATTGCACGAACATCACACTATTTTGGATGTGATGTGCAGTACAGTAGAGATCGCTAAATATTTTTCTGCCAAACAGAAGTGTATTAATCTTGAGCAGGTACATAAAATCACCTGTAACAAATGAGCTGTCTAGTTTTTTTACTGGAGCAAAACAACATAGCACTTTAAAATGCTGACAACAATGTCTGTGGACAAAATTTGTTTGACCCCGCTTAACTTCAGTTCATATTTCACTGACATGTACTCACTGAAGCATATAAAAAAATTTTTTTAAGATCTATGACAAAGATAAAATTAAGTTTTGATGGATAGTGGAGAGGAAAGTTCGATTTGGACCATCTTCTGACTAAAAATAATCAATTTACTGAGACAACCGTGTTAACAATGATCTTTCTGCAGGTTTGTAGAATGTCACTGGCATCACCTTCAGCTTCAGTAATGTAAATTATCCAAGCAAACCTGGCTGGCCTAATGGGAAAGAAAACAAGTCAAACACACATGTACAAACTCTTCATTGCACTGGGTTGTTCATGACTGTTCTGGACTCGAAGAGAAAACAGAAGTGTTGAGCTAAAAGATGTTAATTTAATTTAGAAATGGTCCAATCAGTATTAAAGGGTGATCACATCCATCATGTGGGACCTGGTTATAAGACTTATAGACAAATCTGCACCCTGGCATGTGTCACAAGTTGGCTTTTTCTTCAAGGTAAGGCAGAATGTGAAGGTCATTTTCACATATAATAGTTACGTTTAAATGAAGCAGTGATTTGACTTTACGATCATTTGAGAATTTGTCTTCTGGTATGTTTTTTCGGTGATCATTTATCAGACGGGCACTGTGGCAGTTAGCCTTATGGTGCTGATCTGCAGCAGCTGAGGGATAATTCATCTGTGCTTTAAATGATGACGGCAGTGCAGAAAAATTGCTGCCCAGTACCCATAAATATAAGTCTGGACAATAATGTAGAGTTGATGAAAATTGAAAGAATAACTTTCACCATCTGTCAGAGCAAAAGGGGAAAAAGTCTCCATAAAAACACTGTGTTCAACAAGAGAAGTAAATGCTGCTGTTCACAAATTGCCAAGCATACATCTGTACCTCAAAGTCAGTTGTGCTGTGTTTCAAACAGGCAGAAATTCATCATGACAAATGTTAAGTACTATAAAAAATGTGAGAATTAGATTGTCTTTCTCTGCAAAGAAAAACAATCATAAATCTAAATTTTTAATTTCTTGAAATTGAGAAATGAGTTGCATTTACTAACTTACTTACATTTCTTGCAGTGGTTAAACTAAATAACACAATCAGATACTTAATGCATTATAAAGTGCTTCAGGCAGTATGTAACACCAACTCCAGAAAAAATAAACAATAAAAAAATTGTTGGATTCACATAGATCAGAGAGTTCATACAATACTAATCCTAATACTGTTTAAAACACCTTGTCGATATACAGTTCAGCTCAATTAAAAGTCTCATAGAGTAAAGCTGTACTTTAAAAACACCTTAGGGAAAAAAGAAAGAACTTAAACATCACATCAACAAAAAATAAGAGTTAATTCAGACAAGTAACAAATCACTGACTAGGCTTTTTGTTGGCTAAAATTGATTTAAGAGATTATTTTATCACTAACCTGCTGAATCCCACCAACTGAATGTTTTGTTGTTCCAAAAACTATAAAGCATAAAACAGAAATATTGTGCTGTGAGTTCCATGATAGAAGTAGTACATTTCTTGACAGCTAAAGCTGAATTATATTTGCAAGGATTAATTTACTTTTTATATTCAAAAAGTAAAATCCCATAAGATGCAAACTGCCTATGTAAAAAATAAAATTCAAGGATATGTTTGTTGGCAAAAGTTCAGGCAGTAACATTTCAAAATGTACAATGTATCCAGTCTAACTTCTCTGACTCTTCAGCATGCATTCTCTCACAGCAACAGCTGGAAACTTGACATATATGCAGAATTTAGTGTGAATAAAATGTCTGCAACGGCAGGTAGCTGGTTGTTCACTGAGTGCTGTATCCAACCATATTAATAAAAGGTTGAATGGAAGTGAAAAGGGCAATAAAAAGGAATATATATCTATCACAGATAACAATAGAAGAGTTTGTGGGGATAAACATGTGTGGACTAGACTGGAGTGAGTTCTTCAATGAGCTACAACTGTCACCTTCCTTGTGTTAAACACTTCTGAAGGAGAGAGCAAATCTGCAGCTCCTTAACTTTGATGAAAGAGTTAATGGAGTGGACTGCTGCTCAGTGGCCTAAACTCTTTTCAGATGAAGGCATGTTTTGTATTTTGTTTGGTAATCAATGTGCCAGAGTATGGAGGAAGCACAGAAAGCCTCAGATTCCAGCGTTGAGGATGTGTATCCACAGCCAATGGTGATTTTAGACAGCAATGTCTTCGGCTTATGTTGATTCACTGTTTTATCAAGTTCAAAATCAGAGCTTTATCAGAGTTTTATTGAGAGGTAAATGTAATTATGCAGAAGTGCTTAGCACCTGCCCACGTTATTTGTAGCAATATCTTTTGTAATGATCAAGACACTTCTTTCTAAACTGGCCTGTCCTAAACTCCAAATAAAGTCCATGAGATATTCTGAAGAGGAAAATGGCAGGCACCAGATCCAGTCAAGTTAAATACTGATGCTGAAACAAACAGGGCTTCATTAACACCACAGCAGAACTATAGATTAGTTAGCGTCACAATTTAAATTGAATTACTAAAATAAAATGTACCTTTCCAGGATGAAATTATAAAATATGGCCACTGTTAGAAACAGCAAAAGGAACTTTTACACTTTTGTTTTTTGATATCAAAAATATAGTACTTTTGTGTCAGCACAGACACACTGAACCACTGTACCTGCTGGGGTGTATGCACTATATCTGTTTGTTACTTTGACAACCACAGAGGAAAAAACACAGAAAACTTCCTGCTCCGTGATTATATCCTCTGATGTACACTAAAGCTCTTTGATATGTACTCTGCCATGCTGCAACTTTTTATTTCTTCTCTTCTGTCTATCATACTCCTAGGAAATAAATACTTTGAGCAGCAACTTATATATTCTCATATGTGTAAGATAAAAACAATTTTACATATATTGCATATTGATTTTTTCCCCCAAGAGATATACACCATTAAACAAACAACAGAGAACAGAAAAACCAGCTGTTGATTTTAAAGCATGCTATGCTGCTTGAATGTTCCTGAGAGACTAACAGGGATAAAGCCATGGATTAATTTTTGTCTCCACAGACCACAAAGCCTGCTGACCTTCTTTCAAGGACTCAAAACAAGAAAAACAGGCAGAAATAAATGCATGGCTTTGCTCAGTTGCAACACAACATTATCAGAAAACTCCAAATTAGTCTAAGTTGGGGGTTAGTCTGACTGTCACAAATATTAGAAATTAATAGTGATCCAGAATAGCAGTATAAAACAAACAATTAATTTTTTTTGTGAGAAATAAAATTATCTGCACACTTTTAGAGCTTAGTTGCCAAATTGTGCTGAGTAGATATGGCATGAATAACCCCTTGCAGCTTTGGTTAGAGAAGTTGTTCCAAGTTTGCAGAATTGGACAGAATGCTGGAGCCAATTCTGCCTCCTCCAAGTTGTTGGGCTCTTCTTCTGCAGCTGGGTGAAAGCCAGAATGTACCCACATTGCTACTGTGGAGTCTGGCTTTACAAGAAATTACAAAAAGATTGCCTCGAGATAAACAGTTGGTGGCCAAATTTTGCACTTGGGTGCCATTAGTAGAAATGAGTGAGATGATGACATCAAAGTAGAAGCAATCAAACCCCAAATTGTTTAAAATCCTTTGGAAACTGAGAAGAATGTATGATTTTATTAGTTTCATGCAGCTGCTATAGACAAATGAAACTAGCAAAAATTCTTCAGTGTAAATTATTGTACTCACACTAAAAGTGAATTTTTAATTTAGATACAGTACCTATAAAAAGCTGCCTTTTTTTTTTTTTACAATATTAATATCTCCTTCCCTCAGCATTCTTCAATCATTTCTCAAGAGATTCATGAAAACCAAGTACATGCTGATATTTCACTAACCTGAATATTTCACTGCCATATAAACAACTTTCTCTTGAACTGCCAAAGCTATTATGCTAAGAGACATCAAGTTTCCAGTAATATATTAATACCTTTTGTAGTGTGCAGCTGCAAAAGGTGAATCAATAGCCCAAGACTCCTTATCCTGCCAACATATCCGTCTTTAGGGAGTCTTTCTCACACGCTCAAGTATAGCTGCAGCAGTAATGAAGACTTCTCTATTGAATTTTTCTTTACACTTCTGCTGAATTTCAGATGAATATGTCAGAATTACTTTAATGCATATGAAGAACTGGGTGTGTTAGTCAAGCAGAGGAGATATCTTTCTTATGCTTGTCAATTTTCTAGTCTCAAGGTGGTTGAGATGTGGTTCAAGATCACTGGTGGTACTTGTATTTCCTTTACTTGTAGTAAACTATTTACAAAATAGATCAGAATCAAAGTAGAGTTTACATTAAACCAATGATGTAAAACACTGAAGAGCAGATTGAGAACATTGATCTGTGCTTCAGCGGATAAAACTCAAAGGGAAGTGCTGTGGAAAATAGTTTGAGAAACCTCATGAAAAACTGAGGCAGGACACATTGAACAGAGGAAGAATTGTCAGCACTGTATTTATCTCTAAAGTCAGAAGTTGAATCCAAGTCTAACATCAACAACTTGGCAATGTTCTAGTTACAAGTTGGACACCTGGTAGAAATTGTCTGATGCTGTTTTCAATGACCTGGATATATTACTCAAAGCAATACAAGCTAATTGTATTTTTTTTTCTGAATAGTATGTACCCAAATATTAATAGAATAAGTTTTCAAAAAGAAGTTTGTAATATTCAAAAGTTTGTCATATGTGTGTGAAAGATTCTGTGATGTACAAACCATCAGGAGGGGGAAAAAATCTGTAAAAAGCTTGACATGTCTCGCCATGTACACAAGCTGGATGACGCTTAAAAACACACATGCACTTCTTAAGTTGCAAAAATGCACTGACTTATGCGCAGTTTACTGTAAAGAGAAGAACAAGAAAAGACACTATAAAAGAATAGTCACGAGGACATCAGTTTACTTCTCGGTTGTTTTTTATCTGAATGATAAATTACACACACCAGGTAAAAAACAATAACAAAAAAACATCTATATTTCTTTAAAGCAAGCCTTGAGGTCCTTTTTCCTCATCTGCTAATGGTTTTACCTATTGTTTACTTTATCTACACTATCTTCTGGCTGAGGTTATTATTGTCCCTCTCAGCATGTGCAGGTGTTGCAATAAAGCATTTAGGCTGCCCTTGGAAGTCTGCAGTCACCCCAAACAGAATTTTAGTGGGCCAGGACTGATGACAAAATGTATGCAACACACTTATAAGTGGTAGCTTGGACTACATGGGTTTACTTAGGCAATAATACTGCAGTAGTCATTTTAAATATTCTAAGCACAAAGCGGCCAGATTGGATATATTTTGGTTGCTGAGAAACAAACATCATTTCCCCTTAGAATTTAAACTTTGAAAGATATTTTGTTGATCTTATCACATAGGAGCTTGAAATGTTTTATTTCAGACACCAAAACGGAAACATATACCGTATTTCTCTGACTATAAGCCCCTACTTTTTTCCCACGCTTTGAACCATGCGGCTTATAGCCTAGTGCGGCTTATATATGTACGTTTCCATTTTTTTTTTAACTTTGTGGGTGCGGCTTATAATGAGGTGCACTCTATAGTTAGGAAAATATGGCATTTTATTATTTGTGAGATAACACAATAAGTACTAATAGTAATTCTGTTTTAGTGCGACTATAGTATATCTTATAACACATTAGTAAAATATATATTAGTGAGAAGGTCCTTGTTTAAACATGTAAAAAAAAATACTTTTCCAGAGGAAAATAATAAAACTAAAAGTCTATAAAGATAGATTTGAGTATGAGTCACCTTTACAAAAAAAAACAACAAATAATCATCAGAGAAATCATGAAGACCACAGAGAGCATTTCTGCTTGATATTTGTATTAGCAGCATTTTTTTATTATTTATTTAATTTTTTTCTGATTTTGCACAGCCAGGATAATTAAGAAGAAAATGATATTCGTTCTTGATGATGCCTGAGAAATGGAGATCACTTCCACTTGACTGACTCAGCCAGTATTTATATCACTGACGGGCAAAAACCTACTTCCAAGGCTGTTTGTTCCTGACATGTCTGCTACAGAGACCATCATACAAAGTGGGTAGTCAATTTGAATGCCTGGGTCCATTAAATGCACATGGTTAAACAATGAGATGCAGTACTTCATATTACAGCAAATCACAAACCACTAAAGATCTCAGTTAAGTCAAATTCAGGTGAATGTTAAGAGACATTAAATAATGAAAATGCTTTTTATGCCGGAGAGAAGGCAAGGACACTGGACATCTCAAGGGCTTCGCAAAGTTGAATGTGAACAAAGTTTCTGACGAGATCTGTCTGTCATTTAACAAAACAACTGACAAGGTGTTGATCCGTTTAATCTCAGAGGCATCAGTTCTTCGAGGGTGAAAATACTCATGGGCTGGGGAATTGTGGGGAGCTTCAGTTACACGAGAACTCAATCCACCCAATTAAAAAGAAATGAGTAAATAAAATCAATGAGTATCATTTACACTGTGGTGTCAAAAGACTCAACAGAGGTCACCACAAGCCTAAATCTTAATT
The DNA here is from genome assembly GCA_010277075.1 of Poeciliopsis retropinna. Classification (NCBI taxonomy): domain Eukaryota; kingdom Metazoa; phylum Chordata; class Actinopteri; order Cyprinodontiformes; family Poeciliidae; genus Poeciliopsis; species Poeciliopsis retropinna. The sequence continues at coordinate 19,335,432 of VMRM01000006.1, read as the reverse complement.
AGCTGAAATAATTTGTTCACAGAGGGCAACATGAAGCCTTTGGCAAGAATATGCACAAGCCCTGAAAACTGTGTAACATCAGTAAATTAGGTTTTAAAAATACAAAATCTTACATTTTATCAATTTACAGGATGAATGAATGTGATATGTTAACACTTGATTATTGATTATTAAAAAAAAACGATGTGATTTTGTCTTTAGGCAGATACATTTTTCTTCTTTTTTTTTTGATTTGGCAAAGACAGTTACCAGAGTGGATACATGGGAGAATAAATCAAAAAAGCTGGTTTTATGACACCAGCCTTTCACAAAAATACTGGTTTTTACACATTAACAGTGAAATTAACAAACTCCAACCAGCTCACACTCTCAGCTCACACTCTCACATTTTTGTTCTCCTGAGGAGTAATAGCTAACACCTGAATTCTACATTTTTAAACCAAGGCAGACATGCCTCACTTAAACAAAAACCTTGGATGACATATTTTACCTATGTTTTATTTTCTGGCAGTATGCACATTGCATCTATCTGTTTTAAACACAAAAATGGATAAGAAAAGGAAGACTTTTGTAGCACTCCGAGAAAGCTGCAAGAGAAGATGCTGTAGAAGTGTTGACATGCTTGCTAATAAGACTTTAATAGACAGAATAAAAGACTACTGTGCAGGATAAATAGAAAGTGAATAAAACAAATAAAGAAATTAAATTAAGTTAACTTTATGAATGCAAAACAACTGTTATCTGCTGTCAATATTTGTGTGGTTTTCTCTTTTTCACAGGATAACAAAAATAATTTTTTGATAAGAAAATAAAATTACTAAGATGTGTGGGGTGCTTTTTCAGTTTCACAGGGGTAAAAAGTATTAAATATTTTGCTCATTATTTCAAAAACAACCAGGTCCAAAATATTTCTAGAAGATTTGTCTGTCTGTCCAAGTGAGACTTGCTTAAAAGACTTCCAAAGGGCCTGGACCAGCTCAAAGTCATCATGTTAAAGTTGAAGAGCAGTGGTTCTACTCTGAGCCTCCACTTTATGGCTGAACTTCTCATATTACCTCTGAGGCTAAGTTTATCCACATTCTGTATATTTCCCATTAGAGCAGGGAAATTCTGAACAATGGAAACATTTCAACTCATTTTCAGGGGGCAAACATTGCTGCAGGGTGCAATGAAAGATCACGCGCCGTTTTTAAAAACCTGTAAACCTGCAAAAGTTTTAGTACAAACCTTAAATGTTATCGTCCATACGTAGGCTTTTGGAGGTGATATTGTTGCAGGAGAGCTATTTGTTGCATTGCTTCTAAAAAATAACTTTACACATGCTCAAACTACAACTTCTAGTTGTAGTTTGAGTGAAGAGCTTGTGATGGATTCAGTTAATATCTCCTATTACGTCTGCCCAGTCATGGTTGAGATTACAATGTTACACCGATGCCATTTACCTGTCAAAAGTAGTGTTGATCATGATGTAAGCCTGGAAAACTGGAGCACCGTTTGACTAACAGCACGAGTCCTCTCTCTCCGTCTCTCTGAGGGCATTTTAACAAGGTGCTGACAAGAAAAATGATAATGATGTGTCTGTCACGAAGCAGTACTAGGTAAATTTGTCATGATGGCAGATGAATGATTGCCTGGTATCATCCTGTGGCCAAAGCATGAATTCCCCTCCTGAATATTTTAACACCCACCCACGCACACACACACTCAAAGTCAGGGTGGCGAAAATCACTCAACGCTACTTCAAGTAGGTAGCTCACACCCTTTCCCAGGTTTTCCTTCACCGTTCATTGGCATTGTCTTTTATTCAGCCTGGAAGGCATGAAGTCATTACAGTAACCTTTACATAGTGTAAAATACCCCACAGTGACTGTTCCTTTAAATTTAAGGCACAGATGCTATAATAACTCTTCTTTTCAAGAATAGCTCTCTATATAAGGTACACTAAAGGTTTTTACTGCTTCAGTGATGCAGAGATGTCATGAATAAGGACAACTCTGGCACAGTCCTGACTTCTGCTTTGTCAATGCTTGTAAAGGCTGTGGCTTCAAATGTTAGTATTAAGATTTATATCTTGTTGCTGTGCATGTGTCCATTTGTTTTTATTTTATTTTGTAAGCAGTCATGGACTGCTATGTAATTGGGATGGAATGTCATCTCTTCTTTGTCAATTGGAGGGAAACCTCATCTATTCTTAATCTGCTATAACACTGTATATGGTGAATACTGTGCTCTGCTTCCAAATCTATTCTCTTCTATGTGTTGTGCTATGACAGATTGGATTTGTGCTGCACTGAGCTGCACATAGCACAAGGGCGAACATAAGGAGAGCGCACACTGTGCTGAACTTTGAATAATTTTAACTCGGCGCAGCACTCTGTGACAATACCTCGACACATCTAATCAGAGGGAAACGCACACAAACTTTTTGGAGTTTGTGTGTTGTGCAGTAGGTATGGTGTGCTATAAGATTCTTGTCTGATAGCATTCAATAATAATAATAATAATTTCCAAAAATTAAATATTGTGGCATTAAAAAATCTATAAAACAAAGATTTTAAAATATATAACATGTAATTGCTTCAATTTAAAAAAAAAATACCAACAATATTTCTGCTCCTACAATTACAATCCATGCTAACATGAATATAATTTGGATTTTGACCCATATGCTCAGAAAGAGAGCAGTGGATGAGAAAAGTAAGTTTGCGTAAAATCAGTCACATATTTCATCTCCTCATGAATGAGTTAAATCCCTTTCCACTATGGATAATTTGAAGATCAAGTTTGAATCCTTTTTTTAATCTGAAGTTTTAAAGTATATTGGAGTTTTTATTCAAACAAATATTCAGGATATTGGAAGAGCAAAATAAACACCACCTAAATTATTCATGCCTTATTGCTCAGAATATTACGACTTTTTCTGGATTCTCCCTCTTGTTCTGTTCTGAAAAGATTATGTTGAGAGCCTAAAAAGCTGATGTTATATAGTTAATTATTATGTAATTACATAGTTAACAAGATCAACACAAAGGCAAACAATTTGTTGTATACAGATAATATGCATATAACTCTTGCAAATTGTTGCCAAAATATTTTTTGTTTCTTGTTGTGATTAAGGTTGGAGAATTGGTTTGTGAGAAGCAGATGTGAACTCACTCTGCCAAGTGCTTCATTAGAGCCAGACGTGATCCAAAGAGAAAACCCAACCCCCCTTTAAATATAACAGCATAAAGTAAAAGGAGCCTAAAATAAAAAAAGTAAAAAAAAAAAACAAAAGTTCACAAAATACATGCAGTAACTTTACAAAATAAACATTTTGTGACATTTATTTGATGTCCCCATGAACATTAGTTATGTGTTGCTGCTGCTGATAGTTTCAGAACAACAATGAGATTATTTCATTTAACTTGATTTTTCTTTCCTCTGAACCTTTCTATCCACCATTCTCCTCATGTCCATTGCACATTATAATTTTAACAACCATGCTGGTTTCTAACATATGCTTAATCTTTCTTGCTTTGGCCTTCAGACCATGGTTAGGAGATGTGGAGCCACCGTTTGATTCAGAACCAAGTTAACGCTTAGCACTTTGTAGCTGTAATTAGCAATATTTACATGTACTGTAAATATATTTACATATTTGTAAATACTGTCAGTAGGTTTTAGGTTTTCTTTATATTCAGGCTATTCTTTAGCTTTGTATCAACTTGTTTTATTGAATTCCCGTGCATGCACACACAGGCTTAACATCCAACACTAAATGTCTCAATCTATCCAAAGAGGCATGTTCAATCGTCAAATAAACATAAAATAGCCACATTCCTTGGACGTTAGCTGTGTTCAGTCTAACTTTTTATAAAACAAACCAAACTGGACAATAAGCTGAACTGGTCTTCCAATATAGACAATGTGTACAAGAAAGCACATAGTAGAATGTACTTTGTGAGGAGGTTGGCCTCCTACAATGTGTGCTCTAAGCTCTTGCACATGTTTTATAGGTCATTTGTATCTACTGTTATATTCTACGCAATTGTTTGTTGGGGGGGCAATGCAAAAAAAAGAGACACACAGAGACTGAATCGCCTCATCACCAGAGCTGGCTCTGTGGTCAGTGTGAGCCTGGAGTCTGTGGAGATGGTGGTGGAACAGAGGACACTGTCTAAACTCAGTTTAGTCCTGGAGAATACCAGCCATCCCCTGCACACTGTTTTCTCCAACCAGAGGAGCTCCCTTAGCGACAGGCTCCTCTCACTGGGCTGTTCAACTGAGAGGCTTAAAAATTCCTTTGTCCCATGGGTCATTAGGCTTTACAATGCTGTTATTTCTGGGAGGGGAGTTGGGGGGAAGCAGGGTAACTAGTTTCTTTCTAACATATTTAAGCACTTTACTAGACCTCTTTTAGTGGTAATGTATTTATTATATTTTATGTACTTTTTAAGGATGTTCCTAGTTGTATGATTTTAATGTTGTGTGGATGTGAAATAATGTGTGAGCAACAGACAACCTCAATTTCCCTACGGAATTAATAAAGTTTAACTTAACTTAACTTAGGTAGATCGACAGCCACGGACTGAACAGATGTTAAACTTCTCCAGAATAGATAAGTCACCGGGTTTTGTTTCTCTTTCATTAACAAGAGGTAAAGTTTAGGAGAATGGCTCTCTCTGTCTTTGAACAACAATCCAATATGCTTTGAGTGATCAGGCTAGAGAAGTTGTATTTTAGGAATTTTCAAGCAATTCCCACCAAAATGCCAACAGACTGCCTTTTCAGCTTAAAGTATAAAGTATAGCATACAGTTTCAGGATCTGAACTTCACCAAAGCAAGCCTGAATTCTCCAAACCCACAACATTAAAAAATCAACAACCTTTAGCAGCTCCCATTTCCCATCCTTATCGGTAAACCGGCTGCCTGGGCTTTTAAGGAATTGCTTGACAGAGACATTCTGCATTCAGCTCTGCAGCTGGGGAACTCAAGCTACTTCCTCTGTATCTTTTCAGTCTCCCTGCAACCAGTAACAAACTCGGATGTTATTTGTGAGAGTGCACTCTGTGCTTCACCCCAGCACAGCACAGACTATATCTTGTGTTAGAGCAACATTAGGCTTCGCTCTAGTAATGATAGAGAGTATTTGATGCATTGTAAATCCTTGAAAAAACCCCCCAAAAAACAAGCAGTGTGTCAAAGTGACATCGACCAACTGAATGTTATGACTGACCTTGTAAGTCTAAGCTTATAGGAGAAAATACCTGTGTGGCTTAAAACAAATGGCTGCGATCTCAGCAGTATAACCAGAAATTACTTCCATTATATCAAAGCTCAAAATCTATGAAAAATTTGAGCTTTGTGCGAGAAACTACTCTCTCTAAATACTTGATTTTTTTCCGAAGCCAGAAACTGGCTAACCTAACCAACTGTTTTCATTCATTTTTATCCTTGTTTGGAGTATGTATAAAATATTTTCTTCACCTGATTCAAACTCAAAGGAGTTATATAACTCACAATGTAAATTCAACACCTCTAACAAATAAATAGGACTGCTATTGGCCAATAATAATGTTTTTTTTTTCCCTGTCAGTTTATCAACTGTAGATAATGTTAAGTACAACAGATTGCAACATTAAATTGTCTATACAATTAAATATGATTAAACAGTGACATAATACAATTAATTCTGGCCTTCTACTTAAGGTCTGGAAATTTCACAGCCAGCAAATCATCCAAATACTGGAAAACCTAGCAGCAAGGCAACCTCTCTAATGTAAGAGATGTGAGCCAGTTTTAAAACACCCAAATGAATTAGATAAAAAAAAGGAGAAAAATAAAATTAAAAAAAACAAAAACTACTCCATGTGGCTAATAAGCAACACCTGCATTGATCTCTGCAGGTGTCCTGCATTCTTCTGCTGAGGTTCATAATGAAACTTAAGCAATCTCCAATTTATCATTTTTCAATTTTAAGTACTTACATAATTAGATCGCTTTGGCCTAAGTATGGGGGGTAAATTTACCCCCCAGCTTCTAGCGTAACAACCAGAGAATCCACCTGCCATTGATGTTTTGATGTAGTAGTGCCAACAAAGCCAGTGACTAGAGGCTGACAAAACTGAAGGTAGAGACACAGACATAATGCACTACAGGGGAAGAACTTCACAAACACAGAACAGTGGGAGAGTACTGTTGTAATTTTGAGGAAATAAAAATGAAGAAATCCTAAAAAATTATGTCTCGCATGGAAAAAAAATAATAAAAAAAACCTTGAAGAATATTCATATATATGAATTATTGAACCCGTGCAAATGATTACACAAATGTAAAAACAAATTATATATTTTAAATGTTTCTATAGATGCAGGCTAAGAAAACATATTAATGGATTATTTTCACAATGTAAAAAGTAAGATGTGGACATCATTTTTACTTTCTATAGGTATGTTGGCATAGTCGGGTTGGCCGTTTGTATCGGCCCATATAAATGACTTTTAACTGAGGCAGGAGGCATTAGCCCAGACAAGCGCCTTCCTAATTCCTCTGAAAAAAGGCTTACCTTGTGTTACTTAGAGTGCTACTGCCAATCATTATGAAGCAATTTAATTCAAAGTAAGGCATTAGTAAGTCAGCTTGTTACATTTTGTTAGTTTCAAAAAAGAATTAGTTTTTTTCCTGTCCCCTTTACAGTACTTACCGCCTGCATTTCAAGTTAATAGAGAGCAGACATAAAAGGCTAATAGCATTAACAACTACAGTTTCAGTTATGTTACTAAGCCAAGAGGTATAAAAACAGCCGTTTGGTTCAACTGTTCTTTTGTAATTGAACACTGATGGTGCACTGTTCAGCAAAGATGTTCACAAATAAAACTAGATATACAATGTTATGCCTGTGATTGATACATTAGTATCTACAGTGCATTATTTATTCCCCTCTTGCCAGGAGTTCAAAATACTATTGTTGCACAAATGCAATTAGTTCTTTGTTTTTAGGCCAAAAAAACAAAAAAAATTTGTCCACACATTATTATGTGGTGGACAAATAAATAAGCATTAGATTGCAGCTCACAGGCTTAATGTAATCAGTGTTGATTCTGCCAAAGGAACTGTATTTTGTATGATTATTTTTAAAATAGTATAGAAGAATATAATTAAATTATGCAGCTATGGAGATTTACGCCTGTAGATTTGTAACACAATCAAGGGAGTGTTTTACTGTGGCAAATCAGTATAATGTAGTACTAACTATATGGGAGTTTGATTTGATTAGGATTAATTACATTGACAGAGTTAAACTAAGTAGGGCACTCATTGGCAACAAATATGGGAATATGCTACATAACTATATGAAAAGAAAAACAAAGCTGGGCCAACTAACGTTTTTCCGAGGCCAGCCCCTGCACTGATTTCAGCAAATTTCCAGCATTCCAGTATGCATGTTTATCATTGTTTATGGCAAGAAATAAAATTTGTTTCACAGATCTGAATCTCTTAAGCTGTTGTATGTTCTACACTATATTTTATTATACCATGTCTTTCTCTTTCAGTAGTTGTAAATGTAAATAGCTATAGACAAAAAGCAGACGTAGTAGTTGCAGCAGCAATGCCCCTGTTGTGCCTGCTAATTCTGCATTTATTTCAGTGCATTGTGGCCAACAAATAGCAACAAATACTGTTGAATTACATATACAAAATGATTTCCAAGCTTTAATCACAACATTTTCTAATTCTTCATTAGCTATTTGTTTAACATAAGCAATCACTTTAATGACTAAAGCTAACTGAATACAGTAATACTGAAGCAAAAAAGAAACAGGGACAATGTAATATTTATCCCTTCAATGTTTTGGTTTTCTAAGCTAAACAACTAATAATCATATTGGTCTCGCTTGATAACCATGACTATAAATAGCCTATTAAACTCAAGAAGATACCTTAATTTCTGTATAGTTTGATATCTATTATCTAAATTGTTAAGTATAACATTGTGATAAGGTGGACAGGTTTGTCTTCCTAATCATTGTGTTAATCTTTCTGAGTAACAAAAAAATACATAAATGTGCATAAAAAGCAGCAGCATAAGTGATTTTGGTAGTTTTAGTCAGGGAAGTTACAACTCTAACATTTAAGTATATTTCCAAGATAATAATGTTTGTTACTAACAACCAAGCACAACAATAGCAGAATCTATCTCCACATCCAGAAACCTTAAAAAATCTTTAGTTATCCACATCTCGACTCTAGATTGTCACATCACCTTCTGCTCTCACCTGCATCCGTCGGCCAAATCACCTCTCTCAGTATAAATTGACTTCACTGTTTTCTTCATTCTCTGTCAGATTCAGCTGATATCCTGTTATAGAAGCCTGTTCTCTGTCAGTTTTGTGCACAGCTCACTTTTCTCCCTTCCATTGGATTTATGTTTTAAGATTTCCGTAGAAGTAGAACTGATGTAGCACTGGTTAACAAAATATATATCTCCGTATATATTTCAGGATTAGGTGCAAAGAAAGACCTTCAATTTGGTGATCATCAGATTAACATAGATCTTTAATATGTTGTGCAGGAAAACAATTCGGTTTATAGTTATAAATGGAGGAGTCAGTTGGACCTGTGTTGACTTTCAGTCAAATGGGGAAAAAAAAAAAAAAAAAAAAACTAATTCTCCTGTTTGCCGTTATTAATATTGACATTTAACCACAAGCAAAGTCCTTTGGTAAATGATAACAGGGGGTCATAAAAATATTAAAAGCTTAGTACCCTAGGAAATCTCCAATATTTGATTGAGAGATGACAATGACAGACAGTGTACAAGCTCAATCCATAGATTTCTATAATGCAAAGATGTGCCTCAGTGAGGAGAACTGACCTGTGATGCATTTGGAGGTTGTTGGTAAAAGGGACATCAATAATGCTTTTTGAGCCAAGCTGTAAGCAAATCAAATTTCTCCAATACAAAATGTCAACTGACACCAAATTCTAGCTTTTTATTGGCAAAAGTAAGTATTTTTCTGAAAGCTTAAATAGTAGAAGCATGCTATAAAAATATCCAAAATAAAAACATGTTTTTCTCTAATTTATATTTCAAATGTCTTTAGTGAGAGCAGAATTCAAGTCAAATTCTAATTCTGTATAATGGCAACACCAGTAACACCAGTTTTTAAAAAATTTTTATTCAATTGCAACAACAGCTTTTCCATTACTGTCAGGTGCATTCTCCCTTTGTTGCAGTTGATTTGCTTCTTCAACACCAAACAAGACACAAACTTTTTAACACATGTCATAAAGCTGTGAGACATCTCATTCAGTGCACAAGGACCCGTGTTGATCTGAGACTTCAGATTTGCCATGGAGGAGAACAAACAGTAAGTCATCTGATGACTTTTCAAATGACAGGCCCTGTCACAAAACAGCCAACAGCTTAGAAGTGCACTTCACTTGACACAGTCTTCGGGGATGTGTCTTAAAAAACGTCGCCCCATTTAAAAAAAAAAAAAAAAAAAGCATCTGTTTGGGTGGGAGGATGAGATTGGGGTACATAACAAATAAAGCACTGGTCTACAAAGGATCCAGAGGGAGCACTCTATGTGCATCCCTGGTATCCATTTAACGGGAGAGCTTACAGCAGCCAGCTACTTACAGCTAAAGTGAAGTGCTATATTACTCACCAAGCTCAGCTGGAAATGCTATAGAAAATGTGTTTGCCTAGGATCTGCTCTCCTTTATCAATCCCAAGCAGCAGGGACCAAAGCTTTAAACACCATGCCAGGGTTCCAGCAATAGCAAACAGCATTTCAGACAGAAGAAAAAAAGGAAATGTTTGCACAAATAAGATTTCAGTTTTGTCTCTGCAATCCTCTAAAGCTAAATTGAACAGAGCACATCCTCCTGACTCCCTCCTTGACTACAGGACATGGAAAGAAATATGCACACTTTGAAATAAAAGCTCAAATTAACAAAGAAACAGACAACTGGAAAAGGAAGAAACAGGCAGAAGTGCAATTAATATGAATCTTACCAATGAACAGGTTCCATTCAGCATCCAGATCCGCCTGGTTTGCGAGACAACCCCTCATAACATTGTAACAGTAACTGTGACAGGGCTTCAGTCCAGGCATGCCACGGCAGTACGGACAGTAGAGCATCTGGGTCAAGGCTCTGACGCAAGCTGGCACTACGTTCACCTGCAAAGCAAACACAAGCGCTTTGTTAGGACTCATTCTGTCATTTTAGGACCTTTCCCGTTAAAATGGAGAAGTTGTGAAATTAATATCAGACATTTAAACCCCAAAATTGAAAAGTCAAAGTTTTTCACAAATATCCTCACACTTTTACAAGTTTAGATCCTCCAAAGCTTGAACAGTGACAACCTACAAGATAAACTCTGTGACAATACCAGGTTTATGACTCTGTCCGTCTCAATTCCTAGTGAAAGCTGTGCCTTTTGTTGTCGGTCCCTGTCACTGCAGCGACTTTAGTGAAAGTGACAGGATTCTCACATCTGCTTCCTGTTAGAGGAGAAGATGCACAACACAGAGAGCATCTGATAATTGGCCTGTCACCCTCTGTATTCATGCTTGACTTTAGATTTTGTCCAACACACTCTAGAGACCGCTGGGGTTCGTGTTTGTTTGCAGGCTGAAATGGGCTCGGTCAGAGAGGAACCGCCCAGCTATCCTCTATATGTGTGGTGCTGTTGTAAAGTATTTTCCTCTTTACGTATTTTTGTCTAATTTAAATGTTTCAGGTCATCAAACAGGTCTTTGCATTGGACAAAGATGCATTCACTTATTGTCTATGCCAGCTTAGATTTGCAGGGGTAGAAGGGGATGGTGTCTACCTTTAATAGTCATTGACGTTTACAGTTTCCAGTTCATCACAGAGTAACTTACAGACAGACTGGAAAGACAGCCATGCACACACACATTCAGCACGTTTTAAAGTAACAAATTAACATTTTTGTTGGTTTTTGGACTGTGTGAGGAAGCTGGAGAAACCAGAAGAAACCAGCTCAACTCTTTCCTTTTGTTGAAGCATGAACACTGAACTTTGCTCAGGCCTGCAGTGCTATTAAAGCTGTGGGGTTTGTTGCAATCTCATGGGTCACTTGTGGATAAACTGTTGTGAGTAATTTTGGTATTTTTGCCATGAAATATATTTTAACCTAGGAATAATGTATTTCTTTTCAGATCTGCCAAACAGATTTGATGTAAGTGAGCTTAAGTTTGGAGCTATTAAGGCCTAGGAGTGACTAATGATGTTGACCTCCAAATATTAACATGACTTAACAACAGAAGAAATTAATGTTTCACATTGGGCATATATTTCAATATATAGCTCATGTAAACATGTTTTTTTTTTCTTGATGTTATAAGACTGCTAGGGTTTTTGTTAGTTTGTGGGAAAAAAAAAAAAAAAATAACAGACACAAACACAAACAACACAAAGCCTTAGTCATAAAAATACACCACAAATAAAATTAAAAAATCAGAAAGCTAAAAGTTAATTGAATAACGAAACCCACATTGGTGCTCTTCTGTAGCTCCATGGCAACATCTGAGTCTCTACGGTGACACCATAGCCAACCTCATTCTTCCATTCTCTCTGTTTTTAACATTTCATTTTGTCTTTGATTTTATTGATGCAATGACCAGACCGCCTCTGTGCACATATGTTTGCTTGATAGGAGGAAAAAAGTGTGGAATGAGACAAGATAAGGCCAATGCAGAGAGAACGATAAAGGAAAGTCAGAAACCCGCTGTTAATGTATTGACTTTCATTGCTTCTTGGATCTAAGGAACAGGGATCAAATGAAGCATCTTTAGTATTTGCAATCTGTCACTGACATCACGCAGTGTCTTGTCTGAAGGCCATTAAACTCAGCTGCTGGTTGTCAATTCCATCACTGCATGTCATCTACTGTTTGTGTGTTTCTAAATTGTTAATATCTCTGGGAGGGCAGTTAACATATGGGTTATTTTCACAAACAGGTTTTCTCGGATTGAACTGATAATGCCAATGCATTCATAAAACAGGTTCCAGATATTGTTACACAAACCCAAAAAAAATATGTATATGATTTTTTTTATGGTTCCATTACAAGGGGTTTGAATTAACACATGAACAGACAATAAATGCAAGCAACAAATATGTCTGAAGGGTGCCAGTTCCAACATTCCATCAATTATTTTATACTGGAATATAATTACTAAAAATAATAAGCACAATTTTGGTCTCTATTTCCAATGGGGGCATTCCCATTTTTCAAAAATAGCTGAAACATTTAATGTAAAAACTTTTGCTAAGTAATTTAAAAGTTACAAGACTCAATAAAATTGTTTATTCACAGTGTCAGTATATTATCCACCCTGTTGTTATCAGGGATGGATTATTGTGTTTGTGTTGGCATTTGCTATGGGTTCTCAAATGGAAAGCATTTTGAAATGGAGCTTTCTGGACTACTTGCTTTGCAGCACCTTGCCTCAAACTTCCAATTTCTACCTCCAGTCTGCACTTAAGTCCTTCTGTCCACACTGTTTGATAGGGTATGCAGCATTTTTATCTCACCTCAAAGGGACAGTATTATGTAAAATTTACTTATTGGAGCTTTGCATCATATTATGATGTTATTCTCTCATCAAAAAACATACATGCGAGGAGCTTTGCCTTGGTTCTTTTATGCATATTTTAGAAATCTTTAATGTCCAGTGGTAACCATTAAGCTCTGCAAAAAGCTTGAGTGGACGAAGCACCGCCTTCGAGGCACAACTCCTCCTCAGAGTTGCAGTTTTCAGGCTTTTGCGTCACAGAGCAGGTCTCCCCCACGACTCCTTTGCTCAGCTCTCAGATTCGCCAGCAGCAATTAGCAAACACCTGGTGGAATTGTGCATCTGCTGAGCTCATCTGACCTACTTCTCAGTGCATTGCAAGGACTTCTTAAAGCAACAGAGGCCCAATTTCAAGGCATTACATCAGGAAGAACAATTTATTTTAAGTCATATTTGATATGTATAGCATTTTATAACAACTGAAGGTAACTTTAGCTAACACTAGCAATTCACACTCTAAGCGTTTAATATGCGGTTTAGTTCTAAAACTGTGGCATCTCCCTTATGGATTTGTTTCTCACTATTGTGGTTGATCTCGCAGCATTGTGGTCAACTCTGCTGATGTTTGCAGTGACATCCAGCAATGAAGAACCTCAAGGTTGTGGTATTAATGGACTCACATAAACCCAGATATTTAATTTTGTCTTATATTAATTCATTGCTGGCCAAAACAGAAATATAAAGACTGATTATTTCTGCTATATGTAAAAATATAATTACATTATGTCACTGTTGTATTGGTGTGCAACCTTTTGAAATTTATGTAGTCAAAGTATGTAAATTAATAGCCAAACCTGAACTTTATTCAAAAACAAAAAATCCGGTTGGTGCAAAACTGCAGCTCTGACAAGAATGCTGACCACAGCGGCATCGTTTCTCCTTCTTTATTGTTGCCTGTTTCTCAGCGACGAGCTGCTTACAGGTCTGCTGCATCACAGTCCAAAACTTAACGCATCTGCTCCTTCCACTGATCTTAATTTTTCTCCTCCGCACTGAGCAGCTCCCTGAAAGCGGACTGCATGTCTGCGATCCACAGCTAAACAGGAATGTTGGGTGGAGTTTTCTGTGAAATAATCAGAAGCCAATCAATGAATGTGGTCAGCTGTCAATAAAATTGCTTCCACACAGTATTTGACTTGGTGCAGCTAGTGCTATCCCTACAGTAGGTACAAAAATCTCAGAACAGCCACACAGAGCCACAATGGATCTGCTAATGAAAAATTAATCCGGCCGAGGTGGACCGGGACTGTACCAGTTAGAGGCGTTCTAGTGGAAAACACCTATTACACTATAAAGGGGCACTATGTGCCTAGGAAACACAATACTAAGTGAAATAAATCTTGTTTTGGGTGCAACAGAACCTTTTTAAGGTATATTTCCTATATAGAAAAAAATTATGAAGCAGAACCAATAAACAGCAAAATGTCATTAAATTCTGCACAGGGTTGAAAATGTGGGGCACAGACAGCAATATTTAAGGCTCAAGCGTGGCTCCAGCAATAAGAAGGTAACAATTTTATTATAATGTGCAATCTAGATTTGCCTTGAGAGAGGAAACTTGCAGTAAATAAGAGCTAAGAATCAAACCTTTGCTATTGTCACAGTTTGATGAATGATACCAAACTCAGAATCATTTGAAAATGAAGAAAAATAATTGTTTAATGTAAAATTAGCATCAATATGCCATTATTACTGTGGTGGCAACTAATGTTGATTAACTTTTAAAATTCTGTGTTAATTAATTACTTTTTAAGCATAATTGCTCTAATTATCAAAACCAATACTATTAATTGCAGTTCATTTAGGGCTTCAGACCATTAAGTTCAGATAAAAAATGATTGTTGCTATTGCTTAACATATTAAAAATGTCGTTTTAAAATCCTGTTGAAAAAACAATCTCCAAAAAATTAACATCCATCAGACAAAAGTGCATCTAGAATATGTAAACATATGTAATCCATGATATTGACTTTTAGTAAATAATGTAGCAAACATCTACCAAACAGTTTAGTAGAATAAAAATTGGAGCTGAAGTTTCAGACATTCATAAAAAAATGGGTGTTGAGTACATAAGCAAACAATTCAACACAACTTTAGGTTTTAACTGATAAAAATTTCCTATTTGCAGCATCTACACTGATAAAGAAAATGAACAGAGCAAATAGAAAGAAGACAGGCTGCAAAGAAAGCCAAAGACAATGCCAACAATGTAGAAAAAAACAAACACCAAGAAAACAGAGAGACAGACTCAGATTAAACAGACGGAGAGAAAAAAAAATGGACAAGACACTCTCAGACAAGCAGAAGGAACATGCAGGTGCTGTCGCCGCATTTGGAGAGACCAACAGAAGCAAATGCATGCCAATCACCATGTTTGCTTTGAAGAAAACAAGCGCTTCTTTCGAAAAGAGTTTAAACATTCAAATACGCACAACAAGAAATGCTTTTTATTATTTTGACAAGGATTTTAAGAGATTATCAAGGTAAAGAATGCTGATGTACTTACAGAGGTTTTCCAGTGAGAGATAATCCACATATATTTAGATCTCAGTGTCTTTCATTTGAGGTAATCTTCAGAATATGGGGTGAAAAGTATATTTAATACTGAAAATGAAACAAGGACTACTTACCCCTGGGTTTGTCAGTTAAAACATAGCATTAAGGTGGAGCTTTCTAACATGTTTATCTTCAAGTTATTTTTCTCATCATTTCACTTACAGTGCCCAGCAGTTACTGGCTGCTATGAATGAAGGGTAATCTGATAATCTTGTTACAATTTATTTACAGTTGAGCAGAGAGAATATTGCCCAGCAGGCCAATAGACAGCCTTAGAAGTGAGATCCCACAGATCCACAGACCTAGACTGAAATTTACTCATCTAATACTCAAGTGACATGACAGCTGCACAGTTTGTTTGTAAAGTTTCCTCTGATCAACAGAATCGTTCACTCTCACTTTTGTAGAGAGTTTAAGTATGTTTGAAGTAAAATTAATGAATCAGAGAAACATATTTTTATTTAAAAGAACTACAGATCAGCTAGGGACACCGTGCACTTTCTTTGAAAGCAAAAAAAATATGACAAATTTGTTTCATTTAAAAGGTAGAGTTGCAGTTGTGCGATTCTTGAGTACACGCTGCTCACACATCCCCTCTCTACTACGCTACAGCTTCTTCCCCACAGCAGAGTTTGTCATTGATACTCAGGCTAGTTAGTATGACCACTGATGATGACAGGTAAACAGTTTTCCTGTAGCAGTAGGTTGCTTCTCCACCATTAGAATATTGAGTGGCTTGTACATGAGAATGATTGACAGCACTAAAACAATCCTCCTGACTCTGATTGGTTGTTTCTGACCAGGAGTGATGCATTCACTGATTATCTAATCTCACACCAATATGTAGGAAAAAAAAGCCCAAACAAACATTTAATATAAATGTTATTTTCTGTACATTTATAGTCAGTTAGTCAGTTAAATGAGTGATCAAGAAGTTCAGATCACATTCCTGGCATTTTACTCACAGAATTGCACCACAGATCAGATCCAAGAACCAAAGAACCAAATAATTTGTGAAAAGAAAATGTTCTGTTTTTTGATACAAGCCAACTCTAGAAGACACTGTTGGATGGTCTCACCTTGTCTCTGACAAGGTGTTGTCATGCACATATGGTGTGAACTCCCTTTAGGAGCAACAGACTGGGAAGAGCACAGAGATTGGAAATTGCTTTTGTGCCACCAAGTAATGAAGTTGTGAGAAATGACAATGACTTTGTAAGCTACCAAGGCCAATCAGGGGGGACAGTGGTGGGACAGAGAGTCTGTTGTTAAAGAATCGTAACAATAGCTCTGTCATAATTATTGTGACAGGTTGCCTTGCATGGCACTGATTGGACAAGTGTGTTAGACTCTATTGCTACCCCAATGTCTGCACACCATTCCACAGCCATTAGTGTCAATGGGAATATGAGAAATCTGTCACAGTGCAAATAAAACTACCATCTGCCTCCAAAAGAAACATGTGTCTGGTTTACAAACTGCTGAATAAAACTTCAATAAGTTCTTGCAATGGTTAACATATTATTGCTGGCACAAGTAAAAAAAAAAAGAAGTAGATAGGGTTAAGACATATATACTGTATGACATATTTGCATATATATATATAACAGTGATTAGTCAGCAACAGTGTTTTCACTTACCTCTTTTTAATATAGATACTTAGAAGACATTAAACATAGTATTCAATCTGAAATTAAATTCCACACTCATTTACAAAATAAACCATATATTGTAAGGACGACAATAATTTGGGAAGAAACAGAGAAATGTTTTTTTTTTTTTACCAAATTGAGATATCTGAAAATGTACTGCTTTCGGTGATCACAAAGGCGACCTGACCCTAACTGAGTAATTGTAGGTGTCTAAACATAGCCATGACTTTATCAGAAGGGTGCCAGAGCAGAAAATACTCCTGTGGATTTCTGTGTAAGGTGCTATCAGATGCCCGACATTGTTTACGCTCCTGAAATGAAAGCCAATGTGTGATAGGTGCTATCACTCTGTTTATCTGTTGGCAAGTGTGAATTTAATAAGACCTGGTGAAGTGCTGGAGAATAAGCAAAGAAATATACTGGAATCTGGTGAGGATTTAAATCCCTTTCCTAAAAAAAAAAAAACAAAAAAAACAAACATTTGACATATATTCTGCTGACATCATACTAGCATATACAAAATGAAAACTATTCTATGTAGCAACGAAGAATTCTCAATGTTTTAGATATTTGGACAACAGCTGCTTACTTTTGTCAAAATCACTTAAAATCAACTTTATCTGTGAGTGTGCAGCCCTGCATGGGAGCATAGTCAAAATCTCACACCAACTCTTAAATTGTGCATGACTTTTCGCACATTTCGGTCATTATAGACTTTCAGTTCGGCAGAATGGTCTAAGTCTACAAGCTTACTAGATTACATACTGACTAAAAAATAATAATGTTTAGTTTTTAAAGTACGAAGTTTTTGGAGAATTTTGTTATTGATTTCTCAAGAGAAAAGCTGTTGTACTTTTGAACAGTGTGTGTGATTAATTGCTGACCATTAGACAGAACATTTAATAACCGTACTGAAGAGCATGACCAGCATGTAAAGACATTTTAACCATCTGCACTGCGGGCCCTCTTGTGTGTAAATGCGCATATGAGCCGATGTCATTTGGTTCAGACAGATTGATCAGGGACAAGTAAGTTGATTTTATCACCTAAGGCATGTGTTAATGGAGTTCTAACTAAAGCAAAAAACACATTTAAAGCAGGGAATCTTGGACTCCAATTTATTCTCCAAGGTGGGAACATTTGAATAGTAAGACCTTACAAAAGGAAAGAGAAGTGTTATAAGAGACCGACCACTTCACAGAGCTGCATTGAGTTTCTAAAACAGAAACGGGTCTGGCTTGAAGAAACTGAAGGAATATCACATAAAGTGTGTGACATCGCTTACATCTGTAAATTTGGGTTTAATTTGATGCTCTGTGGCTTTATAAACTAATATGGGTCTGAAGGCTCTCATAATGCAGCACATTACAAAAATGAATGTTAAATGGTTTTGGTAAGTATGAAATAGCAAAATATTACACAAGATTTCCAGAGACTATTTGTGTGAAAAACTGTTCTTCATGTGTCTTTGCCAATAATCTGATTGTGATCCTGTCACAATAACATTGGAAAGATGTTTCTTCTTTTTACTGTCTATTTCAATCATGTCACAAATTGTGTTGTGTAGGCCACTGAAACTATTAGTTTTTAGTGTCTGAATCTAGATGTCACCTTGTTTGTTCATATGCTGGGACTAGTCAAACGACCCATGATTATTCATAAATTAGATATGGAAGTAGTATTTTAAATTTTTACTTCCAAATCTACACCAGTTTTTAAAACATGAGTATTTTTGTGAACACAGACACATTTACAAACGAATGTAGATTGCATCAATATTTTTTTTTCACTTAAGAACTGAATGAGGGGTCTTTCCATTTGTTACACATAAACGTTCAATTCATATTGTATTAAATTGTTTAATAATATCCTTACAGTAGATGAATTTCAATAAAAAAAATATCACTGATTTTATGAAATAATGCATAACGGAGGTTTGCAGGGAGCAAACTCAGTATGAGTCACAGACAGGGCAAAGGATTCAATGCAATGTGTCAACTGAAGTAACACTGTACATTTTGATGAGACATACCTCTTTCTGGGCTTCTCTGCAAACTTTGCTGTGCCTCAGCTCAGCATCTTAAAAGTAAAATGCAGCCAAGATAATTCCAGAGGGGCCACACTAAAATCAGCTCCTGTCAAATCAATGAATCCCTGAGAATGACAGATTAATCCACATGTGAGCAGCTGTTCCTCAATAAAACAACACAGTGGTACTTGGTAGGCCACTGTGACCCACACCAGTCAGCTCAAGTGTCTCTATTTGCACAGGTCCAGGGACTGCCTGCTGATCTACCCTGACATGCACCTTGTTATGTAGCAGGTCTGGAGCATGGCTTGGGACTGTTTCTTTAATTCACCAAGACAAGTGCAAACACGTTAAAAGCCAAAAACGTGCTGTACTATGACTAGGCACAGTGAGCCACAATCCCCCCTGTCTTCTCTGGTGGGTCACAGCGCCGTCATACACTGCATTGTTATCCTTCTGCAGTGGTGTCTCCTGGATTAAAGCATAGCACTCACCCTATGCCCATCTGACTCTAAAGGTCTGCAGCCCAGCCTGAATGTCAGAGGCAAACATGTCTCTCGTGGCTGCCAAGAAAGCTCTGGACAAATGTCACAACACCAGCACTGACAGCTTCCTCTAAGTGGTTGTTAAATAAAGATGTGGTGCCATACACTTTAAATCAAGGTGCAAAAAATGAATTCATGAGAGTGCAGTAGGCAGTTTCAGTCAGTTGAACTGACATATTTTCACAAGTGGATAAGTCACATGGGCAAAAAAGTTCTTTCATGTTATATTTTCCTCAATTTCTGACAATTTCTCATCTTTTTCTTTGGTTCAAAATGTCTTCCCACTCAGCATCAAGCTGACTGGATCTGTAACTTTCTGAATTTTCAGTTTGAAACAGAATCTACTATGCACTGTATAGAGGCACATAGAGTAAATTTTTCCTTTCATTATCATTTCAAATCATTTTCTTCAATTCCAGACCACATGCCGTCTTTCATTTTTCCTGAACATCCTGCAGTTCACCACAGATCAAAATCTTTTAATTAAAAAGGACATCTTTGGCGCAGCACATTTCCCGATGACGTGCCAACCTTTTTGAGCCAGTTGCCATCTGCCATCACAGCAACGTGGCTGAGGCCTTATCCCCTGCAAGCTGTGTGAGCTGTGAGCCATCAAGAGGGAAGTAGGCAGTCAAAAAGAGAGACATGGAAAGAGGGGGGTCTTCATCTGATGGATCTGTACTAGTGGGCCCTAGGTGACAAACATCAACTATGCAAAAGGTCATTTAATCTGCCCTGAAAAATCTATGTAGAAATGACTTTATGTTGTCAATTTAACATGAACAGCTCAAATTTCTCAAATTCCTGTGGGCACCGTGTTAAGTAGCTCTAACCAATTTTCAACCAGCAGCTGTGATGTTTTCCAAATGGAAGACATTTTGATAAAGAAAACAAACAGACTTAAAACAATTACATTTAATTGTTTTCAGTCTAAAAGACCATAACTGCTTGTTTTTCCCTGCTAATGATCAGCCCCTCTTCAGTGTTTCCAGAATGTGGTCAGAAGTCGGTAGAAAAGTTGTTGTTTTTTTTTCCTTATGCTGCATTTAACCGAAACCTAACTTGGAATGATTTCTAAGTCATAACAACTCCGACATCACATTCCCATGAATGAGTTTAAAATTCTTCTTAAAATAGTTAAACTGAATAGTATAGCTGGTAAACTCTTTTCTATTATTTTAAGAAGTCTTAACTTTACGACTTGTACTTATATTTGTATGTTGTTTTTTTTTACTTTAATTCGTCTTTTTATAATGTTTAAGCTATCCATACCTTTTAATTATTTTTCGTTTTGCGTACTGTATGTCGGTGTCTCTTTGCTAGGTATCGCTCAAAAAAGAAATTGTATTTGATCTTATCTTATTAAGCTTTGAGTTTTTCATCAGCAGTAATTATAATTATATAATTGTATGTCGGTGTGTTAAAATATATATATTTTAATTTATCATGATCAGCTGCCTGTCTGTAAATCATGCTACTTGCAGTGTGTGTTCCTGGTGCTCCGACTGTTAACTCCAGGAAATCCCGATAAAACATCAGTAAGTTGTCAAAGAGCCCTTTGGAAATCCCATTATTAGTGAAGGTCACTTCAAAGTGTTGAAGTGAAGTGACACTTGTTGTACTGGTCACTGAGGAAGAGCTGAAGAAGATATCTGTGAGTATCTTGCTCTGTCTGCCTCTGTAGTCAGTGAACAAAACACAATGATGTTTTCACTGCTGCTGTGAAGCAGCTGTTGAGGAGACCAATTTTGGTTTGCAGCTGTACTGGGGGTGTTTCAAAGCCTCCCAGTTATTTTCTTTGATTCAAGCAGTGTGCTACTCAAAGAGATACCTGTTGCAACTTTCAAACAAGCTGGAAAAAAAAGAAATATTTTCAAAAAAGCTTGGGTAAAAAGGCCATCCAAACCTAAACAGTAGGGCTTCTCACAGCTCCTGTAAAATTACCCACTGCCGTGGGTGGGCAGATATCTACAGAAAAGGAAAACAAGTCAAATGCCTGCAGAGTCAGTAATGTTCCAATAAACTTGTTCCTGGGTTGAGCACAAATCTTTGAAAACAGTGAACAGAACAATAATGATTTTAAGCAGTGTCATTTATTCAACAATGCTCTATTTGGAGTTAATGAAATATTTACACTAGATTGTTAATCGAAACTTTGGATATTTCAAGGAGAAAGAGAAACAGCAGTTTCCCTGGAGGCAGAGAAAATGTTAATTGTTTCCTGAGTGTTGTGTACAGGCAGCAGAAATGCAGTCTATTGTTAAATACCTAAAGTGATATTAAGTAAAGGCACCTGCTTTGGGAAATCAGTCATGCAAAATGCCGATTATGTAAGCAAAGAAAACAGGAGAGAATAAAATGAATGCCAGACAATAGCATAACCCATACGTTAATGTTTAAGTTACAGCAACTTTATTTCAGACAAAATATGATAAAAACAAGAAAAAGTTCAAGCTGGAACTATGAACCTAGTCTGAAATATTTGTATGGTGAACTATGAAAATGAATCAAATCCTTTCTATCAGGCTGAATTAAAGAAAAAAAAAATCTTCATGGCAGAACTGGCACATGGCTGGTTATACAACACCAGAGACTTACTGTCAGATATCTAGCAGCGAGGTAATTTCATGACTGGACTTATTGCACAGATGGCATCTTATCATAGTGCCACACTGTAATGCACTGAGCTTCTGAGAGCAACCCATTCTTTCACCAGAGTCTGTAGAAACCATCTGCATGTCTAGGTGCAGACGTGTAAACACCTGTGGGTACAAAAATAAAGAAACAACGGAAGAAATAATTTCGAAGGAAGACCCAATACTTTTGGAAATATTGTATATATATGTAACCTATAGGTGGCAGTGATGCATCATCTGCTTCAGCTTTTTCCTTAAACAAATCAAAGTAAAACAAATTAACATTTTTATTTTAAAGTTTAGTTTAAGTGGATTTTATTAAGTGGATTCCTTTAGTTTAAATTGAAGCACAAACATATTGGCAGTCTATAATGCATCTGTCAAACCAAAACCACAGCTGAGTGCTAAATCCATGTTGCTATTCTAGCCTAGAAGTATTTTCATAAAAAGCTACAGGGAACATCAAGGAAAGTTGTGGAAACCACAGTAACCCAATGATGATGTTTCTCACATGCCAACAAACGGATCTGTAAGCACAACATTCATAGGTAAATGTGTAAAGATTAGAAATTGCCTTAAAGCTTAATTTGAAATCGTCTGACAGTTTGTTGAAAATGAGTGTATAATAAGATCAACATGCACCATAAGCCGTCAGGGAAAACAAATCCCTCTGTGCAAAATATCCCTCTCGCCTCCATCATCATGACTAAACATGCACAAAAGACTAGGCCAACTTCCCATGTGCATGGAGAGTGAACGATAAGTGCTCTAAATGCCTGAACTTTAAATCGTTCAAAAGGTCCAAATCCCTGCAATCTACTCTGAGCAGGTCCTAATGTGGCTGGACTGTGTTTTAAGTACATACAGGATAAAACTCTTAATGGTCATCATAAACTGTAAGCCAGAGAGATTCTCCTCTTAATCCAGGATCAAGGTTCAGGAAACTGTTCAGTGCAAGATGAGTGAAATCCCATTTTATGGAGGGATGTCTCTCCTATTTTGGCTGTAGTGTACAGAGAGCTGTCTACTAGCAGTAATTATGTATGGCTCATCATTGTCAGTGCATCATTCTGTTCCAAAGTAATGTGAAGAACTGAAATGACAAATGGTTAAAAGCAGCCATTTCATGGGGGAGGAAATAAACATTTTGTCATTTTAACTTGTTCAGTTTGAGCAGTAAGATAGTAAATTACTCAGACTGTTGGGATTAAACCTTAGTGGTGACTTGTTAGGGTCACACAAACTGAGTAGTGCATGGTATTCGACACACCACATTACATCTCTGCATATGGCAGAAAGATGAAAATACCTTTTCTTAGACTGTTCTTCATTTTCCGGTCTCCTAGTCAAGGATATTGTTCTCTTTTACCTTTCAGATAAAATCAAAAGGAAATTGAAATTCTTCACATTCACTCACCACACCATTGCCATGTCTTCTGATGTTACATTTTGTATAACCTAATTTCAGGGAAAGAAATTATCTAACTGTATAAATTCTGGCAGTCTTTAATATGAAAAGCTCTCGGTATCCATTATGATTCGTGCACTAAAAAAGTAATTTAAGTAAAGACAAATGACTGAAAGGCAATAAGGCGAACCGCATGTTGCACTGTATCTCTCCACTACTGTCTTGATAAGCTGCACGATTAGTATTTTCCCATGGTAGTAGTGAAAACAATGATTTATTCAGTAAAAAAAAAAAAAAAAGCTTCAGATTTACCTCCACCCCTTTTTGTAAATACATGTTTATTGTTTTATTTTTACAATAACACTGAGCTGTCTATTCTATCCCCCCCACATAAACCTAGATATTTTTTATACCCAAAACTGATAAAGTAAAGCTCAAAAAACTTTGGACCTTATTAACATTTCTAGTGAAGATCTGTAAAAGCTTAAAAGTAATTCATTGTACTGTATCCCAAGACTGATTAAAATATGTATATTAAAATAATAATAATAATAATAATAATAATAATAATAATAATAATAATAATAATAATAATAATAATAATAAAGCCTTTAATTTTAATGTATTCATGGCTAAGTCCACTGAGTTTATTTTTTATAAATAATGTTTTTATAAAAAGCACAATATTCAGTTTAAATAGGTTCCCAGAGCATGTCAACAAAATTGGCCCGTAGCATATCCTTCAACCAATTTAATGAGTATTCGGTACTTGTAAACTTATTCATCCTTTGTTCCCCAGCCAGGACTGTTTGTTGTCAGAAATATCATTTTTAGTCTCGTCTAACCAGCACATCGTTTCAGCTATAGCCCCAAACACAATTTGACTCTACATGTTTACAAATGTGACGGAGGACCAAAAATACTTATTTCTGCCATACCAAATGAATAAATGATCAAGATCTAAATGGCATTTAGTTGATTCCACCACTGTCTAGTTGTAATATATACCTTTTCAAAAACATTATGACAAAAATTATTTAATTTACTCACTAAGTTCCAACATTAGGTCATATGCCAAGCACTGCATTATAACTTTACAGTAAATTAACAATTCTCATTTATGACTGGTAATGACAAACCAGAAAAAAATCTCAGGAGTGTTTTGAGTTACTTACAGATTCTGAAAGAGTGGAGTTTAAGCTTTTTGATGAGGTCAGACACATAGAAATCAATAATAAAATGAAGATGTTTCCTCCACTCCCAAAACAGTTTGGATTTACTCCATGAAAAAGCTCAATTCAATCACAAGGTTGACCTTTTTTCAAACATTCAAAACATAATCTGAACGTACAGTGTTTTTTTTTTCTTTTTCATAAATTCAACTAACATATTTTGCAAAAAATAAAATTAAATCACTATTTTCTTAGAAATAGTTTTTTTTATGTATTATCTTTTTTCTGCTGTGGTCACAGGTTCCTACTTTTTTTTAATGACACATCAAATATGAAAAAATCTTGTTGCCTTTCAACGAAGATTTCAAATACTTTGGTGGTATTTCAACCATGATTTAAATTTCATGTGCTCCAGGAGATATGAAATGTATTTTTAATGACCGGACAAAGTCTGGCTATGTGGAAAGAAGACTATTTCATGTCAGTCAACTTCTCCTGTTGAGTTTGCTGGGGGGTCCATCTGTCTGACAATTTTCTACAGTACCACACTGCTTCCTGGAAGCACCTAATAGTTTATGAGAATACACCTGATTCAGAATGGCAGTGAGTTTTAGTTCTAGTAGGTGGTGAGTGTGGAAGTGCCCAGTTTAAGTTCATTTTTCTCAACGTTTCACTGTCGGTGAAGTTAATAGCAGCTCAGTATAAGACAAAAGAGCATCGACGATTATCAAAAATGAGAGATTATTTATGGAAGAGATTTAGAAAAAAAACCTAATGGCTTTTTAATTTTTACAATAACAAGCAACTAAGTCAACTATAAATAGGGATGGGCATGTAAAACACAACACAGCATTATAATATAGCAATGAAAGTTAAGGTTCCTACTTGTTTAAAAGTTGCTTAAATCACAAATTTCTTGGTATAATAAATGCGATATAATGCATGGATTCTCTGTGAGGCTTGTGAACCTTTTTACTTTTTATTATGCTGATTGTAATATTAAGAATTTAACTGAAGAGTTTTTCTCATGTGGCCTTTATTATACATCTATGGAATCCTGTGTATTCAGTTCTACCACAAAGAATCGAGTCTCAACTTCAGAATTGTCTTCATGCTTATTAAACATCTGTCTATCTTCAGATTAAAAGTTTTTCCACCAAATTTAAACCAATTTCTTTATCAAAGTTTACATCTAATTTACTTCTTTGCACTTTTACTCTGGTTTGTAGCTTTGTCTAGAATTTTCTTCTTTTTATTTTATTCCCCCTTTTGCAATGAAATAAAGAGTAGGCTTGGAGCCAAGAAGCAGTCAAAAATTAATTGTATCTCTTTTGCTGATTGGAAACCGCTTCAAAACTTAATATTTGATTTTGTTGAAGTTTTTTAGAGTAAGATTTGAGTATGCAATAAGAAAAGAGAGCTTATTTAAACAGTATTAAAAACCTGTTTAATAAGCAGTTGAAAGAAAGTATTATGATGTAACAAAGGCTTTTAATTGTGGTTTCTACTTTTCAATCCATGGACAGTGCTAAGCAAGTTCATGGAAAATTACAGGCATGCCGACCAGGTTAAACCTGGCATGACATCTTTCAATGTCTTTTTATTCATACATCATGAATATATTTAGGAAAGGGAAACTGACTTTAAATCTAAAATTTCTCAATTTAAAGTTTTACGTATTTACATTTTCTTCAATTTAAGCATGTCCAATATGTAGCTTTGCGAAGAATACAAAACTACATATTGGACATTATACTCACCTTCCAAACTTTATAACAATGCAACTTTTGATAACAAAACAACGTTGTCTTAACTGAGGCACACAAGTGTGTCTAAAGGAGCGACAAAAAATAAGAGGCGGACCTTTCAGTCCAGTAATTTGCGAGGTGGAGACTCCATGGATTGGAGTTGTTTGAGCAAGATCTTCAATTGAGTTGAGATTTAAAGAATTTGGAAGCCAATTCAACACCGCAAACATGCTGATGTGGCATGTCATCTTAATAAAAGACACTGCAACCATTTGAGAATACTGTTTCTGCCTAGACTGGTCAGCAGCTACAGAGTCTCATGTGTAACAAACTACAGTAAACTGTGGGTTAAAGCCCCTTATCAAAGAATCAAGTGCTTTCTTAGTTATTTTAATGATAGTAACTTGCCTTCTCGATGATTCTCAATAAACATTGGCACTGGTTCTCTCCTGAATATCCTACAAGACTTCAAACTTTGAAGATTCTCCTACCAAGTCATTTAGTCATCACAATTTGGCCTTTTGTGAATTTTCACATATCTTTGTACTTCTAAAACATCAGTTATGAAGACAAAATATCCCTGTGCTTAACTTAACAGGTACCATGATTAAGAGATTTTCAGTTTTATCCATTTTATCTGTCAGTGGTCGCAATGTGTTGCCTGATTGGTGTATATATTATGAGTAGATATAGACATACAAAATATAACATGTCAGGAATTATGTGCTTATTTTAAAACAATGAGTGTATTGGAGGAAAGAAATCTCATTGGATATGCACTTTAATCTCTATTTTACAAAGCTTTGCTCTCTGTGGGTGATTTTGAGGTTTTGTACATCAAATTATGTGGAAATAATTCTACATATAGAAAATAGGCCACCCACATCTGAAGATCTGAAGCATTCAAAAACATTTCATTTTTACCTCTTAATAAGATAAAAGCTGATTTTAAAGGAGTGTAACATAAAGAGCAAAGAAGAGGAAGACAAGTGCATTGCAGAGAGTGTGAGAAAGAGAAGATGATTCAACGTATGATCATTGAGAAAAGAGAATTTGAATACCTCCTTCGTTTATATGCAAGTGTCCATTGAATTTAGTCTTAACAACATCTAAAGCACTGAAAACATCTTCCTGCCAATTATTGGGATCATATTTTAACAATATGCACTGTATCTCAAAGCATAGCTCAACCTGTGCATAGATCAACAATACATTAAGAGAATAGCAGAAGATTTTAAGGAGAAAAAAAACACTCACAAACATTTACAGTAGCTAGGAGATGTAAATTTTTTTCTCACCTTGGCGACCCTGTTGGCAACCTCACGACCCACCGTTAGCCCTTGGACAAATGTCCGTGCAGCAATGAATGCTCTGGTGACCTGAGCCTTCAGCTTCCTGGGCACGTCTCCAAAGGGCTTTAGCTGATCTGTGTCTTTGGTGACACACTCCAGGTAGTCGTCTGTGAAGTGATACTGGGAGTTAAGCAACTGGAACATGCGTTCCAGCAGCCTGGACCAGAAGTCATTCAACATCTCCTCCAAGTTGACGTTGCCCCCCGTGTAATAGCGCTTTAGTTCAGTGAATAGGTCCTGGAACACCTCAGAGTTCTGCATATACAGCTTCCCGTATGTCTTTGTAAACATACTGTTGAGAGATTTTTCAGAGTTGTCCAACAGCTCCAAGAAAAACTCTAGATGGATAAAGGGTTTGGGAAAAGGGGGTAGAGACGAAAAAGGCATTTAGCTCATTAATCAAATATTTACATCACCTGTTTAACTTAAAAATAGGTGCATGAATAGAATCTACTAAAGCTACTTTCCTGACCTATTATTTCACTTAACGGCACCTTTTATGATCCTGTCTGCATCTACAGTAGCAATATAAAGCAACCAAATATAGGTACTTGATTATGTGAAAGTCAGTGCAGAGCATTAATAATTTAATAGCAGAAATAATGGGCCACAAGAACCATGAATGATTAATGTAAAGGTTCTGATTGCACACTGTAACAAAATATTCATAAGTTTTGGATGCGGACACCAGTATACATTATCATCCCGTGTGCCCACCATTGTTCCCAGATGCAATAATTCTGCTTTAAAACAGAGACTTAGCCAAGACTTTAGAACTGAATAATGCTGAATTGGGGCTTTATTTTCTTAGAATTTCTTGAGGACTCCAGCATGGCATTTTTTTTTAAAGAAAGTCCATTTGCTTTTTTTTTAATCATTATGTTTGCCAGAGATTTGAGCTTGTTGAAAACACACATAAACTTGATTTTTCAACATGTAATAAGAAAAGTGTTTCAGTGTTTGAAATTTGGAGGCCCAGCAATCATCCTGAACTCACTGCAAGTGTTGCTAAAAACGTCCATTAATCCTTTTTGTAGTGTGGCAGGGCACATTTTCGCTCTTAGAAGAGGCCTCTCCAATCATGGGCAACTATTCTGACGAGGGAATCAAGCAAGTATGCAACACTGTTTATTGTACAGTCAAGAAAGTCTGAATAGACATACTGTAAATATATACAAAAAAGAATAAATAGAGATAATTTTTTTATTTGTTGGTAAAGCAATTAGGGTCAAAACAGTCTTTTAGGACTGACTTTTTTTGTTGTTTTACTGCAGGCTGGTCAGATTTATTTTAACCTCTTTCGTCAAACTAATTGTCTCTCGTTGACTGGCATTTTTAAACTAGTTTAAATTCACTTCAATTTGTTTCAAATTAATCTTGTACGAGAATGTCCTCTGTCTTTGTCACTCTTGCTAATATACTGGAGATATATTTAACCTAAACTACGAGATTGACATATTCAAATCGGGCAAGAGATAAATTAGCTTTCTCAACAAAAGACAAAAACTCAGCACAAGCAACAATGGTAAACTGAGAATCAAGACTTGAGACAATATATGGTACATTTTGATTGTGATTATATCATTTAACATGCACATTCAGTAGTTTTATCTGTTGTCTTAATGTACAATCAACAAGACATTTTTCTTTTAAACAAACTTCAAGGAAATTTATGCATGGACACTTCTATTGTTTCAATCAACGTGCCTCAGCTGTGTATTGTGTGGAGGGAGTTCTTGTAAATGTGACATGTGCATAAAGAAATCAAGACCTAAGTTTTCCCTGCAGTACATAATAGAAAGCATCACATTTGTCCTGTCAACGTGATTTCTCTCCACATTACATCTCGGCCATATTTTTTTATAAAAACCTGGCCATCACCATGGTGCCACAGAAAATGTGATTCATCACGCCATTTCACCTTGTTGTTTTCCTGTTTATATCTAATACTAATCTAGTTGTGGGTGCTTAAAACAAAGGAACAAAAAAATAGATCAGTGTGGGCATCTTGTGTGGCCTAATGTTACACCATCTCCACACAATGTGCTTTAAAAAGCTTCCTACTACAATCAGTATCAGCAGAGACCTGCATTAGCTCATCTGTTGAACTGCACACCCTAGCATCACTACCTGCATCCTAAAGAAATAAGCAATTCCCTGTTTAAACTATAAACTTATTTTTTAAAAAAAGCAAATTAGAATCATTTATCTTCAATGACTTTAGGCATACATGCTAAAATGCTCAAGAGTGCTAATACTATTTAAACACTTTAAACAAAATTATACCATTTTCTTTGTCACATCTGCTTACATTGCTTTCTTCCATGTGAGCTCTTGCTCTCCTGAGTATTAAATCAGCCAACAAAGAAGAAAAGAAAGGAAAAAAAAAAGAGAGAATTAACAGGGGAGTCTCACTGAAGCCTGGCTAATAGGATCCCATGTTCCCAAGCAAAAAGGCGTAAATGTTGGGAAGATCATAACACATTTCTCCAAGCACAAATGTCAAACATTCCCCCACCCATCCTTGTAAACAAACACGCTGCAAATGTTTCACGTGTCAGGCTTGCTAATAAACCATCAGAGGAGCTCTTCTCCTGGCTGCCTGGCTGACATTTCTATGCTCTGTAAATAATAGCAGGGCTGACCTGAAATGTTGGTCATGTGTGATTGAGTAAATATGTTTCCCAGCATAATTAAATCGTACACAAAAAAAAATCCTCTTTGAGTAGAACTTGTTTTTTGGGTTTTTTTGTGAAATAATGTTGTATGTCATTAACTGCTATATTTAATTAGGACACTTACAATACACTTTAAATTAAGGTAAAATCAATTAAATTAACAGGCAAAGAACAATTTCTTTAGTTATGTTCACTTATAATAACAACAAATGTCACTAGCATATGTAATTAGCAATCACATCCAAATTCTTCCCAAACAAAATCTAATTCCCAATAAAGGCTTCATGATACAGAAGAAAAAAGGGGAAAAAAATATTCATATAATTGTTTCATGCATTTAAATTGCTATGGATCTAACTGTGTCTCTATGAAAGCAAATTAAATGTTGAAGCACAAGTGAGAGTGTCTGAGGAGGAACATGTTTAAATGACCCACTGGCCACACCAAAAGGCTAATCCAAACACTTTATGAAAGCTGTGTTCACTTGAAATACTTGAAATATTTTAGATGTTTAACTCTTGTAATGTTTTACAAAGTCCTAAACCTAAAAACAAAGAAGCTCTAAGCTAATTTGACCAAGGGACCAACGGATGCCATTCACAACACTTTTAAGAAGATTATACTAAAATTATCATCCGAACATTCCTTTTGATAAAAATTTTGTCACATTTTCTTTTTTCTTTTGGCTGAATTGGCACAGCAGGTCCCACACCTACAACAGCAAAGGGACTATTCCCCAGTCATTCATTCTACTTTCTTTGCAGCTGAATGACCTGCCATTACACCAACATTGGTTTAAATATTAACAGCCCGCAGGGCCTTTTTTCATTCCATTTTTTCAATTAGATCTGAATCAAGGACATGTAACCCCCTGTGTATTGGGAACGTAAAATTCTATCCTTGTTACCATTTAAACAGCTCTAAAGATAGGAACGGAACATGGCATCACAAAATCTCATTGGCTCTGTAGGCTGCACATGTAATGTGTTACACTGTAAAGTGTAATAGAGTTATTTGCCACTTTACAGACAATGCAGAATTGCAGAAAGCAATAAAAGTCGCCCTTTGGTTATTCAATTTGCATGCATCTTGTACTTCTGACAAGTCTTTTTTCTGTTTATTGACTGCTTTAACAGCCCACTCCCAAGATTTTAATGCATCTGCAAAGACAATGTAGCGTTGAAAAGTTGTCTTCTAAAATTATAAATCAGAACCAGCAATTATCAAACTACATTTTAAATCATTATAGACACTGCACTAATGTGGCACTCTCATCCGCATAAATGTTTCCTGATATTTTAAGTTTAGTTTAATTTTTTTTTATTATTATTATTTCTGGCCATCAAGGCTTGTTACCTGGAAAACACACAATCCTGATAGTTTCAAATGGCGGCAGAAGCTTTCCAACTCATGCAGTGTGATTTGCTTTCCACAAGCCGAAGTACATATTTTGTGAGGGAATTATCATTCAGAAGTATCGACCTTGGATAACATTCGGCTGCTCACCCTTCTGGGTGTTAATAATTGGAAACATGTCAATAGAGGGCTTTATTCTCACTGACAATACATTAGAAAATAATTCCCCCCTAAATCTCCTGAGTAAAGAAGGTTGTATAAATCAAAGGCTGAAATATATGGTGATTTAACAATATAATATCAAAAAACTGAGGGTATGCAGATAAGAGGGTTTTCTTTTTGAAACTTTGGTTCTGTGAAATAAATATAGGGTAGAGTGGGAAAAGATGAACCATTTTTCATATTTAGGATCTCTACATCAAGGCAACGTTTGCTTGGTCACTACCAATATATCTGCATATATTTCAGGATGTTGTTTAAAAGAATATACTAATATTGCAATGAAATTTCTGCATTATGCCTCTAATAAAAGGTTGTTCCTCATACAAATACTACTGTAAGTCCCATTAAAGATGCTAAATGTTCTGAAATTATTTCAACAACGAAATCCAAAATATTTTTATTGAGTGTAGATTTTGAACTGCACTTATGTAAATTGCTTTAACATAAAAACAAATGTGAATTCCTAAATAAAATTGAAGGTCAGTAAACGTGCAAATAATATTTTATTTCCACATTTTTGCTATGTATGGACACTTGATATGATCTTCAGAGAAAGTTTTACTTTTCTTTTTAGTTGCCACATCAATGTTGATGTTAATATTCTTCTCAACAGCTTGAATCATTTTGATACATTAGCTCCTTACTTTTCTAATAAAAGAATCCATAAAAGGTGTGGTAAAATGAGTCTTTGTGGAAGTGACAATCATAATTGAGACTGGACCTCATAATTTTCCTGTTGCATGTAAAATATGCGCAGTGTATTCATACCCTTGAAGTAATTCTGAGCGTGACAAATCCATTTTCTCTGGGAACCGTGCAAAGTGCTCCTTTGATATCTGTCCTAATTACTGTAAATAATTATTATGATTAATAAAGGTGACCCTTTTTTGCACTGATAATAACACTTTATCCACAAAAGAAAACATGCCCTCACCCATTAATTTTACTTCGCCCTCTTTACAAAGGCAGTCA
The DNA here is from genome assembly GCA_010277075.1 of Poeciliopsis retropinna. NCBI lineage: Eukaryota > Metazoa > Chordata > Actinopteri > Cyprinodontiformes > Poeciliidae > Poeciliopsis > Poeciliopsis retropinna. The sequence goes on along the minus strand of VMRM01000006.1, from coordinate 19,302,509 downwards.
CTCATTTATTCTGGCCTAAAGCAATGGAAACTCTCATTGCAAGTATGGGTAATTAAGAGCAATTTTCAATTAATGGTCTAAGAGTCTCAAATGCCTGGCGGGTAGTTATTGTACAAAGCAAATATTATTGAATTTTGTAAGTTATGCACTAGTAATTTTATCTAGTTTTAAAAAATAAAATAGATTTTTAGCTGTCAATACAAAAACTAAAAGACATTGCTTCTCTGAAAGAAAGAAATAATTTATAATAAATTGGAAAATGGTTCACTTGATCATTTTTTTTTAAAATAAGGGTTTGGTTTTGTATTCAGCTGAAATATTTGAATGAGCAATTTTACAGAGTTGAACAAGAGAGGGCGGTGAACAAATATGATTTCAAACTCTTGTCTTTTTCTAATGGGGATCTCACCAAAAAGACAATATTTTGTTTGTATAGACTGCAAAAGACCTGTACAAACCGAAGATGAATGAACCAACAACAAATGGCATAGTAAGTCAAAGTTATGCCATTTAAAAACTACAAAATGATTGCCTGCCAAACCCACAGGCTGGAAAGCTGTTTTCATTTCAGCACTCGTGAATACATTGCAAACAAACCAAACAATAAGCAGAGAAAGCGTATCGTCGTTCAGGGAGGTTCCCTTTCTATATAACTCATTAGACTCACTCAGCTATCATTCGCTTTATTTGGTTCATAAACTCTTTCCCAACAAACAAACCAAAATTTTACTAATCAGTTCAATTAGGGCAATTATTAGCAAAATTTATAAAATAGTATTATTTAACTACTTACAATATAACGCTTCAGTAACTATTGTCATAGACAATGAAAACTGTACATTGATTTTGGAAACACAAAATACCACAAAACAATTAAAAGTGGACTAATATATTGTGATGTATTAATATTAAATCACATCAGCGCTTTCAGGCTGTTGTTTACATTTCACATGGAGACAGAATGCTTTGCAAATCAGCTCTTTGGTTATTTGTAAATAATATTTTAACGTCCTTTTCTGTTTCTTTTTCATTTTTAATATCTGGCACTGATGCCTTCCTTTCAAATAAAATATAAACATTCAACAACATGAGCAATATGTGTACGATCAAATATATGAGTTTCAGTTCTCCTGTGGTCAGGTTGAAATGTTATCTTTGAATATCTGCTCCACCTCAATACTGTCGGTCTCCTTTGCTTTCTTCAATTTCTTATGAAATTCCAATATTTATTACATTTCAAGATAAAGCTACAACAAATAATTCTTATAGATGTAATGGTCATAGTTAGGCATCGGACAGTTGAAACATACCATGGTTTTTAAAAAAAGTGTGTTTCAAAACCTCTTCAGTCTTTTATCAGACTGTCTTATAAACATCCTTTTCATAAGATGCAGGAAAAGTGTCGGAGTGACTGGTACTTTCACTGACTGGATGGTTAGAGTAATGCAGAGTGGTCTCTCCCCCACCTGTTGCTGTGCATCAGCAGTCATATGGTTGAAAGAAATAATTTGGGCTAACCTGTACTGGTAATGCTCTATTTGACCGAGATCTTTAAATTCAGTTTATATTCTGTAGAAAATCTTAACTTGAAAACTGCAATTTTATGACTGAACATTTTTACTTTATTCTATGTTTAGATCAAAATAAATAAATGTCATAGATCACATATTATGCTTTCAGTATAATACACAACAGTAGTATGAATTGTTGCTTTTATGTCTTAAATGAAAGTAATTCAATCCTATTATACACTTTAATTATTGCTTGAATATGTTTAAAGGGAGGTACCTTTTCTCCAAGCTGTTCTACTGTTAGAGTCTTGACAGTGTTATTTTTTTTTTAGTAGACCATGGATCTGTTGCATAACAGTTTGATATGTGATGCAGTCTTATTAACATCCAGAATTTTGATGCAACAGAAGAATTAAAACAGAGTAACACTCTTCTTATAACTAGATATAAAAGCTAGCTTTGGCACTAAACACACATTTCTGAAATCAAAGACATACAAATGTTTTTTTCAATTCAACAAGTCCACAGAGAACAATTAAATATTTTGTTTCTGACATTGTAGAACAAGCAAGTAATATATAGCAGGCGACAAAACAAATAGTTTTTAATTATTTAGTTGTTTTTCTGCATTAGGCAATATCATCATCAGTCGCATAAGAAAAGCCTTGGTTATAATAGGTTCAATGTACTCTTTGAACTCCTCCAAAATGTTAACATGCAGATAAATAACAAGAGTAATTTGTGTTATGCTTGTTGATTGAACATTCTGAGCAGTTTACTTGTCTGATTTGTTTAAAATTCAGAAACATCTGTTTTCATTTGTATCCCTGTTGGTGTTGATGATTCACAATCATCAATTAAAGAAAGACGTGACAGCAGGGACCTAATTATGACATGAATTAACATATCCTAATGAGGCAGGATGCGGAAGAAGGTATTAGTCAGTGGATCCCACCCGTATCTATAATTAAAAGGACCACCCGGTAGTGATGAGAGAAACAAACAAAAAAAATAGCAAAAACAGGTGCCAGAATTAAAAAAGTCTGGGAAAAATATCTTACAAGAGATCACAAAGGTGGCAAACTATTAAAACTATTAAAATAGTCAAGGACATAAGCAAAATGTTTTTAAAAGAAACAGCAAAGCAAAGGTGAGGCACAGGGTTTAAATGTAAATAATTTTGGTCATAGAGGATGATAATAAAATATGAAAAAAAAAAATCTCTTTGAATGTGATACAACTATTTAATTTCAATATTATTGCTTTCTCATATGCTAACTTCTTTGGTATTCAGACAGTATTCTGAAAACCTTAGCATTTGTTTTAACTTTCAGTATCACTCAATCCCCACAAAGATCCAAAAAGGACAAAGAAGCAAGTTCATGAAAATGTCTTTTGGGAGTTTAGACTGATGGAACATGGAGTACTAGATTTGTTGAAACAGAGAAAAACACACTCTGACATAGCCAGCTCTGTGTTTACTGAGGTATCGTTCACCTTTTTACTGACCTATGCAGACACTTAGGTTTTTATCACAATGTAGGGCAGCACAGACTCCCGCTCATTCCTTGAGCCAGTTTTCGCTTTGAAACATTTGTACTGACAGGAGCCTTGAGTTGTTTATAGTGAATATTTTGTGTTGAAAGTGAAGTTCTGTTTCACAGTAAACAGTGTGTAACTTTGTGAGCTTGTGATCCCTTCCTTTTCTGACCATGTTTTCACTTTTTCTGCTGCTGAAAGTGTTGAAAAGCATCTTAGTGGTGTGTAACTTTGACATGTACTACCTCCCCGAACATTACAGCAGAGTCTGCACATGTCCTGCAGTGAATCTTTTTCTGTAATCCTTTTGCAAAAATGCTTTAGAATTAGTGTGGATGTGGTATTAAATGTGTTAAAATCTGCATCTTCTGCAGATGTTTTTGTGGGTGTGTGTGTGTGTTTTGTACCAGATAATAAAAGTGATAGATATTGATTAAAGTGAATGGCAGGTTTTGCATTATTTTTCCTTTATCATAATCAAATTCACTTTATTTCAATGACAACCTTGATCCCAGACAAATATTGCTCCACAATGATGACAATGCCTTTCCACATACATTGTATGCTGGGAGACAGAGCACAGAGCCAGAGACCAGGTGGCAAACTCCCTTCCTACCACATGCATGATGCATATCGCATTAAGGCTGACAGTGTCAATAAACGGGGTTCATAATTAAAGCCTGCTGCTGTTGAATATAGGAGAGCGGGAGGCCAGGCTCTCGAAGAACATCAATCACACTGTGACAGCTCATTTAAAACATCTTTAAAATTAAACTTGCAGCAGGCCCTGCCTCTAAAAAAAAAAAAATAAATAAAGTAAAAAAAACTAAAAGAAAAACTATTGTTTTCTGACGGCTAAGTGAATCTACCCTGAAATCTATGCGCAAAAGGTTGAGGGTAGGATTTCTTTTATGCTGAGAGCTGACGGACAAAAAAAAAAAAAGAGAGGCAGGGTGTTCTCCGGCCTCAAAGAAATGACTCTACTGTAGCTGTACACGGCAATGTCTGATAGCAGCCGAGACCACGGGTCACATATTTGCTTAGGATAAAAGACTTTTAGACAAAAAAAGCACAGCCAGCTTGTCAAAGCAAAACCTGTTCTCTGTTCAGCATTTTCAGCGTTCAAAGGACCAGATTAATATCCTAATTTTACCATCAAACTCTGTACTTGTAAGAGAATATATTTAAGCCAGTTGCTTTAATACATATTTGCATGCTGATTTGAAGTGTACAACAGATTACAGCAGACATTTTTCACACACAAATAACCTTAAATTTAAGAATCAGCATTTCAATTTAATGATGTACTAGCACAGAGAAGCCACATAGATGCGGTAATTCCTATGTAACTATCCTCATTGAAATCTGAATGTATAATTCCTCTGAATGTAAAAACTACATACGTTAGAAGAATAACATTTACCCACTGCAGATAAATCATTGCAATATATCAGTAGGGACCTGTTTGGCTTTGGTTTGTTATGTCCCTTTTTGATAAATGCAGAGGAGCCATGTGGACAAAATAACGGCTACTGAATGTTAAAGAGGCTCCCCGAAGGCACGTAATGATTGCCAATTTCACCAATTTGACCAAGTCTGGTGCTGTGTTTGCATCCATGCAGTTCTGTTTCTACCTGGACAACATGTTAAGCAGAAAACCTATAGCAAAATTATTATTTTGTCGTATCCCAATGAAATGTTGCAGAAGAGTCGGCTCTTGTCAGTCGCTGATATCTCAGTGTGGTAAACAGACGTAATAATGTGATACAGCAGTGGTTTAGATTATCATTCATTTGGCTTTTTAAACTAAGTTAATTCATTAGCCATTTTAAACCGACAGAATATAACACTGTATGCATGAGTATTTTTTAAAGCAAATTGTATCACAATCACAACACAAATACACAGCATGTACTTTTCAGACAACGCACAGCCCTATTTTGTATTAGGTAGTGTTGTTAAACTCAACCTTGTGTGCTTAATTTGAATAATTTTGTAATTATAAGCTTCAACATATTCATCAAACTAAAAAACGCAACAAATTGACCGAATATTTCAATTCTGATTCTAAAGATAAGTTCATTAGCTGTAACTGCAGCGCAATGATTTTCTGTTTAAGGTTACTGTACCCTTTCCTTTTACTGCAGTTTAGAAAAAGTGTTAGCAATCTTAACCTGAAGCAAAAAGGTTTACTGCTTCATGCTGCTTGACAGGCACTTTAGATTAAATATTTTCTATAGCATTTATGACTTTTATTTTGGACACTTTGGCTTTCTTCCAGAGCTCAACAACATGTGTTCTGGGTTAATTAGGGAAGTTATTCTGACCTTAGCAGTGGATGTGCATGGTTATTTGTCTCTGTTAGGTCTTTGTTGTCCTGGTGATAGACTGGGAACATGTCCAAAGTTTACCCTGGCTTCACCATAGGTCAACCTGGACAGGTTCCCAGTGCCATCACACCCAACCAGGATGAAGTGTGTATAGAAATTAAATGAGTGAATCGTTTCATTTTACAGTGAAAGATTGACACAATACTTAACCCTAGTACAGTAACTGACAGGGACACAGAAAAACAGACAGAGGAAACAATGTTAGAAAAACACTTCTGTTTTCAGGACCTTATGTCCTCTGCATATTTCATTAAAAAAAAAAAAAGTATCTATTTTACATGTTTAAAGAAGGACAGGCAAACAAATATATATATATATATATATATATATATATATATATATATATATATATATATATATATACCTTTCATACACCTTTCATACTCCTAGCCCTGAAATGGAAAGAAGGTGAAAGAAGACAAGAAGACACAAAAGGAACAACTGAATCATTTAAATGTAAGAGATGTGTGGGATCGCCTCCAGTTGAGATAAAACATGGAAATGACAGGTGGAAATTTGTGGAATACTGGTGTGACAAGACGTATTTGCGCTTTAAATAAATAATGAGAATAAATTATAAGAGAGAAAAGGCATGGCTTCGGCGTGAAGTCTTCCAGACTGATCTTCCTATGTCTTGTTCACATTAAAACGTGGAAAATCTCTACAACACAAAACTATTAAATTATTTCACCCAGCACATGTGTAATAGCACCTTTTACGCTCCAATCTGTAAATCTGCCTTTTCTGTCATTGTGCTAACGAACTGTTAAATCCTAACTCAAGTCCCAGCACAGTCATTCTCTGACACAGTAAGTCGAAAAGAGAATCACTAAGACCCAATAAGAATGGTTAACCAGGATGCACAGGAAATCCAAAACAGGATGTTAAAAAAGAAAAGCACTAAAGGCTTGTCTGTGGTTTGTTTGTCTGAATAGACCCTTTGTCTGTGCCTATGTGGACAGTTCTTTTAAAGAGCAAGGCAATCTACTGTGAACATTACTCCTGCCACAAAACTGTGACCAATGTGAACAAAAGGAGAGGATGCTACTTGGACCTTTCATAGTGAAGTACAAAAATGCAGATCGATGGACAGGAAGGCCAGCTGAAATGGGCTTCTATATTGACTAGGATTCAGAAGACTAACAAATATTACTGTTTTTCTATTCTTTTATTCCTACACAAAATACAAATCTTGCTAAATTGCTTTCACCCTTGGCAGTAAATTCAAGTCACCAAATACTTAGACACTGTAAGTCAGACAAGGACATTTGTACATAATATGAACAATAATATGAGAAACACAAAGCACTAAAATATTTCAGACTGAAAAGAAAACCCAGATAAAACAAGACAGGCTTTTTTAAAAATAAAATATCATTTGAGGGAAGAAAACAAACAAAAAAAACTATCCAAACCAACTTGACCAGATCAGTTCTGATTACTGCCAGAACCTCATCATTAACAAACCACTAACATGGAACCTGTCTGACAACTTGAAGCAGGCAAAACAGGATGTTAAAAGTAACACCATGTCCTCATCTAAAGCCTTTTAGGAGCACATGAAAAATATATCATTATTTGGGAAGAGTTTCAAAAACCCATTTCTAAGGAACCTCAGTGAGACCATTTGCTCACAAATGGAATAAGCACGCAACAGCGGAAAACCTTCCCGGAACAGGAATTATTCCAAGAAAGTGTCACAAAAATAAACCAGAACATAATCTGAAGCCCTTCACTTGCCAAATAAGATCAGTGCTCATGTTTCAAGGGTAAGAAAGAGACTCTAAACGGATAGGTATGATTGTGTCGTCTGTTGGCAATTTGAAGGACTGGTACTATAATCTGAATACACTCCAACTATTAATCATATTGATGCTGCACTTATTAGAAAGAAATAGGACTTTTTCCATCTCAAATCCGCATACAAGCCATCCAGCAGAGATTTCTAATATGGGAACAATAGACCTGTTTGGATTATACTTTCCTACTCAATCTAAATATGTTGGCTTTGACTCACAGTCAACTGAATTAATACAAACACATTATGACTATCATTCATTACTTATTTATAATTTTATGATGCAAGACGAATGAGTTTAAGTGGATCATATAGTATTTAGATTAAAATCATGTTTTAATACAGTGAAAGTTTCAAAATAAAACTACTTAGTTTGGAGACAAAAAACTTAACTGCAAATGAAAAGTGAGTTAAATGTACTTAGCTTGATATACATCATTAAAAAAAATGTTTCTGTGGGGAGAAAAAACATGAACAATTATGTCTTATTTATATGGGGTCACAGCAGGTTACAAGTACAGTTACAGGAGAACAAAAATAAGTGTTCAGAAGGAACCTTCAGGACTAAATCTGCCTCAGAATCACATAAATGTGAGAACTTTGAGGAGTTCTCGTCATTATCTGAAAGAAGTAAAATAATTGCTCTTGAGGAAATTAATTACCTTTGTGCACTGTTGCACTCTGTATGGAAAGTGATTTAGTTAATGAAAGCTCAAGTGCCATCGTCTTCCATCATCCATCATTTTCCAGTCTAATAAAGTCAGAAAAATTTATGAGTAACACCAACTGCTCAGAGCACACACCTTGATTGAGCACAGAAATGGGCAGAGGCTTTGTTGAGATGAAAATGGACCAGGTGGAAGAAAAAAAAAAAAAGGAAAATACCCCTGCAGTTATCCCTGCTTAAGAAGTACTATGTAACTGATTTATATACGTATGCCAGTACTGAATATGCTTTGGGGTAAGTGTGTAAAATGTCACAGTAAAAATTAATATTACAAGAACTTCCAATGACAGCTAATTGTTTCACAAGGCAAAGAATTAGATAAGATTACGAAGCCTGAGACAAATCACATCGTCACGAGCAGCTGCCAAAGCAGTTTAGATAGCACTTTTCTTTATCTCGAAAGCTTAAGTTGAATCCCAGGACTGAATGTTAATAAGCCTTTAAAGATCATGAGAAAAGTTAAGACTAATCCCAACAAAGAATAGCATGTTTACTTATAAGCTGTGGCTACTTTAAATTGCGCCACATATAACTTGCTATGAATTAGAAGTATGCACATTGAGGTTAATATTAATTTAAATAAAAAAAGTCTCGAAGCATACTGTACAATGTATTGACGAGTTATTAGCACTGTTGGAAGCACAGATCTGATACTTGAGTTTAAGCCCAACTTTGAAATGAAAGCCTATAAATATCCCCCATGTGTCCTTCATTGCTGTGTGTCGTGGCCATTTATGTTACATTTTGTGAATTGTAATTTCTACCAATGTAGTTTACTTTTTTGGGTAGTTAGAATATATTTAAGTTGATTTAGAATCAAAATTTGTAATTCATTTTTGTATTTGAAATTGTTTAGATTATGCTGTTAATTGTTAGACCCTCCCATTAATTTGAGTAATTAAGAACACACCAGGTCCTGGGTGGAGGCTATTGTTTAGTAAATGTCTGGTGTGTTGACGGAAGGTAGTAAATGATTTTTTGACCACTTTTTTTGACACTTTTTAGGCACACCTTTTGGATATTATTTTCCATTTTGACTAAGTTTTAAGACACTTTAGTAATTATTTTGCAAGAAATAAATAGCATATTTTTTTTTACAAACATTCAAGTCAGAAGTGCGTTCAAATTAAACCACCTGTTAACACCCACAACCTTGGTTGGAAATTTTGTTTTTTTGGAACTAGAAGGCCATGACACTGATTATTTCATTACTTCTTCTTTTGGATCTCGATTTAAAAAAGTCAGGATTTTCTCTCTTTTTTTTTTTTTTTCCATTTCTCCTTGTTCCCTATGAGACTCCATAAAAAAGTGATCTAATCAACAACAACAACAACAACAACAACAACAATAATAATAATAATAATAATAATAATAATAATAATGATATTTTTGTTATTATTATAACAAAATAATAAATAATAACAAATAAAATAATAACATGGTCTTCAGCAAACTTCCCATAAGAGGATCTGACCCAACTGAGTACTTGCAGCACAGGGAACGCACAGTTACATTTCTATAATCTCTGTGAATCATTGACTCTCCATAATCTCTGCCAATTGGGGCATTCTTAAAATAAAAAAAAAATAAACTAGTGAAATAAATAGCAGAAAGAAGCCAGGCACTGGACCGAAACATAGAACCATTTGGAAAGACTAATTGTTAACACAAGTCACTCAAAACTGCTCAAGATGTGGCTGTGTTCAAACTATGTAAGAGTGCTACACTGCAAGAAGCAAGTATCAGAAGAAGAGTTGGCAGACAATGCCTTCTTTGACCTGAAAACGAATGCAGCTATAACAAACAACAAACAATAGACATGAACTTATTTAATGCCAGTTCATTGCATGACTCTAATTCTGAACTTTGTCACTAGAAAACCCAAGCACATACAATTCCAAAATACATAAAAAACCAAATTGAGGCTTTAATACATTTTTGTCAGACTTTATTTTACTTTAAACAAAAACCTGTTTGCCTCCTAAATGAACCGAGCCGCAGCCGGTGAAGGTACTGAAGATTGATCCTATTATGTGTTGTGAACAAAGTCCATCAGCCTCAGGCTTAAGAATGGAGGGGTGAAATACCTCACTTTCAGTGACTATTGTGTCTAGAATCAGGGGGGAAATAAAAGGTGAGATATAGCCAAGGTGCCTACAGGCTAGGGGCAACTACCAGGCATAAACTAATTAGCAGGAGCTGCTGAAATGGAGAACATTAGAGGAGCTGAAGTTAGTAATAGCACAGTATAGCAGCAAGTATATGACTCATTCAGCATGACTTATTCTGCTGACAGAAAATGGGTCTCTGACTTGGATTAAGGTAAGGACATACCATCAACATTATAACCGTTTATTTCCATCAAAAAGCCAACTTATATGTTCACACTTTCTTTTAGTGCCTAAAATGGGATATATGACCAGGGGGCTGACCTTTTGCTACAGAGGTTCAAAAATATAAGACATTTCTTTCTTTGAAGAAGCTTCAAACAATTAGATATATGCACAGATGCACAAACTGCCAAACTCGTAGTATAATATAAGTCCACAGCACCAAACTAATTTCTTTATGCACATGTTATAAGTTTACATTATTTTAATATGGTATTATGCAGCTGTTCACAGCAAGAGTTCTGCACATTAAATCTCCATCAAACCAATAGTTTCCTACACTCCTGGTTGCTACTTCTAGTCTTTGTGGGTTTGATTAGGGGATTGATGCAAAAACATACACAGTGTTCCTGGCCATGTGCAGTATCACATGTCCAGCTGCTGGCAGACCCGATGGACCCTGGTGGAAAGAGAAAGATTGGAAAATTTACATCTCACAGGCCTCTCATATTAAGAAATGGGGTCACCATGAATTCGGCTTGAGTTGCAGCCACGATAAGAGTTGGTCGAATTTTCTGCATATTAAAGAAAAGCACTTCAGTGCTTTCATTCTTATCTCCTCAACCACAGAATCCATTCGGCTGTCCTTTATGAAAGGAAAGAGGAGCATGGCATCCCACAGTGCCTTGAGGCAACAGTCTGCAGAGCACCACCTTTTATGGTTACAGAATCAAACTTATTGAAATTCTGTGAAGCAAAATGAAGAAATATGAGACACTTTTGGGGTTTTACGTCATTTTTTTTTTACATTTCAAAACATGGTAAGAGATTTATATTTCCACTAAGTTGTCTATGATTTTTTTTCTTCACATAAATGAAAACACTATGGGGTTTACAGAAAGAGTAGAGCTTGCACCTCAACAAAAGAAAAACAGAGATAAAATACTATAATGTGAAAACTTTATTGTACTAATACAAGATCTATTTTCATTCACTGTAAACTTATGTCAGGTTAAATATTATGCATTATAGGCGTTATACACATTATTAAATCATTTTTATCCCAACTTTTGGACAGTTTCAGATTTCAATTTTTAATCTTTAATGTTTTTAATGTTTTTAGCACCCACAAAGACCAGTGAAGGGATAGGTTGCAGTTTGTATAAATTCATAAATTTTATGGATTAAAAACATATTGTTAGGCTTTACAATAATCTTATCTAACTTGCCCTGACAATATCAATATTTGAGGGTGACAAGAAGCGTGTTGTTACACTGCAAATTCAGAGTATAATGTATGTACCTTTACAGGAATCAAACACCAGAATCTACGTTTTTCAAATGCAGCACTGAGCAGATTGAAAAATTAAATGCAGAAATGCAGGAGCCCAGTTGGTGACTAAGAGTGGGCAACATAATCTTAGCCATGAACATTTAATTAAGCAGTCATATGAGATGTTCTCAGTCAGTTGCCTAGCTGCAACATCCCAGTTTCCTCAAGTCACTGATCTGTACAATTTTGTGTGCTAATAAAAACTGAATAATCACATCACACAAACACAGAAATTTGTAAATCTGAAATAATTCCTTCTGTAATTAGCACAATTTTATTCACATTACACAAAAATGACTTAATGTTTGAAAGTTTCATTGTAAAATGCATGTTTCAAATTATTATTATTTTTAAATTCCTGAAGTTTCTTCAGATTTATATTTAAGTTCAGGTCTGTTTTAAAAGGAGATCTTGATCGACCTTTTCAGAGGACCAAGCTGAATTTTGAGTCATATTCAAAGCAGACCGCTGGCACAAAGTTTGATCTGATGAAAGACTCCAAAAGGCCAAATCATGTTTAAGTGGCATTTTGATGACATTTCTTTGGCCTGTTTAACCTTTGGTGAGTTTCATTTTTCTTGTGCATTACATCTCATCCATGCAAACGCATTTCTCATTCCCGTCACCGTAGAACACACTTTTTATATCTCCTAACCAATCTCTGCACAGGGCCTCTGAGATAATAAAGGAGAATGAATAAAAAATGCATCAATACAACAACTGAGAAGAAGAAAAAAAGAGGACTTTGGGTTTGAAATTGTTGATCTAAGAAGTTTAGAGATGAACATATTGAGCACAACAATGCATTTTACATTGGTCACAAATATGAACATAACATTTATCTGAGAGAACTTGTAAGAAATACATCAACTTCAACTATTATCTGCACCCTGGAAAGCATGTGTAAAAAACTTGTAGCTTACAATTCCATTTCGAAAAGGTATTAACAATAATGTGTTGTTTTGTGATCACTTGCACTCTCATTTTTTTTTAGAAATAACTGTGATGTTTATTTTAAATAACACACAAGAATGGTCAGAAAATAGCAACATCAGTTACAGCAGTTACAATATCAGTAAGTCTTAGAGCTTAAAAGGTAAACAGATCCAGTATAAGCCCCACGGTATGGGTTAGTTATATTACAACTTGTGTAAGTTCAGAGTAATCCTGAATACTCAACCAAATCTCTGATGCATCTTCATCTTTTACATCGATATAATAATGCAGATAATTTCTACGAAATTTCAACTAAACATTATCAAAATTTTATGCCAGAAATACTATCACTCCAAAACCATACAACTGAATGTTTTGAAAACCGTATCATTTTTTGTTCAGTCAGGTGCGACAGAATGTATAAAAATTCCAAAAACAAAAAATATAACAAAGGAAAGAATGAAATAATTTTCTCTCTCTAGCAATTACAATCAAAACTATCACATTCATCATACAATAGATTGTTGTTTTGATGTGTGTAGTGGGTTGAGAAAAAAAAAAAAAAAAAAAACTCTAATTCAATTCAGTTCTTTTCAAACCTAGTTTTGAATTAGTCTTAATTTTTGTCTTTTTTTTTTCATTTTTGTTTTCCCAACCCACTACACATGTCAAAACAAAAATCTACCTCATGCTTGGATTAACTAATCTATATTAGTTAAAATATCACTTTGTGTGATTAACATATATGATACATGCTGCATAAAGAGGTTATATAATTTAATTATTGGTAACAATCTCATGTTTGAACTGTGCCTTTGAGGTTCAAGAGAATATTATAAAATTAAGAGTACAACGTTCTTAAAACATGATTTATTTATCTATAAAGTCATTTGGAAAATACTAATTGGCTTCAACCAAGCAGAATAAACATGAATGGCTAAACAGACATGAACTGTTACTACTTTGAGGCAGCAAATAAAATATTAAACTTTTATTTGATTCTCTGCCTCTGTGATTGTCTGTTCGCTCCAGCAGTGACTTTGTATCCCTTCAACATGTTACAGAGCTTTAACTTGGCTTAAGCAAATGCTACAAAACATTCCCAGCAGCTAGTTGGCTTGTTTTCATAGTTAATGAGGCTTGAAGAGTTTCAGGAAAAAAAAAAAAAAAATGTCAGAGTACTCTTTCACACAAGGGTTTAGCTGCTTAAAATGGATGATGTTTTGTAGCACAAGGTCGTACTTCAAGTTTAATGAGACACAGTGTGCATATTTAGGTTTTGAAATAAATGCTGAGGGGCAGAATCATGATGCCAGGAGAAATTCAAGATCAATGTTTAATATTAATAAGGGGAGTTCCTCAGCTCTTGGTTGATGATGCTCAGAATCTCTTATCTGGCATACAAAAACCTACAAATGGATATAGAAAAATGCAATAGGTAGATCAAAAGAGTAAAAATGACAATGCATAATATTAGTGCAGTCCAGCTTATGAGTGGAGTACATGAATATCTTGTTTGTCTAGTAGACATTTTAAGGGAACCGCGGGTGTGTTGCCTGAAAGTGGCAGAAAAAGTAAGCTATCAAAACCTGCTGTCAGATTCCTGAAAAGGCAGGTAGCAAAGAACTCTCAACTAAATGAAAAAGACCCGCAGCAAGACTTTGTCACAGCAGGCAGTAAAAAGTCAGGTCCCACAGTAAGTCACATGCTAAACACTTATAGGCTATATACCGTATTCCCAAGTGTTACACCACCACGAACCAAAAGCACAAGAAAATTGTGTTGCAATTTTCTAAAAACCATCTAAATAATTCAGTGTGATTTTGGGAAGCTGTTCTGTGGACTAATGAATCAAAACTGGAACTTGTATGGCCAGTAGTTCAGCATCATGTTTGGAGGAGGAAGAATAAGACATACGCTGAAAGAACATAATGCCTATGATGAAGAATGGTAGTGACTCAATAATGCTAGGCGTAGTTGCTCTTTTTGGTTCTGGACCCCTGCAGTGTGTGAAGCAAAAGATTAATTTAATCAAGTATTGAGAGATACTAGGAGTAAATGGAGTATCTTTGATAATATGCATCTTCCCTAAATGATTGCAGTTGCTGACACACGTATATCAAACAGTGAAAATGTTGCCATTCAGACAACTGACCATGAACCGTCTAAAGCTAAATAGCTTCCACTTAAAGATGAAAGAAAGATCTGCTCCTGCCATGAGCCTATTGATAAACACCACTGTTACATCTACAAAAGGTTAAGGCTACAGTAGTAAATGAAGAAAATGTCAACAACTCCATTCAAAACCTCTGCATGGCCATTTCTGTAACTACAGCCATCTAAGAATCGACAGAAACATCGCCGTCAAGTGGCTCTAACTTTTAGCTAAAAGCTAGAGCTAATTTTAAGATCAAGCAGAAATAAAACTCTGCACAATATCACCACGTGGCATCTAGTTCGTATGACCTCATTTCCACACACGGACAAAAAATTATGACAATAAATGAGGCTGGGAAATAAAATGAAAAAGTAGGCATGTTAAATAGCTTTAAGAACACCAGGGGATTAAATACTTTGCCCAAAAGTTGAGAAGACAAAAATCTGCTTGAATATTATTTTTTTCTGTCTTAGCGTTGTTCATTGTCTTCTGCTAACTCCAGATTGGGGTCTGGGAGTCTCAGATCCAGGAGGACCACCTAAACTTTCCTTCCCTCAGCTCATTCCAGGGGTTTCCCAAGGCATTCCCCAGTAAGACGGGACATAACAAGTGCTGTGTCTTACCCAGAGGGGAGAAGATGTCCAAGAGGCATCCCAATCAAATCCCTAAACCATATGAACTATCTCCTTTGTTGATGCAGAGAAGCAATGGCCCTACTTTGTGCTCAGCCAAATTACAGAGCTTGTCACCCTAACGGCCCCCACATACTCGGGCGTACTGTGGGCACTCTGTCCACAGATGGTTGAAACTTCATACTGATTTAATAATCTAGTTGAGTTTAATAATCTAGTTGAGCGCCTAGCCCAGTTTCTTCTCCATCAGGGAAGCCTCAACACACTTGTCAGTGCAGGACAAAGAGTGGTAGTCATATTGCATGTACTGTATTATGATGACTGGGTAGTCATCATAATACATTGAAGATCACTGTTAGTATCTGTTTGTTTGCATCCACATATGCTTAGAAAAGGTTAAGCACTGTTTGTACTCCTATTTCACCCCTGGATAAAACACAGCAGTTCTGAAGGAGTTTAGAGAGTTGTTGTGGCTTCTCTACTTCAATATTAGTTAGTTAAGAGGAGCTGGAAATCTGGTGAGAATCTCATCTGGATGCTGCCCATGAAATGTAGACAGGCCCTACTGGAAGGAGGCATCAAGTGCTTAAGGGGAGGATTTTATCTCACCCTTTGCTTTTCAATATTTTAGTTTTGAGTAGAGATTCCTTGGGAAGTATCTGTTCAACAGAATCATTTGTTTCACACATTGTTTTTAATCAGGTGGTAGATTACCCGCATTTATATGAGTTATATTAATTCCATCTTAAAGACAAATCTGCCTTTGCTCAGGGCCTCCTCCATGATCTGACACTGAGTTCAGCTCTGGAAAGTACTGAAAAAGTCAATTAGCAAGGCAGAGGAATTCTAAGTGATTTCCTCTCTTGGATGATATTCACAGCCTCTGAATAGCAAGAAGCAAATTGGCTGCACACACCATTACATTACTATGACCCTGTGGATAAGCAGCTTTGTCTCAACCTGGCTGTTGGAGTGCCTCTCTGCGTGAAAGCTTCCATGCAGAGCTTTGTCAGACTAATCCATCCTGTGGAGCGTTTCCGCACCTAACAGAGAACAGAGAGGTTCTCAGAAGGATAAAAAGTGCATTGTTCATTTCTGCCCTTGTCACTACTTCTGCCCTTGTCACTATGATTTCCAAAATGACACTGTTGTCCAAGAAAGACTAAAGGCACAGCAACAGCTGGTCGCTACAAAGCTCTGGTCAATCATAGTTCATCCAAGCAAGTTTCAGCTGTATGAGGATATTTCACTCACAATATGTGGTCTTAGACATTTTTATGTATGACATAATGGAGTGCACAACTATAAGCATGAGAAATGTTCAAGAATGAAATTTAATGAGGCAACTAGACCAACAATCCCACCAATATTTGAGAGGACTCAAGAAATACACAATTTAGCACAGAATTGATCTCTGTGTTTTTTTCTTCGCTCACTGGTTAAAAACTTGGCACATTTTGCTTGTGGACAAAAATAAATTATCAATAATGGAGCATTTTTATCACTCCCACATTACTCCTGGTTCACTTAATAAAGA
Organism: Poeciliopsis retropinna; assembly: GCA_010277075.1. Taxonomy (NCBI): domain Eukaryota; kingdom Metazoa; phylum Chordata; class Actinopteri; order Cyprinodontiformes; family Poeciliidae; genus Poeciliopsis; species Poeciliopsis retropinna. Next base: position 19,285,618 of record VMRM01000006.1, on the reverse strand, counting down.
CATGCTGACTACAGACTTGCTTTCTAAAGACTGTAGACTCAACTTGGACTCGAAGTTTAGGACAACTATTACTTTAGGACAACTTTAGAGTCCTGAAACATTGTTAAATGAAATTATCTCCCTAAATGGAATTACTTTAGAAAATTATTAATGTTGTCCTGTCTGAGGTTCCCTAGCATATACAAATAGACAGGTTGTCATGGTAATGTTACAACAGTTTCACTGTATGTGTTTCAATAGTACACGCTAATAAAAGGAGTAAATGGCAGCATTTATGTTTGTATTTACAGTAAACAAACCTCAAACAGCTCTGACATGAATGTGCTTAATCTCCTGGTAAAAGTTCATCTGATAGCTATCTATTAATTGTATCATAATGATGACTACATTAATGTCTATCAAAGTGACGTCTAACAAATCAATTGGGGTCATTTCAAAACAAAATTAAGTTATCTTACTTATGCTTGTGTCTTTTCCAGAAAAAATATTTCCTGTCTGCTTTATAGAGAAATGTGAAATTAATGGATGAAGGCCTATTTCCACTAATTTCCTTTAAAAAAGGAAATTAGTGGAAATTAGTAAAATTTTTCAAATTTCCTTTGAAAAAGGAAATTTGAGGTTTGTATATATATATACAAGTTTTCACCTCTCGCCCGTTTCCGAGTGGTGAAAACTTGCATATAAAAGGGTGAAAAAAAGAGGTGAAAACTTGGACCACAGGCACAGTGGTGCCTGTGGTCATCGGGGCCCTCGGGGCAGTCACCCCCAAACTGGAGCAGTGGCTACAACAGATCCCAGGAACAACATCAGGCATCTCAGTCCAGAAATGTGCAGTTCTAGGCACAGCAAAAATACTGTGCAGAACCCTCAAGCTCCCAGGCCTCTGGTAGGGGACCCGAGCGAGGATAAGAACCACCCGCGGTGGGTGAGAAAGGAATATATATATATATATATATATATATATATATATATATATATATATATATGCAAAAACTTAAAGCTGCAGTCTTGAATTTATGTTTTAGGCACACGAGATGGCATGAACATGAATCATGAGGAATTGTCAAAAAGAGTCATGCTTGCTTACAACCAAAAACACATTTCAGTAAAATGTTTCATCGGAAGATTTGGAAAGTTTAATCAGCAATGCAAGACCATCGCTGCTTTCCTTTCTGCACTCCTAAAGCGAACTTACCCTTCCCGCATTTGTTCGAAAGGCTTGACATGCCAATTACTCAGTGTCATATCTCAAGTGAATGCTAAACTAAAATTATGCCAACCTCACGGTCACCATCTTCAGTCATTTTTAAATGATGCATGGAAACCAAAAGGAGAAGAAACGTTGCCGATGTACGAGGGAAGCATATCAGCACCTTTGCAGGAGGGGACAATATTTTTCATCCGTCTCCACTGACAGTGTGATCTCAGCTGTAGGCCGAGCAAACTCAATATCCAGAGGATGGGATTTTTTGTAACTGAGTTTTCAGAGTGTGTGTTTCAATATCTGACACAAAGTTTAAATTCAATAAATACATGAAAAAGAAGAATCATACTGCACCATGCCAGTGGATTTCCTACTCATTTTTGCTACAGCAGCTTGTGGAGAGACATGCTTCTCACAGCCTCTCCTTGAGGCTCACCAGTGGGACAGAGTTAACAGCATTCAGGCCATGCAGAGCCATCCATCCTGAAGTACAGAAGTGACACCAGGCTGCAGTCTGTGCCAAATGATGGAGCCTGCCACCAACTCTCTGAGCACTGTTGGCGAAACCCCTTTCGCGAGCCCTCAGAGAATTGCAGTCTTCCCGACATTCACTTAGCATAACACAGGGACACCAAAACAGAGGTTATTTATTTATGAACTCTTCCAGGAACTGTGTGTCCACATGGTTTTGGATTTCATTAGTGATGGACATGCAACTGTCAAAGAGGTTTCATCTGCAGGGGTTAAATCAATGGTGTCAGTGCCCTGTCCTCATCAGCGCCCTGGCCTCTGTATAATTTAGTGTCATCTCTTGTGTAATGAAGGTCTTGTACCGTCAGAAGGTTATCAAGTCCTGCAGTGTCCTTTGTGTGTCGTACATCTGTGCCACGTCCTCTATAATGTGTCCTCTGCTTGGAAGTATACTGCTGCAAGCCAAAATGTCATGGCCACACTCTCTGCAGTTTTTTTTATATTCTTCTCTTTTAATGGTTTTATGCATACCAAAGGTCTAGGATATTTTATAGTGCATAGCTAAGAGAAAAATGTATCTTGTTTTAAACACAATAATAAAACATCATCTGCATTATTTTGTTCTGACTGTCATTATGTCAAGAAAAGAGCTATTGAAAACATAATTTTCTCTTATAACATATTTCTAATCAGGTTATTATCTTTACATGCACACCAGATGTTAGTAACTTAGAAAGTTATCTTTAGAAACATCTGGGTTAAGTAAGGAGAGCTATTGTCTGGAAAACAATAAGTAACCCACTCACATTGCACACTATGTTTTGAAGAATAATGTCAAATTTCATCACCTCTGAAACACTACCAACATGAAAGCTTTGAGGCACATACATTACAGTGTTTGGCTCCTTTGGAGCATATGGCACTGACATTTTTATATAATTAAAAAATGATAAATTGGAAAATGTACCCAGATGTTCTTCATAAGAATCTGAAGATGAAACAATGCTGGATTTTTCATCCAGCAAGACATATTTTCCATCCCAAAGGGACAGTCAAGGAAATAATCAATCAATTGGTTTAAAAAAAAAAAAATCAGGCTACATAGAAGAGGCCTTCTAAACCTTCACAACGTTTGTGTGAAAATCACACTAGAACAATTCACATTAGTTTTTTCATACAGGAAAGTCAAAGTCTTTTCTACCAACTATCAAATGCATTTTAGTAAATACTTAAATTAATAAATTGTAGATAAAAAACAAGGTTCTTGGGCAGTTGAGTTTACTGGTTGATTTGAATATTGTTTAGAACAAGATCTGATTTGATGGTTATGCAATGATTGGTTTTTAAAAGAATACAGTTCCAAAAGCTTTCCACTTACTTCAATATTCAACAAATAAATGATCTTGACAAAAAGAAAAAAAAAATGCTTGGCAGGATAAGAGAAACACTTGGAAGCATTACTCTAAAAATACAATACTACTAAACAAGAACTCTTGAATAAATCCTACACAAACCAAATGTTTTGAAACTTGTTTTACTTGCCCCGTCCAAATTTAGCAAGTACACTCAATGGATTTCCAATTTAAAACCCAGCTGGCCACAGGAGGCAAACTTCCAAAGTACACTCTCTAAATGGGGCCAAAACTCATCACAACTTGCTCTGTGCATCAAATGCAACCTCCTTATTCAATTTATTCATACTATAAATTAATAATGCTGCTATTATATTATGCACAAAAGATAATGGGAATTACAGATCAGTCCACAAAAGCATGGGCTCAGTCTGCAACAGTGGGGCTTCGGTGGAGTAATTAAATGTGTTCCATCTATCACTCTCACACACAGAAAACAGGCGTAATTTGTCCATTTTTGGATATTAATGATGAACTCCTAAAGTTGTAGGTTGAACAATTATTCACTTTTCTTTCGGATGACAATGAATGTAATTACAAAACCACTGGTGATGGTTTCTTTTTGTAAGTTCAGTGCTGAAGAGCAGTGAGTATTCTGTAATGAAGACCTTGGAGATCATCTTTTGAAGTAACCATTTGACATCCGCTATGAATTGTGGGCATCTTAAAAATTTTACTTGGTACTTCAATAAACATCGAACTTGAATAATAAATGTAAAGAATTAAGACTTTGTGATGCCTGGGGAAGTTGGCAAATTAGAAGAGATTTTGTATCAAGTACACACACAGGACTGGCCTGTCAGAGTATTGAGTACATGTTTTTAAAAGTCAGAACATCTTTTTTGTTGTGTTTGTTCTTTATTAGCCAGACATATCTGTTACCATAAACATGACTACTCTTGCCATCATTCAATATTAAATGAAAGCAACTTAAAAGCTGCTTTGCTCTGACAAAACCTTAAAAGTGTGGCATATGAGTCAGAATGAAAGACTGTATCAGTGTAGTTAAGCCAGACTTTCATCTTCATGGAAAAGTGGTAAATATGTCAAAACATTTTGTCATCCCAGCAAAAATCTTGTTTATATCATAAGCTCTCATCAAAAGGTGCATTTGATTTAAAAACTTAATTACTGTTGCTATAATATTTCATGTTTCGCTTCCTCATTTAAAGCTGATACAGATGTACTGTCCTGCACTGCAACTAAAATGTATCAACAATATTGACCTATGTTTGAATGATCTGTTGTAGTTTACTCAGAGACAGACTTAATCTTAGACTTAAGCAGACCATAGAAATATTAAGTACAGAAACAATGAAATGTTCCAGAAAAAAATGGCTGAAAAACTATTAAAGTGGCAAAGAAATTAAAGAAAGCTGGTCGAAAAGTATTCACCATTTGAAATAAGTATCAACACTTTAGTCTCCTGTTCTCTGTCTTTCCCTCTCATGTATAATGAGGTTGATTCTGAAGTGCAGCGCCGACTGTGACTCATCGCTCTCTGTTTTCTCATCAAAGCTTTGTTTCTCCACATCTTTAAAGAGGTCACAGTATCATGCAGAGGGCCAATGTGTTGATTATGAAAAGTTAATTATTTTAGGTTTCACTTTATTTTTAATATATGCACAAGTGATACTTAGCACACTTGACTTTAATCAAGAAACATGACAATTCTGGTTCTGTCTGTTGAAAAATAAATCTTTTAGATCCACTTAGAGTTCTGAAACATTTTTTTTTTCATATTTAACAGAACACAAAGGATTGTACAGACCAACTGGAGAAGTGAGCGTTATTCTTTTTTTCCACAATGTTTCCAGGCTCATGTAGTTGAATAGGAGCTTTAGAACAGCAAGAAAGACAGATTAGAGAGAATGGGGTGTTGTGTTTTGAGTTGGTCTTGGGTTGGATCTGGTGTGAATAAGTGATTGTTGAAGGGAATGGGGGACACTGCAGCTCTCAGTGTTGAGCTCCATAGAGACATGATCAAAGAACTCTGTCAACCAAGACAGCTGTTCAACTCAGACTTTAGTCACCCAACCATGCACACTAATCTCTAGCTGAAGTCTAGAGAGGAAAAAGAAAACTCGCTGACCAAACTAGACTTAATGAGCATCCATCATTCAAGAAGAGCAAACAAATGCAAATGTGATAGAAGGGATGCAGCTGCTTCTAACACATATCCTTTTTTTACACATTAAACTTTCAGCTGTCTATCAATAGTTTCCAGACACCAATTGGATAAAATGTAACGTTTTGACATTTTAGATTCCGTGAATATTCACATTTGTCCAAATTTCTGTGTCCCTAAAACATAAAAACCTACAACTAACAGAACTGACAGGCTGACAGGTCACCCACATTGCTGCACATTTGTCCAACCGTGACATGTGCTGTGTTCTTTCTGAGCATCGCGCTAAGACTGAGGGAGGGTTAGCTTATGTTGAACCTAACCCTTGTGTATCACTTGTATATTCATCTTTTATGTTAGTGATTAACCATAATGCTACCAACCAGAGAAATAATGGAGCCACTGGTTAATTCACCATGTCGTACAAAACAGCTGTCTGCTACTGGATATTTCGTAGCAGGAATATCTGCTAACCCTAACTCTAACTTTTTGAGCTTTTCCTGCCTGACAGCTCATGTTGGTACTGTATTTATTTTACTGTGGATAAGGGCGTTCTCCTGCAAGCTTCATCTTTGCTATTTTGCTCCGAAACACAATCATGTTTGGGACTCAGAGCCTCTGTAGTGGCTGGATTTTCCCAGTGGTTTTTACATTTGTGTTTTGTTCAAACAGATAAACATGGTACATTCAGGCAAGGAACTCCATTATTGTCCTCCTGATATCAAAGATGAAGTAGTGTGTTTGAGGTTTTCCTTCAGGTATCTCGTATTCAAAGCTCACAAAGTCATAAATTTTGGCAATCAGTCATTGAAATAACTTTGGTAATCCAAAGTGTATTAAAACAGGTTTAGTTGGATGTAATGTTCCATGAAAAAAAAAAAAAGAAAGTGTACATTTTGATAAACTATGAGCAAACATCTGGATTCAACTGTGTGAGTTGTCATTGCCTTGAGAATCATAAATATTCCCAGTAAAGTCAGAACTTAGAACAAGGCCAACAGAAGAAGGTAATAACGGTGCTATTCCAAAACAACTAAATTTCTACATTTTTATAGACGTTTGAAAACGCTCCAATTTCTCAAAGAATAGTTGACCTCTGAATGTTCTGAAAGCTTTCTTGACTAATGGTCCACTCTGTGGCCCAGGAATGTGTTCCACCAGTGATCACCAGTGGGGAAATTTAAAGCCTCCATACTAATTCCAAAAACAACAAGACAGTGAAAATGGCAGATTGCAAAATCAAAGACAACATGCCTGTTTTTGAGGAATGAATATTAGCAAGATTACAATGAGGAGGAAATATTGGTTGGACAAAATGAACCAAGACTGCAAGTCTATTAACTGATCTTTGCAGGAAAAAGACAGACACTATGCACACATTTGCTCAAAACAATCTTGATAATGTGGATAGTACATCCATGCAAAAGTTATGAGATGTGAAAATATGATGTATGCTGTAGTATTTGCTTGTACTATTAATTTTATTTTCAATTTCCTGGTAAATTGTTCACTCAACAGTTCTGAGGCTTGTTTGAGAAAAACTGGTTTTCTGCATTTTTTAAAAATGCAGAAAACGATTTTTAATGTGAATTTTTTAATAATTGACATTTCACGCCTGACCTCCTCCAGATTGCACAGTGTTTCACTCCACCTTGCAAACCAGACTTAGAGCACTTATTTCAAGAAGAACAGAGCCCAGCAAGCTAAATTTGTGATCTAAAGACTAAGGCAGAGTGTCAACATCGATTAGTTATAGGGACAGCAATATTTAATTCTTAGGTGTAAATATTTTTAGGGTAAACTGTGATGAGAAGAATCCATGGACAAGTGTATTATGTAATCCTTTCTTGGTTTTGAGAACAGTTTGCTTCCCTTAGCAAGCCAATAAATCAATCGTTCAAGTCGTACTTGAAAGTGTTAGATTGTTGATGCTACATTGAGACCTCACATGGTTTTTAAACAAGCAAGACGGGTTTATATTTTTGTTTTCAGCGTCACAAAAGATAAACATCTTGCAATGCTGAATAACTATTTATGCTTGTTTATATTGCACAACTAAACTTCTCCAAAGCAGTGTCACCAAAAATGGTAGAGCAAGAAATACACACTGGTAAATTAATTCCTGAGGACGAGGTTTTGGGCTCAACACAGAGATGCAAACGATTGTCGCAGAATCTGCTTGCTTTGATCTGGATGCTGTAAAGCATCTTATCATAGAGAAGCAAAAAATAAATTCCCATGGTTAAGTGGGTTCCCTGATGATTTGGAGAGCTCTGATCCAGAAATGCTTTTGTGAAATGTCCTGATTAGGAGAAAGTTTAGCCCAACTGTTTTTAAGTGCAACACTCATAAACTATGCTTGATACTCCAATAAGAGAGGCCAGCTAGCAAAGAATCTCTTTTCTGTAAATTCTGTAAGATGCATTTCCAAAAAAATCGGAACAAGAAGTGATCTTTCCTTGTGCAGCATAAAATGTAAAAACACTGTTTTGCCACTCTGATGGCATGTTTCATGTCAGCTCTGTACATGTTCTGAGTCATCTCTTCAGACCCAAAAGGAACATCCTTTGCTTTCAGCACAGCATGCAGCTGCTTTTTATCCGAGGCTTTCTCTGAGATGATGGACGTACTCCATGCACTTCAGGACGCTTGCTGCCACAGAAAATATGCAGTCATACTAATTCATGTTGCTACCTTGACTGTATCCAAATCAGTGCACTTTCAGTCGTCCTGTAATGTTGACATATCTGCTTCAGTCTAAGCTCTCAGCTGGCTACTGTGTTTTTTTCTTTTTGCTCCGATAAGCAGAGGCTTGTATGCACGAATAAGCATCACAGAAAGTTGCCTAAGACTCAAGACAGCAGCAAGAGATTGCCTTAAATACCTTCTTCATATTTGAGTATGAAGAAGGTATTTAAGGCAGAAGGTATTTCATACTTTCATTCTTAAGTATGAAAGATCTTAAGAAAGATCTTTTATACTTTCTTAAGTAAGAAAAATCTTTCATACTTTCTTAAGTATGAAAGATCCAGTGTGTTGATGCCCCTAGTAAAAAAAAAAACACACAAAAAAAACATGAGACTAAGAGCTGTCCTGGTTACTAATACTAGATGGCTGTCCTGGTTACTAATATTAAATGCAATTGGTATTGGAATAAAGCATTTTTGCTTTTATTGCAGTAAACCTATAAATTTGTGATCTAAAGACAATTATTACCTAAATGAGCATTGAGGCTTTTTTTTTATTTTTTATTATCGTTGATAATGGCTTGTGCGCTGAAATTATTTCTCTTTAGGGTGTATGTATTCACTGTCAGACAAAAGCCTTACACCTCCAACATAGAAGTTTTCAAGAAAAGAAGAAAGCCTCTTTCTTATTCATGTTAATTCATAGTGTTTGCTGCTTTTTCAATGCCTATTGATCAATAAAACCTACACTGCTTTGTGCACACACACACACACATTCGCACACGCATGCCGACATAAAATATTAAGCATATTTTTTAAATGTAATTTAGGTTATTCTTCAAGACACCTCAGCAAGCAGACATATTTTAAGAGAATAAAATCAGGAGTTTGTTGAGGCTAAGCCAAAAATTATCAGTCAAATGACTGCTGAAGCAGACTTATATTTTTTTTTTCTCCCTGCCCTATATGTGGTCTTTATATGATAGAACTCTTGAGTTGAGCAAAAGGCATGCTGAAAGATGGGGTAAAAGAGACCTCAGCCAGATGATTGGACGCTCATATCCAAGCCTTAATTCTAGTGTGCAACAGTCATTTATGGATTCAAGATTGCTCAATAATGCATCAGAACCCACAGGCCTTCAGGGGAAGCAGCCAGTAATCAAAAAGTAAGTTAAGGTTTTCATAATAGGGGACTATAAATAACTTTGGACAGAAATGGGGGCATGTAAAATTTATAAGCGATGATTCAAACCCCATGAGGTGGATAAGCTTAATGCAATAAGAAAGCATGTAATACTAAGAGAAGTAATGATTTGATCATATATGGAAGGAGATTTTATTTTTGCATAATAGATTACTTATGCCTTAAATGTGTTGATAAACAATATCAATATTGTTCTGAAGGTTTAACTTCCAAAATGTTTCATTATTTTTGACATACACTATGTATGTCAAACTATTTTAAAAAGGTTTAAATAGTCAAGGAAACTTTGTAAAATAAATCACTATCAGTTAAGCTTATACGCAAGTAAAGCAAGCTTTCTCTACTTGCAAGGAAAACATCTATGTACCGACAATAATCTAAAATATTGCAGTTTTAACAAGAATATTTAGAATGAAGCACATATACAGTTACTAAAACTGTGAAACACTTGCTCTTAAATTCATAGCTGTAGGTAGGTTCAAGCAGCGTGATGTAACACCAACACAAATCATGTCATGAATGTTTTTTGTTGTGAATGTGGCTTTCAGGCATACTACAATTCAATATAGGTAAACAAAAGAACATGAATTTATGTAACTGCACATTGTGTAAGTGTGTCTGCATGGTTATATGTCATCTTTGTCTCCGTGTTGAACTGGTGAACAGTCTACCTCTTGCTCCATTAAAAACTCCAGAAACACACTAGATCGCTCACAAACATGCATGAATTGAATGGGAAAAGATCACAGATAGCTGGACCTTTTGGAGATCATGATTTCAGTTGTGTTAAACCATCAATGGTGACACTTGGCAAGTGCTGAGTCAGCTCAAGAAAAGCAAATTTAGTCTCAAGCCTTTTGTTTTTGTTTCAGCATGTTGAGCATTTCTAGATTTTGCATCAAGTCTGTCTAAATGTTAAAGTAGCACTTTCTGGGATTTAGTTTGGTTTGTTTCAACAAAGTCTTGCTTAGAAATTATCTTTATAATTTTTAATGACTCCTTCACTGTCTGTAGGTTTTGGGTGTACGGTCTCTGTATGCCCAGTCACTGCATGGCAATGTCCAGTGATTACCAGGAGCCTCACACTAAGCCTCATCTATCTGCCTGGCTGCCTGCTAATCTGCCTGACCACCCTACTTATTCTCCCACAATCTCCTGGATTGAAGTACACGCTGGTTCGGGCTACACTGTCTGATATTCCACTCATACACTCTGACTGGTGAGAGCCACTCACTCAAATCCACTTATCAGCTGGTGACCTTCGATTTTTTTTTATTTTTTACCCAGCATCCATCTCAACTCACTGACTTCAGTTTCGACTTTTATTAAACTTGGTGACAATTTTCTGGTTTTCCTTTTTTAAAGACACCTTTGGGTCGGAATCCTAGCCTAACATGAGAAAAATAATTTTTACTCACTTGCACTGTTGAAATGTGGATATATTTATATAGGCTATTTTAAGACAGGCTAATCAATGTTGTCCATTTTTTTTGTATTTGCCTTTCTAGAATATTGGTGCATCATAAAATCATGTTTGTTGAAAATGTTCAAATACCTTACAGCAAAAAAGGTACAAAATAGATCAACATAAGAATAAATAACTTTAAAATATATTGGATATGTAGATTTCCCTGGCTTATAGTTAAAAAGTACAAGGGGAGTCGAACTGTCTTTTATAAATTTTAGATGCTAAACAAATGTAAATGTCTTGACTTACCGTCAAACTTTTTATGTCTGGAGGTGAATGTTGTTCTCATGTTGTGGCTGCTGTCTTCAACCATGGTCTCAAATTCCTGCTTGCTCTGCTGGCTGAGTTTGTCCTCCATCTCAGATGTGCAGCAGGTGTAACCCTTGGGACAGACACGGAGGTGCTCACCTGAACGAGACAGAGACACGGAGAATCATTTTGCAATGCCATGGGATTTGGATTTTTCATAAGGCTGCACTAAGTCTTTGATCAAAAGTCTACTGTGATTTTAGGGACTCTCGTCTCTGAAACTATCAAAGACAGCCAGACTGTAACAAATGGAAAAGATAATGTTTATTGGTGAGACAGAAAGTAACTTTTATATACCAGTGCCTATTCCCCATACAGCATCTTTATCACATCACCGTTACAGGAGACAGATAATACTGTTTTTAGAGCTGAGTCAAGTCAGGTCAGTCTTATGTATGCAGTCCAGAATAACAAATTAGCTGTAAGGCATGCAGCAAGATGGAGCCTGGCATGGCTTCAAACTATGACATCAGCCAAGCAATCATGGATAATGGTTACATTAGAGGATTTCTGTTCACTAGGGGCCAGCATAACAAGCTATAAACAAATCACTAACATATTTTGTCATGACAAGTAACAATTGCCTCTTTGCTCACCCATCAGATACCAAACAATGTTTATTGTTAGCATTTGCTTGAAGTCATCTTTCTGCAAACCCTACACAGAACTAAAGCACCACCTGTGGTGTGAAATATTTGGTAAAAATATAGCAGTGATAAACACAAATCAGTTAGTTACCAATGGTGTTCCATTGATAACATGAAGAGGATTTATTTGTTGAAAATAATTCAAATGAGACTGCTGACAGCAAAGAGTCACAAAATGCTTGATCAATGGGAATTTGCCATCTGTTGTCTTTGTGAAGTGACCAGAGTTGAATTTTACATTGATCTCAGAAAATCATTCTAAATTTGTCAGAGGATTAAAAACTTGAGAATGTACACAAGTGCCATGCAATCTTGGCACTCTACATTTAATGAATTCCTAATTTAGTTCTTATTAATGCTGGATAACTGAATAATTGTATTTGTCCTACACTTAACTTTTAACATAAAGAAAAAACATCTTTAGAGTTGATGAAAAAACAATCTGGAAGAAAATGATTTAAGAAAACCAAACATGTCGTAGAGGTATTTGTGTGGAGGACCCAAATGCAGGGAACAGGGAAACTAAGGCAGACTCAAAGATAAAGATATTTAATAAATAATACTAAATTAAGTACATTAAATTAAAGAAATCCAAAATAAAACAGGCACAAGGGAAGATGACTAAGGAGAACATACTAGTTGTTGAACAGATGAATCAGCGTTTACTGAAATACCAAGGAAGACTTTACACTGAGGAATAAGAAAACAATTTAACTAATTAGCAGAGTGGAAAACCAGAGAGCAAAGACATAGGGGATCAAATAAAAAGAATGACACAACAGTAACCAGAGACTAAAAATTAGTCAACCGTACACAAACAAAACACAGAGAGATATGAACAGGACTCAAAACCCACAGGAGACTTGGGAACTCAGAAATACTAAAAAAACAGAAAGTAACTATAACATAGAAAAGAAATGACTAAAATAACTATCAATAAGAAACCCAGAAGCTGAAAACACTAAATACAAGAAACATAATTACACAAAACAATAAACAAAGTCAAACCCACAAGAGAATGGCATATAAAATGAAAGTCTGACTTTGAAATCATTACTACCTATAGTGAAAAAGAAAAAACAAAAATAACATACTGTAATTTTAAGTTGCATCTAAGTTGCATCCACTAACTGCTTAAAATGAGACTTCCTTTCTTTTTTCTTTCTTAGTTTGTTAGATGTGAAAAAAACCAGAGAACAAAACAACAACCTACTATTAAAAAAATTACTGACATTGTAATTTCTTTCAACAACATCTACAGAAGTTGTTTAGAAAGAGAGCATCCATTAAGCAGATTCTTTGGAAAATAATTGTACTGCATCTTTGACTCCTTTCAGATGCATAACGAATTACCTAAAACACTATTTCCCTGCATGTTGCACACACTCTGGGACTGAGAATCTCAGGCATCATTAGGGATTAAATGAAAAAGTCTGGCTAGAAGCCACATGAAAGGTTTGAGTTTTTCCACATCCACCTATTAACAAATGGAAAGAGAGATGAAACGAGTGCCACTAGTCCAGTGGGGAATTGGCATGGAGGACAGTGAGAATGGGACTTTTTAAAGAAATCCTTCTACAGTAAACCATTGCTTTAAATGGCAGGCACTTAGGTGCTTTGCATTCTTGTACAGTAAGTCATGGATGAAGCAGCTCTATATGGATAATGAAACAGGGAAGATGAGGGATGTACGTGCAGGCACTCTCTAATGTACCTAATCCATAATCAGACCTAAGAGAGGCACCAAACTCCGGTAATGAGTTGCACCACCAACAGTTCAACATAAACACTTTTCTCCATAGCCTTCTAGCAAAACTTCATAAAACCGAAAATAGCTGATTTGCAACTGTCAATTTCTCCTCTGAGCTTTTTCCAAGCTTTTGGACATTTTGCTAATTGACAGTGTGGTTTAGTTAATGCAAAGGTATCTTCTCACTCTTATAAGTAACAGCCAATATGTGGCGCATCACTGTGTGAAAATATTTCAACATAGACATTCATCATTGTGTCAAACTGCCTACAAAAAAAAGAGAAAAAAACAGACAAAAAAAACCCGATGCTTTGTAAAATGCTGCAATGATGCAAAGGGAACATAGAGTAGCTTCCTATTTACTCATCATCACCTTATTCACAGATTTATCAGTCAAAAATTATGCACTCTTTGTCTGTCATTTACTAGAGAGATTATTTCTATGAAGTCGCACTAATCAGATTATAATTCATGCTACATTGCCCACAAAGAATGGGGTAATTAATTCATCTTTAACTTTCCTTAGACAATTAAAAAAATGGTCTAAGCACACAATATTAAAAAAACCCTGGTCATTCTAGGTGTACAGCATGCTTGACAAAGTCAGAATGTGTAGCTGTCCAAATAGGTGGGAGCTTGGCACAACAGCAGGTCTATGCCTTAGAGTCATAATGATGGATAACTGAGGGAAAACTACATCTTTGTGCTATAGTTTAGACCCTGTGAGTTTGAAGGACTGCAAGTTGCTTTCAATTTTAGGTTTCCTGCAATGCAATAAAATTGGCTTAAGTTGTTGGAATACCACTGTTGGCTACTGAAGACTGGCAAAAGAAAGAAAATCAATAAAAGGCAGACCTGTCCTTAAGTGTAAAAGACAGGTGAAGGGAATTGGTAGTGCTTTTAGCTTTCATGGGCTGCACACCTCTCTATTCACCTCTCAGTTTTGTTTTCATATAAACACTTAATTTGACTTCACCCTTCCTCTGTCACTAAAGCCAACCGACAATAAGCCTTTGTGAGTAGTAGCCATGAGCATGAGCTGCATTTATAAGGTGTTTTAAATAGGATGGTTGCATATTAATCCCTCTTTAAGCTTGTCTTCATTTCTGCCTCTTTTTTCATAAATCCAAATGCCAATCTAAACCGCACATTGTAAATGAGAGTAATAGTAAAGTCACATGACATTTTGCAGCACATTTTGAATAATTTGTCTTTGGGTTGTGAGGTTTGCTTTTTATAAACACAACAAATGTAAAACTGGATACGGTGATGTCTCGTTAAACAGTATCTCTCCATGCAACATTCTGCACAGTTTCAAGACATCTTTTGCATAACTGTTTTCTTTAAGTTTAAAAAAAAACAACACAAGAGATAGCAAGGCCTATCTCTTATACCCAAAGAAATTTTTTAACAGCCTGGGTGAAAAAAATGTGCAAATGTAATTAATAAAAAAAATGACTCCGCTGATTTTGTTTGAAAGACACAAAGCTGTTTTGCTTTGGACATTAAACAACACATGTTTTAATCTCAAGGTCTGACACATCCACCCACATTCATAATTCATTAAACTACTGACATAATCACAAATTCATGGGTCACCACACACAGCCATGCAAAAAACATTGTTTACTTAAATGATCATCAGATTTATAGACAAATAATTATGCAAACAATGTGGAAATGCACAATTAAATGCAACTTGCTCCATCTTACTAATGTGGCATTCTGTCCTTGCAGCTGTACCAAACTCATATGCCAGAGCAGAGCGCACTGCTGCTCAGCTTTCTGAATGAGCTGATCAGGGATTTAAATGTACGTAATTATAGACTGGGAGATAATTTAGGATAAATGCTAATGTTCTTGGGAGATATTTCAATGAAATGTTGTGTCATTAGCCTCAATGCATTTCAATCAAACAAAAATTAGAAACATGTTTTTGGTTGCAGACACAATCATCTGTTTTGTCAGTTTCTCTAACATACAGATGTGCTTGGCTCCCCATGATCATCACATACAATATGCTGCCAGTGATGATTGAAAATAAATGTAATTATGTAAAGTTGTTGACCAGTTTGTCATCTCAAAGTCCAATTGATTTGTCAGAGAAAACATAGTGAAGCATGGTTGCATGACAAACACAATCAGCCGTGCAAATATAATTCCTCCCCTGATGAAAAATGTTGTTAAATGTTTTGTAATTGTTTATTACATTTGCAATATATATTTAAAACATAAAACCTAATTAGCTTACAAATGGAGTTGGTTATATTTGATGAAAGTTAATATTTAACAACCAGTTTGATAATACAGAGATTAGAGTGCTAAAACCTTATATGTATGCTGAAATTTATGCAGGTTCCCCTTGGCATCATATTTCCTGACAATAAAGACATAAGTTTGAGTGATTGATTCTTTGTTTTAAAGTTTGTGCCTAATGGGCAGGAAAAAGACAATCTTACCATTCTTGCTATTTCCAGCAGGATTTAAAAAAAATCTTGGCTGCAGAAATATTAATGGTCTTGGTTTTGCTGAAACTCCAACAGTAAAATGAGTAGGACTGAGTTACCAGTAAAACAACAACGCAAGAACATTAGAAATAACAATAGTTAAACCTAAAATACATATTTCATACACTTTTGCCTTGCAGAACAAAGGTCCTTGGTTCGAATGCCGGTCTGGGATTCATCTGCGAGGAGTTTGCATGTTCCACCTGTGAATGTGTGGATTCTTTTTGAGTACTTTTGCAATCAAAAAATATGACTCTTGGGTTAATTGGTTTCTTTACAGTCCCCTTAGGTATTAGAGTCTGTGTGCATAGCTGTTTGTCCAGCATGTTTCTGTGATGGACTGGCAACCATCCAGGGCAATCCAGGGCATACTCGCCTCTCACCCAATAACTGCAGTAGAGAGACACCAGGCCTGCCCCATGACCCTGCAGGAATAAGTGGGTATAGACAATGGATGGATGGATGGATGGATGCACAATTATAAGAAGTACATAATTTAATTCGTCATGTTAAAGTGCCACGCAAGCCACCACTCTCCCATATCTGTATTCCTTTCTTTAATTTTAGATTTAAATATGTGATCATGTAAGAATTCTGATTTTGTGATAGGATAATCTGTCATTTTTTTCTAGCTGCTTTGTCATTTCATAGAAGTTCAAAGTTTTTCTTACCTATTTACAACAAAATAGCTCTTTTACATGTATTTGTGTCTCCAGAGACACCAAATACTAAAGTGACCCATGCTCAATTGTTTTACCAAAACTAACCTTTGTTTCATCTAGTCTTGATTTTATTTGTTTGAGGAGCTATCAAAGTTGTTTTATTTTAATTGCCTAAGAAAATAAATAATGAAATTCACTTTTTAAATGTAAAACAATTCTGCATAATTGTGTGTGTGGGGGGGAACACTCTTACTGTATGTCTTTGATGTATTTTAATGTTCTCTACATCGTTCAGTGGTGCTGTGTTTTAAAACAATACAGGATGTTTCTCTGATTTCTCCAGAAACACAAAATAAATGTGGGACTTATGCACTATACAACACAAACAATATGAACAGAATCATAAGATTAAACAAAATTAAATTCACTGAAAGCCACACTATCATGACATGTGTAAGCATTTAAAAGTGATTGAAAAATGTGGGTGCTTTTTCACAATGTGAGAGTTTTTTTTTTTTTTTTTAAACAAATACCATAATGTCATTATACTGCATGAGATGTGGCCTGATCATCAACGGCTCACAAATTCCAAATATAATCAGTGTATTGTACATTTTTTCTTAATTGTGTCTCTACGGTATGACTGAACATCACAGAAAATCACTACAGAAACAAAACATAGAAGCCAGCTCACATAGAAGCCTCCTTCTATGTGAAGGAGAAAGACATGTGAGTTTGCAGACTTTGAAGCTGTATATGTCAAGTTACAGCTTCCTCTAAAAGAAGAAAGAAAATAACTAAATCCAGATTAGAATGAGTGTTGGCAGAAAATGATAGCAGCCTCAGCCAAAACCACATAACTGAAAGATTTTCACTGAAAATACAGTATATAAAAATGACACAAAGGGCACAGTTATTGACAAATTCTGATTTAAAATTTGGGTCTTTTTTTATAATTTCATTTATTTATTTATATATGAACTTTAATTGTAAAACAAGAAAATTAGGACATTAAAAACTGAGAAAATAGAAAATCTGGAGAAAATGTAAAAAAAAAAAAAAAAAAAAAAAAACTAAATAGTTGTTTATTTTAAGATAATTCATATTTATTAGCATATATTTTTGTCAGAGGTAAAATAGATCATATGGTGAAACTTGCTTTGAAGTGACACAGCACTGCGATTCAATTTCCTATCTTCAAAAGGCATCGTTTTCTCTTTTGATAAACGCAACAATGGAAGAAAAAGTTTGCATATTCAGGCTCTCTCATGACAACTTGATTTAAGTCTAACATAGATTTCTTGGATTGAAACACTTGATGTAATACTTCTCAGATCTATTAGGTCGACAATATTTCAGACAAACTCCCAGCTGTCGCTGGATGAGAGGCACGGTACACCTTGAACAGGTCGGCGGTCAATCACAGCAGAGACTGACAGCCATGCAATCTCACAGTTACTCATTTCGGCCTGGGAAGAGACGGTTCTAACCACCACACTATTGCGCATGTTTCATAGTCCTTCCACTTTTGCTGAACTTATTTCAATTACAATACAAGATATTATGCAGTTCATCTACTTAAATTACCTTACTTACTTATTGCAGACAGGTTTTATGAGCTATAGCCAGACTGTGAAGGTCAGACACAGGTAATACTTTGGAGTTATCTCCACAGTTTCCACAACGCACGAGTTCCAAGCACCTCTGCTTCTATTATTTGTAGGAGTGTTTGCATGCATCATGTTCCTTAAGAACAACATATTCAGAAGACACAAAGAAACAGATATTTTTTCCTAGCACCAGGAGGAAAAAATATCCAAGGTTAACCAGAAGCTCAACATCATCTAAAGACTCTCACAAGGGTCCACAATAATATAAACATATTGAACTACACAATAGCATTCCCATCATATCAAAGGTGAACAGTTCTTTTTTTATATATATTTCAATTTCATCTCTATTACTATAAGCATATGTTACAGGGAAATGTGAAAGCCAGACAATATTTCATAGCAGCTGAGGGAAATGACGGAGTTATCTGCCCATGGAGGGTCCAGTGCCAGAATAACTCCCAAAAGCATTCATTAGTCTACCTGGCCAAAGGGCAAACTGCATATGGGCTTCGCCATCTGGTACAACTTTTAACCACTCTTGCCAGCATTTATGAAGTAAGGACAGTCTCACAAGAGATCCTTGCCAAAACAAGTTAGCAGATCTTGAAGTCAAAAGAAAAAACTGCCTCCCTCATCCATACTGAAAATATATAAAGCAATTTTGAAATGTTGTAAAAGAATTGCCTCATTGCAGACTGTGCAAAACTATTTATTTCAAATTTGTTTCCTTTAATAAAACAAACAAAGCAAAGACACAAACAAAAACTATCAAAGAAAAAGAATAAATGAATAAATAAAAAAATAGAGTCTATAAAAGTCAAGCCCAAACAGCACACAGTACATGACATTTTGGTTGAAAACCTGCTTTGTTTTTATGTTGCATCATCTACTGATGCACATTATTGGGGTTTTTTCTTGCACTAGAGCAGTCCAAAGCTCTGCACTTAGGAGATACGCTGTTGTATGAATCATATTTATTATCATTGATCTACCACCACCTTACTGCACTGGCCTCATTCAGAACGGCCTCTGGAATATTGCTTTTTCAAAGGACTTACAACCCTGTTCCCGCAAAGCTCTAACAAGTACAGCAACTCATCGCCTTCAGATGAGGCTGCACACCTAAAACAGACGTAGGTTCTTGACATTTCAATTCACCAGTAGGGTTTACTGGTCCCTGTTCTCCTATGATTCCCATGATTTAGTTTACTTTGAAGTAATTGGGTCTAAACATCTAAGGTTCACTTTGAATGCCTGAACAAGAATGACTTTCCAGCAATCACATGCAAAGGGGTTGGATCGAGGTAGTTGGGAACCTACTCGCCGTTAGATTATTCAAACAATTTTTCAGTTTTTGATCATTTAGATGTGTTAAACAAACATTTTTCAATGTAGGAACAACATACATTTACCAAACAACACTTTTTTGAAAATGTCAGTTTTAAGATGAATCGTAATAACAGGTGTCACTGAGTCTGTTTTGATGCAGAGACAGCTTAGCATTGCCAATCATTCCTTAGATTAAAAAAAATAACTACTGAATCATTCAGAAAAATGCTTTTTGTATGCTTTTAAGTCAGTCTGAATCTGCTTATGCAGGTTAAATAATAAAACCTTGATTTTTTTGGAGACTCCTCTGATCTAGCTGTCTGTTGTAATTTATATCAATCCATTTTGATATTCCCTTTCTAGCATATTCTATGAGTGCTATTGCAGTTTGCAAACATAGATGCAACAGATGATTCAATTCAATGCAATTTTTTAAATGTTGTTTTTGTTTTTCGAGCAATGATCTTCTCCTTCCCTGAGGTACGAGAAAGACCAAAAGATAAATAAAGTAATCTTTTTCATTAGTAGGAAACCTAGCCATTCTCTTTTCTGATGAACTAGCAAATAAAACTCCCACATCACAGCATGTCTAAACTATAGGGTTGAAATGAAAAAGGTGAATTTAGCCCGCAGTGAATAGTCATCGCTGTTCACTTTGTATTTTGACAAAGTACCACAGGGGTCAAAATGTCTACAGACAGATGGCCTCTGCTGGAGATGTTGGTGGTCTAGCAAGTCAACTGTGTGCTGGACCATCACCTTTTGCTTGTAGAAGAAATGAATGAACATTTATACTGTTCAGTAATCTAGCAGTTCTGGTAATCCAAGACACAAATCAGAAAATATCAGCTTGATTTATTCTTTGAAAGATGCATGGCGTCTTCTTTTAGTACTTCAGAATATACTATCTATAGCATAATGATGCCTATGCAGAACAAGCAGAGCTCAACTAGTTGAAAAGTAAAAAATTTCTCCCAATGATAAACTGTGACAGAGCAGGTAGTTTTTTTTCCCTCCTCTGCCCTCTCTTTATACTAAATGGTTTGAGTCAAGTTCAGCACACTGAGCAGTAATTGCCAGAAGTCTGCCTGAGCGGCATGTTCCTTTTAAAGGTTGACACCTCTATCTTTGAGATCTATTGACTCGGGCAGAGCTGAGGCCGTCTCCCACATCTGGGCCATAACTGTCCTCTCTTTGTTTGGGCTCAAACACGTTTAAGGCTCCTTTCATTCAGCTGACGTGACCTAGATTAGTGGGTGAAAAAGGAGCTTAATCATACCCTCAAATAAATTAAACACTGCTGAATGATGAAGAGCTCATGAATACTATGTACTGTTTCATTAAAAGATAAAAAAATAAAATAAAAATAAAAAAATACAACTTCTATAATCTTTTTTCAGGGACAAAATGTTTGCATGATGAGCCTAATATTCCAAATTGTATGTTTAAATCTGTAAGATTCTTGTAATCTGGAGTCAAGGGAACATCATTTCTCTTCTAAACATATTTTAAAGGTTAAAAGGAAAAAGTAGGATAAATAAATTAATTTGCATATGAAAACTACCAAAAGTGAGAAAATGCTTGAGCAATGCACATGTAGAAAAGCATGATTTTAGTGTGAAGTTAAATACACATTTATGAAATCATATGCCATGTTGAGAACATCCAGATTATAATGATTATATGTGCATCATCAAGTGATTAATAAAAAAATCCATTAAACATCAGTTAATATAATGCCACTATTTTTTAAATGCAACATCTTTTTTTGATTTTTAAAGATGCAGAACCTTTTGCCTGGAAGTCATAGTCAAGGAAATGCCATGTCAGCAGCACTCTTCGCTTTAAAAGCAACTTAAAAATGATTCTCTAGGACAATGGGTGCAGCCAGTTAGTATGCATCTGTCTGTAAAATTAGGTGTAATCCATAAACGGCTTCTTCATTACAGCCTGTTAAACGTAGGAGAAAAACTGATGAGATTTTTGTAGCTGTTATAAATCAACAAATAAAAAACATATGCTATGAGTTTCTATAAGCAAGTTTGTGCATCCTGTAAAAGGTGTTATAACTTGTCAACAGAAATCCACAAGCTGAAAGTAAACCCAATTTACTATGTTAAATCACATCTGTCTGCATGTTGAAGTGAGGGGAAAAAAGGCATGAAGCTCGATTGATCTTTCCGCTGCTCTGCCATCTGGATCTCCCTCCATCACCCAAATCACCCTCTTTCAACTATTTCCACTGGGGCATGAGACCCAAATTGAATATGTCCAAACAAGATGACACAGATAATTCCCACAATTGCTCCCACCATATGTTGCCTTGGTTGTATAAGGCTAAAAGAGTTCCTAACTTTCAAACAACTTCCAAAGTTGGAAAAATTATTTGACAGTAATGTGTTGACAACTGTTGGGTTCACAGAAAGGTGCTAAGTAGACATTTCTGCTCTAATGCGCTGAAAGCAACCAGAAGACTTCAAGTTCATAATTTCATGATGTTTTTGCCAATGTCATGTCAGCTCTACCCCTTTTTAGGCTAATGAACATGCTTGCAATGTGACAGCAGTGTAGGTGTCATTTAATGATTTTTTAATTATCTCTTGCTTACATTACTTTAAACTGACAGCATAGCTAACAGATAAGACCAAAAAACACATGTTAGCTGTATCAATGTGAATGTCTCAAATTAAACTGTTACTTTGCTCCTTGTGTCAAGATGGTGTAATACTAAAATACCAAAATAAAATTCCAAAATGACATAAACTGGGTTCTGTTCAACAAAGGCAGATGGTTTAAATGAAAAGCGGTCTCTGGACTGAAAATATTAAAAATAAATACTTTAAAATAAAAACTTCTCATAAAAAGGCTCCTCTCTGCACCCCAAAGCTCACCCTGATTCTTGAAAAGTGTTAGAAATGCAGATCTGACAACCAAATACATCTTTATTATATATATATTTTTTTTTTTTGCAAATGGAAAACACACTAAGCTAACATAATATACAAATTGTGGAAATGCTAAAATTAGCATAATAAAAATCTGTCATTTTCTCGTGTTGTCAGGTAAAGACAAGATGACGTGCAGTTCTATGAAAAAGTATTTTCCCCCAAATTCTCCTCATACTTATGCTTAATATTACAAATCATTAAACAATCTTAATTTCAGAGAAAAAAACAACTAATTAAGTAAAAATAGCAGCCTGGCGAAAGGACTGATTACTGTCTAATGGCCAAAAGAAAGCCAACACAAAGAAGACTAAAATATCTTAAAAACAACATCACAGTCCAAAGCTAAATAAATTTATGATCAAATGAGAAACAAAATTATTCATATCTATCAGACTGGAAAGAATTAGAAAGACATTTATATAGCTTTGGGATTCCAGAGAACACAGAGAGCCATTATCCAGAGTTGCAACTGAGAAAACATGTAACATTGGTGAGCATTCCCAGGAGAGGCTGGTCTATCAAGATTACTCAAAGAGCACACGAGCTTATCACAGAAAAGAAAAGAGAAAAACAAAAACAAAACAACATCTAGAGCACTGCAGGATGCAGAATTAGTTTTTATGATTTACCTTTGGGAAACATACTAAAAAAACTGTGTTTATTGTGCAATTCCAAGGTTAAAATCACAGCTGGCCAAAAAGTACACAAAACAGACATTTTTTCAGAAAATATCTTGTTGAACAAGACTTTTGTCAATTTGTTCTGTCAGGACAAAGATGATGTGCTTTAATTGACGTAACCATGATCAGAAAATCCTGAACTATATTACTATCAGGTTGTGACCTTAAGTTGAAGTAGGATTTGAGACACATGTAGCAGGGAAGTGATCAGAAAATTACTAACAATTCTCTGAATGTCTTAAAAAACTTATAATAATTTTCATTTTTAAAGCTCTGGTAAAAGTCTGGACTTAAATCTGATGCAGTTGTTATTGTATGCAGTCGCCATCGCTTAAGACACCTATGTGGTTGAATTAGAACTGGTACTGAAAAACGAGGGAAAATGATTGCAGACACTTGGTAGCAGCTGAGACCCATAACCAGTTGATAGGTTTAGTGAGTAATAACATTTTTCACATAATCAGACATGTCCGGATAGCTATTTTGACCTTGATTAAAGGAATAATCATTTGAAAAATGCACATTGTGCTAGTCTGACATTTTTTAAAATTCAAAAACTTTATATTTAAGAGTGAAAATCAGCAAAAGAAAAAATATTTAAGGGGTTAAATATGTTTTCATAGAAGATTTAAGCTTGAAAAAGCAATTGTTGTAGGCTATGTTTAGCTGACACTGCTGCCTGGAACCTGCTGGTATTATCGGATGTTGATTGGGGAAACAGTTTTACGTTTAGATGGCACCGCCAAGACACTTTGAGTCAGCTGTCATTGTTATGCCAGGCCACTAGTTGGCATTGTGAATTCAGCATGTCATCAAACTTGCATGTGCTTTAAACCCCTAGCTTCCACCCCACTAGCTTTCTCTTCATAGTAAACAGTAAACCGTATCGGTCTCCCGTGTATGAAGTGCTCATGTAACACATATTTCTTATCATTACGTGAGCTAAACTGGACAGGTTAAGTAGCACCACACAGCACCATGCTATCAGCAATTAGCCCAGCATTCTGAGCATGTGTGTTTTCACACCAGAAAAGTACAAAGACTGGTTATTGTGGGTAGGTTATTTCCTGCTACAAAATGCCTAAATCTAATGGATAGGGTATTAACAGGCCTCTGCAGGACTTTAAGACATACTGGTAAGGTAATTGATTTGATTCAGATATGTTGGAACAGAAACACGTCTGTACTGGACCACAACCTGATCTATGTGCTTTGGCCAAAGAATGAAAGTAATTAAGACACTATTTAAAAGTCACAGTTATGATTTTTTAAAATTCTGTAATATAAAGTCCATTGATGTAAAAAGTTAACAGAGGAATGCAATAATTGTCGGCAGCTGTACCTCAGCCAATGCCCTCCTCCAGAAATCCACACAGCCAAACACAACAACAGATGCATAATCTTCTGCATCAGTTTGTTGGGGTAACTTTGGGATTAATCACTTGTGACATTCTCCTTCAGATTATAAACAGAAACACCACCCCTAAAGAAACAACGCCCCTCTGTCTGTCACCTCAGCTCGTACTGTTACTACTCAGTCTGTTTGTCATGATGCTTTGTTATTATCATTCTGCTAATAAATGCACAGTAATAAAAACATTATATATATATATACTATGCTCTGTGTGTGATGTTGATGATACTTTTGCTGCAGTGTGTCTGCTATCAGGTAAGCCGCAGAGGCTCCATGGCCTTGGGGATGACCGTTGAAGCGCCTTTGCCTATCAGTTCTGTGTCAAATGCAATCTCGCACAATGCAGCTAGTCGCTGCTTTTTTCCTTTAAACAAAACTCATTCCTCACAAAATATATTTCTCCTCGCCCCAACAGCTTTCAAATGCAGTTTTTTTTCACCCTAACAATGGCAAAATAACATTAGGTCAAGCATCTTGTGGCAAAAACCTGTGTTGTATGTGAACGACACATACAACAATACAACAATGTAATAAGCTGGAAATGAACAAACATAAACTTCTGAAAACAAGTTTACATTGGTAAACACTGATTGATTGACAAATAATAGTTCAAATATTTCTACAAAAGACAGATAATAACTGCATTATGTTCTTCTCCTTTTAAAAAGACTATTTATATAATATACTATATCCATCAGAGTGGTGATTATTATGATGCATTTTATGATAAAGCATTTACTTCAGTCTCTTTTCATAGTGAAGTAAGAAATTATTGATTAAAATAATTATTGAAATATTTAATCATTGAATCCACGAGGAGGGTTGCGTGCTTTGAAAAAGGTCATTTTTATTCTTGGACATCAATAGAGTAGCTCTCTATGATTTGCAACCTTTAATTTGTAATAAGCCTCTTTATTTGCTTGCCAATGTGCACGCTATGTAAATAAGCTGGAAATTAAAAAAAATAAAAATAAAATAACTTCATGTTTTTGTATTAAAGAGATTTTTTTAAAGAGATTTTTTTCAAAAAAGATTTTTGGTTGTAGCAAGAAAAATGAAACATAAAAGCTGAATTTATACTGAAATAGTTGTCCACAATGAAATGTACAAAAGATAAGGCTATGAAAAACACCTGTTGCAAAACAAAAAAACAAAAAACAAAACCCTTTATCGTCACCATCAGTCATAAGACTGCTTTAATAATCAGTCTTATTAAGGGCCTAATTTGTAAATCAGGCAGTTCTTCAAGAGTTTAGACATATTGCATTATTTCAAAAACAATTTTTAAATATTTATCCACATCATGCCTGGAACCCATGATGATTTGAATTGTGTGTCCAACATTTAGTTATACAAAACATACAAAACAAATATAGAAAACACCAACTTTCACACTTTACATATGAAAAAGATTCATAGCTGCACTTCCATCTTAGTGCATATCACTTGGGTTAGGATCCATTTGGTACTGTCCGGACCATGCCAACCTTCTAGTCTCCCAGCTGAAATGCTAATAAGGGAAAAAAAAAACAATAATCTAATTTGATCTGATATTGATCTGGCATTTGTTGTGCTTTTAAATATGCTCAACAGACATTTATTACTACTTTAAAGGGCAGGTTCTGTTTTGGTTTGTGTTCAGTGATTAAGGATTTGTTTGACAAGGACTGGTAAGTTCTTCACTATTGTGTAACCTGAGTTGGGTTACACACGGACAGAAAAATTATCATATATATATTTTTTTTTTCCTCTTACGAACAGTTTCAATAAATAATATATCATGCTAAAAGTCTAGTTTCAAAGAAAGTATATCTTATTTCAACATACATAAAGAACAAATCAGAAAAAGTAATAAGAAATTAATAACTAATGAGATTAAAAGGTCAAACTAAACACTCCTTACGAATCCTTAAGAGCTGCAGACACATGTAAAGCATAAGATCATATATGTAGTTTATCATTCGTATACAGTAGTTCATTAAATATTTGTGTTTAATAGACTACAACAGTGAACAAGCAGTATCATCACCAAGGAACATACCAGGCAAGTAAATGATAATGATGTGGAGAAATTTCAAGCAGATTTAAGATATAAAACTGTATCACAAGTTTTGAATATTTTATGGAGCATGTAAAAAAAAGTAAAATATAAATCATGTATCATTTTCCTTTCACCTTATAAATACTATAATTGTTTATTAACTAAAATTCTCATTAATGTCATTGAAGTCTGTGGCAAATGTAAAGGTGAAATAAATAAGTCTTGCTCTCAAAAATCAGACAAAAACAAAACTACTGAAAAAGGAAGAGAGTAAAGGCAAAAAGTAAGAAAAGCAGAAGAGAAAGAGCATGAGGTAATAAATGATGTATAACTAAAGATATTTTTAAAGATGGTCTAATTTGAACTGAACCACAGAAACACTTTCTGACTAATCGCGCTGTTATTAAATAAATATAAATTATTTTTTAGTGTTTAAGGTCCCATTATGAATTGGTATTGTAAAGTCTTTCAGCAGTACTGTGCCAATATATTTGCTGTGCCTTGCTTCCTGTATTTAATAAAATTAAAAAAAAAAAAAAAAACGCTCCTGTGTAGACACTTCCGATGTCTACACATGGAGCGTTTTTTTAGAGGTGAGCAATGACAACTTTCTCTTCATTTCATACTTCAAATTTGATGTGAAGTGAGAACTCTGGCAGAATATGACAACTTTACTCATGTAACTCAAGCAAAATGCTGCAAGTGTTTTCTGATTTGCGAAGAAGAGACATTGCTTTCCAATTCATTGCAAAAGTGAAGAACTACTTCACTTTTGCAAGTGAAGTATATGCCATAATATGCCCTTATGTTTTTATTTAACCTCAACAAGACACATACATTGCAAATTAGTTTAGGCCAACAATGTTAAAGAGTAAAGCATTTGTTAATTAATTTGTTAATATCTGTTAATTAATTTGTTAATTTGTTAATTAATTGTTGTTAAGTATTAAGCATTTGTTATAGCACTTGATCCTATAAAAATAAGCTGAGCTAGAAACAATCTGTTCGTCAAGAGCTGAAGAAGAAAAAAAGACTTTTCTGTAGCACAGTGTTAAGGCAAACTATTGCACTCAGGACTACTGAATCTATTCCTTACAATGATCACTTCATTACTGTGTATGGTAATATCACTATTTTTTAGGGTTCTTGAAGCATTGAGAAGTTGGTACTCTGCTCTCACCACAGCATGACAGGAAATATAGTTAATAGTAGAAATGGCGTAAATCAATTTAAAATACTTCCGGTGTTTTGTTTGTGTATGATAGGAAAAACGACTCCAATAATGTCAAGTACTATGGGACCTTTAAGTACAAACAAATCTAAATGTAAATACTTTGGAATGTGAATAGAACATGAAGGTCTTTAACACAAGTTTTCTTCTGCACATGAACATGGCGATTTGCTGTTGCAAAGCACTACTCTCCTCATAAACACTGACTGTGAATAGTGTATGAAAAACTAGAGCTTCAGTCTGGATCATCACCCGAACACACCTGTTGCCTCATGCTGTTATAACTCTGTGGTTGTAACACTTCCTGACATTTTTCAAACACAGACAGAAGCAAAAGTCTCTGCAAGGGATGACTAGACAAATGAAAAGAAAGAAACAAAAGAAAAGAGACCGTGGACACAGGAAAGGACGGATCATTTTAAATATTTTCATGTGCTGTCCAATCCATTTATCAATATGTGAATAAGCAGATCTAATCTCACTGAAGTCCCACTTAATTATTAAAAAGAGTAAGACAAAACTGGACATTTTCCCCATTTGCACCAAAATAAATATGAAATAAAGTTGTGATGTGTGTGTGTATATTGCTCTATTACTTTTCAAGAATAAATAAGTTCTAGAAAAAAGCTAAAGACCCACTACATACTTACAGATATAGATTATGATTCATAGTTATTCTTTGTCAGTTACTCATATTTGTAGTCTATGTTTCCCTAGGCTGATTCAAATCTGTGTTTAGTAATTGAGATCTCTAGAACTGAAAATGAAATAGTTCATGAACTGAGCTTGAGGACACTTAGTGGAAACTATTACAGTAATTTAGTTGTCCCAGTGAAGTGCTGCACGAGGGAAGAGGCACGCAGTGAGTTTAAAGCTTTGTACTCGTGCTCTGGATTTACGGTGCTAACTGGTGCATGACTCAGTCCTAAACACAACAGCTGGTGGTCTGAAGAGCCCAAGGTAGAGCCCCAGGGTGTGAGATGACCAACCCACTCGTTTACTGTCATCTTACTCAGGGGACAGGAAACAGCAGGGTTCTGGGAGCAAAAGATGAGGCTGGCTTCTTTTCAGATTCTCGCACCCTGGAGCACTCAAAGAACAAGCATTTGCCAAGAAGTATCACATCACCACATGTTTCCCTTGATACACAGAGAAATGAAAGGCTCCAAAAGATGTAAACACCAGAGAAACACATTTCAAGCCAATAACAGACCTTTCAGACATATTTGCACCTCTATTTAAAACGGTTTTTGAATTATTAAAATGAATTATGGTTTTATTTGTTTTACAGCATCATCAGCGTTTCTAAACAAGTTTTCATGCTGGGCCTTTACTGACATTTACACTATGCTGCTTGAGTATGTCACATTTGTCATAAAGGCAAAGCTCCCTGGAGATGCATGAGCCTAGTGAGCCAAGACATATTTTCTCGCAACATTGTTCTATATTCTCATAAAATGGGTGATTCAAATGATCTGTTGATTCCCTCCCACTGTATGGCTTTAGTTCCACATGAATCCCTGTGTCATTCCTTAACACTTTTCAACCCAAAATGCCTCATTACGAGCCCATTTCAGCCAAAAAGCCAGTATTCAGTGTCATCACACATGCAGATTACACCTATTCAGAGATACTACAAGCCTCTGTCATAAATGTGCCCATAACTTCAACAACACTCAAGTCTTTTTCTTTTCTTTTTGCAATAACTTAAAAGGTTACTTTTCTAAAGTTTTTAATAAAACTTCTTCCTAAATTTTCTCATTTCTGATATTTACTTCTGAATCAAAATTGCATCGCACAAGTCATAAAAATCTGTATATTTGTGCATCTGAGTTTGCAAAGTAAAGGGAGCAGCATACAAACAGGAGTTAAGCAGAAATCAGGTAACAAAAGGTGCTCCATAAGGCAGACCTTTTAGATGTTATTATATTCCCAATGGGATTTCACTGCCAAGCCTATTATTTAATGTTGTGAATTCAGCCTAGTAGGGTGACACCGGGTTAAGATCAGCATTTGCATTAACATAAAAATTGTAAAAATTTCCAATTAGTCTCTCAACATCAAAGATACTGAAAAGATCACACTGAACTGGGTCATGATTGGCTCAAATTTCTTAATTCATAAGTTGCACAGCATGGTTCCCCTGCATGCCTTGTCCCGGCTAAAAGCTTCTTCTATTTGAAAATACAATTTAGTTGAAAAGACTGAATTTTTTCCAGAAATGCCTTGGGAATTTTGTCGTCTTAGTTTCTTGATGAGCATCAACCATCTTTTCACCTGTGTGTTTTATTCAGACAGGTTGAACATCATTAGTAAATCCTGAAAAAATCAGCAGAAATGAAATAAATGACCTGGAATATTTGATTAGAACATTCAGCCACATAATAAGAAGACCTTTCAACAGAAGTTAGTATGGAGTTTATATTTAAAACCATCAAATTTCAACTTTAAATCTGCATTCACTGTGTCAAAACATTTGCTTGCACGTTTTCCTTTGATGCTCAACGGGAATTTTCTTCAGTGCTTATAATGTCCATTTCAGAAATGATTAAAGTAATAAAATTGTACCAGTGGATTCATCAATTCTTTTATGTTTGAAATGTAAAATGCGTAAAATGTGAGAAGCAGCTGTGTTTCTGAACAAAGAGCTGACAATCATGCTGTATTGTGTGTGTGACACTGACACTAATGTTCCACACAGACACACGAGGGTTGGTGGGGGTTGATCCCGCCACCCACATAGCTAATAACAAGCAGGCGTTCCACTCTGTGACACGCCATCCTGCTGGGGGTACATCAGCAACATGGAAAGTTGCAAGAAACTTTTAAACATTGGTGATTTGCTGCATATTTGAGCAACAGTTCTTACGTTAGCTTCTAAAACATGAAGAAAGCCCGAGAGGAATGAGCCAACACTAAAGCCTAAGGGCAATAGAGACTATGCAACGTGGAGGAATTACATTACTGTTTGAAGTCCTCTGTGACTTGCTGCAGTATTACTTCGGGATTACAATCTGCAGCGCCACAGTTACCTGTAGGCAAGCGGAACACAATACCTTGATCAAATTGTTGCCAAAGGTCAAGAGAAGGTTATTGTAATTAACCAAAATTATAAATGAAACTCAAGTTAAACTTTGTGGGAATCTCACCTTAATTTGATGTGTGAGTTGGTATGCCGTGTCTGAGATGTGTTTCATTTCATTATAATAAAATGGTACAAATGCTCTACAGTGTAATTTGTGTGTAAACTTGGTGCTGCAACAATTTCATTCGATAAAAGTATCAAATATAACTGGAGTGGTGCACAACCTGGTGGCTCACTTTGCACACAGACTGGCTTTTATAGAATTAGATTTAGCATAATGTTAAGGAAAATGACAATCATTTTTTAAATGTATTGAGTAAAAATAGGGTAATTTATTTTTTATAAACTAATAAGCCTAATTTTAAAGGGTTCATATTTGACCAAAGCTACACTCAGTATTGATATTTTTATATTTCTGCTCCCATAAACTTCTACTGTAAGTAAATCTGTACTAAAATATGTCTGGATAGTGTAGAACCACATTAATTTTTTAAGTTCCCAGATCTGCTGCTTTTTTCTGTCCATATAAAAGGCTTAAACCTCTTTTTTCAGAGAATGGAAACTGTCCATGTTCCTTTAACACAACAACTATACCATTGTCAAGCCTGTGATGTCATTGACACCAGTGGTGTCAACAATTGTTGACAGCATTTGACGTTGCCATGGCAGCTGTGTCAAACTATGTTTATTTATACTTTAATGGTTGTTTACTTGCAAGTCACTGGGGGCTGAATTATTTAGCAAATCACCTCAGTCATGTGTATTTATCTGTGTCTAAAAAACAAAATTAAAAAGTCCCTGGTGTGAAATTCACTAGCATCCTTGACACCTTGACATATATACCCAGGTGGGTTTTCCCAGGGCAACTGGTGGCTCTCATCTCTGGGAGCCCTATTGTTGCTGTCAGGCTTGGGACTTTCTATTCAGAGACTTTTCTCCTGAGGCAACAGTCTCTTTGGGCAAAAAACAGACCACAACAATCAACACGACAGAGTGCAGTGGTTCTCTATATAGAGTAAACAGTGGTGGGAAAGCCACAAGCACTCACCTGTGTAAAAAGGGGAGCATAATGCTGCTTGTTCAGTAAAAATGTTTTTTTAAGGTTTTTCAGTCATACCCAAAAAGTCGGCACTGCATCGGCTAGTAGCAAAACCCTATGATAAACCCAAATGACCAAAGGTTTCCCAGTATGAATGATTATATGACCATGACCATCCTTAACAACATTCCTGCAACACCCGGGCATGGGAACATCCTGGAGTAATATTTTTCTCTGCTGGAGGAGTGCAACTGATCTTTTTGAATCTTCCAGTGGGAGTTTTTCTTCTTTTCATTCAGCCACAGAAAGACAACTTCACATACTTTATGTATAAATGATGGCAATCTTTCCATGCAACAAAAATGCCAACTCAGATTGCTAATCCCCTATGTTTAGATGGATTATATTGTATGCTATCTATTTCCTTGTGTAGTCAAGGTCCTCTCACCTCACAACACTATACCTCTAAGTCATGAAGTTAACACATGATCAGTCAAGGATGCTTCCATTTACCCCTATGCTCCCTATCAGTAGGAAAGTTTGTTTATTTCAACATTTTTTTCCCTCTGCTCTCTCTCCTCTAATCCCCAAACACAGACTCACATCCATCTTTTAACTTTTTTATTTTCTAGTTCCTCTCAACGCTTGACAGAGTAGAGATTCTTAATCCCCCCTCTATTACTGATTTAGGCCAGTAGTTGATTGAAAACTGGAAAAAAGTGCTTCAGCAGTCTCCAACACTATCCGGGGGCTTTCTACACTACTTAGAAAGCACCATACATGGTGCCGAGGAGGGTTCAGGGATGCCTGGAGACCCTGCATTTCAGGCATGAATGCCTGCAGTGGGTAAACAAATTCTACAGACCAGGACAACTGTCAGACATTCTCTTTGAATGAAATCTGAAGAGAACCACAGGAGGATTCCAATTAAAACTCATGCACACAATCTGTCTCTCGCAATGAAAAAACAAAGTACTTTTGTCATTTTCCATCACAACAGAGATGCAAAGGAAGAAAAAAAAAAGGAGGGCTTGAAAAGCAAGGCTAAACTACCACAGAGACATTAACACGCAGACGCACATTCACACTCACACAAAGCCTAATCTCCCTCACATCTTATTAACTGTTCTCTCTGAAGATGTATACACGCTGCCGAGAGACTTGCTTCCAATTTGGCAAAGCCAAGAGCATCTTAATGGGCTTTGAAGAAAAAGAAAAATGTCTGTCGGAAATTTTATATGGACATTTGCAGGGCAAGGGTTTCACCAGTGGTATTGAGACTTACTAAAGCTCTAATGTCATTCTATTATTTAATGATTACATCTGGAATTGTTGCTAAATTTGTTGTGCCAGGTTGCCCTAGATTTTATGTAAAGTAGTACGTCACTAGAATGACTTATGACTTGAGAATGATGATAACATGCTCTTAGTATGGAACACTGAAACGTGACGGGACAGGATTAACTATGGTTACCATTTGCCTTTATTATTTATATTTATTTTGAACTGAGGTTCTGTAAAAATTTCATGTGCTATGATGATAAGTGTTGTAGAATCTTTTGTTTTAAAGACAAAGTATTAAGAATTTCACATCTTGATAATTTCAAATGTTTTTTTCTTCTTTTTTGCAATCAGGGATTTTTATTTTGTTGTTTTACATCCACAAAATTATGTACAATACAGCCAATATTAAGTGCAATCTATATCTATTTAGAATAACTGCAATAAGACACAAAAGCAGAAAAAAATGTGTAACCCCAGCAGTCCTCAACACCATGGCGACCCCGTTGCCCATCCCTCCACATCTCAAAATAATAGCAATTAGGGAAGTGGACAGTTGAAGAGATGAAATCATCCCTTACAGTCACAAATTAAGAGGATTACATAGAGTTGTGTTGCATTTCAAAAGGCTTTTGACGTCGGTACGGCTGACAACCTACAAACCAACAAATGCTGATCATTGAGAAAAACACAGAGTTGAAGCATCACATCAGAAAAAAATAAAAATAAATTGGCTGTACTGTCTAGCAACCAATAACTGCTCTGATAAAAGAAATCAAATAAGGCTGCTCTGAAATGAACCCCAAAGGTAGTTGTTATTCTTGAGGAGGGAAATATAAAACTCAGGCAACACACATTAGAAGCTGCTGCACATCAAGCCTTTTTATTTGAAGGCTGTGGAAAAGAGCGGACTCCACCCATGAGGCTCCCAGCCGCTCTGTGTGTAAGTAGATGTTGATATTAACAGCAAAGCCTCAGAGAAGGAGCGTCGTGGCAGGAGCTTGACTGAGGCATTCAGAAGCAGCTGTGTTTCTGAACAAAGAGCTGACAATCATGCTGTATTGTGTGCGTGACACTGAAACTAATGTTCCACACAGAAGCACAAGGGTGGCGGGGGTGATCCATGCAGGCGAGCCACTCTGTGACACGCCATCCTGCTGGGGGTACATCAGCAACATGGGATGTTGCAAACCTGGTGTAATTTAATAAAGTTGTCCAGCAGGGAGTTTTAAAAATGTTTTTGTTTTTCTATTTTTAGTCTTCCCACATACAACGCTGTATTTCAGCAACACTGCTTTATGTCTGCTTCTTTGGAATCATCATTCAGATTTCTTTCAGAGAGTTTTTGCAGTCTGAAAAACTAAAACTAAGATTACTGGGATGTCACTATCTGTAGTCGGTAAAAAAAAAAAGCTAAAGTACGTACTAGGACTTCAGCTACAAGAGACACCACCATGAGAACCCGAGGGTGTTAGAAAATGAAGAAGTAAAGATGAAAACAGGGAAGATAATTACTCAGTTCCTATGTGGGTAAAACTGGATCTATTGTCTTTTTTTTTTTTTTTTTCCAATACGAACCTCATTCATAAGCCTCAAAATAGTAATCTGGAGTTTTTGAGTCAGTTTCATTGCAGCAGACACGGCTTGCCTGCAGCCAAGGTCTGTGCAGATACTCTGCACAGTTTTCTACTATAATTTGTTCAATTCTCGGCCATTAAAAGATACATTACTGTTATAATGTATTTATTTATTTTGGGGAACCAAAACTTTATTTTGGCTTTCTCTCCATTAGTAATTATAAACAAAATTTAGAAAAAATTCTAGATGTGCACAAAAGTTTGTTCAAACTATTCACCTAACATATTTGGAGTCATTTTCCCTCCAAGGATTTTGTACATTTGCACATGGAATAAAGCTGACAGAATCAGCTTTTTTGTTTGTTTGTTTGTTTGTTTGTTTGTTTGTAGATGGTGAATCTGAAATTTAAAGTTGTGTCCTAATATTTGAACTTTATTGTAATAGGTTAAAAAAAAAAGAAATTACAATAACCAGAAACTCAAAAAAGTCGAGGAGACATAAACAGGAGTCTTCTCCACTTTTAACTATGGGAGAAGCTGTTACTCCGTCATTTA
Source organism: Poeciliopsis retropinna (assembly GCA_010277075.1). Lineage (NCBI taxonomy): Eukaryota > Metazoa > Chordata > Actinopteri > Cyprinodontiformes > Poeciliidae > Poeciliopsis > Poeciliopsis retropinna. The sequence continues at coordinate 19,250,376 of VMRM01000006.1, read as the reverse complement.
GGCACCTATGACCAGCGCTCTACCATCAATAAAGTGGCTGACCTCTGCCAGACTCGTCTCCATCACTAACCCACAGACGGTAAGTTACTGAACTCTGCAGCAGGCTGACTGATGTGACATTATTAGAGCTGGTTAACTCACTCCATGGATCTTACCTTGCATCATTTTTTGACAGTAGCTGTGAGAGTTGATGCACTTTTTCTTAAGAATTGTCTTAGAACAAGTAGAAAAGTTAAATTACTAGAGAAATACTTCCAGTTAGCAATGGATTGAACGCTTCCCCTCACTTTGGTATTTTAAAACAAACTTGAGGTTATTTGTATTTCTTGCTCAACAATGAAGCTGGGCTGGTGAAATTATTACCATATACAAAGAAAAGTCAAAGATCTGTGTGTTTTGGTTATAATCACATTTATGGTCAAAGCAAGAAAATACATTGGCCAGTAAACACCAGTATCATTCCGAACAGCAGTGACATGACTGCAAATGATATAGCGAAGACTGCTGAATCACTGTGTTAGACTTCTTAATGTGAAAAAATGGGGATCTTCCTGTTAGGTCCAGTCAGTGTATTTATGTTTGAAAGCAGCAATGTAAATAGACAAAGTCCATCTCCAACACAGAAAACATAAGAAAGAATTTGGTCACAGTCTCTTCGTGCATCTTGAGCTTCAAAGTAGTCAACAGACCCAAGTACTGAAATTCCAAGCAGATGAGGAATGTCAGGCAAGATGAAATAATACTCAAAGGTTTGCATAATCAGATATTGAAACGACCAACTGCTTACAAGAAATAAGAAATGTCTGGCATCCTCTGAAATTCTTCCTGAGATAAATGTCCAGGTTCTGTGTGGGAACCGCTCACAGAACATTATGAGGTCAAATCCTGGAATCACCCGATGAATTTCATTCCTCTAAGTGCTGTCAAACTAAACAATTACAGCTGCACAAAGTCCAAGTTTTGTATCAAAATGCATCAAGGAAATCAAAGATGACTGAATTAATTTTTTCAAATACATCCCAGATATTTGCCAAGGGATAAAGTACTTGGCAACACCATCACAGTTGTGTAAAATAGCATGCAAAGTAATGCTTGTTACGTTCCCGACATCTGTGGAAATCTGGCAGCAATCACTTTGCAATGGGGAGTTGAGCGAAAGCCATTATTTAATTATTTATGGAGACTTTTATGATGTCAAACACAAATGATGAAAAATAGATTTCAAGTAAAACCAAAGAAAAAAAAAGTTGTTTCCCACGACATAATGCAAAAGTCTACACATTAAATAATATTGATGATTGTATTTTGGTGTTCTGGTGCTGATAAGGTACTCACTCCTGGAGTAGAATACAAATTCTAATGAAGCATGAACCCAAACGTTTAATATTTTCTGCTGTTTATGAACGGCACATTTATTTTGACTCGAGGCACGGGTATTAATAATTCCAATAATTAACACAGCCAGAGTGTGCAAAAAAAGCAGATTCTCGTCATAGTCCAATCACTCCGAGAATGAATAAGACAACTCCATGATTATTACTGTCTGATGCTGCCAATTACCAGCACTGTATCTCTATTTTTCCTGTGAGTGGCAATGGAAGGATTAGATTCAGGTCCCTCTACTTCCCTTCAATTTCCTCTCACAAAGCGTGAGTGTGTTTACTGGCCAATGTATTTTCTTGCTTTGACCATAAATGTGATTATAACCATGGAGGAGATAATAAAATCCATATCTCTGCCACACCATGGAGCATAAATTAAAACCTGAACCGAAGAGCCTTTAGGAATATCAAAATGAAAAAGAACTCAACAGAAGAAAAACAAAAAGTCATTCATGTTGAGGGCATACAGCCCCCTACTGGTAAATATTATAAACTCTTAAGCCAAATCCAACACTAGAAGCTCTATAGAGTTCTGTTGAATGTGAGCAACAGGTATGTTGCCACTTCCAGAAAAAGAAAGTCAGTCTTTTACTGTTTGCATCAGAGCAACCCAATTAAAATAAATAAATTAAAAAAAGGAATACAGCTATTGCATGTTGGGTAAATGCAATAGCTGAGTATTGCTTTTAGGTAAACTGAAAGAATGCTTTATGGAAATGACAGCTCTTTATTGACAAAATGCTCTAAAAAGTTTAAATGTCTGCAGGCTTCTCCGTCTTTTGATTACTATTTGGCATGGCAGGTTTCTTAGAAAAAAGTAAAACAAATCTCACAGTTGCTTCGGCTGATTTGTCTGCGTAATTATTATTATTATTACTTTTTATTTTTTATTTTATTTTATTTTTTTCAGTTGGGAAGAAACAATCCTAAATCTTCTGATCGCCTCAGGTCTTTTCTAGATGCTAAATCCATTTTTTTAAATGCCAGCCTGACAGAAAATCAATGGAATTCAGGCTGCCGTGATTTATCACTGACTGGTCAGAAAACTGAGCAGATAACAATTTTTTTTTTTTTTTTAACAGCAAGGAAAATCCTCGACTATACGGCACCTCTGCAGCTCATCCATGAGAACGAGAATTGATTTGTAACTCATCGCAGCATCATTCGCTTCAGTCAAACACAAACGGGACACCCCGACAATAAACTGAAAGAAGGATAACAGTTTAAATGAGCGGAATGCTCGAGGAAGACGCACAACTCTTCGTTCAAATTGTTGAATCTGAGGGGGGGGGGGGGGGGGGAGACATGACACGTGGTTGCTGTGGGCCAAAACGCGCCGATGATGTGTCAGTGTCGCCTACCTGATATTTCCTGATGAGGTACATGGAGGAGGCTGAATCCTTTAGCGCTATAAGCTTGTCTAACCTCGCTACAGCTCCGCGCTTTGCTTTCTCCAGCAGATGACAGGGACAGCACCGACAGAGTACATAAGGCGACCTGCAGTCTCCACATCGCACACATCAGTGAAATCCTTGGGAAAAAAATATATATATATAAAATATTTTGCAAAAATAAAAATACGAGCTCCGTTGAAATGAAACAAATCCAAAGGCTTTATTGGAAGATTTTTTTTTTTCTTTTTAATCGAGCACGATGATCAGATGCTGAATTGAAAATCAGATAACTCCTCACTTTATGTACTGATGCGTCCGCCTCATCTTCCCTTGGTAAAGAGAAAAAGAAGTCCAGACTACTCCTTGAAGGCGAGAGGATCCCTGTGAAGATGCAACCTGCTGGTGCTCGGTTTGCCAACAACTTCTCTCTCGCACAGCTGTCCTGTCTTTATGACAGCGAGAGGGAGGCAAAACGCATCGGAGACGCGCGCGCTGCACAGCGAGCAGAGCGCACAAGGGCAGGGCAAAACGCGGAGTGGAGTGGCTCGACTTCTGCAGCTCCCATCCAGCGGTGATCACAGTGCTCTCGCTTTATGCATCCCTGGTCATGCACACTGCTGCACCTTCGAGGTGAAACACGTGTCGGGGGGTTGCTGCGGGTCGGCGTGGAGGGACACGCTGAACAGACACACAAGTTGTTCCGTTTCGATGTTACCAAGTCCAGTGGCTCGCACAACCCCTGCTCACTGCTCCGTGTCTTCTAATGAAACTTAGTGCTGGGTGATTTAATTTAATTTAATTCACACACCTACACACGCGCGCAAACACGCACGCATACATGCAGTTTGCTTATTTTTCTTAGGATTGTAACCCTTTACCATCTCGCCACTGGCACAGACAAAAACTAGCTCGCGTTTTCTGTTGTAAGACAAATTAAGGTTGTCTTGGGGGGGCAATATATTATTATAATAATAATATATTATTATTTAATTTACATTTAAATAATAATGTAAACTATTATTTACATTATTATTTATGTGAATAATAATTTACATAATTAAAATGTTCTGTTTCCAGCACCATGTTGGTTATGTGGACAGACCTTGACTGTAGAAGAAAAAGCCAGTTAATTGATTTAATATAATTAAAAAACGATGCAATCCAAAGTCCTTAAAAGAAAATGTAAAAAAAAAAAAAAAAAAGGGTAAAGTAAATATCTAAAAATCTTTGGTTTCGCTTACAATGAATGCTCAAAAGCATTGTATAATAAGAAACAAATCACTTATTCATAAATAAACAGCAAGTGCAGTAATTCAAGAACTGATGTGATATGATCCATTTTCTTGCTCTTGATTGAGACTCTGGCAGCAGCATTTTAGATGCCAGATATTTTTTTTTCCAGAGGGATATAAAGACTTTATCAAAAATCTAAGCTGCTGAAAATAAAAATATGCCACCCTTTTTTGTGGATGCTTTTTTTTCCCACTGGAAACCCTGTGGCAATGTTTTTATTTGACAGTTTATTTACTAACAGACATTATGTGATTGTTAGAATTTAGATCTGAGTACAAAACAATACTCATGTCTTTTATTTCACACGCACTGCGGTCTTTAGCACCCCTAACACTGATCTCACACATTTAAAGGTTGGGAATGAATAACTATTGACCAGATCAAGGCCAACTTTCATTTCAATTTGCTGAGTTTTCACAGCATCTTAGTAGCACATCAACAGGCATGCCCAGGGCATTGTAACATTATACATATCGCTTAACTTTCCTTATTTTTTTAACATATGCTGTGTGCGTTTTATTTGGATTTTATTTAACAAAACACAAATTATTATACAATTTTGAAGTAAAAGGAAGATAATTGTGGTTGATAAATTAAAAAATCTGAAATATCATATGCATTTGTATTAGCACCCTTTACTGACAACCCTTGACAGAAACCAATGCAAGCAATTGTTTGCCTCCATAAGGCAGTACATGGGAAATAGAAGTTGTCATGAAGCTATGCACACTTTTATTTACAAGAAAATGGATGCGATAGAAAAATCTCTAATGTCCAGATTTTCAAAACAGAGATAAAGCTCTGTTATATAGCAAAAAAGTTCTACACTGTGGGGAGTGTCCTTATAGATTCACAAACTGAGAAGTCTCATATCTATGAAGCTTAGTGTAAAATGTGATATTACCCCTTCAGGAATAACAATACTATAATTCCCTCAATATCTTATGTCTATTAATTTCCTCTGGCGTAAAAGATAACCTAATGTAATTTTCAAAACTGGTGTTTAATTCTGCCTGAAAATTGTTTCAATGTGACGTGACATGCTGCAAGACAGAAGTTGCATTGTAAATGTAGTCATAGCCCTTAAATTTTAACACCTCACAATAACAAACTTCAATGAACCTTACAAGGATTTGATGTGATAGTTTAACTCAGCTGGGCTATCACATGGGATGTGGCTAGTGAAATCAAACTCACACTCAACTCAACTGTTTTTGTATTCACTCAGGTTAAGTTTGTGTGAAATTGAAATGTCTTATGATCTGAAACATTTATATGTGACAAAAGAGGGGAAACTATTTTTCACAGTACAGTATGTCTGAAGTTGTTCTTTTTGTATCTTCTAACTGGCTTTCTTCTGCGGTTTCCCTGTGTTTAGCCTCATTCAGATAACATAAATTTGTTATAAAAGTATTACTGATTAAACTTTAAAAATGATGTAGATTTATGTTATTAAAGCTAAAGTCTAATCAGTAATACTTTTATAACAAATTTATGTCAGATCATGATTTCTTGGTTAATGTCAAGTTGTCATAATGAAGACATTTTGAATAATGTCAACTTTGTATTAAAAGTGTCATGATTTTTCCGAATGACACTTCATGACAACAGTCATAAATATTCATGAAGGCGTACTTATGTTCATGACAGGTGTTATGTCATGTTTATGACAGTGTCATGACAGTCTTATTCACAACCCGTCAAATAAAGTGTTACCATTGCCTTTTGTATGCAGGTCACTGTCTACTACAATTTGGTCTTATCTCACAGCAGCATTTTCTTTCACCTTTTTGGTGTGTCCCCTACATAGCTTGTGGCAAACTGAGCTTCGCATGGCCTTCTTTCAAGAGTGACTTTCTTCTTGCCATTCTTCCAAGAAAATCAGAATTGTGGGGTGGACAGCTACATGATGTACTTGTGATAATCTTTGCCATCAAGTCTGTACATCCCTCCAGGGTTACTACAGGCCTCCTGGCTACTTCGATTAAATCTCTCATTGCCCAGCCTGTCTCTTTAAGTGGATCACCATGTCTTTGGAGTTGTGCTCTGCGCTTTCCCTTTTTGGATTAATACCAACAGTGGTCGCTCCAGTCTTATATAATTATAATTGTTACTTAATATACCCTTATAATTGTTGCTGGTTACTTATTAGAACAATTCTGAATGAAATAGTTTCTCCTGGATTTATTTTAATGGTGTTAGAGTAAAAGTGGCTCAAAACATATGCACGCTGCACTTATATATATATATATATATATATATATATATATATATATATATATATATATATATATATATATATATATATATATATATATATATATATATATATATATATATGTATTTATATAATAATATAATACACATAGTTTTAAATTTTTCTTCAGATATCTACTGTTTGTGTTAGGTTTTCTCATAAAGTCTCCAGGAAAATACATTGAAGTTGTAGTTGTAATGTGTCAAAATTGTGAGAAATTAAATCGGAACAAATGGTTTTACAAATAACCGTTTGTAAAATTAATTTAACAGAATTGCATGTATGTCACAAACAATTACTTAAGTAAAAATTAAACAAGCATCATTCTGACACCATGCTGCCAAGACACATGTGGTAATAGAAAGTAAATTAGGTCAAACCACCTTCATCAACGTTGCATCCAAAAAAACACTGCTGCCTTGAAAACTAGAGCAGTTTATGTGAGATTGTACCAACATCCTGTCCACACACCACCAATCTCTCATGGATTTGACCTAAAAGTGCCTGAATTACTAGGATTATTCATATGGTGGGATAAGCATTAGACATTTGCAAAACTAAGTGGAGAATTCTGCAGTGTGGTCTGGGACTACTTTTACAAGTTTAAATGACATGTCTCTGCACTTGTACTTTTGTTGTTGGGACTCAAGTGCAACACTGTGGAAAGCATTCTGTTAAATTATTAAATATTTATGACCAAACAAAAATAAATAGAAAGATTTTTGGCTTAGTCTGTAGGAAAGACACACTACCTTATACCCCTTGTGACACAAATCATAGATTGGATTTGTTTTACTTTGATTCTGCAGTAAAGTCCATGGGGAAGAACTGTCTTTTGTGCTGAAAAGACAGAAGTTGTTGTCTATCATCACAAAAATTATTAGGACAGAGATCAGAGATCAACATGTAACTAAAGAATCAACCCTAAACATACGCCCAGAAATACAATGCAATGGCTTAGATCATTGCATAATCAAGTGTTAGTTTGGCCTAGTCAAAGTCTAGATCAGTTGAGAATGTTTGGTAAGACTTAAATTGTTGTTCACACACACTCTCGATTCAATTGGACTAAGCTTGAGCTTTTTTTTTTATACAATAAATAATGCAAAGGCCTTTTTGTCTCTAGACATGCAAAGCTGGTAGAAACAAACCACAGAAGACTTGTGGCTGTAATTGGAGTGAAGTGTGGTTTGAAAGACACATTGACTGGAGTTGAATACAAATGTAAACTTTTATTTATTTATTTATTTTTGGAAATATATTTTGAAATCCATAGATAATTCCCCTTCTATAAACATGACAAGCCACTATAGCCAACACCACAAGATGTCTATCTCAGTAGAGAAATGTAAAAATGCATGCCTATCAGAAAGGAAAGATTCTGCATAAGACTTATATTTGCAGTGTTAGCGATCACTCGATGTGTGGCTTAATGTTGAATACAAACTTAAGTTTCACACAATTCTTTTTATTGCAGATCATCCTTTCGTAAGATTAAGATATAATTCTGTTTTTGCCTTCTTTGCATTGTGAAGTGTGACAATCACTCAAAACAATGTTTTGTGTTCATTATGAAAAGTCTCAGTAAAGTATTTTGTATGATTTATTTTCTCCGTTTCATTAGAGTCATTTAATTTTGGCAATTATGTTCTGAATAAAGAAATATATTTGTTTTGATTTGTTTTGTTTTACTCTTTGAGCAAAGAAAATATGTTTTAATCACAAAAAGACACTTGAAAATAATTTTAATAAACATATCATGAATACATTTGAATGAAATTATACTGAAAGTGCTGTGAGCAGCATCACATTGATTTGACATTCAATTAATTTTAAAGGTTATGTTTCTTAGCCAGGTTTTTTTGACAAATGGAAATATTTTTAATTAAGTTTAACTTGAAAGTTAATTAAATAATCAGAAAGTTCACCGTACTCTAACCTAAATGAATGAATTAGGAAACCTACATGTTTTTTTATCGATGTATTGCAATTCCTCCTACATTTACAAACTACAAAGAAATTCTAGAAAAAACTTATTGCAAAAAGCTTCTGCAACATGACAATGTTCAAACAGCCTTTCCAAGACACCTTTTTCTAGCACTGACAAGTTGATGAAATTATGATATTGTTAAATGTTTCTATTCTAACAGCAAACTCATCTAAAGTTGACAAAAGACATTGCAGAGCTTTTATGACACTTGCCATTAAAATAAATAAATAACATACTTTCTTTTGAAGACAGGATTGCAGGCAAACTATTCCAACTGTCTATTCTTCCACTGATGGAAGAATATGCCTGATGCCTTTTGAATAAGTGCTAAAAAGGCATTTCCCTATAGGGAAGATATCCTATTGAAAGCTCCATAATTTGCATTAGCATCACCATTACAGAAGTGCAAATTACCTTTGCCAAGGGCATGCCAACCCATGCCATCAGAGTTGCTAGTAGTGTTTTTTTTTTTTCTCCTGGTAGTAGTCCAAACTGTCTTATTTGTCATTAGTCCAAAACCCACAGTCCCATTAGTCACAAAGAAATATCAGAATTTCTAATTTGATTAATTAAACATCAAGTCTCTAGTGCTTGATGATCCCAGAGGCTTTCAACCCCAGCGAGTTTAACACAGCCTCTGGATAAGTTAAAATAGAGTAAGCCTTAACATTTGACTGGTGTCCAATTTCTTTTCCTCGGACATAATATGGTTGGTTTGTGATAAATATGCTAACATCTTTTAGTTTTTATAAGAGTAATATTGTTTTTGGGGACCAGTTGCTAAAAGTAAAAAATTCAGTGATTTATTTTACGTGTTGCTCATTACACTTTAAGGAGTTCAGGAATTTTTTTTTTCTAATGCTTATTAACAGCCTGGAGAACCTTTGCTTATAATGGCAAGTTGAAGTCTTTGTCAGTCGTTTGGGTAACTATAAAAAACACTTCCTGACATCAACTGTTTGAAGTAGCATGATTGTATGTGTATTATTTTTTTATTTAATCTAATTAGATTGTACTGACCCAGTATTTGTCTCTCCAGTCTGGGGTTTCAGTTCATTTTTTCTCAATTTGTTTTCCCAGAACATTCCCTGATTTTTTGCTTTGCAATTACGAGAGGAACTTTTGTCTCTTTGTTTGATATACTTGGTCAACTAACCAATCCTTTGAAATTCTGTCAAAATCACTACTGATTTAGCTGATCGTGTCAGCAAATTAGGCAGCAGCAAAATCTACAGAAAATAAACTATGATAACATACATTTTACTAATTACAAATTTTGTCCTGTATTGCCTCATTTTTTTTGTTTGTTTTGAATTCAAACTCCTTACTTGAAACTTGCATATCTCTAAAATCTAGTAGATCTATTTGATTGAGGAGTTTAGTGTGCATATTTTGCTTTCTCAGTTTTTCTGTGGAATCTCAGCTATTCAAGCTCCAAATATGGGCTTCTCTTGATTTATCCATTTATTCAGGATAAGGATTTGTTAGTGAGGCAAGAGACTCAAGGAATAAACGTATTCCACCCATTCACCATTAGCTTTCCCTGCTTAGCATTGTATTAGCTCTATTAAACCCTTGCTAATGAGGCCTTGAGAGGATGGCCAGAAGGTGATCCTGTCGGTGGATCGATAGCTCCCCGCGAGGAGTCAGAATAGGGTTCATCATGACTCATACTCAGAGCACAGCAGGGGAAAAGAGTGCCTTTATCATCCAGGCTTTATACTGCCACAAAGTGATAACTATTTGAAATGCGATTTAGCTTTGTTTCAGCCAATTAATGATCTATGACTTTTGTTTTCAATTAGGATTTTATAACTAAACTACTCAAGCTAATATGTAAACCTCAAGATCAATCAATCAGAATCTATAGATAGAGGAACTATTCAGGAGCAAAGACATCCCACTGATTGCATAGCATTGTGCTGTTCAGTTTAATGCATGCATGGTTGAATGAAGCTATTTCAAGTAGAAAAGAACAAAGAACAAATGATTTTCATTCAACCTAAACTTTGCCTAAAGAAAAAATTAAAAGAAGCTGAAAAAAAGCCAACAGTTTTTTGTGTGCATGTGCGTGTGTGTGTGTAACAAGTGCATTAGAGGGTTGTGACTGTGCTTATAAATACCTCATATGTATGAATTTAAATTTATAGTTTTAAATCAAAGCAAACTTCAGACAGAGTGGTGTGCAATGTCATGACTGAGACGTAATGTATACTGTAAGAAAATGAAGAATAAGGTCACTTTGTTCACATTAGTGCAGCAAGCAGGTGGATGAATAATTAATCAGATATGTATAATTCATGGATGTTTAAGACAAATATGCACAATTACCTGTGAAGAGGAGGCAAAGTTCTGTTTTCCAGATCTGTGGGCTTTTTCCCTTAATTTCTTGTTCTTAGTCTTTATTTCACAAAGCAATTTGTGTTTTTTCCCCCCATTGTCTTATACACTTCAAAATGGATGCCACCAATCGAATGTATCATATCTCATAGAGATGACCTTCCATTTATTGATCTATTGATCTGTTTTCCTTGCTTTCATCAAAGAATGTGTTTGTAGCAGTAACACAGCAACCAAACCAACAGGATCTAAAACACTGTAGTTTTAGATACTATAATTTTGGAAACAGTATCTCCCACATGTCTAATTAAATATCTTTCAGAAATATTCACATGAAGGAAATTTTAAAAATACAAAAATATAATATATTAACACAATATTCTGAAGTTGTCTTAAACAGTTGAGCAGATAATACAGCCGCAAAATGGAAAAAGGTTTTAATTTTTCCAAATAATAATAAAAAAATCTCAATGATAGAATTTAGAGTGCAGGCCATATGACCTGTAGTGCTGATTATAGAACAAGAAAATGTCAGTCATACAAAGATGTAACCCAGAAATCCATCCATCCATTGTCCATAGCTGCCTATTCTTGCAGGAAGGGCAAGAGGCAGGGCAAACTCCAGATAAGTTCAATAACAGTTTTCTTTTCTTTTGGAACTTTTTTATACAAATTTCTAAAAAGTGTCTTGCAGCAGAGACACTGTCTCTTTACCTTTCCATAGTGGCATCTAAAATGTGTCAAAGAAGAAAAAAATATCTGTAAATAAAATCAAATATGGTCTGAAGACACTTTCATCTGTAAGATCACAATCAATATGTTCTGCATGATGTCTTAACTTTAAATCCCAATATGCATGTCATTTCCGTACATCATAGAAAAGGTTATGTCAGAATAGCATCAATTCACTGTTGACAGGCAGTGATTAAATTAAACAGTCTAACCTTGACCTAACATTTCACTAGATTACTTAGGCCTGGGATAGCCGCCCACCACTGTATGAAATATTCATTGATGCATAAAATTGTTGCATCCCACATCATCTGCAAACTTCAAGTGCCACATGCTGTGATCTAAGAGAAAATCAGTTTCTCTTAATTCTCCATACTATTTTGCTCTAAGATGCCTCTAGACCTTGATAATTTTTTAGTCTTCTTGACTAAGAACCATTTTCATTATTATATCTTGAAGCGAATTTTTTAAATCAGTCATCCTCATTTCTCAGTACGTGCACAGATTTTTTTACTTCAGATGGGCCGATGCTCTTCAATTATTGTACGGTCTCTCTTTGTTCAAGTTTCTAAAATACTTTGAGGGATTTTATTCAAGTAAAGTTCTAAAGGTTCTTCTCAATTTGGAAAATAGAAAAAGTAACTGATCTGAGCAGAAAGTCAAGTCAATGTTTAGTCTATATGGCTCAGCTTTCAAAGATGATTTTTGCCATCTAAAAGTTGCAGAATACAACTGTCACTATATTCTGACAGTATATCATAAGACAGACAATCTGAACAAAGTCAGATTATCTAATTAATCCTCTCTGTGGTCCAAGTGCCAACTGCAGAAATGCACTGCTTCCAGTCAGAAACGACCAATCAGAGCCAGGAGAAATGTCTTAGTGCTGCAAATCACACTCATGTTATATGCTGCTCAATGTGCTAAAAAACAATTTACCATTACAGGGAAACTGTTTAACCGCCATCATTGGTGGTTATGCTCATTGTTTAGAGACAATAATCATTCTGTATGTAAACTTCTGAATTTTATGAAAGTTACAAAAAAATCTACCAACTGTTCTTGGTATGTTTTCTGGCATTTATAAAATATAAACAATTTTGGTAATTCTAACTAACCTAAAGCAAGATAAGTTTGGTTTGAGTTAACTTCAGACAGTGAGGAAAAAAAAAGTTTTATGTATGTTACTTGTAATTCAGTGCATGTAAACTTCTAGTTCCAACTGTACTATAATGTTGGTCACTGCAGCACCTAAAATAGGGGTGATCTTGAAGTGAGATTTGCAATAATGCAAAGATGAAAATGCACATTTTCACAGTAAGCTAATAACAAAAACGTTTTGACTGAGGATCAATTGACTTGTATACTTCTTGAGTCATTTGTATTAAACTCTTCAATTTTACACTTTAAAGTCTGTTTAGACATCTTTGACGGTTTGGTCTGTCTCAATGAAAAATAGAACCAAATCCTTTTGTGGCTCCATAAGGATCATTGAAAAATATGATACATTGTTTTGTGTGACGTCGACTTGAATTAATATCAGTACAGCTTGAATCAAGAAACGAGGATTGCATAAAATCCTACGGAAAATGACAAGCCCTGAACACATGGTTTTGACAAGCACAAAGAATGTATATAATTAAAACTCAACATCACTTCTTCTGCTGCATCAATTTTAATCATGCACTGTTCTCTCAAGGGAATGAGCATTTGCCATCCAAGAAAAACATTTGAATTATCCAGGATTGTATTTCAAATAAAATTAAAAATAAAAACACAAACACAAATAAAATCACAATTATGATGACGACCAATCAGGGGACATCAATATTCAGCTCCAAAGTCTGCACTCAGTTTTCAAACACATGTAGCAACTCCTCTACTGCAATCCATTCAAGTAATATTTTCCTTTAGCATTAATTCATGGTAGGACCCCAGAACCCTTTACACAGAAAGTAAATAAGTTCAATTCAGTTCTAATTGCATAGTAGCCAACTCAATCAATTCCAGTCCAAACCACTCTGATTCAGTCTACTCCAATCTAATCCTGCCCAATCCAATCAATCAGTTGATTTCACCAAAGTCCTTCCGGTAGTTTCTATTTAACAACTTGTGAAAAAAAAAAAAAAAAAATAATAATAATAATACTTAAGAACAGGGATTGCGGCTTTGGAAATTTAATAATAATACTTGAGGCACAATTGGCCCTATTGTGAAATAATATACACAAATCAATAGTTGCACATATCCAAATCAAGAGAAAATTAAAAAGTAAAAAGGGAGAAAGTATCCATAGAAAGAACCTTTGCAATGTGGTAAGTGATATCTTGAGGTTCCCCTTATGAAAATTTTGATTAGATGCACTTGATTCCCACATTACACTACTATATGTTGTGCTATAATAGACTAATCAATTTATCTATTTATTTTTGCAAATTTATACTGATGTGCAAAAATAAATAGATAAATTCATTAGTTGTGGCCCTATTATAGCACAATATATAGTAGGGTAATGTGGGGTTGGGGATTGGGAAGTCTGGGCTTCCCTTCTTAGGCTGCTACACCCGTGACCCGACACCAAATAAAACCAAAGAAGATGGGTGGATGGATGGATATGCTGATAAGTTTTTGTTTTTTAAACAGAACACAAATCCAAATCAACAAAAGGTGTCTGGATGATTGTTCAGTCAATTCTAAAAATCCATTCCACTAGTTCAGCTAAACACATGAAACTCCTAACCGTACATCCATCAATTGTCGATACCCATTTGTTCCTCTAGGGTCACAGAGGTGTTAGGCCCCATCACCAGCATTCACTGGGTGAGACCTAACAGAAAAAAATTACCGGAAATTTCTCGCCAAAGAGTTTACAAAAAAATAATTGAATCTAAAAAATCTATTTCCTCACTGAGGAAGATTTTATCTAATATAAATCATTATCTACAGAACGGTGAACAGTGATGACATGAAGAAAAACGGAAGGATGTGTTAAGCAGTGAGAGCCAAACGGTCAAGCACAGTCAGCTCAAGGTAGCAAAGGTTTGAAAAACCTAATAAAGTAAACACATGCACTAGCAGTTATGAAATACTGTTGATTGCCAGCGAAGAGATGAGCACAGAATAATTACTTGCCACTTCAGTGTCTGCTATGAGCTTTGCAGATGCCAGAAACCTCAGGGTGTCTGCTGTTTCAGAGATGATAGCTCATCAACATGACTGACAAGTGGTGAAGTAGAAACTTGATCAAGTGAGGTGGAGGCGTTTAGGACTAACACTTCCTGCCGGAAGGCAAATTCATTGCCCTCTAGAAGTGATGGTCTCCTTAGAGAGCGTCAGGGAAACAGGCTGTGTGACATCTGGGTGTCCTTTTGCCCTCAATATCTACAACATATATGTTACATTTTATGTTAACATGACAATATAATGGAACTTATAGTCACATTCAATTAATTCCAAGATTATTTAAATGTTTTATTTTTTATTAACTCAATTCACAAAGTAAAACACAGATTTTAGATGAAGGAAACACATTTAGATTATAAGCCTGTGCAACTTAATTGTTTTTATTATTAAAACACAACATTTCTGATAAGGATATTTTATCAGAAAAATAAATGATGCCTGCTTGAAGGTTGTTATTTTGAAAAGGTACAAAAAAAAAGGTGACAAAAAAAAAAGCATCAGTGAAACATAGTTATTCAAAACAAAGTTAATTAAGCAAAAAACATACTTTCTTTAACAATTGTTTGAACAGTAATATGTCAGGATTAGAAGTAGCAGCATAGCATAAAATCTTTAAAGTCTACATTAGGGAGACTTCTAGTCCTACCGTTAGCAATTCCCAACACAACACAAATTGAAAGTGCCTGAGGGTAATGTGACATAGCAGGCAAAAGCATGGGCAACGACACTGAGATGGTACACTTTGATGAGGCATGATGCAATTTCTAGTAATATTTTACCAAGGTAACACTATTGTTCTGACACATCTGTCAATATTGATGCTTCTGTCTTTTGCAAGTTTCAGTAAAAGGCAAAAAGACAAATGAAGAAATAGATTTAGTATTTGACTTGTTTCCTAGTATCATGTTTCTCCAATGTTCTGGAAGTGGTAGACTGATGCAAACTAAAATTTCATATAATTCCCTTTCCATCTCACACTACCTGTATTCGCACAGTACATCAATATTTGCTAGATAAGGAGCTATAGACAATACATTGATGATCCCAGAAGAACCATCTAAGAAGAAGAGTTAAAGTAACGAGATACTGTGGTAACAATGAACTTTGACCTAAAAGCATATGTCTGAAAATCTGATATAATGCCTAAATATAAAATGAATTTAATGGGCAGGGAAAATTACTTGCAGTGTGCAGGTTGGTTTGGCTCATTGAGGATGTTTCATAAGAATGTGCCCCATTGTTCAATAAGAACCCACAAGAAAAATGTGATGAAACAAAAAATCTCTGCAAAACTTCCCATAGGAGATGGATAGTCCTGTCCACTGGCAAATAATAGTATTCAGCTGTAAATTAGTGTCCTGTATATTTTAGCTGACAAGTTTACCAGCCCAGACATGACAGCTAAGGAAGTCACATCCACAAATATGAATCTTAGAAAGCAAAATTTGTTTACAATAATGTCTGTAATACAAAGGTTTTTTGCAGGTTACCTAATGTGGTAGCATCTTATCCTGTTATTTGTTTCATGTGAAAGCTTAATTCTTGTTGAATGGAAGCTGAAACATAAAAAGCACAAGCATATTTACAAGCTAAATCTGGTGACTGTATCCATCTTTTTATTACAGTCAGTGAATGAAAAGCCTGTGATGAGGTCCTTGAGAAATGCAAGTGTTGAAAACAAATTCACTAATTTCTCTTTGTTGTTTTCTTAATGCACCTTGGCATTTCAGACATTCAAACTCTTTCATCAGGGCTGAATGATTAGCAAAGTAATCAGCTTCTGTTGTCTTTCCTAAGTTTTTACACCTAAATTTGTTCATAACTAAAACATTTTTCATGACATTGAGCTATTGCAAATGTATCACTGCAGCACTGTCATTATGAACTATTTCTTAATTTTACTTTTATTAGCATTTTAAAAATAACTTGCCTTCTCTCAGACAGTATTTCAATGATCCTGAGTTAGAAAGAAAATTTGTGGCCATGGACAATATGTCTTGAAAAATTTCATTAAAAATTATTTCTGTGGTTTGATTTGACCGAATTACAACATCAAACATTGAGGTCAACTCACTCTTTAAATACAAAGCATATTTTTCTCCCTTATGCCGCACACATATGATTTGATTGTCGCATGCAAACACATTAGGAGTAGCAATCTAAGGTTAATTGTTGATGAGGGGAAATTGGCTTTAGATGCATGTTCCATAATTAACGTCATGGTTCCATGATAACATTAACGAATATAACAAATGAGGAGTGATGATAACGTTCACCTGTCTAGTGTGGTATGGGGTAAGTCAGGCTAAGCAACAATCTCCCTCGATTTATATGGTTGCCAATGTGTTTCAGTATGGGGGTGAATAGAGCAAAACTACATTATCCAACAGGAAGAGTGTTTTGATTTTAGTATGCAGCTTCACCAGTTGTCAGTGGTCTCTAGTAGAAACAGAGTCCTTTGAAAACCTTCAGATTGAATAGAAACAGACTGACCTCCAACATTCTTAGCATTTTGCAAATTGCTTTCTATCATCTCTAAACACTTGAATGGAACCATCACAGATGAAAAAGGATATTAGTTGCTGAGACACATCTCAAGCATCTCAGGTCTTCCATCAGCCTGACGCAGTGTAGCATTCAGGCATAGGCTGATTTCTGTTGACACGCGTTTCTTGCCCTGTGTTTATCTAAATCTGTTCTAGCCATGGGGCTACTTTCACACTTCCTAAAAAGAATGACAGAAGTGATTAAGTTTAGAATAAAAAATGTGAAAGAGCCATTTTACTAGGACATCAGAGTGAGCTGCAAAAATTTCAGTTCCAGTTGTTCATCACTATCACCCAGAAAAAACAGGAAATTGAGAATATATATAACTTGGTACAGTACAAGTTGCAAAAATGTTTGTTCTAATTAAAACTATGTAAACACAATCAACATATATATGGTTTGAGCTAGTATATAAAACAAAAAAATGGAATCAAGAAGTGTGATTTTGTTTCATGTCATTCAAATCATGTACAAGAAAGCATTACAAACTCGAGACAAATCGGTTTTATTTAAATTCAAGCTGTAACTCAGGTAGTCTATTGAATATTTGTTTTGTTCTTTAAAGAAAGCACTGCTGTAAATGACATGTTGCCACTGTCATTACTGACAAGTGTGGCTTTTTTAACCTATTTCTCTTCTTTTATTCCTTCAATCACACCTCATATTCATTTTCTTCAGCCTTTAAGGCACTGTCATCTTATTTTTCAGTCCTTTGCTTTCAGAAAAAAATGACTTGCATCCTTATGAGAATTGTCATCTTGACAAGTTTTATTCTGTCTTTTATAGCTCTGCTGCTTGTTAGACACACTGTTCTTTGAAACAAATACCCTTTTAACTTCCAGTTAACTTTGTCTTGGCCTTTTTGCTAAAACTTCAATATGTGCATTTACAAGTCAAAATGTATGAGTCAAAATCATTATTTTCAAGATTTATTGTGGAGCAAGTGGTCTTAATTTGGCATAAATGTAGAGGAGGAAATGACAGGCAGCAAAGGAAAAAGGTAATTTCACCTACATTATAGCAAGTTCCTTATAAAGAAAGTAATTACATTTGACCTGA
Source organism: Poeciliopsis retropinna (assembly GCA_010277075.1). Lineage (NCBI taxonomy): Eukaryota > Metazoa > Chordata > Actinopteri > Cyprinodontiformes > Poeciliidae > Poeciliopsis > Poeciliopsis retropinna. Next base: position 19,232,199 of record VMRM01000006.1, on the reverse strand, counting down.
AATTAAGTAAATTACACTAACTTGAACATTTTAATCATCTGTGTCTGATATTAAATCAAGCTTTTCTGTACAAGTGAAGATTTTATTAACTATAAATAAATACAAATTCAGAACTCATTTGTGTGTTTTATTGTATTACAGACAAGCTTTTTTCTGTGGCCTAAGAAGAATTCATTGACCTTGCTGTTGTCTTAATCGAGACAAGTCAACTAGCCACGCATTTGCCATAATGTTAAACATTATGGCAAATGCCCTTGAATTATCCCTGAAACATATCTATAATATCCTCAGTGTGATGAATGAGTGACAAATCTGTTGTGTGAACCATCTCCAAAATGCAAGGGTAGGTTTCAGCCCTGTAAAACTGTTCAGAGAAACTGGTGACCACATTCAAGTTACAACACAAAAACAAGCAAAAGATTGTTTGTTTTAATCTGATCTTAATTGGTTTAAAGCATGAATGTTCTGATAGATCCATTAGAAGTTAAATGGCCAGAACATAAATGTTATGAAAAAGAACAAAATATTATTATCTAAAATATCAAACCACCACAAACATCAAACAACATTTTTTTTTTTTTTTTTTTTTTTTATCATTGAGATAAATACCAACAGGGGATCAAGTTTCAGTCATCGCCCAACTTCAACCAGCTTTATTTGGTCTCACCTGAATACATTTGTTCATGTATCTCCTTTTCCAAAATCAAGGTTGGCCTTTCCTCCTCTGTGAAGCCTAAGATAATAATAAAAAAAAAAATCTCATGCATCAGAATGTCTCATAGATGCTAGATATTCCTCTGACCTTTACAGATGCAACAGGGGAGGCAAGAACCCCGCCCGGAACTTCAAATGCATCATTTTAAGCTTTTGGGAAGTTAAAGATTGCTTATTCACAGATATGAATTGTTGTTGGGTTTTCTTGTTGCGGCTGTTGTTTTTCAACATGCAGCCATAAAACACGAATGCTTTCTATCGTAAAAGAGGCTGAATAAAAAGAATCAGAATGCCATTTTGAAAGGCTGCCGAACATTTCCAGAAGCTTTAGTTTATAGATATAATTTCAGGGACACCCTTATTCGGAAAATCTAAAACCTATACATAAACATGTAGCAGAAAGAAATGTGCAAATTTAACAGTGAAATGGAAACTTTCTTTTTGAAGAAAGCATCCAAAAGCAGCTGTAGGCAGATTACACCATGCAGTTGCTCTGAATGTGAATACTTCAAATTTCACAGTATAGCGGCTTTTACATCACTCGGCCTCTTTTGTTTATTCAGTGGGTGTGATTGCCTACTTGTTTTGTAACTGCAAAAAGTATCACAAATAATATACACACATTTATATCTAATAAATGTAATGCATTCAAGGTGTTCTTCTAAAAGCTGTGTTATTATGGCTCAACTGTTCTGTTAAACTTGCAGGGAATCTGTATTATAGGGCAATTTTTGCAGATTATGCGATGACCATTAAAATGAGCAATTAAAATGACCTAAGTATAACAGAAAGGAGTTTTCAGGGCTGGCAAAATAAATCCGAAGAGCTATTATTTTTGTATAAATTTCCACAAGACTTGCAGTGCATTAAAGTTTTACAACGCATTATCCATATTTCTGTTTTACTTTTCCATGCTAAACATTATGGCAAATACCCTTGAATTATATCACCCCTGAAACATATCTATAATATCCTCAGTAGAAATTGCAAATGTGATGGAGGACCTACAAAGTTTAAGTAAATAAAAAAGTCCTCACCAAGAAAACAGTCTCCTTCACTAATTTAAATATTGCAAAGTTACTATTCCTTTCCAAAACAACTAATAGAACAAAAGAAAACAAAGCTTACTGGAAGATAATATCCCACATGTATTTGCATTACACCAAATTGTGTTACTGTACTGTAACAAAGGGCATCAGACACATGAATTGACAGATACATCAACGGGAAGCACCGTTCATGAGAAAAGCTAATGCAGTTCTCTGATGCTTAATGTGCCGGATGTCATCACAGTTACCAACCCTAATTTGAGTTTAGCAACACATGCAGTAAACACTACTGCAGACGGAAAAGTTGTTCACATGCTTTTGAAGTTCAGGGTTGCACAAAAGCACTTTGCCAGCACCACTTACACCAAGATTGCAAACGATAGAAGCATTATATTTCACAAAGGACCATTGCTTAGACACCATAAATACATTTGGAAGTCATTCATTAACAGACTTAAGTAAGGATTTGAAACAACTTGAAATCTTGAAACAACTCTTCAAAAATTAATAAAGAATCTTTGGTAGCTTGTGTGAAAATATTTATTTGATTCTGCACAGTATAGTTGCAGGAAGGAAAAAAAAATGTTGAAAAGGCTTTCAGGCAAACTATGCTTATTAGAGACCCTTATGAGCAAGGGTAATTTGTGTATATATGCGTGTGTGTGTGTGCATATGAGGGAAGGCAATAACATAGTAAACATGCCTCACCATGAGTTTTACTTCTAAGTTTTGGTCCCAATAGAGGAAACATCCCAAAACCCCCGAGGAATATAGAAGACCTGGAGTACAAAATCAAATCTGATAAATATGATAGAATAGGACAAACATTGTAAAATAAACCTAAGGGTAGAAAAAACACTTTGTGCAGTTGATATGAAGTCTGAGGTCCATCTCATGAGCAGCTGAATATTACAGTTACATGTAATGTAACATGGTACAAATGCAACATGTTTGACTGTATGAAGGTTTGGCCCGATTATCAAAGCCTGTGGGTTTTTTTCTGACTGGGAATGTGACAGGTAGCCAATCAGAAAGTGCTGTGATTTAAGAACGGAGTAATTATAATAAGAATTATAATAATAGACAACCAAGTTATGGCAGTGTCTGATATTAAAACATGCCAAAGAAAACTATTGAAAAAAGAAAAAGAATTAAAATGAAATAGTAACCAACATGAGTGCTGACCATAATCCTTAGAGAAGCTGTCTTATGTCAACTGCAAATATTTTTTCCCCTTTTCTATTTTGATTTGAGTAGAGCTCCTTAAATATATACAAAATATGGTTCCCAGCAAGTGCTTGAGCTGTAGAAATCACAATGGAAAAATTTATAAGTACCTTGATGTATTGGTTGTTTGGTTTAAAAGCAACATCACAAACATGTGCTGTAAAAGCAGCACTTATCCACACCTTGGTACAATGTAAGACTGTTATTTTATCAGAGACAACTTATTATTCATGGACGATTTTTCCTTCACTCCTCCTACACTCAAGATAAGATGGCACTGCTGATACTTTGCCCACGGAAATGTTTAAATAGTTCATTTGAAAAAAAAAAAAAGAAAAAAAAAAGAATTGCATAAAAAAGAAAATAATTAATTACATTAATTTCTCAATAAAAGTAACACTTACAAATGAACACATAGTACACATCTTATAATATACTTATAATATTTTTATTAGTTTATATATTTTTATATTTCAATATATTAAATTTCCAAGTATAGTTTATATAGTTATATATAGTTGAGTTAGAGTTGTTTGTGGTCCTACTACACATATGGCAGTTTTAAAAGTAAGACATTTTCCATCTCAGTTGACCTAAAATTGGGAAGTAAAGTTTATTTCTAAATGTTTATTGATGCAAAGAATTATGACCTTATTGTGAAAACTGTGTGGCTATTTTGTTGACAAAATAGCCACACAGTGGTGGATATTTTTGACAATCATATTGTCAGGCATAATATGATTTACATAAAACAACCAAAAAATGTACTCTTTGAGCTCTTGCTTGTCACATGAGTGGCTAACATTCATATAAGTATAGTTTGAGTATGCCAAAGTATGCCTTTCTTAATGTATGTATACATTTATATAGTCACAAGTAGCAGTAAAACCAGCAAAGACCAGAGGGTATAATATTAATATGCAGCTGAAATTGTTTTTCAATGTTGTAAATTCTGTTTAAAATGTTCTTCTAACACCCTATTCATATATTAGACAAACAGAAATATAGATTAGATAGCGTAAATAATGGAGGGGAGGCTGTTCTCCACTTGATGTTGAGCGAGCGATTCCTGCAACTGTCATAAATAATCCTCAGCTGTCCTGGATGCTATCCAAGTTGACTTCATACCCACAGCACTTCCTGAAACCTTCTCCTTTGGCAACCAGCTGGGATAAATCCATCATTTTCTATAGTTTTGTTTTCCAACCCTGCTGCTTTTCTACTTTCCCCCATTAGCCTCTGCTGCACCAAGCATTTATTTTAAGGACTATTTATCAAAGATCTAGGAGAAATATATGCTTGAAAAAATATATAATTTTCCACCCAAGCTGGAGCTGCAACATTTTCTCGTAAATTTGGTGTCATGACACTTCCTTAATTTTTAATTAAATAATTCCTGGCATCAGTGAATTGTCTGTTGTTTTAGCATAGCATTTTAAAATCTTCTGATAAACCAAAGTAAAACCACATCAATATCAATATAACTCAAGTTATAGTCATGACAACGATCCTGTGATGTAACCTGAAATATCTGGGCAGTGAAAATATGGCAGTGAAAATCCAGGTGTTGTGTTTGTTTATAGAGTATTTAAAAAACTTTAGATTAAGCCTGTGTAACAAACCTGCTCCTCATATGTACAAGTCTGCGGTAGTTTAAAAAAAAAAATCCTTTGGAAGACAACCAGTCAATCTAGATATTTTGTGTCCACTTTCAGTTTGCATTTAGACAACATATGCACACCAATATAGTCTTTACCCTCACTGTATGTTTTCCATAAGCACACAGGATATAAAACAAAAATTGTTTTTGAAGGAATATGTGAGAAGATTGTCACTCTCTACATTAGGATGAATTATATCTATCCCATGGCCTACAAGGACTCAAAATTCACATAGAAATTTAGTCTTTCTATTTTAGATTATTTTAAACACATTTTTGAAAAAGCAGCACACATTAAGCTGGATGTAACAGTTGCTGGACTGAAAAAGAGAAGCTCATGATTTAGATTTATTACCGTAGTGCATTTAGACTCCTATAAATAATGTGAGAAACTTCTGAAACACAGTGAGACAGCTAAACAAAACAATACATGTAATATAGATGACAATGTCCTAATAGCTTTCACATTGGGATTTTGCAAAAATATTTTCAGCCTCTAGGATGAACTGCATGAATATATAGGTGGGTGAAACTTATATTATAGAAGTTAGTAGAACAGTTTGGGCAGTTCCTTACAACATGAAGCTCTCCTACAGCAGAGCCTGTTGAAAACTCGGGAAATCGGCAGCTTTACTGTAATTTTAGATCGTTTCCTTGAGCACTCTGGTCATCTTAAATTTGAACGATGGTATGCACTGAACGGGGAAAGGCTGTGTGTAGCTCATAGGCTACTCAAGCGCGATTGTCCGTCCTCGTGGCACTGATTGGTTGTTTCTGACTGGCAACTGCGACCAGGAAACATTTGTGCAAATGGCAGTAGAAACACTGGGAGGAGCTTGATTCTTTTTCACACATTTCTGACTGAAATTGTCAGACTCAGGACATAGTGACAGTTTTAACAAATATATATAAAAAATAAAAAATAAAAGATACCTTCTGTGGCTTTAAAGGTTAAACACAGTGGGTCTGACATACATCAACACATATTATTATAAATTTAAGCTCATATTTGCTCATTTCCGGGTGTGCGCCACTTCCCTCTTTGCTTAGATGAGTGCAAAGTGTGCCATGATGTAAAGTCAAGTGTTGTTTTAATGCTAATATATTTGCAAGGTTAGGGGAAAAGCACGTCGATCAACATGTATGACAGTTTTAGGTTTTTCGTTAGAGAATATGGTGGTCAGCAGAGGTTTCATCTCACGCTGTTTAAAGACTGAGTATAGTACAAAAGTTGTGTTACATGAATATTAAGTATGAGAAATATGAATTTAAAGTAGATTAATTTCTAGTTTACTAAGATAAAGATTTTTTTAAAATTGCTATGTACATAGCAAAATACCTACTGCATCTGTTACTTAAATATGTATAGACATGGCTTGAAGAAATAATCCAGTTGCACACTTTTTAAAATATTAAAAGCAGACTAATATGCTTTCAGTTAAACATTACTGTATCAGTAATTTTATCCTAAGCAAATTCAGACCTGTCGCCAAGATTAAAATAACTTCAAAAATATATGCATGAGTAAGACTAAATCACATATTAAATGTTTGCCTCAGTGTCTGCTCATTCAGCTGATGTTCTGAAAAATTCTCCTTAGAAAACCTTCTGGTATTTATTTATTTATTTTCGTTTTAAACATTAAAGAACTTCAGACATGAATAAAGATGTTGAGCACATAAAAGGTTGACAGATTTAGGTGGTCACAAAAGCAACCTGATGCAATTTATTGGGTTAACGTTCTTTCAAGAAAACTAATGCATGCTAAATCTTAAGAAGCAACAATTTTTCTCTGGCTTATGGGAAGTAATTAGAGTCTTAAATTACCCTTTAAAATGTAATTACAGGAACTGCTTCTTTTCACACGAACTTTCTGAAAACCTTTTTTTTCCACAAAAAACACGCAATTCCAATCATAACTCCCAAAATGACTTCCTTTAAATATAAAAGTGAAAAATACCATCAGTAAGTGTGAGCTTAAATAATCTTGTTTTTCTGCAGATAAGCTGTTGACAGAAAAGCAGGCATAATAAAGCTCTTCTTTGAGGACAAACCTTTCTGAGGTTTATCCAGCACTCTCGTTTGTTGCCAGAGTTTCAGCAGGCTTTCTGCTCATTGACAGCTTTCCTCCAGAGAGCAGGCCAGTATGTATGAGCCACTGCTGAGGGATCGGAGTGTGGCCTGAAATTAACTGGATATTGATTTAGTGCAGAGCAGTCCCCATGACAACTATTTGAAGGGAGAATGCAAAGATAGTACAGGAGCATATTGCTCTGAATTCAGACCAGGAACTTGGAGTGCGTTCATTTGGCCATATTGAGCCAGGGAATTTTGGCTAGCTAGAAAGCTTCCTAAGAACTTCAAACACAAAAACAACTGATATTACATTATGTCATACTCTTTAATCTATGCCATATTTGCACATCACTAAATGCTCTTATATATAATTAGTAAGAGCACCAAATAATACATTTTAAAATATTTCCAACACACTAAAATATGTTACATTTTATAAGGACAAAAACTTATGAAAGGTTTGGCAAAGGTTAAGAGTGTGTTGGTTTTGAGAATTGTCATTTACTTATAAGATTTATTGTTTACATATTTTAACAAATTTTACAAACTAAGTGAATCACTAATATCCAATGACAACAACTGAACTTTTCACATTTTGGTTTCCAAACAAATTTTTTTCTTTAACCTTCCAGGTCGAATGGATCGGCAACAATCCAGACAAATTTGACAAAGTGTAGTGGAATTAAACCGTAATTCCACCACACTTTGCGCAATCCGAAAGATTCCAATGGTTTCTGAAAGGGGAGATATTGCGCTTTCCAGCCAATAAATATCGGGTTGTTACGGTAATTTCACTGCTGCCGTAGCAACAAACTAATGACCCTCTGAACCGAAGATGTTTCTCTTTCACCCTGCTGATCCAACACTGAGAATAAAAGCACAGAGTTCACAGATTAAATGCCTCACAGTTTTATCTGACTCTGTTCACTGACATTCTCCATTTTGCCCACAGGTTTCCTTTCTTCCTCCTGGGCAAATGTATTTGCTCACAGGACATTTAAAGAACTGCATACAATTAAAGTAAGCAAAAATATCCAGGCGGAAATTTGAAACTGAGGCATAAAAGGCTTAAACAACGTGATGTCCTATATGTCTTATGCATTTTACCTTTGAATTTTGTATGGTAACAAATTAAAATAGCATAAATTCCTATGTCTGAAGGTGAAACCTGCTTCAAGAATATTGACGCATTAAAGAAAGTAAGAGGACAGCCAAGTACCTACTCAAAAGTTGTTAAAGAGAGTATTGATTTCTGGAAGGAAATCACAAACTCAGAGATCAATGCATTTTACACAGAAATTTATCCAGTGAGAAGGAGGAACTAATATAGGATATTGTCTCAGAAGCAGTTGCTTGGACTTTGAAGAAACTGACATTTTACCCTCAAATTTAAAAGAGCGCCTCCTCTACCTGTACTTCACAAAAGAAACTTCAAGCTCACCTATTACAAGTTCATTTGTATGTTTTCTATCACAAAAAATGAAACATTCTGACAAAAAATTTGTTTCAACCTACTCCTCTCAAAGATCTGCTGTAAACAGACATAACATGCAAGAAAACCAGCCATTTCATATGTGTACTGCACGCAGTGTGTAGAGCACAGTGACAGTTAAATGAAGCAGAGGAAAGTCTTGCTTTTCTTCACGTCTTCAAACTGTATTTTGTGACTAATGTGATGTAAGCTGTCAAAATGTCATTTCAATAACAGTGTCTGCAGAAACATTAAAAGTTAAGACATATTGTTGGCTCCCTCACAACACCATGGCAATGCAACTATGATAGATGGGCAAAGATCAAAGTCCTGAAACACAGTCAAATAGTATTTGCCTCCAATTGCTATATTGCTATTTGGCTCGGACACTTAGAAAAAACATTCTTCTTTTGCAGCTCACTGTTGTGGTTAAAGAAATACAGAAAGACTGATTGAAGAAAGCAGTGATAAGTTGATTTTGTCCTGCAATCTGCAGTTCTTATAAGTTTTGTTCTGGCAAACCAAAAAAAACCCCCGCAGAAAATCTTGACTTGTTAAACTTCAAGCTTTCTACAACAATAAATTGCGGTCACTTCAACAATCTAATTTCGGAGTCTGATCGGGAACTCTGGGGGAGGCTTTATCTAGTCACTGTGTGATGTGTTTTTTGCCTTGATTGAAGCCAAGACTTGATCAAACTCCTGTGGGAAGAAATGTTTCTAACAGAAGCTACCATTTTGGTGGGATAAGAAAAATATCTAATGATTTCACTTTCACTTTTCCACTTTAATAGATCTACATGAGCTCTTTGGAGAGAATAAGAATGTTCATTCTACCCATTATTATGTTAAAAGCCTTCAGCTACAAATCCATTCAGAAAGTGCACATTAGAACCATTTTCTTTGTTGTTTGTCAACAAAATGTTTTTTTCTGAAATTTTTTATCAACTCTGCAAGCATGATTTTCTGCTGCTCCCACATAATTAGTAGAAAGGCCTAATTTTGATTAATTTATACTATCAAGATCTGTTGGTTATTTTGCAATCCAAAATTAAAATTTTAAACACACGTGCCACTAGCGATGAACATAATATGCAATAACATTGCTGTTGCATTACGATGATTAATGCATCATCATTGATTTTGTTTACATATTTTACATACAAGCGCTAATGAGGATATTGTAATTTCATTAGCCTACTAATGGCCACAGAGATGATTCAAGGAAAATCCACTGATTCAGTTTACAATGCTGTGATTTGTGAAATAAAAATGTTCACTTAAGCTCATATCGTACTAAATGTGCTATTTTCACAGTGTAAAATTAGCACAATGTATATCAAAACTGTCTGCAAATCCTGGTAATTGGGTTGTTGCTGAGTCGGTATCATGGATGAGTTGCGCAGTGACAGCAGCCATTAACTTGTGTACAGAGGGCACCAAGCTGTCTGTGGGCCTCCAGGGAAAAATGTCAGAGCCTTTTAGTGGAAGAAGAGAGCAGTGATGGAGCACCCCACCCTCATGTATCTCCCACTCAATGAGCAGAAAGACCACTTAAAGAATGCCAATGATTGGCAGCCCCAAATCTGCAAATCTACAAACATCTTATTGCACTCCTGAAATGCTTAAATAATAAATGCCCAGCAAAGGAAATTTTGCAGTGTCTAGATACTGCGCGCGCCATTGATGTTATTAAAAATTCTGTTGTCACTGCTATTATACAGATTTTTTTTTATGGATCTGTGGTTTCCTCTTTGAGTTGTTGCCCCCCTTTCGTTCATGGTTGTAATGAAGTGCAAAAAGAATAGCTACATTTTCACTTATAGTGACAATGCAAATGCCAAGAATTTAAATGAAAATACATAAATTTCACAACAGTGCTAGGAAGAGAAGGCTTTCAAGCTCCTGCATTTTTAATTACCATAAAAGTGAAAGTTACTTGAAACATTTTGTTCCATTTACCCTGTAAAAAGTCCCAGATGCCAGAGTGTTTCTAGGAATCAGGTATAAGTGTCATGAACAGTGTTACTCACACCCCAGATTTGTACAACCTCAGTGCTTCATAGACAAATAGACTGGTATCATTCACAATTTTGCAGCAGCAACAGTTTATAGGGAATGTTTTGTGCTTTGACATTTTTCTTTTTTACAAAACTATTATCCAATTTTCTGGCATTAGCCATAATGTGCTGCTACTTTCTAGCATGCTAATATGTTAATTTTAAAATGCGTGAAAGAAATTAAGTTCTTCCTGGGATTGCTGAAACAAATGAAACTACTTCATATTTTGCAGTATTCATGTAAACAATAATAATAAGTTACATTATGCATGGGGTTTACCTTTTTTTTCTGGGTAAGGTTTGTGTCACTGCCTTCATGCAGACTGTCCAAATGCATTGAGCTTATAATCCTTAGCATAGGATTCTGCTCATCTATGAATTTCCCAATGAGCTGGACAATGGAGGACAGTAGCTCCCCATAATAGCATGATGAAGGGTGTGTGAGCTCAAAGCAGTTCTAAAAATAAAAAAAGTATCCGAGAACATACATTTAATTTTGTTTTCTTTTTTTGTTGTTGTTTTTCTGTGTCAGGACAGTCCTGATACAGAACCTTTGATGGCCTTACTGATAATTACAAGATATATATATTTTGTAGATTGCAGAAATGATGAGCCTATAAGGGTTTTACCGTACTTTCTTTAACCAGTAATGATGTCTAAATCTCAGCGTGTTGATATTTTGAAAAGCAAAATCAGAATTTCTTAGATTGCAACAATTAAAGAAAAAAAATATTTTTGAGAACACTGTAGTTTCATATGTCTTACTTTTCTGATTCTGGTGGTGCAATAGTCCATTTGCACAGTAAACCGAATTTCAGATGTGAATCAATATTTATGAACAACAACGAAAAAAAACAACAAAAACCTCAAGGCCAGGGCTAAAATGCGTAAAACTCTGTGTAGTTTCACTGACCCTCAGAGCAAAGGCAAAAATCGACAAATGTAGCTTTTACAGTTCTATAAAGTTGCAGGCATTTATTTACTGTCTAATAAAGTTCAACTCTCATGAATAATTTTGCGCATTCACAAGCCAGATTTCAAGTCCTGTTTGGGTCATAAAGAGATTTGGATGCTCCTCTACTTTGTGATTTAGATGTTATCAAAAAAAATAAATAAATAAAAAAAATAAAAAACTTTGCTCCACAACTAAATAGGCATACGGCAAACACAAAATGCTGAGCACAGTTTTTTCAACTGTATAACTCAGAAGCTCATCAATGGGAATTAAGGAAACATTTGCTTTGTCTTGTAGTCTCAATGTCATAACTGCTGTTCGTACTTTCATAAACGATATTCTCTAAAGGTTTTTAAATAGAATAGACCAAAAGGATACCAAACAATGACATCCACAACTTATCTGTAAGAGATGAATGCTGATGTCTGTGATGGATCACACAGGCTTGCGTGAACATGATTACCAATCAGTTCAATATAAAAACCTAATGCTGACAATCTAAATGATGCAAAGTGCACCTGGAGCCACAGTTTAAGCAAAAACATAAACATGATTTATTTTTCTAATACCTCCACATTTTAGCTTCAAATATATATATATATATCTATATATATATATATATAGATATTTTTTTTTTTTTTTAAATTTTATTTATTTATTTATTTTTTCCCCAATTGTATGTATTTTTCACATGCTCAAACCTATCAATTTTGTAAGTTGTATTTTTTTCAGAAACATTTGACAGGAAAACAGTCCAATTATTGCATATTCTCTGTAAACAAACCCAATTGCTTTCTTTTTCCTTTTATTACACAAGATTCAGATTTGTCAAAATCATACAAAGTGTTATCACTGGAAATTCCTTCTGTAGTATGCACCATTTTAATGAGGCATTCGCAACAAATAAATAAATGAATAAATAAATTAAAAAATAAATATATAAATAAATAGTGTTGCCTTGTCATATGTTCTTCCAGACAATCTCTTTGAGTGCAAAACAGCTCCACAGCACACAAAGGTGATTAGTATGCTGGCAATAGCCATACTTTTAAGGTCATTAGAACAGATAAACACATGCAGCACATTTGCAGAATGCTTAATGCCAAATTGTCTGCATTGTCTCAGGGCACAGACAGCTGTGAAATGTTCATCAACAGGCCCAAGTAAGTCTCACATTATTTCCATTTAAATGGCAGCACAAAGAAAACCAAACCACAGTGTTATTCAGAAAAGAGAGCAGGCTTTAGGCTGACAAGATTAGCTTCTTTATCCTCAGCTTCCTACTTTATTCTCTGTGCCATGCTGCCTAAATAAGCCTTTCCTCGAGCTTTTTAGAGAGAAATACTAAACTGTGGATTCTGTTCAGTACACTGGGGCAACTTCAAAGGCAATCTCATACCAACTGCATGACATCAAACAAGTTCAGCCATTTTCATTCATCCCTGCAGAGCGTACATTATCTGAATTTGATCATATGCTTAACCGGTTGTGACTTAATGAGAGCTCAGCTGATCAGGGGTGGCTGACATTATTTTTATTTATTTATTTTTTTCATCGATGTCATACAGTAGGTGGAACTGGGGCTGATAATAAAATTACATTGAGTTAATGCTGGTAAGCATGACATGAAGCCAAAATCTGCTTGGAAAAAAAAAATTTACAACTCAATGAATCTTCTGTTTTATGTTTTTCACTGCTATTTATCTATGGAAGGAGCTTTAAGTATTTGAGGTTAACAAAATGTTAATATTATGTCTTTAAAAAAAAAAAAAAAAAAAACTAAACTGTAGTACTAAATGATCACTATAAATCTGATTCTGCCATGGTCATGTATAATTTGGGCTTTAATTGTATTAAAATAATGTGCTGTTCTACTTGAAAGCTGTCCATCCATCGATTGTCTACTTCTATCTATTCTTACAGAGTGGCAAGGTGACTGATGCCTACCAGCAGCAGTGATTGGGTAAAAGGAAGATGGTTTGAAAATCCATGTATGGCACCAATGTATTAGGATGCACGGGGGAAAAAAATATTAAAAATATTAAACTTTTCAAACTTGGAACCTTCTTGTTGAAAGGCAGCAGTGCAATTAGTGACTGAAACATCAGGAAAAAGGAGCACAAGAAACTGGAGAAATACCAGGGCCTCAGGGAGGAACTGGAGAGGGCCTGGAAGGTGAAGACCACAGTGGTGTCTGTGGTCATCGGGGCCCTTGGGGCAGTCACCCCCAAACTGGAGCAGTGGCTACAACAGATCCCAGGAACAACATCAGACATCTCAGTTCAGAAATGTGCAGTTCTAGGCACAGCAGAACCCTCAAGCTCCCAGGCCTCTGGTAGAGGACCCGAGCTCAGAGGATAAGAACCACCCGCGATGGGTGAGAAGGGAATTTTTTATTTATATATATATATATATATATATATATATATATATATATTATAATATATAATATATATATATATATATATATATATATTTATACACAAAATAATGTGATAGGAAAAACAAAGTCATATTTTGCAATTTTATTTTTGTCTTGACTGGAGGTGATCTGATGAACAGAAAAGGAAATGAACTCAGAAAGCAATAATTCTCTCAAGCCAATCTCTTCTTTTCATTTAAGGCATCAAGTCAATAAGATGGTCTAAAGTGCAGGATCTTTCAAGACATATTAGTAACAGACAGCCAAAATAAAAATATGTCGTATATATTTCAGCATTATATGATTGGAGACTTAAAGAAAAAAAAAAAAAAGCTAATGACAAGATTAATGTGCCAATGAAATCAAATCTACCCACCAAAAAAACAACAGAATGATGGGTTAAAGCAACCAGAGTGGCAGCAGAGATTCATATGGGGTTCAGATTGCCATAGGCTGGTCTCTTTTACAGCGTTTAAATTGAAACAAGAACTTTAAATCCAAAAATATCACATTAGTCCCATTTAATATTTAGCAAGAGTTATAAGTTACCTTCGGTAGTGTCTGAGAGTTCAAATCTGTGACCTCAGTAAAATTATTCTCCTTACAGGCCTTACTCTTCAAGTCTGACATTACAAATAAGTCCAACTTCTTTATGTCTGTTAGTAAAGACACAATGTCTTTATTCACACCTGGATTAAAGCAGATGTCTTGCCAGACAAGCCACTAATGCTTGCATTGCATAACTCACATCTTGTGCTCATCATCGTCTGGCACCGAAATCTTTATGTAAGGAAAAATGTTAAAGGGGGGAACAACTTAAAAGAGGAAATCAAATATTGATTCCTCTTCACATGAGAGCCATGATTCAGAAGAGGATAGACTACAGGCATCAACTCTTAATGAAGTGTCAGGAGAGATGCAGAGATGCCATCTGGCGGTCCAATTTCAGCCAAACTGGTAAGAGAAATGTGTTCTCTCTCCAAAAGAAGCACATATCCTGTGATTGCTGTGATCCTCTCATAATGCTACCATAGGCTGCTCTCTCTTGGTAAAAGCTGGCAAGCTGCTTTAGGGAGTGCGAAGCTCCAGAGTCTAGGTCATGTCAGTTTCAAAAGTTTCTTGTCTTCCAACTGATACGGTGACTCATAGGCCATTAGATAATCCGCATCAGAAAGGGAGATCAGACTGCATATTTTTTATGAGAACAGTGGTAGCGGGGGTGATTTAACAATATTTTCTTACTACTGCATTGTGAATTTTGGCAAATAAAATAAAATAAATAAATTATTAAATAAATTAATAAAAATAATCCTAAAAGTTACACAAACCACTAAAATGTCATGTGCATCTTGCAGTTTGAGTTGTTTTTCACAGAGAATTCAAAGTAAGACAAAGTAGTTGAATTTATTTGTTTTGTGCTACAAGAGAATGGCTTGTGTCCTGAGTTTTATCCCCTTAGGAGTCTACAAAATGAAAACAAATTTTGACAAAAGAAATGCAAAAAGCTGCATTATTGGATTTGACTCAATGCAATGCTTGTACACAAAGAAGAGGGATGTCAGATTCCCTTTCTGGACCTTTTAGGCCTTTGACTCAATGACTGACTGAAGGATTGATGGATTGATAAAATAAAAAAAATAATAATAAAGTACTAACTTGCATAACAGTATCCTAAACTTGACTAAAGCAACAGATTTGTAATAACTTTTCCAATCTTGTGGGAACGGTTGAGCTAAAACTTTTCTTAGCTTTGCAAACCAATTCATGGTGCAAAAGCTAATAATGACCTAAGTTTGTTGTACTACGATTTTCAAGCCATGTTTTGAATGAGTATAATCTGTGTAGTCTGACTTTAAACACAGATATTATATGCTGTATGCTTTGGCGAACAAAGTGAGTATAATGGAAATATGTAAGACAACACAATTCAGAATCAGCTATCAGCTGACAACACACTCTCCCCAGGGCAGACCCAGTTTGCTCGCAGGGATGCTCAAGTTGACGAACAGAATTATGCTCCACAGATTCTTCACAGATTGCACTCTCTCCATTGTAATTTTCTTGAGAAGCATGACGTGAGCACACCAGGCTGCTGTCCTGGGGTGTCAGGCTGCTGTTTTGCTGATAAGTTACTTTGCAGTGTTCCCACTGAGCAACTGCCCTCAGTTTACCTCTGTGCAGAGAGAGCTCTCATTTGCTGAGCATCTGTGAATGAGAAGAAGTTCAGGCCCACATCCAGGAAACTCTCTGTTGCAGAATGAGCTGAAATCCCACCCTTGGATTGGACATAATGTCCCGTAAACATGACTAGGCAATGGCTTTTCAGTTTAAAAGCCCTGATGAGCACTTATTAATAATGGCTAGTTTTCTCTCAATACCCAACTCACATTCACACATCATCTTATTACTTGCTGTTTCTAAAGTGCTCCTTAAATAAGAGGATGAGATTTGTTGTGTTTTTTGGCTGCTTGGCTGTCAAGTTGGAATACCATGAAGTCAGAAACTCAGAAAAGAAAATGTGAGTTGGTGGAACAATGATACAAAAATGACAACAAAATTGTTGATGTCTTTTTGACAAATGATGCAATGATGCTCATCTGAAAAACTTCTGAGCTGCCTATGTTGTTTTCTAAATCTAAAATCCACTTGCTTTACACATTTTGGATGCCACCTTGTTGTATGCAAGTGTGCAATTTCCTATTTAAAACCACAAAACCTCAGGGGATGTTTTGTGGGTTTTTTTTGGTTTTTTTTCTTAGGCAACACAATTTTTGAATTGATTCTAGCATGTCTATCTTTATGACTGTCTGTTTGATTATCTCCTGCCAAACGACCAGGCCTTTCTGATTTTTTTCTGAGGCCAATCATAATCATGTTATTGGTCAAGTTCAATAAGTAAAATCATCTCCCCACTGCTTCTTGATGTTCTCTGAGTCCGCATAGGGTTTAAATTGATTGTCTTTGGACCAAAACAGGTATGAAAAACGAACATCTTTGGAATTGTGGGTTTCTTATTTTTTACTTTTGTTTTGATGGTAATGCATATTTTCTGAACTAGTAATGTCAGGGGAAGATTGATCCTCATTCCCTTTTAATAATGTTTTGAGTCTTCATGATATTATCATACTCAAGTAGTACAGTTGTGACGTAAATTAAGCCAGAAGTTTGGTGATTCGGCCTTGAGGCAGATTAGGAATGGCCCATTTTTTTGTTTGAGTTATGTCAAACTAGCCAGTAGGCAAGCATTATGCAAATGTGTTACATGGCAATCTGAATTAGTAATGGAAGAAAACCCTGGACTACAAATGAGGTGTAGCAGACGGTTTAGATGCAATGCCTTCTAAGGAAAAAAATACCTTTTATTTGAAACATTTCTTAACTCAAACTTTTAAAATGCATGGAAAACTGAATGTCAGCATTGAGTATAAATTATGACACAAATGTTTCTTTTCCCAGTTTGTTTTAATTCCCGTTTAGTATTTATTGCATTTACCTTGGTTTTAGGTATATGGATTGGTGTGTCATCCTACGTTTTCTGTTAGTGACCACTTTAAACAGATTACTTTGCCCCTCCCACATACCTGTAATGTATATCCCACTTTTACACATTTTGTCTATCACACAGTCACATTTATTGTTGAAAAGTTCCTTTATTTCTGTAACTCAATTCACAAAGCAAAACATATATACAGAAAAATCCAACTATGACTTTTTAAGTCTTATTTCCTTTAATTATGATTTTCTGCTTACAGCAAATGAAAATGCTGACCAAAAAGAGCATTTTCAATCTAAAAATACATAATCGTAAGAATGAATAAATTACCCTTAATCACTTCTTATTTTATATATTTTCAAATATATTTGAAAGAACATTGTCGCCACAAAAACCACTATGGTTTTACACAATGTTTTTCAGTGCACTGGTGTTGTAGTCCAATGTTACTGCTGTTATATGTACATTTCCAAACATTTACAAAATGCTGGTGAAACTCAAACCACATGGTTTTAACTCATAAATGTAACTATTTCCCAGGAATACAAATATGAATGAAAGGACTCCAAAATGTATGAATATTTCAATAATGTTAAATTTTGGTAGCCTTAATGAAGTTACTCAAACAATTATATAAAATGTTCAGATCTGATCAATGGTTAATCTACTGAAGCTGAACAATGTGCTTTGGGAAGGTGTTAAATGCTCATGTCTTAATAGATGTAGCAAGCTGATGAGTGTTTTGCGATATAATATATCTACATCCTGCCTTTACATGCAATGGACTGGCACAATGTCCAGGGCAGACCCTGTCTGTCGCCTGTTGACTGCTGGAGGTAACACACCTGTCCTCACAACCCTGCAAGGACAGGTGTGTTAGAGAATGAATGGATGGTTGGATCCTGCCTTCACAAGAACACAGAAAAAATCATGCTGTGAAAAATAGCAAAAATTAAAGATTCTGTAATAAATATAGTTAAGTACTGAATCATAACCTGATAATACCAGTTCTTTCTTCTATGACATTTGCTTAGTATATACAATCTAAACTCTCAGATAAATGAGAGAAATGATTCCTGGAGGCGTTAACACTGTTGAAGTTTGAAACTTTACCCAATCACTAACATTTGTCCGTGATGCATGTAATACGCCACTTCAATGCTATGAAGCTTACCAGAAATTGTCTGCGCTGTAAACAACCATCCTCCACTGTGATGAGAATAGTGCCAAGCTGAACGAGGTGCTGAGAGTGACCAACACAGACAGAACATCTTTTTTCACTTCCTCCACTGCCATTGCTAAAACTACAGACAGACTACAATTTTCAAACATGGCAGAAAAATTACATCATCGTTCATAACTTCTCCAACTGATTGGCCCAGTTGAAATTTTGCTGGAGGAATTCAAGTCAGTGGTGAAATTATTGACTTGAATCCCCAGATTATGCTTTCTCTCAGCTCATTCTCATGGGCAAGATTTGAATCAAGCAGAACTGCATAATAAGGCAATGGAAGGTTAACTGACTCAGGATTTTTTTCTGAAATTATTTAAGTGTTGTGAATACTATTGATGTGCAACACTGTATTTGAAATTGACTTTTACTGAAGAAATATTTCTTTAGAGTTTAGGTTTCATTCTCTGTTTGTTCACACAGAGTCCCCATGCAGTGTATTAAACAAACACTGTCAGATTTTATTTTCCGTGCCCATGTTGTTTCCCAAGCCTACTATGACCTGCTGTGACCCGCACCATTGCAGCAAGACACAGAGTGCTCAATTTTCCAACATTAATTACAATCAAAACCATGGCAAGTAGTAATTTTACTTTTAATCACCAAGCTATACAATTTTGTTCTTTCTTTGTGATAAGTATAAATAGAAACTCTTTTGGCTTTAGTTAAATACTAACAGCACAATCTAACAATAAAACTTGTAAAAATCAAAATCCCAACAGGGTTGTCATAAACTTAAAGCATTTGACAAAACAAATCTAAAACATCCTCGTGGGTAATTTAACATATATACTGCATAATGGACTGATCAGCTGCACATTACAGTTCTGCTTTGTGATTGCTCCCATTAGAGTTGCAAGTGTTTTAACACAGTCTGTGGTATTGTGTTAATTAAGAATTCCATCTGCTTAGGAGCCTCTGTGCCCTCTCTGTGATGGAAAACAGCCTTTCTGCAATATCCTCTGTGTAATCTCACAAAGAGAAACAAGACTGTGCTCAATCAATTTAACTCATGAAATACTGTCAGAATGTGATGAGCTAGAACAATTTAATGCGTTCCCTTTCTCCAACATTACAAAGAGCACCTATCTGTGTGAGACATCCGTCTTTTACAAAAACAAAAAGAATCATTTGCATAATTTGCAACTTTTCCCCGGCTGGGAAAAGTTGGATTTTTTTAATGCAACAAAGGGGAAAAATGCTTTTACAAAGTGACAATTTCCAAGAATGAACACCTGAAAGGACCAACAGTGGGCGCAGTGTTTGAACACTGATATGAATACAAGGGTGTGCATGGAAGTCAAAGGTTTGGGATGCTTGTTTTTCACAAATCTACATCTTATTGTGAGAGTAAAAGACAATTTATGCAATCCACCCAATCGGGCAATAACTTTTCAGTAGACAATTTTAAATTAGTAGATATTCTTTTTTTCTTTCTTCTTCTTTTCCCTAGTATGTACGAAGTCCCGTGTACAATATCGCCATAATACTTTCTGGTCAATATTCCAGGTCAATATAAATAATTTAAAAATTACTGTGAATAGATAGGTTTCATTTGATTTTTTTCATTCCTGACATCCAAAGAGAGGGTAAATGTCACTGCAGGTGGCAGTTTGATAAACGAGGAGGTCATGAAAAAGCTCGACAGAGGCCACACATATTGACCAGGAAAATTGGTGGACCACAAGCGTGAAATTGCTGTCACAGATCAATGGCTACTAATCTGGAGACGGGACGGATTCAAATCACAAGACCTCTAATCAATGATGATTAATTTGCCACAACATTCAGACTTCCAGAATCAAACATGTTCAAAGATGTTTGATAAGACGTCATTGCCATTCCAAAAATTAGCATGTGAATGAAACCCTTTGTGCATTCTCATACTTACCAAAATAATGGTATGAACATGAAAGCTAAAAAAAAGATCATTTGTGATGGTATATAAATTCAAATGTTAGCCTTAGATGATTGGGGAGCTGACAGTTGATGAATTAGGTGATCATTTACCTGAATGATCTGTAATGAAAAATGCGAATGGTGGGCCAAACAGGACAATGAGCTGTTTCATGAATCATGAATATTGACAAGGGCAAAGTGTTTGGTTGGTAAATTAGATCTTGATCTGAGAAATCCAGTCTTCATTTTTTCAATGTAATCAGCTTCAGAGAATTTACTGTCAATTAAAAATGTGTAATTATTATGCAAATCATATATAACAATAAATAATTATGTGGGTGTTGTTCATCAGATGTAAGATTAAAATAGAATCCTTAATGCATGCACAGCTTCTTTGGGTGTTCAGACTCATCATAATGTCATGTCAGGACAAGAGTGACTTCTTCCAACAGTTTAGTGGTGCAGAAAGTATATCACAGAATCATAAAGCTCAGTAAATATTTTAGAAAAACTAACAGTGCATCAGATGGTTGTAGCTTTTAAACAATCTACAAATTTAGGTAAAACTTGTACAAATCACTAACTCATGGTTCAGACAGGCAGCAGCAGCATAAGGTCCACCAGTGTTCATTTGGGACTGCTTTTTATTTCCTCTTCTTTTTTTCCCTCAGTGCTCAATAATCTCTCTTTTTCCTCATCGCTTTCCTCCCTCCACTCAGACTTCTTTTAATTTCCTCTTTTACCGTTTTCTCCTCTGTGTCACTGACGCTATAGCACTAGTTTGAGCTTGTTAACCATCATAAACTAGGCTATTAGCCTAACAAGGGACATGTTAAAAAACAGGTTGAGCTTGTGCAAAGCAGGGAAAGTGTCACCTTTCATCTTACAAACTGGAGCTTGTTGAACAAGTGCTGTGATAAATGACTTACTGGCTTTTTTTTTTTTTGTGGTTTCCTCAGTGAGGAAGGTTGATACTGCTCATGGAGATACAGACTGGACCGTAGCTAGCTGCTGGTAGTCCTGACCCGTGTAAAACCATTTACTGGAATGGGGGGGCAAGGCGATCACAATCTTTCAGTAATTAAGAAACACATTCTAGGTTTATAATTTGCATCGTTTTACTTATGCTTTTATTGCAAAATAGTATAAATTATTTAGTATAAAATAGTATTTTTTAACCCCTCGTCCCTCCCACTGCTTCCGTCTATGCTGGTTTCAATTTAATTCAGTTTATGTACATAGCATCAATTCAAGACCCAACATCTCAAAATATTTTACCCAAAAAATGTTTAAAAAAATCATCTTCCGGTGTGATGGTAGGATGGAGCTGGATATCGTTATCCTTCATGTACATTTTAAATTAAAGATGTGTTTGTTTGAGGTTGCCACCCAAGGCACGGCGTTTCACAACAAACATATTAAAGGTCGTTCATAATTAGTAGATCACATCAAATTTCTGGAAGAACACCATGCTGGGGAGTTTGAAACCAGAATAAAGTGAGCTTAATTTATTTGCTCAGATGTGTAGGTTGCTATTAGCAACTTCTGAATAAGCATTTCTTTTCACTTCTTCCTGCTTGATTATTACAGAATAAAGAAAACTTTTGAAAGAAATCAATTTCTATCAATTCTTTTTCAAGTTAACTTGTATAATTGTTCAAATTTGGGCACCGACAACCCCACAAACATCCTCATTCAATTAAATGGCATATCAAAACATGGAAATTGAAAACAATATTAATATTTTGGTTCATAAATAAGTCTAGAACCTAAACAGATTATTTAAATTCAGTGGTTCGACGCTATAGCAAAAATGTGCACAAACATGTTACTTTTTATGTTTTGTAGAATCACATTTCCTATTTACTGACCTCAGTGCTGAATGCAATTAGCAGACATTATGCAGTAAGGATCAGACAGAGCATGACACTGTAAATGAAAAAAAATAAAATAAGATCAAAAACACTGGACCAAAACCCATTAGAACAAGCAATAATGTAATGAAGGGAATCTTTGGGCCATCTCTTTCGTTTGAAATTAAGCTTCAGCTAAATGACTGTTTTATCTGGCTTAAAAAAAGCCATAAAATCCATGTTCTCTATCATCATTCATCTGAGATTGGAAATTGAGTAAATTAGTATTTTGTTTAGCAAATTGTAGCCATCCTGTGTTCACTAAGCATGTTTGTGTGTGGTTGTTTGTGCCTATAAATGAGTACCCACATTTCTTTTTTTTTTTTTTAAGATCAGTAGACAAAACTGCAAGATCAAATCCTATTCTGTTTAACTTTACTATGTGGTAAATTATTGTACAAGGTGGTGGTGAACAATAGCTGGTCTGTGTCTCCCTTCTGCAGACAGATCTCAGATTACAAATACAATTTCCATCTATTAATGTATATAAACATTAACTTAAAAGTTGTCACACTGATATTTTAGAATCCCTCTGCAAAATAAGTCCGGGTTTGCAGCTGTTGCAAGGATAGAAAACATGTTTTGCAAACAACATTTTTAAAGAACACTCTGACATGCAAAAGGTATAACACAGATTTAGGTTATTCTAATTCAAACACATTCACATTCACAATTCAAATAAACCTGCACCTAAATATAAATTTGATGAGATTAAGAAAATCTGGATCCTACTTATTTTTGCCTGTCTTTTTTGTACTTTTCTCAAATTAACCTATATGAGATAAATCCAGTGGTAAATTATACTCTGTTGTATAAAGTAGCTTTTAGACATGTTAACACTTTTCAGATATTGTTGGTTCAAGCCACACTCTCCAAGACTACAGAACTAGCTGGTGTCTTTTTCAATTCATATGTAATCAGTGACTTTGTGGCAACAACAGTTAAAAAAAAATGATGGCAAAACAGAAAATAAATGTGGTTGTGGATGTACGGTTAAATAGGGGATCTATGAAAAACACCCTTTTATAAGAGCAAAACAGAAATTCCTGTATGTTTTCAGTGTATCTGACAAATACCCGATTATAAATGGTCACAACAGACACAGCATGCAATTGACCTTTTCATGCTGTATTAATTTTAAGGTGCTCTGCTGCACAGAGACTTTTGCTCTTTTATACTCCCCATAAATGCAGACAGCATAAAGCACTGGAAGTGACAAAAGTGTGATATTCATGATGACAAAAAGTTTTACGATGTGTAGCTTTATTTAGTTAAAACATAGCTACAACTTATTTTATCTCTCAGAACATCTTCTTCACAGTAATAAAACAGAAAAGAGCAGAGTCATCATAGATAGCACACAAACTTTATTGGACACTTACAGTGACCTAGTATGATCACATCAATCAGAGATAAAGCTGCAATATGTTTCACCCCATATAAACTGTGAGATAAACATCTGTCTTTGTTCCAACTGGAACAAAGACAGTTGTTCCAGTTGGAACAACTGTCTTTGTTGTATTTTTTGTTTGTTGGAAAATACAAACAAAAACAAAATGGTGGCGACCAAACTTTTAAAATAATTTCTAATGAGCAAGAGGCAAAAATTAAACTTGTAAGCAGATGTAATGTTGATGTTATTGGGCTGTAATCAGTGCTTTCATGTATCAACATAATGACAATGCATTCACCAATCCATTGTATGTGAAAACTTGATTTAATTAAAGGGTTTTATTTTTCTGATTTTAAAGAACAACACATAGAGATGTTGTAGTGTGGGCTCCAATTATGACATATTAGCTTATTTCATATAATTAATTACTGAGAGTTTGTGCTGGTGACAACAAGTTATATCCGTTCCATGTGAATGAATGCAGTGATGAGTGCTTGATATCTGTGATATACCAACTGACTGAAATATCCCATTCCTTGTCTCCCAGCATAAATAGGAAAGCATAACACCGGCCTCATCAGATGACATGGTGAGGAGGATGCCGTTCCAGTGTTGCAAAAGCTGCTGTAATGATCACATGCAAGGCAAGCTGGAAGTGTGTCGCACTGGAGAGCTCCCTCAGATATCATTAGCTGCTGTGCTGTGATGAAGAAGCAGGAATAGGATCATGTGATCCTCTCCTGAGACACTATTAATTAATAAGAGCTTTGCTAAAGAGGCCATCCTCCACTAAGGCACTCCATGCTATCTCAATGGGAATCGATTTGTGTCTCTCTT
Source organism: Poeciliopsis retropinna (assembly GCA_010277075.1). NCBI lineage: Eukaryota > Metazoa > Chordata > Actinopteri > Cyprinodontiformes > Poeciliidae > Poeciliopsis > Poeciliopsis retropinna. The sequence continues at coordinate 19,207,800 of VMRM01000006.1, read as the reverse complement.
GCTGCCAATGTGTCTGCCGGACATCTTTTACAGTACGACCCTCACGCCATTGGCCGTCTGCGTGTCTGCTGCCGAAGCGCGTGGAGCCAGATGACACCTCCAGATCCAGGGATTACATTTCATCAATGGCCCCTGCTTCCTGTTGGACTTGCACAACACTGTACAAGTCCCAAGTTTGACATCATAAGTGTTCAGGTGTATTATGTTGCAGGGGAAATTCAGCTGTGTTTTGTCTTGTAGGTTTAAGGAGCTTGTTAGTTTGACAGCTTAGAAGAACTTTAACACTTTGGCCTCCTGAATACTTCATAAGACATTTCTTATTCAGGGCAAAGCTAACATTTGTTCAGTAGTAAGAGGATGTTGACATGTTATGGACTATTCAGAAAATAGCCCATAAGGTGAAAAAGTTGTTCTGTTAAATAAATAAAATACTGTTGCGATGCATAATTCATTGCATCTCTAACATACAGTCAAACATTTACAAATGCAATTTTGAAATCGGGATAAAGAAAGAAGAGCAAACCAGGCATTTACCATTTGTCCTGAGAATGTTTTTAAATTTCTTGGCTTTGCTCTAAGTTACTGACTACAAAGAGCACACCCTGCAGAGATGTCGATCAATATGCTCTCTGTATGTCATCCTTTCAATAGATTAAATTGACTTTGACAAACCTATAAGTGATTTTGAAGACTCAGCCGTCATTTCTTGCCCACCAAGATATCACTCAGTGGTTGAAAAAAAGTGCACAGAAAATCTGTAACGAATGAAAAAGCTCAAATGAATCAATTTTCTGTACCTTCTTAATCCTTTCTAGGTTTTGCACATGCGTTTACAGAAAACACAAAAAAGTTCACACGCCGTTAAAATGCCAGTTTATGTGAGATAACAAATATAACATAATTATGTCATTTCGAAACCTCTATGTCCTGACCAAATCTGTTAAAAAATAACAAATGTGTTAGAATAAAAAAAATGTGAAAAAGCAAAATCAAGAGTGCTCATCCAGACTGATGTTTTAGGAAGCCACTTTTTGATTTTATTTCAGTGCTGCTAGAAGTCTCCAAGTCTCCTTCAGATTGATATTTTTTTTCATCTTGCTTTGCAAAAAAGTTTCAAATCTTTCAGATTGTCAGGACATGTCTTGTCCACATGCTTCTAAAGGTTATCCCATATATTTCTGTCAGGTTTAGTTCTGAACTTTATCCAGGCTACAAAAACAAAATCTATCATTTAATTTTTACGAAGTCAGTCTACTGTTAACTTGGATGGATACTTGGATTTGTGGTGATAATGAATATTAAAATGTCTCTTTCCTGTAGATGAAGTTTTTTTGGCCAAACTATCAAAAGACTTGGAATGGATGGATTTTATGCACCTTGACAGAAAGTTTAGTTCATTTCTCAAGGGTATGTCTATAATGGTATTAGCCATGAGAAGCTCAGCCCATATGGCTTTCTTTCACTGCTTTCTTTGAAACACACAAGTTACCACACATCAGAAAATGTGTCGTTACAATGACATATCATTCTTTAGCATTACTTGTTTATGCACTGCACATTATAGCTTTTCTACTTGTTTGTTTGTCTTATAACATGTTTTAATCTAGTTGTAAAGTGTGGGGATCATTGTGTCAGTGAAATATCCTGACTGCAGAATGATGATGACTGATCTGTGTGTCTGAAACTTGACCTCTTGGAAAATCACCCTTTCAAAAGAGGCCTACTGTTAGCCAGGTACCTACCGTACCTGGTTAAATAAAGGTTAATACAATTATAAAAAATTATAAAATACATTCTCTAAAGCTGAGGACAGGTGTGGAATATGGAAGTTAAACTAACTATTAATTTGAGGATGTACACACATATGTTACCAGGTTATTGCAACTATTTTATTTGTTACATTTTTCCATTTCCCATTTTAAATGTTGGTTTATTTCTTCAGGAAAATGATTGGAGGATATGGGTAAAAGACCTTCTCTCTCTGTGTGCACGGCGGTCAGGTTCCCTGTACCTCTCGCCAATGGACAAAATACTAATACACCTTAGGGAGGTTGAAAGGCCAATGCAGGGTAAAGCTGACACACAACGCTGTTATTTTTCACAATTGTAATGTTGAGAAAGTACAGTTGACACACTTTCTCAACAGTTGTCAACTCTAAACACCATTACTTTATCTGGGATGGCTTAAAGAGCAGTTCATAAATGCACACTGCAAAGGCATTAGCATATAATTAGGAAGGCACTGATGCTTTTAATTATTAACACAGAATATTAATTATGTTTCAACAACTGAGGGGATAGATTCTAAACCATAATATTTATTGCTGTTCAGTTTCATTTTAAGCACAAAAACATCTTTTAAGTCTAAAGAATATCTAAAAGTTTGCCTCAGTTGTTTGATTAACAAAAACAGTCATATATATATATATATATATATATATATATATATATATATATATATATATATATATATATATATATATTATACATATATTTTTAAGCATATGTTATGTCAAGATATAGGCACCAAAAGCTTTTGATAACTTCAGAGAAAGAACATTTGTCTTAAATAAATAAATAAATATGTATGAGACTGTAACATTGAATTTAAGATAATCCCATACAGGAGCCGACAAACAAATAGCTCCAGAACCAGACTCTAATAAAGTATATTGAGATGTGCAGACGGTCAGACTAATGGATTTCCCATTCTGTCACATTTTAAAGGCCCAAAAGCAGATGAGCTAAAGCTCATTAATAAGATGTATTTCTTCATCAAGAAATGTTTTTTTTTTTATTTTTACAAAATATGAATTTTAAGTTATTCAGTCCTCCAAGCATTTTTCAGCATCTTTCAACTATAATTTGATTTCACTGACGCTTTTAGGCACTGCCAGATCCTTGGTCAGAAAAGGAGTAGAGAAAACATCCTGCTGGAGAATTAGAGGCAAAAATGTGGCCTAAAAGTCAAAGAGTGCAGTCGCTCTCGAAATAGCAATAATAGATTTGTTGCTCCTCTGATTTACATTTAAACGAAAACCTTTTATCTGGTGGTCTATGTTCTAATGGGCAAGCTCTACATGGAAAGATCAGACTCATCCGCCGTAGATGAGGAAAGTAGAACAATTTTTCTACTGGCTGAAGAAAGTGTTTATTAACGCAGAGAAAAAACAATAAACGTTACATTTTATTTTGTTTATTTTATTTTGGTGTGACATTTTTTTTCTGATAGGTGAAAATAAAAGTCTTAATCAAAGGTCAAACCATTAGAGGAGAAGAGTGAAAAGTTTTAGATGTTTTGGAACATAAAATGTATTATTTAAAAATCAACTTTTATTTCATGTGAACAATTGGAGCAATGTTACTTGCTCCATTATGTTATAATATAGACAATAAAAAGAGAAGTATAATTACAGATAAAAAGTTTAATGGAGATGCTAAGTAGTCCTGAACCAAGAGAGCCGAATGGTCTGGAACTTTGGTACAACAACAACAGATCTGTAATGTATTTTGATGCTAAGCTAGTCAGTGATTTATAAACTAACAAAAATATTTTAAAGTTTATCCTCTGAGCCACATAGACCACATGTAAGGATTTCTGTCAGAACAAGGATGATGTACTCTTTCTGTCTAGTTTTATTGAAAATAAAACTAATGTATTGGATTATCATATCAGCACTTTTCTAAAAATAATGGCCTGTCATTTTCTTTTGCTAAAAATGACTTTTTTTGCCATAGTAATCTATCAGCAAAAAAGAGGTGGGATTGTTTTTTTCTTTTTTTCCCACCAAAGTCACTTTTGGCAAAAAAAATTAATGGGGCCTTTATGTTAGGAAGGTGAAGATAATAATATTAGCACTATTTAACTCTGAGATTACAGGAAAGAGGACAGAATCAAAGAAATGTAAATCCGATGGTAGAAAGCATGTTGCAAATTTTGTGGAATGACTCAATTAGAATGCTATTTAACCCAAGAAGTCATCTACAAATATCTAACAAGTTATTTTGGAAGATGAAAGAGCTGATATATGAATGTAAATTACAGTTAAATCCCAAATCACCTCAGAGAAATTATGAAGATACCAGTTGGAACATGAAAATTTCTGCTCAGCAATTATATGAAAGGCTTTACGGCTTTATCACAGACAAAGATTTTTCCAGTGATTATTTAAAAGGCTATATAAAATACATTTTTATATTAAATCAAATATTAATATAAACATTTACATTGTTCATTGTACAAACATCTTCGTTGATTTATAATTATTTTAGATATAAATCAGTTTTACCCATCATTCAGTTAACCTTAACTCAACTGAACTATTTATTCTTGGTGAACTTAAACAACATGTTAAATTCAAATTCAGTTGTATTTGTCTCCCCAAAGGATAATTAGTGTTAGAGCAAGAAAAAAGAAAGAAAGACATAAAAAATAAAAGACATACAACTAAAGGTCTAATACAAAGGAATAATAGAGTATGCTGAAACAATATTAAATATACATAAAAAAATGATTTAATTTCAAAAATTCTCTCGTCTTTTTTGTTAAAATTACACATTCAAATAAATAACAAATCACATTTAAGACATTAAAGACATGTCAGTTTCTTTATAATGTTTTAAGAAACTATATTAAAACAGCTTATTGCATATTTTAAAAGGACTAAATTACAGGAACTGATGTAACAAAGCTTAGTTTTTGCATTAACCCTAAAACTTTTGATGCTAATAGGAAATAAAGACTTTGCTGATTGATCCCATTGAAGCGGAAAATAATCTTACACTGCACTAAGTTGAAAGCAGGTACTCTACTGTACTAAATGCTCAGTTGCATACATGGATGAACATAAATTAATGACATTAGAAAACTTGCACCCAAAACCAAGATGGTAAAGCTTCAACACCATCAGCTGACTATCAGCTATGTGATACCTTCATAAAATACTGCTGTTCTTATTTTTCTCCTTTCCCATTCTACCTTAAAAAGGACAGATGATGACACGAGCATCACAGAGACAGGGCACAATTGCTAATGTTTAGTTGGGTTTATGTGCACTTCTTTATCAAACATAGCGAAGTGTAAGATGTATTGAATCTCTTCACCGTTGTGTTGATAGGTTGAAACACGAGTGCCACAACAAACCTGCTTGCCTACTGAAGCACTAAACCACTGACACGCCTTTTCTTGTGCTTTAGCCAAAGGGGTCTCTCCAAGGGACATGGAGTGTGACTTCCAATTAGTTTTCCAGAGATTTATTCATGGAACTGTTTAAATGTATTAGAGAATGTTAACAGAATAATGGATTTTAAATGACTACCGTGCTGCAAACTCTCTCCTAGAATAGCAATATAGGCTCTGATGAGTTTTATACGACACAATATGTAAACGGGAAACTCTGAAGACAAATTTGGTAGATGTTTTTGTTCCAAGTTACACTAAATAAAACAAAATGTAAGAACACATCTAATCTGGATTTTTACTATTTCTCTTTCTATAATAGTAAATCAACTTGGCTCATCTGTAATCTACCGCTGTAATTTTGTGCTAAGTTTCTCCAAACAGAAAAAGGAGATGTTGTCATAGGAAACTGTTGCAAACTGTTGACATCATAGATTAAATAAAACTTTAGAAAATCATGACAACTTTGTAGGAAATGAAAGCAAAACTGAATTTAATCAATAATATTATGTAAATCTGGATCAGATTGGTCAAAAATACTGCTAATGCCCAGTCATCAATTTTGATAATAAAAAAAAGGTCTCTGGCTGCTCAGTTTTTTGCCTCATAATATTCTGTTGGAAAAAAAAAATTGTAACATGTTCAAGCATGTCATTTAAAAATTTCCCACCCACCTAAATATTACTGAGCCAATTACACCCCCTGCTTAGCTACAACACAGTCCTAAAGCAGCAACAACCCACCATTATGCATGTCATTATGTGGCTCTGCAAAGACTATGAAGGAATATTTTTGACATTTTTACCATGCGTCGTTGGCCTTTAGCTGGCTTTAAAACTTCTCACACATCAAGTAATAATTGAGTCACACTTAAAAAGAACAGACTGGAGAAAACATTACGGTTGAAGTAAGTTATCAAAGGTTGATGGACCAGGATTTAATCCCAATGTTTGGGTGTTTTGCAATGAAGTAATGGATAGATTTCCTAAGGAGGGAAAGTTTTAACATACCAAAGATAATAACTTCAGACATAAGGGTCATTGTGCTCTAATACACTGTTATTTTTATTTTTTAAATTGTGGAAATCTTGTAGAAATAGAGTATGCTGGTCTAAAGTGGGTATTGCTCTTATTAATGATGTGCTGAAATTGCTGGAACAACAAAGACAATGTTGCTCCTCTGCAATGACTCAAAATATTATACACAATCCTAATATATTTAAATGTCAAAGTACATTTTGGTTGAAAATGTACTCTGTTTTAATCCATAATTTATCACACCTCAAACATATCTGAAATGATGGCTTTGTGTTGGATGTCGGCTGTATTGACTTGGGTTCTCATGCGGTGTATTAGGTCCTTAAGCTAAGGTTTTAAAAGTGGATATAATTCAAAACAGCACTGAACATAATGGACCTGAACAACACAGGTTCATAGCTTTTAATATTCCCCTGAAGCATTTCATAAAACAAGAAATTTTAGTTTTGCACTTTTTTTTCCAAATGTCATGTGCATTCAGCAACATTAAGACTCATGACCTTTCCCTTTTAGTGAAATTTGAAGCTCCAAAGAGATGCCAGGGGATACACCCTCCACGTTGTAAATTGCAATAAGAAGGTGTCGTATAAACTAACTGAAAGTTTGAATAGAATATCAATATTACACCAAAGGAAAGCTGTGACTATAGCAGAGGTCACTGAACTTTCTAAAAAACAAAATTAGTTTAGTTTGCAGAGGATTTGAAGGACCGCTTTCTGACTTTAAACAAGAATGTACAATTTTATCTAAAATGTCCATTTGACTAATTACATTTTTTCAGTGCATTATCTGGCATATAGACTATAGTTAATTAATTTGACCATAAATTTTGCCCACATTTAACTTGTTTTAAAATGTAAAAAAAATGCTGACATAAGAGTATGGCTGATTACAGTCCTTGAAGACAGTAGAATAGAATAGAATAGAATAGAATAGAATAGAATAGAATAGCCTTTATAATCTAGCATTGAGGAAGTTCATTTGTAACAGCAGCATCGGATGTAAATATTTGCACAAAACTGAACCAGTTAAATGTATTTTTGCTAGTATGTATTGTTCAGTTTTCTGCAAACAGAAAAAAGCAACAATCAAAGCAACACAAGACTAACCTGACCAGAAGCCTGGAACAGCACAGAGGAGCCGTGTCATCATATTCTTTATAATTATGTTGCCTTTTCCACAAAACAAAACCTTTTCATCAGACATCAAGCAATGTTAACTTCTTAGAAAGTGTGCCAGCTCATTTTGTTGACTTCATTGATTGTAAGAGTCTCCTTAGTGGAATCTGTAAGTGGACACTGTGCCAGGAGCAGAAACCTGGGACCTGCATGCTGGCAAATGTGATGAAGAGCCACATTAAGCAATGGTTGGTTTAATTGTGCATCTGCAGTGGTTTGCGTGTGTGTGTGTGTGGGTGTGGGTGTGGGTGGGTGTGTGTGCGTGTGTATGTGCAGTGCTGTGACATGTTTCAATACATCCCTGCTAAATCTCTGGTCAACAGCCATCAGAAGGAGTACATACATCTAACAGATGTGAGAAGTTGTTTTCATTGTGTGTCCAAATATACCCTATGTGATTACAGCAATCCAATATGTAAGACTGGAGATTAAGGACAAAACATGCAATAAAACATAATAAACACCTTGACAAAAGAAAAAATGACCTGAAAACCCTGAAAGGTTTTTCTGGACATGTGAGTGAAAACTGACAAAGGGGATTAAAACCACAAAAAACTGAGAAGTGTGTCTGATGATGACTTGCAGGTGTGTGACGCTGAAAACTGAGAGAACAGAAAAGGGGAGGGCAAAGAAGTAAAAACAAAAGTAGAAATAAAAGAAACAAATCAGCACAAATGACTCATGCAGGCTTTTTTGTGTTTAATTGTTTATCTGTTTGTAAATAAGATCATACAATATACATTGACATACAAACAAATTCTCCTTCTCTTTGAGAGATAAAATCAAATTGACTTTTTTGAGCGCTGTATCATGTTATTTCTTAATCAGAAACATACTTGGAGTGTTGCTTTGATTCTTTCATGCAAGTTGAAGAAATCCTTTAATTTCCTGTGGCAAACATTTGAGAGTTTTGTTCTTGCAAAACACCGTCTATTTCCACGATGTTTCTCCAGCTGCGGTCTCCAAGCAGATCTTCCACCTCACTGAGCGGCCCTCCCCTGTGACTGCCCATATTCAACTCCTCTAGACCAGCGGCAGCAGCAATTTGCAAACACCTGGTGGAACTGGGAGTCGGCTGAGCTCATCTTACAAACTACTTTTCGGTCCAATGCTCCTCAGAACAGATGTAAATGACATAATGGAGGAACATTGTAGTGATGACATGCTAAAGGAGGAGTCTAGGAAAGACTATGAGGCTTCTTAAAGAAACAGGACATAATTTCAAGGCCTTAAATTACAAAGTCAACTGCATGTGGTCACTGAGTTGTCCTGTTCTAAACCTTCAAATTTACCATTAAACTGCAAATAAATTACCAAGCAGCATATTATTCTGTTCTGTTTTAAATTATTTTTTAAATATTGTTTTTTTTCCTAAGTTGATGTCCCACCTCCCCAAATGAAGCAACCATGCCTGAAGAAAAGCTAATAATTATGTGTTAAAGCAATAAAACCATGGTCAGCACACTTGAAAGTCTTGGAAATAAACATTATTTGTGGTTTGAGTGGAATATGATAGTATAACAGTGTTTATACCTGAAAAGTCCTGAGTTTGAGCCCAGCTAATTCTCCTATTTCTTACACCTATCAATTTTGACAACAAATGCCCACATTTAGACTTAAAATAAAAAATAAAAAAAAAACGACTTTTAACTTCAAGAGACTGGTTCCTCTCCATAATCTCTGTGAATCTCAAGATCTCCATAACAACCAGTCGGCTTTATAAAAATCAACAAGCTCAAGGTCAAGTTTTCTTTTTCACCACCACTGCTGAGCTTTTTTTTTTTTTATTAAAAACTGCCAAAAGGAAACTTTTAAAAAAGAACACTATCACATCTCTACCTCCTTTCTTTGAGTCAGTGAACTGTTCCCAAACCGTACACCAAAGCCATCCAATTTTGTAAAAACCTACCTTTCTCTCTTGCAGCTGTCCTTCTTTCACATATCATTAAGGACACACATCTCCATTCAGTATACCTGCATTCTTTTCATCACTCTTGTGTACCATTTGTTGCTTAGAATGGTTGACCGCAGGCACTTGAACTCATCCACCATCTGTACTTTGCAGTTCCACTACTGTTCCACCTGTCTCCCTCTCCTTCAAACACCTGTCCTCCTTTGCTTGCTGACTTTTGTTTCTATTTTTTTTTTTTTTTTACAGAGTAGGCCTGCACCTCTGTACCAGTGTTTTTCCTAGTTCCAAGGTTGTACATGCTTCTGTCTGAAGACTTCACCTTAGACATGACTTCATCTTGTCTACTTTTAATTTTACTAAGGATAAGATACCTTGTGCTTACGCTCTTCATTTTCTCAAGATACATGCATTGATTTTTGTAGCAAAAGAAAACCAACAAGAAAAACCCACAGAGAATAATGATCAGTAAGACTGACTGAGGATTATTGATCACAACCCTTTTTTCTCTGTGTGGTCCCACATATTTTTAAAGTGCAGCATTGAAAATCAAATATTATACCACAGTTTATCTTTTGTTATATAACAGCCTGAAATAGCAAACGCTATTGCTTTTAGCCTTACAACAATATTTAGCCTCTTGAAAGGTGCCATTCAGGATCCTAATATTATAATATATCATAAAAGTCATAAACTTGGTTTATCAATTTGTTAATGGACTGCTGATGACAGCTTCAAAAACACTATAAATAGACTTTTCACTGTTTTTTCTTTTGTTTTAAAATAGGAAAGCTGGTTGAGAAAATCAATATTAAATGAACTATTTTGACCGTGTTTTTAAGAAAGCTCATGTAGGTAAGCCATATTTATTCAAAGCATATTTTTCTTGTCTGCCACTGAGCAGGTTTGCAAAGGGATTAAACTTGTTTTTTTTTAAACAAATGTTCTCTGTATACATAAAGGTAAACACAACAAACATTATCCATTTGCAACCAGAAAAGCTTGTATGACGGTACAGTATGGAGGAACCATCGCCTTACAGCAAGAATCCCAGTCAGGGACTCTCCCTTTGAAGTTTGCATGTTTTTTCCTTCACTTGTCCTCTGACAAAAATACATATTAGATGAATTTCCAAGTGCATTTTGCAGCTTGAATGGAATGTGATTGGCTCTGGGTTTCACTGTGATGGATAGGCAACCTAGTTAAGGTGTACCCTGCCTGCTTCTCATTGACTGCTAGTCACAAGACAAATATGCGACACTGCATGGACTGAGCTGGTGTAGAAAATAGATGACTTGAAAAGAGTGGCACAGTAAGAAGACATCAACTTATGTGTTTGAATGCAACACAGAGGCAACAAACCACATACAAAAAAGGTTTCCCGTCTGCTGCACTCATTAAGCACATTAGCAGTTTTGTACGTCATTATCATTTAGTTTTGACCTACATTTTTTTCAGCTCTGCTTTTAGTTGTGTAACATAGCAACATGCTGGAAGATAATCTGTCACCCTGACCTTGAAATTTGGCTTTTAAGCACCATTAGAGCATCCATTTTTGTGCCTGCCATTGTTTTAATGTTTGCAAGTTCCTGTGCTTTTCTGAACAAGACTAAAGAATTACATTTCAGCCTTTTCTGACCTTTAAATTTTTGAAATGCTCTAGAGACTAAATGTAATAAAGAAAATAAATAGCAACAATTCAATAATGTTTTGTTGAATTGCAGATGTGGGAGAAGCTTCACAATAATGAAAGCAATCTTCTGCCATTGATTTTTGATGAGTCATAATGTTAATTTCTTTTAATAGTTCAGTCTGCTGCGTTTGTTGTAAAAATGTTCAACCAAGAAAGTAGACAGTGCATTAAGGCTTTGTTAGAGCAACCTCTCAGTAGTTTGTTCACTGCCATGTTGGAAAAAAAGCATTTAAATCAAAAATTTGAAGATATCTGCTTATGGATGGAATATCTGCATTCACAATTAAATTAAAATATATGTTATTTTGAAGAAGAAGGCCTTGAAGAAAATCCATATTTGGTTTTTGTTATGTTTAGACTTTAGTTTAAGGCAAATGTGTGTTTGGAAACTTGAGTTCTCATAAAAACCTTCAATTCTGTTAGATTTATTTAAAATACCAAATGTGGGAGGAAGTCGGTGTACTGATGTGCATCAGAGGCAGTGATCACAGAACCGGTTTATCTCTAATGCATGCTAACCCATTTTTCAAACTATTTCAACAGTCTGTGTGGAGAAGAGTTTACTGATATTGTAAGAAAGGCAAGGCAAGGCAAGCATAGGAAATTTATTTGAACAACATTAAGTCACAAGCTAATTTAAAAAAAAAAAACAATCTAGAAGAATAAGAGAATAAATGAGAACACATTCATTAAAAACAAGGAACACAACAGAAAAATACCAGCAAACTTTTGGCATTATCTAAAAAGAAATTAATTTCAGAAATTATCAGATATATCAATAGGGTCTAAGTGAAATGATAAAATGGTATTTAACACCTACAAAAATGACAGTAAACAATCTTGTTTTTTGTCTTTGTTGCTAGAATGAAAGAGGCTGATAGTGTAGTAGTGATGGCATATGGTGTGTGCAACCAGCCAGCTGCAAGATTGAAAAGCTCAAAAAATAAACAAATTATTTTGTTTGCTGACATGCTGTTGGCTTCTATTTGAAACTCTATATGCATTCAAGTTAACAAGCAAAAGGATTCTAACATCAAGTTGATATATTTGAGAACATTCAGCAATTGCATGCTTTGATCATACATTTATTATGATTTCACAACTTCTACATTTTCTCAAGAACTATTAAAGTTCTTTTTGTTTTATTCTTGTATGTTTCTTTTGTCTATCTTTGTGTTTTAACTATATATTCGTTTATGTAATTATCTTTTTATGATTGTTTTCTTTATCTATTGCATCTGGGCAACATCTTCTTCAGTGCAAACTTTCATGTAGGCATTACATTTATATCAGTACGTCTGTAAAATGTTTTCAGTTTGGATCATTGCACAGAAATTAATATAAAATACGTCACATTCACCATCTTTTTATTCTTTCGATATTTACAAAGGTGACTCATTTCCATCGCAGCAGCAATAATTTAATAAAATATTTAGAAAGTTTTATTTTTTGCATTGCAAGAAAGTCTTGATTCTATTTTAATATTCTTTATCTAATCCAATTTTAAGGCAAACTTTCTTTATTGCAATCTTTTTGGACTCTGCCAACCTGATTATTAAATCCACTGATGGGAAAAAGTAACATTTATTACCCACCTGTTTCACAAAATTATTGATCAACATTTTAGCCATTTTGAGTTATGCACAATTACATGTAGATATATTAATGTCTCTGATGCCAGCTTTGAATTCCACTAATATTTTATTACAAAAGTGAATTTTGTAATTACAGTTTTGTGTTTTTCTCTATTTTTGTGTCTTGGGGTAGGAAGAGTAGTAATTAAACTTTGGTTGTAAATAACTAATGCACCACCAGGCATGGGGGAATTGTGACCACAGTGCAGAAGAAGCTTAGCAGAAACCATGAAGCACTTAACCATAGCATTATTACAGATACAGCAACAGCACAAAATTACAGGCATAAATATATTTAGAGAAAGATATATAAAAAACTTATTAAGCAGTCTTCATGAGAAGATGACTAATTAGTTG